>CM031234.1:535528784-536728784 GCA_018340775.1 Taxus wallichiana var. yunnanensis
AAAGAAGAAATGGATTTGGTGGAGAAGAGGGGCGGTAATGGAGTGGAAGAGGCTGGAATGATTTGCGAATTGCATGATGCAAATGGAGGAAGGATTCAATCGACCTTGATGCTAGGTGTGAGGGTGTGTGGGAAAGAGAAAGGGAATGGATAGGGTTGGGGGTTGATTATGAGAAGAGAAGTAAGGGAGATGGGGGAGGGGAAAAAAAAGGAATGAAAGAGGTAGAAATAAGAGAGAGATGATATGGGAAGAAGGGAATGATGAAGGACAAAGCAAGGAAAAAAGAGGAAAATGACGAGTAGAGGTGAAGGGATGAAATAGAGAGATGTGCAAAAATGAAGGAAGCAATAAGGAGATAGTAAAGAGGATACGTGGCGGTGAAATAAATGAGAGAGAGTGAAGAAAATGAGGAAATGGGAAAGGATAAATAAGAAGGAGAAACGAGGTGGGAGTAATGGGGGTGAAATGGAGGGAAATGGAAAGAGGACAAAAGAAGAAGTAGAACGGAGAAAAAAAGAAACTATGAGGGGCGAGAAAGTGTGAAAAAGAGGAGAGAAAGGAAGAGAAACATATACGGAATGAACAAAAGGTAGGGGTGGTAGAGAAAGGGAAGTGGTCAAGAAACGCGTGAGGAATTAGGGGAGAAGAAAGGAAGATAGAAGCGAATACAAGGAGAAGATTGAAGGAATCCACGCCATTGCGAGGAAGACCAAGGCAAAGAATATGGAATGCAGACCCGGTATGGAGATGCATGTGGAGAGTGGGATGATAAAAAGACAGGGACAACGCCCCGAACAACCGAGGTTATCGATGGGGATGTAAGGAGGAAACGTGATGGAAAAAGGGGAAGAAGATGATATAGGGGAAGTAAAATAAGACGAGGGGTGGGAGAGAGAAGAGGATAACAAAGAAAATGATGGAGAAGGAAGGGAATACAGAAAGGGGGTAATAAGTGGAAAGGAAATGGTAGAAGGAATGTTGAAAGAAGAAAGAGGGGAAGAATGACATCGATTGGAAAAGATATGGAGATGCATGAAATGAGGATACTAGGATGATGGGAAAATAGAAAAAGGATGTATGATGAAGACAATAAAGATAGTGAAGAGGGCAAAGAGGAGATGGAGAGATGGGTAGAAGTCGGTCAAGAAAGGGTGGGAGTGAGGGAAAAGAATAGGAGAGAAAGAGAATGGGGGATAGAAGAGGCAATGCCCGATGAGAAGGATGTTAGGGGAAATCCTCTTGAAAATGAGTGGTGGGGAAGGGTGAAAGAAAAATGAGAAAAAAGAAAGCGAACGAGAATCGGGAAAGGGTAACGCCAACAAAGGGACGTTAGGAAAACCTTTGTTGCCCGATATGAGTGGTGCGGCGTAGAAGATGGAAGGAATGAAGGGAAACTCTAGAGGTCCAAGGAGTGAATGAGGTCGTGCGGAATGAGGAGTGATAATTTTTAGGGAAAACCCGTCGACAATTATGAGTGCGGGGAAGAGAAGATGATGATGAAAGAATGATATAGGAGTATTAACAGTATGTGGCGAATATGTGTGTGGGTAGAAATGTAGGGGGAATGTGAGAAGATGAAGGGGAAAGAGTGAAGAAGATGGGAGGGAGGAGTTGGACAAGTGAAAGCGAGGGAGAGGATGGGGGGTGATGAGGATGAACGAGGTGAGGATGAAGAACCAAGACATGAAAAGAATGGGAAGAAATGGTATGAAGGATGATGGATCAAGGAGGGGAAAATGGGGGAAAAGAATGTGATTGTAGGTGGAAGAGATGAGGTGTATGTTGTAAGAAGATGTGTGGAGAAAGGATAATAGTAGGAGGAAAAGCGGGTAATAGGAGATACCGAGGTGGAAGAAACGACGATAAAGTGAACTAAGAATGAGGCGGGGAGAAGTTCACGATGACAAGTTAAGTGTAGGAGGACCCTAACATAAGATCATGTGCAAGCGTGACGGAAGTGGTTAAGTAAGATTGCCATGTGAGCAAACTCGGAGATGACAAATGGTCAAGCGAGAAGTGGTGTTTGCGAGAATCGAAAAGGAGGTGAAAGGATGTGATAATGGGAATGCTGAGAAAAATGAAGGGTGAAGGGTGGGTAGTGATGAGGAAGAGGCGAGGGAGATAGATCATCCTTAAGAGGGACTCTTAAGTGAGATCGCCATGCTTTGAGTGAGTGGTTAAGTAAGATTGCCCAGCGCAGGAGGGTGATAGTGGTGGTAAAAAAGATGTGATGATGGGGAATGAAGAGGAAATATGGTGGTGAGATTGGAGAGTGATGGCGAGTGTAAGATGACATGTCATGCTTAAGAGAATCTCTTAAGTAAGATCGTCATACTGGCCGAGAAGTTTCGTAGGTCACCCAACCTGGCAGAGATGATATGCAAAGAGAAAGACAAAATGATATTGGGAATAGGGGTGGAATGGTAGGGTGAAGAAGATGATCACGATGAGAGGTGGGAGAAATAAGATGGGCGAAATATGATGGGATGGGGAAGGCCACTGGACGAGCATCAACCTTAAGTAGAAGTCTTAAGTAAGATTGCCATCTGCAGAAATTTAGGATTTGGTTAAGTAAGATCGCCAAGCCGAGGAAGAAGGATGATGTTAGAGTTGGTGGGAATAGGGTATGACAAAATGGATCAGAAGGGAACCTCAAGTGAATTTTCCATACTACGGAGCGTGTAAGTAGGATGACCTAGGCATAAGGTGGATTTGGGGAAGGATGAGAAAAGAGTCGAGTGAGGTATGCCTAGAGTGGTATATGATATGAGATGAGTGATAATAAGAAAGAAAGGACACAAAGGAGTATAACATGAATGGATGAAGGAATATATGCGGTGGAGGGTGGAGAGTGTGAGGGGAATCCTTAATTGGGATGCCCATGTAGTAGAGGAAATAATGATGCAAGGGAATTGGGGAAGTAGAAGAGGTGGAGTCGGAAGATGTGTTCAGTGGTGATGGTTATTTGATGAGAGGGCATGTGGTGAAGAAGCTTCCTACAGCGGAAGATCTTAGAGAGAGGGTAAACCTCCCGAGGATTCCATATAGAAGGGGTTATTAAGTAAGATTGCTTGCCGGGAAGAAAACGGGTGAAAGGAAAGAATACCAATGGGTGAGAGGGGACAAAAGAATGGTGAGAAGGGTAATATGGGTATAGGCATGCGGAGGAGTCAAAATGAGAAGTGAGAATGAATGGATCAAATACATGGTGATCATGGTGGGGGGAGAAGGAGCTACTTTGGATAGTGAATGCTACTTCGAGAAAGATCGCACAAGTAGGATTCGCAAACCCAGCTAAATTGGTGATCAAGTAGGATTAGCAAACCTGGAGAATGCATTAGTATGTAGGTGAATGGATGGGGTGCAAAGTAAGATGTTGATCATGCAGAAGATACGCACGTGACGAAAAGCATCTTAATTTTAATATAAAGCATGTACTGTGATGCATCGTGGATATAAAGATCGTGGATGACTAGGCATGTAATATGCGTGATACCATAGGCAGGGCCATCAAAAAGGCTCTGATGCCTCGCATTTATATGCAAATGGAAGAGAGCATGATGCAGGCCATCAAGAAAGTATGATGCCCCAGCATTTACATGCAATCGATAACATAAGAATATTAAGCGTGAGAACACCGCAGATATATAAAATCAAGACGCTCTCCGTAATATATCAAGATACAAGAAGTAATTAATAATTTGCCTGTAATAATGCAACATGCAGAACTAGTAAACATGTCCCTAACGTGTTCCACAAAGTGATGATTGATTAGATGTGCCCTCAAGCGAGAGAGTACAAAGGATTGGGCCGAGTCTCCTCAAACAAGGAAACAATGAGAGCCGGATTTTTTTCCCAGCCGAGGATTCACGCGAGGAGAAGTGGTTCAAATCGGTAGTCATAAGGTGGTTGACCATTCGTTTGGGATAATAGTTCAAAGGATGAACCGTGTTACTTTATTGAGTTTTTACAATTTTGTGGATGTTTTTGGTCTTTTGAAAATTTTACAAATGTTTTTGTATTTTGGATATTTTCTAATGTTTTTGTTTTTGGATTTTTTTGATTTTCTAATGTTTGTTTTTGAATTTTTATGATGTTTACACTCATGTTTTGGATTTTTGACGATTTTCAAATGTTTTTCGATTTTTGGATTTTTACACTGCTTTTGGATTTTTTTGATGATTTTCAAATGTTTTTGGATTTTGAGATTTTTACACTGCTTTTTGATTTTTGACGATTTTCAAATGTTTTTGAATTTTTGACGATTATCAAATGTTTTTGAGTTTTACATCATGGATTGACAATTTATGGACAGTGCGTGACTTATTTTCGAGAGACGATGTACCGTGTTCCGTGATCAGAACTTATGCTCAAAATAACATAAATTCACTTTCCATCGGCATGATATGGTGGTGATGATATGATGAAAAGAATTCCAACTCCATTCTTGACTCCACACAACTAGTAAGATGTGTGGGCTCATCACCAAGAATCAAGAAGGACGTAGGAGGTAGATAATGAATATAGAAAAATGCTAACAAAATCCCTTTGGGAAATTGTGACTCCATTCTTCATAATGGTACTTGAACCGGTTTCAAAAATGGCTTTCACTTTATGAGTCACATGCTAGACTTGTATGGCAGGTTATGTGGCCTACTGATTGATAAGATATGAGGTTAAGGGATAGTTCTCTCTTCACTTAGGCATCTAAATTACGTGTTTGGGGATTCTATAATTTGTAAGCACTATAAGATTTTGTATTTTTGAAATGACTCCCTATGCCTTGCCCCATGCTACTAGTGAGAAGCAAGGGCTCATCACCAAAGGCAAAATATAGGCGAGTGAATTTCTTTTTAGTCCTTTTTTTTTTTTTTTTTTTTTTTTTGGATTTGTTTTATTTTATTATTATTTTTGAATATTTTGCAATGTTTTTATGCTTGTATGAGAATGACCCTCTACGCTTTGCCCCATGCCACTTGTAAGAGGCAAGGGTTTATCACCGAAGACAAGACGTAGACGAGTAAGGGAACCTTCCTCGATTCCTAGTCTCACACTACTAGTAAGAAGTGTGGGCTCAACACCAAAGACTATGAAGGACGAAAGATGTGACAATGAATTATTCATAAGTTATTGAATTGATGGATTTTTTTACAATAGTGCTTTGTATTTGGGAAGAAACATCTGCCCCTCAATCTTAGCCCCACACGACTAGTAGGACGCGAGGGTTCAACACCGAAGACTGAGATGGCCGACCAAACGAACTAGGTAACGAAGTTTAGAGCTTTGTTATGAAAGAGAGAATGTATTAGATGGGGATATATTACCATCAGTAAGCTTCTAGGTATGACCATAGAGGAAAGCGACTGAAAGTGGAAGAAGTATGATGCTCACAAACTTAATAGGATTTATATTAGCACTTGTCTCATGATGATAAATATGAAGATGTGATTTTGATAATGAAAATGTCTGCCAATAGAAATGAATAAATTTGAATTATTTGAGATAAGCAAGACAAAAGGAACAATGTACATGTTGTATCCTCGGAATAGTGAACATCTCAAGGATAAAATTTCTTTAAATGAACCGCATTCATTGGTTCATCAAGATCTCACCATCTGCAGTGGCCAATTTATAGGCTCCAGAGCCAAATTTAGCTGTGATTACATAGGGTCCTAACCAATTAGGCTCAAATTTTCCTTGTTTCTCTCGTTCTTTAGTGGTATTCTTTTGATTTTCTTTTAAAACAAGGTCACCAATTTCGAATTCTCTGGGTCTTACCTTTTTATGATAATCATATTGCGGTAATGGTTTTGATAGACTTGAAGATGATTGAGAGCATTAAGTCGCTTTTCATCGAGAAGCTCAAGCTCCGGCCGTGACTGTCGGTATTCATCCTCATTAATTACATCTTTAAGGGAGATCCTCAAGGATGGGAGTTCTATCTCAATAGGTAAAATGGCTTCACAACCATAAACAAGGGAAAATGGGGTGGCTCCTAGGCGTGCGGTAAGATGTACGGTAAGCCCAAAGAGCGGGTAAATTTGAGTATGCCAATTTCGCCCATGGGTGTTTGACGATCTTTTCCATGATGGATTTTAAGGTCTTATTGGTTACTTCGCTGACCGCTTGCCACGAGAGTAGTATGGAGTAGACCATTTAAGTTTGATGTGAAAACGTTTGGCTAGGTCTTTTACATCCTGGTTTTTAAATGATTTGCCATTATCTGCAACCAGAGCGGATGGAATACCAAATCGACATATGAGATTATTGAAAATAAATTTCGATATTTGGCTACCGGTAACATAAGTGAGAGGCATAGCCTCTACCCATTTAGTGAAGTAATCGGTAGCGGTAATGATGAACTTATGTCCATCGGAAGATGTTGGTCTGATTTTACCAATGAGATCAAGTCCCCATTGAGAGAAGGGCCATGGTGTGGTTATCGATTGTAATGCCTGGGAAGGTGCGTGGATAAGATTTCCATGCTTTTGACATGCTTGACAATGTTTGACAAAATGACATGCGTCACTTTCCATGGTGGGCCAATAATATCCAACTCGTAGGATTTTCTTGGCTAAGGCGATACCATTCATGTGTGCTCCACAGATACCAGAATGGACTTCAGCTAAGACACTCGAGGATTCTTCCTGATTAAGACATCGGAGCAGGGTGCCATCATATCCTCGTTTATAAAGAGTTTCTGCTAAAATGGTGTAACGAGAAGCACGTTGTGCTAAAGCACGTTTATGCATTGGTTTCATGTCGGCAGGAAACGTTTTATCACGAATGAAGGTATAAAGATCGTGGTACCAAGGGTTATTCGGACCCACGATCTCACATACCATAGTGTTTTCAGGAAGATCATAGGCAGGCATTAAGAGATGTTCAACGAGAAAATGTGCCTGGGGTTGACTAGATGTGATTTCTAATAGGGACCCGATGGTTGCCATAAAGATCGAAGCAGATTATTAAATTCTCGGGAATTTGATCAAAGCTAATTAATCGAAAATAGCTTCGAAGACTATCCACCATGCGTTTATATGGGATAAGTTTTTCATCCTTGACCTGGTATTCATCAGTAACTTGCTTGATGATAAGTAAAGAATCACCAAATACAACAATTCAGTAAGATTCCAAGATATAGCGATTTTAACCCTCGGACAGAGCTTCATATTCTGCGATATTGTTGGTACATGGGAATGCTAAGCGAAATGATTTGGGGATAACATGTCCACTTGGTGTGATAAGCAAAATACCTGCCCCTGAGCCATGGAGATTACAAGATCCATCAAAAAATAGAGTCCAAGCTGGCGCGATGTCTATGTGTAGAATATCTTCATCAGGAAAAGAAAATTGAAGTGGTTCTGTGCCAGGAAGGGGTGCCTCGGCAAGTTGGTCGCAAGGGTTTGTCCTTTAATTGCTTTTTGTGGAACAAACTCGACATCGAATTCACTAAGTAATACAACCCAACTAGACATTCTTCCCATGAGAATGGGTTTGGACAACAAATACTTGAGAGGATCAATTTTGGCAATCAACTTAGTTGTGTGATTGAGCAAGTAATGACGTAACTTATGGAATGCAAAGGCAACCGCTAAGCATACTTTTTCGATTTGGGAATAACGTATTTCGTGCTCAATAAGTGTTCGACTAAGGTAATATACAGCCTGTTCTTTTCCTTGATTGTTATGTTGTGCTAGTAGAGCTCCTATGGCATGTTCAGTGGCAGATGTATAAAGCAACATAGGTTTATCGGCAACTGGTGACATAAGAACAGGTGGACTAGAGAGGTATTCTTTTAACTTAGCAAAAGAATCTTGGCAATCGTGGTTCCAGTGAAAGTGTGCATCTTTCTTGAGTAACTGATTAAAGTGATGGCACTTGTCAGCCAACTGTGATATGAAACGCCGAATAGATTGTATCTTTCCCTGAAGACTGCGTAATTCTTTTAGGTTTTGAGGAGGAGGCATTTCCATAATGGCTTTGACTTTGGCAGGATCCACTTCTATGCCTCTTCGTGAGACAATAAACCCTAATAATTTACCAGAGGTTACTCCAAACACACATTTCTTTGGGTTAAGACGAACCTTATACTCACGTAATCTATCGAAAATGCGTCTCAACACACTTGGATGCCCTATTCGTGTTTTAGATTTTGCTAATATATCATCAACATAATCTTCCATGATATCATGTAACATGTCATGGAAGATAACAGTCATTGCTCGTTGATAGGTAGCACCAGCATTTTTCAATCCGAAAGGCATGACCTTATAACAGAAGGTGCCCCATGGTGTAGTAAATGCCGTTTTATGTTGATCTCCTTCAGCAATACGTATTTGATTGTAACCAGAGAATCCATCCATTAAGGAGAGCATTTCATGGCCTGCCGTAGAATCAACAATCATGTCTATATTTGGCAAGGGAAAGTCATCTTTGGGACAAGCCTTGTTGATGTCACGGAAGTCTGTGCATATTCTGATGCCAGGAGTTTTCTTGGCGACAGGAACTATGTTAGATATCCATGCTGAATAATCAATAGGTTTAATGAAGTCAGCTTCCAAGAGTTTCTCGAGTTCGGCTTTAACAAGTAATGCAACTTGGGGATGCATTTTACGTAGTTTTTGCTTTACAGGTTTTGCATCTGGATGTACCACAAGATGGTGTACTACAAGAGATGGGTCCAGGCCTGGCATGTCCTTATACGTCCATGCAAATATATCTTGGAATTCAATAAGGAGTGTTGTAAATTCCATGCATTCTTGGTCAGACAGACTAATGCCAAGTTGTAAAATTTTTGGTTGTTCAGTGGTGCCAATGTTTATGTCTTTTGTTTCTTCTACAAGCATTTTAGATGTATCCTTTTCGGAGAACGATGCTAATGGTTGATGTAGGTCATCAGTGTCAGGTGTTTGTTGGAATTTTTTGACATGTTTATTGGATAAGGTGGTGGTGAGGTTTTGACTATGGGAAATCCTCTGTTTGCGCTTTTGATCCAAATTTTCTGACGGTGAAGGATCTGAATATTTTATCTCTTCGCCAAAATAGGCCGATGCATTTAGATTGATTTCAAATCCTTTTCTATGGTCTGAAGTAGGTATTTGGTCACGAGTTCCAAGGAATTCTTCGATGGCTTCATCATTTTGGAACATGTCCATGGCTATATGATGTGGTTGGCCATGGTCTATGAGACTTGGATGTGTAGGCTCAAAATTGATGACATTAATAGAAAAATGTTCAAAGGCAAGATGTGTTTCAGCGAGGTCTTCAAAAAGACTACATGGAGATCTAATTTCATTATTAGAACTGGTGTCATCATTGTCACTCGAAATTATTATGGGAGCGACATCAAACACCTTGAAACCTAGACCATGTTTACCGTGATGTTGTGTGCAATTTATAGGGTCTAAACGACCTTGTTCATTTGGACCGAGTCCTTTACCCTGCCATCGCATGTTTTTCATTATTCGGTGAGCTTTGGTAAATTGAGGGGACTCATAACATGGAGCAAAGTCGTCATTATATAACCAAGATCCTGAAGAACTTGGAATATGTTCATTGTCAAGATGACCAAACTTTTTCCAAACTGACTGACCCATTTGGTAATTGGGATGGATTTTCAGATGTGAAGCATTAGGTTTGCCATAGCTATGTGGGGATTTGGTGATATAAAAAGAGTCTGCCATCTTTTGAAATTGATATTCACCGCATCCCGTGTCAATGATTTTAAATGTGTGAGATGGGGGACCAATAGGTACCTCATGTGGTGGGGAAGTTAGTTTTGTAGTCTTAAAAGATGAAGAAAATGGGTTATAAGAAAAAGGGGGTGGATTGAAGGATGAAGGTTGGTTATTCACAGGAGGAGGTATCTTGATAGAGGAGGTGTGGTTGGATGAAGAAGATTGGCTAGGTGAAGAAGAAGGTGGTGTGGTGGAAGAATAATTGTTGCTGGAAGAAGAAGCTTGATTAGTGGAAGAAGATGATTGATTAGTGGGAGGAGGACTGGTGGAAGGTGGTTGACTAGTGGATGATAATGGATTGGAAAATGTGTTTTGGTTATGAGATGATGGTTTCGGATTATTGTTAGGGAGTGTATCAGGATCAATGCGTGTTTCATTAGGGATTATCCGAGGTGAAGCGTATTTATCTGTGGATGGACAATAGTGATCATGTCGATACCGTCCTTCGAGGAATCTACAATACTCAAAAGGTTGGGGATCTGCACGTAATGTAAATTCCTTATCCAAATGAGGAAACTTAATGCATTGGTGGAATGTTGATGGGACGGCTTTCATGGCATGAATCCATGGTCGGCCGACAAGAATGTTATAGGCAACTTCTACATCTACCACATGACAAATCGTGTCTAAGGTGATGGGTCCAACTTGGAGAGGCAACGTGATTGTGCCTTCAGACTTTCTTTCGCTATTATCATACCCACGAATGGTTATGATATTGTTTTGCAAATCATTTTCAGTGTAACCTAGACAACGTAAAAGTTTCATAGAACAAATATTTAATGCTGATCCGTTGTCGATTAAGACGCGCTTGATTTTACGATGAGTTACATAACCCTCAACGTATAAAGAATGATTATTAGCGATATTGGGATTAAGCATGTCATCGGGACCAAAAGATAAAATAGGATTGGGGACTGCAAGATGTGCAATTAAAGCCTGGAATTGTTGTGAATTGATGTCCTCAGGGACACGAGCATTATTCAATGTTTGCATAAGGATGCGTTGTAGTGCGGGAGAGGAATTAAGTAGTTCCATGATTGAAATTTGTGCGGGAGTCTTCTCTAATTGTTTGACAATATTAAATGACGGCGTAGGTTGTGAAGAGGAATTGGCGGCGGGATTAGATGGTGGATTAGGAGGTGATGCCGGGACGAAGTGGCAGATTTTTTTCATTGTAGGGACCCATATTTTTTTCTGCCTGGTGATTGCACAGTCAGTTTTGATCTTTATAGTTGCCACTAAGTCTTGGTCATAATCTATGGTCGAGATGACTGAGTCATACTCGACATTGCTTGATGATTGACCCTTATCTTTTGAATTTTTATCGTGGTTAGGGAATGGATTTGTGAACATGTGAAGTTTTTCATTAGGTGTTTTTGTCTCAGAAGTATTTTCAACTTCTATGTCTCCACATTCAATCAGGTCTTGGACGTAATGGTGGAGTTGCATGCATCGATCTGTGGAGTGCCCTTTTATGCGATGGTAATCACAATATTCATTGTCTTTATACCAATTTGGTTTAGGTTGTCCTTCTTCGAAGGGTCTGACAATGGGATATGTAATCATATTAGCATTTGCCAAATGACGAAAGACACTAGATAGACTTTCTCCCAGAGGAGTGAACTCTCTTCGTCGATCCCGAGAAGGAACTTCCTTTCTAGGGATAATGATTGGTTGTTTAGATTTTAACGTGGTGGTGGGATGGTTTTGGACATTTCGGACATGGCGGGAATCAGTAACACCATCGTTGATGATATTTCGATTCCGGTTAAAGAATTTAGATTTGTCCTGGTTTGGAGGAGTGTCTCGATAAGGTTGGTCTCTAAAGGGTGCTTTAAGTAAGCCCTTAGAAATGAGGGCTTTTTCGATTTGTGTCCCCTTTTCGATGACTTCTTCAAAACTATTTAGACAATGCATTTGCATGTGGAATGATAATTCGGCATTGAGATTAGGGACAAAAATGCTAACTAGTTGTTTCTCAGGTACTGAGCAGGGAAATCGGCTTGCAATTCCGCGCCATCGTTGTAAAAAGGAAGCAAAATTTTCGTTTGGCCTTTGCCTAGTGTTGCAGAGATCAAGCATGGTTATCTCTGAGTCTAGGTTATAAGAAAAATGTTTGACAAATTTCTCCGATAAGTCTGCAAATGTCGTGACCGACCCTTTGGGTAGATGGAAAAACCAGTCTAAAGCTTGTCCTCCTAAACTTTGGGGGAATAATCGTAAAAGGTACGTGTCTCGATAGGCAACTTCCTGACATTGCATGTAAAATTCCTTGACATGTTCACGGGGGTCACCTTTGCTTTTGTATTTATCAAACTTAGGGATTTCAAAGGATGGCGGAAATGGTAATCGTGATATTTCTGTATCAAATGGATAAGGACACAATTCTTCAAAGTTGAATTGTTTCGATTGTTTTTGCAGTCCCTGAATGGTGTCTTTCATAAGTTTCCATTCTTGTGCAAATGGAGAAGCGGGGGACGGTTTATCAAACATGTCGCGAGTATTAGAATCTAGATTGAGGTCTTTTAATCTTTCAGCTCTAATCGTTGTTTCCTCAAGTTTCTTTGTTAAATCTTGGATTTTAGTGAATAATTCTTCGGCCGAAGAACCATTTGGATTGTTTGGTATTTCATTGTGATAACTAGATTCACCATTGTCGATGAGTTTGTTTAAATTTTCGGTCCCGAAGTCAGGGGGTAGTTTTGCCCCCATGGCTAGGATGCGTAACAGATATTCATTTTTGTTTTGTTCTATCACCCTATTGACTTGTTCTTGTTCTTCAGTGGTGAGTTCTGGTTGTGCGACTTCTTCGTCGTCATTTTCACGATTGTGACTGCGAGTGAATACCATTATGACTTTGATTACTTTGGATTTATCCTGAATAAGCTTGTGATGACTGATAAGGAGAGTAACTCAAACAAGTTATCTCAATATGATGATGATGTAACTCGAGACGAGTTATTAGATGATTTGTTGCACGTTGTGTAGATTTGACTTAAATAAGCTCTGGACTATTGACGGGGAGAGTAACCTGAATAGGTTAATCACGATATGGTTGTGAAAGGATTTGTGTTGGATATGATTTGGATAAATGTGATGGTGGACAGAATAATGAGTGAACTCAAACAAGTTACCCAATATTAGTTTGATATAGCTGGAAACAAGCTATGGATGATGTTTTGACAATTGACAATATGGGGAGTGAATGCTAGTCACTCAATATCAGTTGGATATAGCCGATGCCAAGTTATGACAAATGTATTGTTGGATGAGGTAAGCTAATGAAATTGGTGTGATGGTTTGATCTGTGTTGTTGGATTGTTTGGATGTTTTCGCTTGGTATTGAATTGGTCGAGAACTGATTTTTTTGTGGAACACAACTAGGGTCTGAACTTTTACAATGAACACATTGATATCAGCCAAGTTTTATGATAAAAAAATGCTAAACTATTGTGTTTTCAAACAAAGAAGTCATGTGGATTCAATTGTTTTGGCTTATGAGGTAACTTCTTCAGAATGATCATTATTTCATGCAATCATACAAGTATCTTTGTGAAATGGTGGATGCGAGCTCTTATTACTCCAAGAAGATCGTCCTCCGATATACCCTAGTCCCGATATACCTAATGCATGACGGGACGGGGTGACTGCGGAACCCTTAGAGCACCTGGAGGAGACTCACCAATTCTTACTTGCACTGTTTGGAGTGAATCACCACGTCCGAGAGCAATGGTTTTGTGAAAAGGTGGAAGGTGATGGAGGGATGAATGTGTATGGTGTCCTTATAACTCCCGAAGATTTACGGGACGATGCCTGAAGCTTCGTTGTTACAGCTATTTAGGCGTGACTCGCATGCTTGCCACGCAAGCATTACTGTAAGTGAAGAGCGGCGGCGAGGTAAATACCGACCGCCGTGATGAGACTAGGTCTCAAAGTGCAATGCAAATGCAAATGCTTGTTGGTGCGTAGTAGTCAAGTCCACGTCACCGGTGTAGCTGGTGGTGATGAAATCCACCTCGTCTACGTGCAAAACAATATGATAAAGTGATTAAACGCAGGTTCTTTCCAACTTGAAATAAATCACTAGCAGAAAATAATTGCGTACTGAGCGTCCTTTTTTTTAGTTTTTGCAATTGTCTTTAAATGGTGGTATTTTTAAGGGATTTTTGTTGTTTTTTTTTTTTTTTTTTTTTGACAATATTCCAAAGAACGCTGGCATTCTACGTAAAACAAATTAGTAGTTATCCTGCAAATGAAATGTTAGAAAAGTGATCGTGGTTGTTTTTGATTTGCGGATCGCTCAAAGGCACAGAAAAGAGCATACACAACCAACGACCAAACAAATATTAAGAATATGACAAAGGAAAATAATTATTAAAATGACAGGTTGAAAAACAAAGCTAGGGATCTATGAATGTTAGAACAAAGAAACTAAAAAAATTGTGGACGTTTCGATTTTCTAGATCGCTCAAGGCGCAAGAAAAGAGCATACGCGGATACAATTGAAATAGTTTTTTTAAAAAATAAATATTAATAATTATTGCAATTAATCATGATTGTGAAATAAGCGATAATGATTATGTTCACAAAAAATAAAAATGATGAAAGAAGAGGGTGAAAACGTTATCGAGAAGTGTTTTCGCGGAAAATTTAAATGTAAGGCAAAAAATTAAAAATAAAAATGATTTTCTAAAGCTTGAGTGGCCTCACGTTTCTGATTTCCAAGATCACTTTTGAAGTGCGAGGAAAGAGCATACGTGTGAGGATGTTTCGTAAAATAAAAATTAAAAAATAAAAGTAAATAAAATTATAATTTTGTTGTTTTTTTGCAAAAAAGACAGGTGTTAGAAGAAATGAAACCAAAATTTTTCTGTAAGTCTCAATCTAAAAATTATTTTTTCATTACATAGATCTTTTCAATACCTTTCTGTTAAAAAAAAAATGAAGTCATTACGAGTTCGGGAGCAAAAGTTATGGCTTCCGGAAGATGGGCTACGAGAACGCTTTCCGAATGAAAATTTTAAACGTGAGAAAAACGTCCTGGAGTTGGTTTTGTTTATTTTCTCGACTTCTATACTTCACCGAGAAGCTAAAATTTGGACAAATGAAGTTAAAAATAAAAATAAATAGAAAGAAAGTGTTAGATCATAAAATGATTGACTAAAATAAAAGAAAGAAAAAATAGTAAATGATTAATTTCTTACAAAAGCAGCTTATTTTAGCAAAAGGAAATAAATAAATATATTTTCCTGGATTGGTTGTCCCATGACACTAATATGATAAACTAATGATTAGTGCTTGTGTTTCTATAGATTACGAGTGAATAGAAAAATCGAACTACTAAACACCAAGCAGGGAGATCGAAGACGGGATGAGCCTGCATAGTTTCATTGTTGCTTTATAACTGCGCAGATACACCACAAGACACCACACAACAAAGACACTAACCAAAGCGTGAGGTTAACCAAAGAAGACCATAAGGAATAGAAAAGGAAATAATAATAAACAATAATAAACAAAGAACGGATAAAACCACTAATTGGGAAATTAATGGTAACAGATCGAAAGTAATCCTAAGGCGTGCGAAATGTAAACTAGAAAAATACACTACTAACAAGAAAGTAAAATACCAATAATCATACCTCCTCCTTCGCGTTTCAGAAGCAAAACCTCGAGAATGGGCTAGGAAACTTGGATTGAGCCACGATTTTGTGATATGTAGGTGCTTTTCTTCAAGACGGAGCAAGACCTTCCTGCAACAACGATCTTCTTACTTTGCACTAGATGGGAAAAAGGATTATGAGGCTATTTTGGCATTAGAACGAGGCAAAATGATGTTCTTTGCTCAAAGGATGCAAGAACTTAGATATGGCATGAAAGCTTATTCTCCGTGTGTTTAGAGGGGAGGGGTAAGGTTGTATTTATAGCTGAGGAGGAGTGATTAGCTTAAATTAATTTAAGTAATCATGGTTTGAAAATGTGGGCAAGATTAAGTGGGTGGTTTGAAAATGTGGGCAAGATTAGGTGGATGGTTTGAAAATGTGGGCAAGATTAGGTGGATGGTTTGAAAATGTGGGCAATATTAGGTGAGTGGGGGCCACGAAGAATGGGTGAGGATTTGAATTATATTTTTAATTCATAAGTGGAGGATTTTAGGTGAGTGGGGACCACGAATGGTGGGTGAGGATTTGAATTTGAATTTTTAATTCAATAGTGGAAAAACATGGAGAATAATGACATGTTGTGAGGATTAGATTATTTTTAGATTTGGAAATGGATAATTAATCAAATTATATTTGATTAATTCAAGTGTATTTTTGTGGGAAATGAGGAAGGGAAATTAATTGATTTAGGATAGATGTGAAATTGGGGTGTCTACACTATATATCTATATCTCGTATATATCATAATACACGACCAATACATATTTATAAGGGTCTGGACTTTCCCTTCACCTCTTACCCAATCCAAAAATAGGTCATATGCTATTATTAGCCACACACCGTTACAATAATAGCCACACATGCAAGTGTGCTAACAATAGACTTCTTCTAGTTAACTATCAGTAGTAAATATATTCTCAGCCTGTACCCATGCAAAGTGCTTTGTAGTCGATCCTCCAAAAATAGCCAATGCATGTCATGTAAATTTTTAACCGATTTGTGTGTTTGGCACGCTATCTCCAAAAATAGCTCATCATCGTGAAAAGGCTAATTCATGAATCTGCTTTCATCCTTAGTGCGTGATTCCTTCCTAATCCTCCCACGCTTTGTAATGCATGAAGCTCTTCTCGAAGCTTCGTATTTTTTTCGCTAAGTGTCATATCTTGACGACCAACATTACCCCATACTAATTGCATTACCACCCCGAAAATGGTTGTCTCCAACATGAATCAAGAATAGAAATAATTTTTATGAATAAAAGAATGACTTTACCTCAGTAGCATCTTCTCGCTTCAACCGGAGGAAGAATCAATTTTAGATATTCTTCTTTTATTTATGTATTTCACCATTTTCTTAACGCTTTTGAATTACAAAATAGATAAGGGTAAGGGCCAAGGAGGAATACATGTTTATGATGATCAACTGTTGATGGTCATTCGCACATTCTATTCTCGGGGCACAATTTGATTTCATCATAATCATGAGACAACTATGATTGTAAATGTATATAAAAGAAGACCTACAGACATAAATATAAAAGAATATGATATGAAATAGAGATAGAACAAAGAAGATAGATAGAGAATAAGTACACAGATCTAGTACATTTTGTAATACCGAATATTTTATCAATACAATAGCCATTCCTGTTTGAGATAATTCTAAGTTGTTAAATCTTGATTCGATGAGGAGAAAGGGCCCACTCCCCCAAGGACTAGGATATTCGTCTATTTGGTATTTATATTTCTTAAACAAATAGTTTAGATATGTTAATTTTGTATCGCTTTTAATTATTCTAGTTAAACTATGTTGTATACTTGTTCTATGCAGCGTCAGATAGATTCTTATATTTCTTACAACTATTTTTAGTATTCTAAGTTGTGTGTGTTTATTTCCAAAAGCAAGTGTGTTTACTTTCAGAAGCAAGTGTGTTTATTTCCAAAAGCAAGTGTGTTTATTTCCATTCTACAAAGTGTGTTTCCTTTTAGCAAAGCTTTCAGTGTGTTTACTTTTAGCAAAGTTTTCATAGTATGATTTAAATAAGGTTTTACCAAGAAGTCCTTAAGACATTGAAAAGATCCCCCAGAAAATACAAAAACAACTACAGTCAACTACTAGATCAATAGGATTACTCTTGTTTCATATAGCTTTAGACACACCCCTGGTTTGATATGACATCAACAAGAAGTTGATTAAATGAAGGGAATAACAACACCCATCACCGAGCATGTATGCAAGATCCAAGAAGTGTGATACTCCCTGATGGCTATCAATCCATTGTTTAAAACAACTTAATGCGAGAAATAAGTAAAGTCCTCTCCGTAGTTTATATGATTTAGGAATCTCATTAAATCACAATAAGCAAATCTAATATAACAGGCTAGGTTATAGTCAGATCCAAGGGTAGGTAGTTTTCGTGGTGTAAAATCTGGTCGGGGTCGTTAGGGTTGTTTGGGCCACTTGATACAAAGTAGGTTGGCTCATATTGGAAAGGTGTAAAACATAGATACCATCATCGGCCGTATAATCAATGATGATTTAGAAGGGACCGACGACTATCATGGATAATCGGTGACGGTAAGGTCGGGTGAAATGAATTCGATAAGATCTGATTGTGGGGATTGAAACATAGATGGAAGGGTGAATGGGGAGGTCTATAAAGGTCTCAGGTATACTCATAGGGGTATGGGAGGTAAAAATGGGTGATTTGGTGGTGTGGGTAGAGGAATGGCTAAGTCTACAAGTAGGTAGAAGATTGGAAAAGAACATGGAAAGTATAAACTAATAATAGAAGTAACAAGGCTATTATACTGAAATAGACTATGATGGTAAAAGGTATACTTACTATGGTATAGACTTGATGGTTGAATGGTGATGGCAGTTGATCAGAAGAATGGTTTTTGGTGCCACAATAGTGCTCCCTGGAATGCTTCTATGGATGCAATACATCTAGATTTGTCTTGGTGCTGGTCAGGATGTTTGCGTATGTGAAAAGAGTCTAGTTCTACTTGCATGCAGCTCTCTTCTCATCCTCCTGCTCTCAAAATGTGCCAACCCAAAAACAAGGTTGTTTAGGTGAATAAATGGTAATCGACGACGGTTCCAGGTTGACCAACATTGGTTTAGGGGTGACCAGTGTTGGTTAATGCGGGATTCCCTAGGGTTACTTAAATGGGTAGATATTTCTAATTTCTTGGGCCCAATTAGTTTGTATTCTCACGGATTAGAACGAAACTTCCCTTCTAATGAGCGGGAATGTGGGTAGAGAGATTTTAGGGATTGATTTTAGGGTTAGACTAAATCTTAGCTCATCAAGGCAAGTAAGACTTAGCTATTTTTTGTTATGGAAACATACCAAGAATAGGTCTAGGGTGAGGTGGTTGTATGAGGTGTCTAGGTGAGGTGATGGGGTACAAATTAAGGTAATTAGATAATAAATAGTGTGAGGATATATATATTAATTAAATTAAATTAATAATGATGTGGGATGGAAGGGGCCTTGGTTAGGTGAGTATGTTTGAGCCAGTTATTTGACTAAGGACCAAGGGAGTGTGACCCAATTTTGGTGTCTACATTTTGCCCCTTTTTGTTGCATAACTTGTATTGGTAAGCGATGCTGACAAAAATAAGATGTGGTTGCCCCATGTGTGAGTGAAGGTGACCCCCTCAAACTAGGAACAGATGAGGTAAAAGAATAAATCTGTGAGTGGTTTGATAAAGGTGGATGTGATGAAGAGGAAGGTGGATAGTGAGGGTGATGGGGTAAAGGTCCAATCAGGTAACCAAGGTAATGGGCTAGGGTCAAAGGTAGCAATAGTCAAACGCGCACACACTTATAAACTCGTGAAACGGTACCGGTGTTGAAGAGCATGTAAACTCTACATTGTCTAAGGTCGATAGGTTTATCCAAACAAGGTTGAGGTGATTCCGGATCAAGGTATAAGATATGGTGTTGAAGCACATCACAGTCATGTGTAGGAACATTTAGGCATGTTCTGCACACCAAAGGTTAGGTCGATAAACAACATGACAATAGGCAAGGTAAGGTCATTAGGTCAAACCACACGGGCACAGAATCGGAAGGTATAACAAGCACATGAGGTCATAGGTCATTAAAAATGTTCCGTGCCGTAATGAGGTCACAAAGACAGGTAGGGCCAAGGTACAAGTAAAATAACAAGTTCCTAAATGCAAGGAAGGATAGGTATAGGTAAGATAGGCATGGAGGTTGGTTGCAATAAGGGTGGGTAAGGTCAAATGGTGGTTGGGTTGGTTAAGTGTTAGTCGGAAATGGGGAAAGGGTATGGACAAGAGTATGAAAGGTAACCAATGTCGACATACTTAACCGTGGACGATCTAGGTAAGTTGATCATGGTTTATTAGGCGAGAAGACTAATGTCGCTTTAGGACAACCGACCATGGTTAAGCTAGGGCACATGACCGATGTCAGTTTAGGTATAACCGACACTGTCACTGGTGGGGATTTAAAAGGAAAAATCCATATTGGGTAGATTCATTTGCACATGTTGTCTTTAAGAAAATGATAGAGCACATTTTGACTTTTTCACCGTCATGGAGAAAAGGGCACGTTAGCAAACCTATCAGAGGTGGAGAGTATTGGTTGGTGAGAGGATATAGGTAGATGGGTGCTGCAAGTATAGGGGATTGATTGTGATTGGGTGGAGGTGTAGACACCAAATTTGTGTCTTACGACACCCTATACCCCGCATCCCATTTCATTGAACCTAACCTTATCACCTAAACCTTATACAATTATTTATTAATTACCTTATAATTAATAAATCCACATCGCCATACCTACCACCTCATGTCGCCACCTCATCATGACCTAGTCTTAACCCTAAACTAACCTAATTAAGACCTATAACTTGGTCCAATTCTACACCTATGACTAATTACTCCTCATCCGCACCTAAAACCAACTTCATAATGACTTGACCAAGCCCGCAACCAATCCCTCGGAAGAAAAGGAGGGAAAGCTGGCTATTTCACCAAAAATAGCCCGCTTTGACCAGACCAATACCGGTTCCTACTTTGGACCGCCGTCGGTTGCATAACCGCCATCGGGCCTCAGAATGACCACTTCCAACCAAAAACAAAGGATCGGATTTTCATTGATCGAAAAAGGAGGAGAAATCATTGAAAGGATCCAGATTTTGCTTGGCCGAGCAGGGGACAAGTGAAGAAACAAGAAGAGTTTGCAGAGAAGGACATCAAGCCCAAGACTCGCAAATCGAATAACCGAGCCTAGTAACACTCATCCGAGCATCGAGAAGAGGAGATAACTCATCTTGGATTGTCGATCATCCAACTTGGGTCCTGTCTTCATCATTACAGTCCCAAAACTCCGCATCTGCATCGTGGGATGAGTAAGTAGTGTTCTATATGTTTCTAAGCACCATTTTCTTGAGCCTATTGATTAATAAGAATCATAAGTTTATTCCTAGATCTACTACCAAAGAACATACCGCACTTAACCTTCACCCATACATCTTGATATTGCCCGTAAGGCCATTTTACCACACTCCGAGTCTTCCCTATCCTCCCATCATTTCCCTCACCATCCCCCCAATCTTAATAACTCCACAATCACCTCGCAACCAACCTCTATCCGTAAGCACTTAGATTGCATTTACACTACCTGCAGTATCATTTATCCCCTACCTAGCGGTTCTCTAACCGCAGCTTGCTACGGTTACCCGTGACCGTCGGTCAGCCACCGTGACTTATACCCAAACCTTTTTCTCACCTATTTGCCACCTAACAACCTCGGATCCACCTGCTTTATCCCTATAACTCAACTCAACGTATCAACGACCCGAATCAACAAACAACGTGACGCTTTATTATTGATAATTTAGCTTCTATTGCTTTGTAACGAGATACCTAAATCGTGATTTTGCAATAGCTTTCTTTGTTATCATTTGTGTTAATTCGTATTAAAAGGGGAACTGACCACCTTCCAAAGGAAGTTTTATATTTCCTGGGCCTAAGGCAACTCCCTCATTTATTGCCTAATTAAAATCTGGTGGTCCTGTATTCTTACTTGCAGTAGTCCTTCCAAGACAAAAGGAGTTCTTCGCAATGATCCGATCTCTCTCTACTTGTATGCGCACACCATCTCAACATTCAACAGTATTCCTCCTAGCCCTAACCCTTATCTCTGCTTCTCAAAGGAATGATAGGATAGAAGCAAGTCTATTCTCGCAGAGCTGAAACATTCCGTGCGAAACATTTTGGCACGCCAATGGGGACCCATTTCGGTTTCTGTTTCTCTTATTTGCTTTCATTTAGGGAGCATACTTGCTGTTATTGTTTTTGTTATATTTAGTAAAGAATTTGTCTTGCTTTCCTAGTTTTGCATTAGTGAAAGTCATCTTATTTGCTTCATCGAATATCATTTTCGATTTGGGTTTAAAACACGTGCATTACATTCTTGCTTGCTTGTTTTCAATTCTAGTGAACATAGACTAAGTAATGTGTCGTACACGTGGGGTGATTTCCACAGTATTGACAGAAATTAATCTTACTTTCACTGCACAACACATACCGAATCACTTCATAATTAACACAATAGCTCAAAACATCCCCCTTTTCCGCGGTATTCCTCCGCCCGATTGAGGTAACCTTATAAGCCAAAACAAACTTGACATTTCCCCTAAGTCTTTTGTTTAGGATTGACAACATTCCGCGTCTAAAGGCATAAGCCCACAATAATTAAAATTAACCCTAGGGTTAGTCTCTGGATTTGCGTGTGCATCTTGCTTGTTTTTAGTTCTGTTTTCTCTATTATACACTATCTTCTGTGATCACCTTAGAACAATTTGATAAATGTACTAAGCGTTGTTAACAATAAAATCAGCGATTTATATTTTCTTATACCGGTCTTATTACACCGACATCGGTTAATCGACCGACGCCGCTATAGTCTAACCGACATCGCTTATCGAGGGCCGATATCGATTCGTCTTTTGATTCTGACAAACCAAGAACCTACCAATTTCACCATTCTCGAGTCTATTTCTCGTCCCCGATATATGAAACCCTCTACCGTGTACTCCTGTCCATGGTTGTTATCACTCAAAAGCAAGACGCCACCATGGTTTCATATGCTTGCTTTGTGCCTTTTCTGAATCACCCCTTCACATTCTCGTGGGGAATCCTACGGACACCAAATGAGGTTCCTAAAATTCCTGTGGGAGATAAAGAATTTACCAATTTCTGGATGCTAATCCTAGCGTATGTCTGATACTATTTGTCGCATGCCCTTGACCGTACACCCGATGGTCAACTCCTTGTTGGCATGCCTATCAATATAGCTGCTCATTTAGCCCCTTCTCCGCCTGATAACTCCGTTTTACCTTTCGCATCCTTAGTCCTGCGCTACCTCAAGAGCTTCGGGGTCCATACGGCATAGATTGGCGTTCCTTTGGTTAATCTTGGACCCCACATATCATTACCGCTGACTGCTCCTACCTCATCTCTCTTACAAACTGCTTCGTTCATGACTTGCTCTCTGCCACCTATCCACACGAGCTTTCCTTCTCAAGCTCCGCCTACCTTTTCATTCCCATACACGTATCCTATGACCTCAACATCTTGTATGGGACATCCCTATTCAGTCACCTCAACATATTCATCCTCCATACCTTATCAAAGACTTAACCTCACCGTTGTCTAGTGGAGGCCCTTGGCCCAATTTGCCTCCGTTTACCACAACCGCACCATCATCTCATCCAACCATGGATTTCATCAAACAAATGATGGACAAAATGCAAAATCTGGAGGCTTCTCGTTTGAGAAGTCGTAGCACTCGACATACGAGCAAGTTTGTAGGGATCCTATCCACCCTTCAGTCCCCCTTCATTCATATCCTCCTCAATGGGAATTACCAAATTTTACCCGTTTTAACAGTAAGGAGGACCCTCAACAACACTTGCGATCATTTAGACATGCCTGCTATCTGATTGCTCACGACGACGCTTTACTACTCCACACCTTTCCCATGTCCTTATCAGGACCCACCTTGAGTGGTACAAAGGTTTTAACCCAAAGACTCAATCTTCTCTTTTAACTAGCTAGCCCAATCTTTCTTGGATCATTTCTCCATTAACATTGCCAAGAAAGTATCTATCACCAACCTCTATGCCATCCGACAATTTGAAGATGAATCTATCGCAGATTTCGTTGGATGATGGCGGGGCCTTATCAACCAACTTACGTATGCCTTACCTCAGACCGAACTTATCGAACTATTTACGCGGGCCTGCGCTAAGCACATCTCTCCTACCCTCCAAATTCAAACTTTCCGTACATTTGATGAGGCCTTTACTATGGCTCAAAACTAGAGATTCGAGCCTTAGAGGAAGAGAAATTGCGGTTGCGCAACAAAAACCCCACTTTCTGAACCCAAGATTCCACCAACAAACCTAACACCACCAATCCTCACCCATCGACTGCTTCAAAATCAAAAGGGGCCGTGCACGCGGTGATGGTAAAATCCCAACCACCATCTAATACCCCGCCAAAACCACCTATAAGCATAAAGCGAGCCCATCAACTACACTCCTTGGGAGAAACTTATGGTGTCATCTTGGAAAAATTGCTTAAAGCGGAGCCATTTCCTTACCTCCCGTTAAACCTCACTCCGGGTTTGATTCCACTCGCGCCATACCTTCTTGGTACAAATAAAATGACTTTTATAACTTCCACCACGTGAAGGGACACGATCATGATGAACTGCAAGATGTTGAAAAACATAGTGCGAGAAAATGGTTGATCTGGGGGATATAGCCCTCGATAATCCTAACGCCCGGCTAACCGAAATTTGAAAATAATCAACAAACCATTCCCGAATCATTCTTCTAACAGTAATCTAAACCAAGATATCTTATCTGAGGAGAGTGTTCATGAGATCCATGCAGTCTTCGATTCCCAGCCAAAGACCTCTATCGAACAAATTTTGAATCAAACCTCTTCACTAACGCAGGAAACCGAACCCCCTTCCTCGCTATCAAGACAAACTGAAATCCTTTCCATTCCTTTACCCATCAAGGAATTAACTGCCCAGAGTTCCCTTCTCACAAATGAGCCTTCTTATACCACATCCTTGCAAGACTATGAGCGGATGTTATCTAATTTATCTATTTCCCAAACGTCTCCTTCTACCATTCTTGTTGTACAAGAGGAAGGCTCGCCACTTCTTTTGTCATCCTTAGACGAGAAACCTCTTGAACCGACATCACCACATTCTTTAAACATGACAGATCCTCTCAAACACGCCCTCCTACCTATTAGTCCTACATCACCTAAATCTTTTCAAAGAACCGGTTGACCTCTTAACGCCCATTGATACGATTGCCTCATCTACCCTCAGTATCACACCCATAGTGGGACTGGAATCACAACCCACCTTTCTTCCATACAAAAGTTCCTGTTCACATGTGAGGATTGTCATTCCCTAGAAGATGACGGGTCCTATGGGAACGTTTGAGTACGCCATATTCTACTCAAATGCAAATGACCGATCCTGATGCCTCTACCATATACCCGAAGTGTTTACAGAAGCTTAAAATGCCTATGTCCTCATCTTCACCCCCCTCATCTCTACCAAATACCTCATCCACTTCTATTAACCTAACCAAATCTTCCCCTACGCTTGGGACCTCACCCATACCTAGTCTAACACATCCACCTAAGCGGCTTGATTTATCTAAAAATAAAGTCGTCCATCCCATTAGGAGACAGACTCAATCTCCTCAATCTATGCCATTAACACAACTAAAACCCTCGTCGTCACACCTACCTTCCATATTGGGACCCCATCCCTCTACCTTACATCAATATATCATACCTCCTGCATTTTCTTTTAAGTGACCTACGCCTTCTGCACCCATACAGAAATCCAAGGGTATAGCAACACCGTCACCCCGCGTATCCTGTCCACCTATCAACCATAAACAAATTCCATCATCAAAAGATTTGTTTTCTATCACTCCTATTTCTCCGTGGTTGTTTTCTGATATCACATCATCTGTGGCCTCATCATCCAACCAGCTAAACATAGCTTCTACGTCAAAGAAACCACGGTTAGTTAAAACCCATTATCAAAACCCCTTGGCTAAACCACCACCCATACAAACCAACCATACCCCGTCATTACCACAAACTACCCAGTCAATAGCCTCATTTTCCTCTGACTTTGACCCACTCAAAGGGTCTTACGCCAAAATCCTTGCTATGTTGATAGAGAATGCGACCATTTCCCTACCCCCACTTAGACCTTATGATCCATCTAAACCTCGACCAATAGGTTACGATGAGTCTAAAATCTGCGCTTACCACCGCACACCAGGACATGACGTAGAGGGATGCAAAGCGTTGAAAGCCATATTTCGTCAGTCACCTCTCTCAGATAGAAAAGTTAAGAAAGATAACTTACGAAGAGAGAGACCTTTAGCTTCAATTCCCTCTCCTATACCACCTGTCCCCGCCTCACCAAGATCTATCATTATTACAGCCCCACCTCTCGAAAACCATGACCTATCCCTACCATCTTCCTCCTCTCATATTCATGAGATCAATATGATTAGTGTTGCTACTCGAGGCGTAAAAACAATGGGAAAGCGAAAGAAAACACACCTACGACATCTCTTTCTCCGTCCACCATCCCGATTGCACCACCACCTAAAGTGGTTATTCACGGACCCGCCTATCCCGTCTCTAATGGCATTACCCACCGAACTATGATCAAACAGCTTCACCAATCACCTGTAAAAATGACATTGTATGATCTCATTCAGACTTCTAAATCTCATCAACAAGCTCTCATTGAAATCCTTCAAGGGATAGAGGTTTTACCTAATGAAACCTTGCCTGTTACCTCTATTCTAACACCCAATCACGTTGCTTCGCTCACCAAACAATCTATCTCCCCAACCACTTCGCCTCTGCATCAAAGCATTCATTGTTAGTTTCTCCGAAGATGAAATTATCGACTTTGGTGCCGAAGATCCTGACCCTGCTCTTTTCATCTCAGCGTACGTTCGGGATATTCGGGTACATCGTGTTATGATTGACGGGGGCGCTAGCCTAAACATCATCTCTTCAAAAGCCTTCCAACAAATGAATATCCCTTCTAGTTGCATGTGTGCCAACCCCATCATGTTGCGATCATTCAATGATGCTATTACTTCTACTTTAGGCACCGTGATCCTTAACATTCATGTAGGACCACGTACTCTACCCGAACTCTTCTACGTCCTTGAGGAGAGTTCTAATACAATATGTTGTTAGTAGCCGCCCTTGGATCCGGCTATGGGATGCGTTCCTCCACTTTACATAGATGCATAAAATTTGAGTACGAGGGAAGTCCTACACCGTAAAAGTTGATCCTCCCCCTTCAAAACTTGTAATATGTTGTATCGCCCTAATGATGTGTTTGTACCAGTCAAGACACCCGTTCATCCAACCCACCATCCACTTCCAACGGACCTACACCTTCAACCAATGAAACCGCCAATTCTGAAATATTACTTCCTTTCCCGCAGAGATAACATCCCAACCTCGGCCCCTTAGTAGATGTTTTTCAATGCCTTACGCCGGGAGTACCGCCTTTATAACATTAGCTCTTTCCATACCCCGCAGAGTACGAATGCGATTCATGCACATCCCACCTACGACCGTCGCGTGGGAGGTAATCTCTTACGGACCACCCCATTGCCGCACCAACCTAACATATGGGGGTGTTGGCGCATCCTCCGTTACCCCTGAACCTCCTCTTGGTGTGGTTCCCTTCCAATCCGATTTTCAATACTTGAAAAATCGTCGTTTTCCTCCCTCACCTTCTTGACTCGTTGTGCTTAGAAAGGCTTTGGTTTTGGTCTTTATGAACAAGGCCAACATACACTCATTCCCGTGACTACACGCAAACACAATGATCGCAGTGGTCTCGGTTTTCCTAAAACACCTACACCGGAGAAACCTCGTGTCAGTTGTATCTTGGAAGATGACGACGTCACCCCTACCAAACCATCATCACCCACTTTGCCATCATCACCCATAGAGTCGATAGACCCTGAATCTATCCCTCCTAACTTTTTTTTCATAAATGCTATCTTCATAGGTCCTCTCACTTATCAACATGATAATGAGGACCCATCTTCTCTTCCCCTTCTGTATCCAGACATGATCGAAGAGGATTCGCCTTCGATTAATGTTGTTGAGTGCCAGGATGACGACTCCATCCTCACTTACCTTGGGGCGGACGACTCCTATATTCAACTCGCCTTACCGTCTGAAACTCAAACCATGTTGAATGAGTCGACTATAGAAATCAACATCCACACAGAGGAGGATCCTCACATTGTGAATATCGGACAATCCCTTAACACATCAGAACAAGCCGCCTTTACTACCTTTCTCCGTACCCGCAACCAAGCTTTCGCTTGGTCCTACGCTGACATGCCAAGAATTGATCCTACCATTGCCATCCATAACATCACCCTAAACCCCGATTCCAAACCAGTCAAACAAAAACTGAGAAAAATGCATCCACGCATTGCCCTCTTAGTCAAAGAAGAGCTTCAACGACTTCTTTCTGTTTCCTTCATCTTGCCTATTGACTATCCTCAATGGATTTCTAACATCGTACTTGTCACTAAAGCGACGGGGGGACTTCGGATATGCACGGATTTCCGAGACCTTAACCTCGCTTGCCCCAAGGATGACTTCCCCCTCCCAAGTATTGATCAACTTGTTGATCTCACTGCGGGCCATGAAATGCTTTCTCTCATGGATGGCTTTTCAGGATACAATCAAATTTTGGTAGCCCCCGATCAACATAAAACTACCTTCATAACTCCTTGGGAACCTTCATTATCGTTTCATGCCATTTGGCCTTAAGAATCTTTGGTGCGGCCTATCGGCGGGCTATGACTTACATTTTTCATGACATTATGCATACTATCCTTGAGGATTATGTCGATGATCTTCTTGGCAAATCTAAACATCGCAGTGAACATCTCGATGTTTTAACCATTATTTTCGATCACTTTGTTACAATATTCAGGTCCGCTTCAACCAAAGAAATGTGTCTTTGGTGTTCTTTCGGAAAACTTCTTGGCTTTATCATCTCTTTGCGTGGCATTGAGGTCGATCCATCTAAAGTAAAAGCTATCCTAGAAATGCCCCCACCCAAAACCTCAAACAATCATGCGTTTCAGTAGGGTAAACCGCAATCCATCCGCGTTTCATCTCCCAACTCTCGGATCGCTATCAACCTTTCCATCACCTTCTTAAAAAGGACATTACCTTTCAATGGAGTGAAGAGTGTCACCAAGCCTTTGAAGCTCTCAAAGCCTATCTCTTGCAGCCACCCGTGCTTATTCCACCTCAAGATGATCACCCTTTCTACCTTTACCTTTCTGCCACTGACCATGCTATAGGAGCCATGCTCGCACATCGGGACTCGACACGTCGAGAAAAAGTCATTTATTATATAAGTCGTACTCTCGTGGATTACGAGACTAGGTATACACATGTAGAAAAATTATGCCTAGCCCTATCATTCGTAGCCACCAAACTCCAACATTACCTCCTGAATCACAAAACTTTTGTCATCACCAACACGGACCCCATTCATTATATGTATGCCAAACCACATCTAAACCAACGCATCACCCGATGGCTTATGCTCCTCGCTAACCTCGACCTTGAGTTTGTACAACAGAAGTCAATCAAAGGACAAACTATTGCGGACCAACTTGTGGAGGCCCCTTTACCTGGGGAACAATTCACCAATTTTAATTTCCCCGACGAACTCATCGCCACTCTTTCACTCAGGGAAGAGTCATATCAAATGACCCTCTTCTTCGATGGATCCAAATGCCAACGCGAAGTGGAGGAGCCGGTGTTGTTCTCATCCCTCTTAACGTTGAACCTATGCCTCTTTCATTCCGGCTTGATTTCCCCTGCACTAATAATACAGCGGAATACGAGGCCCTTGTTTTGGGTCTCCAGGTTGCGTTACACTTAGGTGTCAAATCTATTAAGATTTTTAGCGACTCTCAATTGGTAGTCAATCAAGTTATGGGCATCTACCAATGTAAGAATGAGGAACTTCAAAAGTACAAACATTACGTGGATTCACTTTTGACCTCATTTACTCGTTATTCTATCCAGACCATTCCCCGCTCCACTAACAAATTTGCGGATACTATGGCTTGCTTAGCCTCGCAAATTCCTGCCTCACCAACTGACTCTGACATATTCGTCTTGGTCCAACAACTTTTTGCCCCATCCTACTCAACCTTCGGTTGTTTGTATGATAAATAATGTGTCTGCTAATTCGCAGGATACCTGGTACCACCAATTTCACGACTACCTTACAACCTCTGTTCTCCCACCTGACCTTACTAGTAACGGAAAACGTGCTTTTCTTAAAAGTGTTTCTCGTTATGTTGTCATGGGGGGACTCCTCTATAAACGTGGCTTTGATGGCATCCTCCTTCGATGTCTAACCGGTGCGGAGGTCACCTATACCATCCAACAAATCCACGACGGTATTTGTGGTGGACATTTTAGTGGCCTTGCCATGGCTAAACGAATCCTTCACCTAGGTTATTATTGGCCTACTCTTAATAACGACTGCTACGAATATGTTAAGCGTTGTGTTATGTGTCAACAACATGCCAACCTTCAACATACTCCTAGCCATCCGCTACAGGTCGCACGAGATCTTTGGCCTTTCTCACAATGGGGTTTAGACCTTATTGGTGAGATCCACCCACCTTCTTCGCAACGTCACCGTTGGATAATCACAGCAACCGAATATTACACAAAATGGGTGGAGGCCATTCCACTCATTTCAATCAAAAAAGAAAAAATTGTCGAATTCGTTAACCATCACATTATCTGTCGTTTTGGTATTCCTCATCGCCTAATAACAGATAATGGTAAATCTTTCAAAAATAAGTTGTTGCAAGACCTTTGTGACAACTTTGGTATTAAACTTAGCTTCTCATCCCCTTACTATCCACAAGCGAATGGACAAGCCGAATCTTCTAATAAAACCCTAATCAAAATCCTCATGAAAGTTGTCAATGAGTCCTAAGAAACTGGCATGATCACATTCCCTTTTCCCTTTGGGCTTATCGTACTTAAGATTCGTACCTCCACTAATGCCACACCATTTTCTTTGGTATATGGTACCGAGGCTGTCTTGCCTCTCAAATACAAATACCCTCCCTCGAATATCTCTCCGGGATATTCTCACCAACGATGATTTCCGCCAAGAGCGGTTAGCCCAATTGGAGCTTCGACGAGCGTCGTCTTACGCTCTTAATCACCTTCAAATCTATCAAAAACACATCAAACGTGCTTATGATAAGCGACTTCATGAGCGTACCTTTAAAGTTGGTGATCTTGTCCTCAAAGAGAATCAACATGTAACCAAACTAGAAAAGAGAAAACGTGGAAAATTTGCTCCTAATTGGATTGGGCCTTACATTATCACTCACACTTATGGATCAGGCACTTATCGTTTAGCTTCGCTTAATGGTAAACCTAAGCCTGAGCCCCTTAATGCCTTGCATCTTTGACCATTCTACTTTTGTTGAATTTAGTTTTACATCACTTCTTATCTACCTTACGCTCGTCCCTTGAGCTCATTTACCACCGCATACACTTTGTTTCTTCCATCTCAAAATCAAATCAAGCTCACATAGTTTGATTCCCACCTCCCCTTAACGATGCCTTCCCTTTTTAGTCTAGTCCATGACTTCAAAGTATTAAAATGACACATTCTTAATTATATGCTTATGGGATTTTCTTGAGTCAAACTTTCTACCAAACTAGATGCTTTATGCCAAAAGGACATCTGGCTCTCTAAATTATATATAGACTGCTCCCTCGAAGGACAGCTATATGCCAAACTATTGCTGCTATTATATATAGACTGCTCCCCCGAAGGACAGCTATGCACTAAAATCACATCTGCTACTATAAATAGACTGCTCCCTTGAAGGACAACTATACACAGTCAGCCTTTATCAGAAGCTTCTCGCATTGATCAGCTTCGTGAAGACCTCAAGAATAGTACGATCAATATCCCTTGTAGACTTCCCGCACCGATCAGTCTATATTCAGTAAAATAAAAGCCACATTCAAAAGAACTTTTGAGTCATGGACTTGTCTATTTAGGGTAGGTTCTCTTTCGTCAGAACGCTCACTTTGTAACAAGTTCTCCGTACCTCAGCTATACCATCCACCTCACCTCACCATTTGTTTAAACTCAAGGGACGTGACGTATATCCGATATATTGTGATCATACAACTCTTTTCACCTATTGACTTCTCGTCTATGCACGGTACCTAGGGGTTCAAGCTCATCCTGCATTAATATGTGGTTTGTTTAGCTCTTTTCAACTACGGAGTAACTTTTTCCTCTTTGACTCGAATCTAGGATTATGTGTTGATCTTAATCAGGATATGGTTCCCTACCACTTGGGTAGGCTAACTTTCACTTCACTTCTACCTATTCCAAAATCACCAATTCATTACCAACACCAACAACATTACCCTACCAATATCAATATCAATATTTTTACCAACCAACAAATTACCTGAATTCACCTCTCCCTGGTCTTAAGGGAGAACTACATCGGTCTGAGGCCCTTCCTTGCTTTGTGCAATGGGCTATGTAGGCAGCACTTAGGAGACATGGAGTCTCCCAAGGTTAGCTCGACCATCCCCTACCATACCTTATCATGTGTTGTCAATATAAATGTTTTTCGTGTATTTCTATTCGCCAACGTTCATCTTTATCCTTTTTCAAAACAAACAAAAACAACATTTAAAACACAACCATTCTTATTCTTATCATCACTCAAAAGAACATACATATTTAGTTTTATTTTAGATGTTAAACAAATACATCTTCTCTATCATCGACTCGCAGGCCGGCATCCTTATTTATTCTTATATTCCTATAAAGTTCACTCAGACCCTTACACCTCCTCCCGAATCAGGTGGTGATCGTGATCGTCGATGCCCCTCAGCTGGCCTCTCCATCCTCAAAGGTGCCACTGCCATTGGTTCCTCCCATTGATCTACCAACATCACCTATATCCACCTTCGTTGACAACCCTTTGTTAACTTCATTGCCCGACCCAAGGCCGTAACCTACCATTTGGCCCGATCCAAGGCCGCAACCAACCCATTTGGCCTGACCCAAGGCCGCAACCAACCCATTTTTCCTGACCCAAGGCCGCAACCAACCCATTTGGCCCGACCCAAGGCCGCAACCAACCCATTTGGCCCGACCCAAGGCCGCAACTACCATTTCGCCCGACCCACGGCCGCAACCAACCTATTTGGCCCGACCCAAGGCCGCAACCAACCCATTTGGCCCGACCCAAGGCCACAACCAACCCATTTGGCCCGACCCAAGGCCGTAACCTACCATTTGGCCCGACCCACGGCCGTAACCTACCATTTGGCTCGACCCACGGCCGCAACCAACCCATTTGGCCCGACCCAAGGCCGCACCCAACCATTTGGCCCGACCTAAGGCCGCACCAATTAAATACCATACCCATAATCAACATTTTATTTTATCCATCCATCATGTACCTTTTTGTTCAATCGAGCTCACCTATTCGTGTTTTAGCATGATCAGGGTCCTTGACTTGATCAGTCGACCAACTTTGCCTAGACTTAGACCGTGACGTTTATCTCAACCAAACCAACCATTTGGTACTGCCGAACATGCCCAAACGTTCCTGTACCTTACCCGTTATATACCCTGGAGCTACTTCCTATGCCTTGGATACCAGGATTATATCACCCTTGTTTGGATAAACTATCGACCTTTGCCTATGAATTGCTTGTTTGCTCTTCAAATCATATACCCTGGTCACACTACTGCATTTCAACGTGCGTCTGCTTCCTTGGACCTACCCCACCCTCTTACCATTATCTCAACACCATTTACCCTTTATCAACCCTATCCCTGCTTTCACGCTACCTCAATCTGTGATAGATTTGAGGGGGATTACCTATACCCTTAACAGGGGTAACCACTTCTTATTATTGTCCGTGCAGCTTTACAAAACAAACTACACGACAATAAGGGGCTAATGTAGACACCAAATTTGTGTCTTACGACACCCTGTACCCCGCATCCCATTTCGCAACCTAACCTCATCACCTAAACCTTACACAATTATTTATTAATTACCTTATAATTAATAAATCCACATCGCCATACCTGCCACCTCATGTCGCCACCTCATCATGACCTAGTCTTAACCCTAAACTAACCTAATTAAGACCTATAACTTGGTCCAATTCTACACCTATGACTAATTACTCCTCATCCGCACCTAAAACCAACTTCATAATGACTTGACCAAGCCCGCAACCAATCCCTCGGAAGAAAAGGAGGGAAAGCTGGCTATTTCACCAAAAATAGCCCGCTTTGACCTGACCGATACCGGTTCCTACTCGACCGCCGTCGGTTGCTTAACCGCCATCGGTTCCCCGTAAATGACCACTTCCAACCAAAAACAAAGGATCAGATTTTCATTTGATCGAAAAAGGAGGAGAAATCATTGAAAGGATCCAGATTTTGCTTGGCCGAGTAGGGACAAGTGAAGAAACAGAAGAGTTTGCAGAGAAGGACATCAAGCCCAAGACTGCAACTGAATAACCAGAGCCCAGTAACACTCATCCGAGCATCAGAAGAGGAGATAACTCATCTTGGATTGTCAGATCATCCAACTTGGGTCCTGTCTTCATCATCACAGTCCTGAAACCTGCATCTGCATCAGGGACGAGTAAGTAGTGTTTTATATGTTTCTAAGCACCATTTTCTTGAACCTGTTGATTAATAGTAATCATAAGTTTATTCCTAGATCTACTACCAGCAACATACTACACTTAACCTTCACCCATACATCCTGATATTGCCCAGAAGGCCATTTTACCACACTCTGAGTCTTCCCTATCCTCCCATCATTCCCCTCAGCCATCCCCCAATCTTAATAACCCCACAATCACCTTGCAACCAACCTCTATCCAGAAGCACTTAGATTGTTGACACTACCGGTATCGTTTATCCCCTACCGGCAGCGGTTCTCTAACCGCGGTCGATTACCCAGTGACCAGCGTCGGTCACTGTGACTTATACCTCGAAACCTTTTTCTCACCTATTTGCCACCTAACAACCTCAGATCCAGTCTGGTTTATCCCTATAACTCAACTCAACGTATCAACGACTCAGCGAAGAATCGAACAAACAACGTGACGCTTTATTATTGATAATTTAGCTTCTATTGCTTTGTAATGAGATACCTAAATCGTGATTTTACAATAGCTTTCTTTGTTATCATTTGTGTTAATTCGTATTAAAAGGGGAACTGACCACCTTCCAAAGGAAGTTTTATATTTCCCGGGCCTAAGGCAGCTCCCTCATTTATTGCCTAATTAAAATCAAGGGTCCCGTATTCTTACTTGCAGTAGTCCTTCCAAGACAAAAGGAGTTCTTCGCAATCGATCTCGATCTCTCTCTACGGTGCACGCGCACACCATCTCAACATTCAACAGTATTCCTCCTAGCCCTAACCCTTATCTCTGCTTTCTCAAAGAAATGATAGGATAGAAGCAAGTCTATTCTGGCAGAGCCGAAACATTCCGTGCGTGCGAATAGGAGGTCAAGAGGATTGGATTTGGTGACTGGACATGGTAGAGGTAGGAGAAGGTTTAGGTGGACCACAAAGCGTATCGATAGACGTGCCACCGCACCAATGGCACCGAGATGAGGTAGGATTCTATCTTGATCCTGTATTTGTGATTGAAATAGGTGTTGAAATGGGGTTGGGTGAAAATTTTGGTGTAGATTTATTATTGGGAATGTATAGTTTAAAATGAAGGAGATGAGGGGTGGGATGGCCCAATGTAGATTAAATAGGATTGGGAATGAAGCTAGGATAGGTTTGGGTAAGATGATTAGGGTAGATTTTGAGAACTTGGGGAAAATGGGGGTGGTTTGGACGTATTCGCTCTGTGACAATGACCGGTGCCGCTAAGTGTTGGCCAATGTCGGTGGTATTTGGCCGACATCAATCAAGTAATAGGTAATCGATGTTGGTTGAACATGACCGATAACGGTCATTGTTGACTGGTGTTGGCTGGCTTTATGGGAAAATAGGGCAATAGAGAACAAGTGTAAGAGGTAAGGATATGTCAGGAGATGTAAGTGTTAGGAATAATTTAACTATAGTGTGAACTAGAGGTTTATTCTAGTGTGTGTATAATGAGTTGTATCACACAACTCATCTAAGAGGGATAATAGGGATACTCTACAAGATAAGCCTTGAATCCTTTTTAATAGGATCAAGCTTTGTGTATTAATATCCTCCTACTATTGGAATAATACATCCCGTGCATTTCAGAATTATTTCCTGTGCAAGTCTGGTTCAAAGTTTATATTTGGTATCAGAGCAGGCTGCCATGAGAGTTTATGAGGCATTTAGATCTGGAATGATTTTGTCTCATTGTTGGGAATAAATCTGAATAGAGCAATGTAATTTCTATTAAATCAGTGATTGTAATCCTATTTATTGAATGAAATCTGTGACCTGTGTGTGTCTGCGATCTACGTGTTTGTGTGATCTATGTGTTCCTGCAATCTATTTTTTACACGTTTTCCTCTCCCAAATGAGCGTCTAAGAAGTGAGTGACTACTGGTCGTTTCTCCGCATTGACATTGGCATCTACCTCTTCGGATTCAACGTTTTCGACCTCTGTATGCACCTGCAACGAAGATCAAATTTCGTGCGAAGTTTTGTTTAATCAGATGACTGAGATCCGCATTATGAAAGGTAAATCTGTTTCTTTCCTTTTTGGACACAGTGAAAAAAAACACAAGGGAAGAAAAAAATTGCCATTTTTGGAAAGGGTCCGGAAAGATTTTAGATTTTAAACTTGTAAGATTCATAACTTTCAGTTCGTTACTCAGATTGAGGGATTGTTTTTTTAATATGTGTATTTTTTTAATCCCTACGCATTGATCCTATAATTTTTGCTGCTAGACCAATTTTTTATTTTTGGAAAATATTTCAAAAATTATATATATTTTAAAAATAATAATAATAATAATATTGTAAAGGGTGCATTCTCGATTGTATTCGACACCCTGAAAAAAGAAAAAAGAAAAAAAAAAAATTGAAGAGTGCATTATCGGTTGAAACCGACACTCTAAAGAATCATGGACATCCCACTAGATAAGTTCAATGGATTAAACTTTCACACTTGGAAAGTTAAAATCCAAATGCAATTAATGCATAAAAATCTATGGAGGATTGTATCAGGAGAAGAATCAAAACCCACAGACGCTGCAAAACTAATAGAGTGGGAAACAAGGGATGATAAGGAAAAAGCAATAATAGGACTTGCCCTATCTGACACTAAGCTACACTATGTGGATCTGGAAAAATATGCTAAAGAAATATGGGAACTACTCAGCAAAACTTTCGGTTCAAATGCAATCAATGCAAAATTTTCATTAAAACTTCAATTATTCAAACTCAAAATGAATGATAATGTGACAATGTCAAGTCACATCAATGAACTGAGATCACTCATAAGGCAACTTGCAGAAGTAAAAGTTGTAGTAGATGACGAAGATGCTAAAGCCATACTTCTAAACAGTCTTCTTCCTAAATACAGTAATGTCATTTTCACTCTCGGACAGATGCCCTCACAATCACTAGAAGACATGATTTCTGCACTCCTAGCTGAGGAGAAAAGAACAAAAGAAGACATTCAGGAAGAAAATGCCCTCTATACAAACAAAAGACATACAAATTTTTCAAAGAACAAAGAAGAAACAGAATGTTATTATTGCAAGAGAAAAGGACATAGAGCTTCTTTCTGTATTACTCGTGCCAAAGACATCATAAAAGGAAAGCTTAAAATGCAAGAGGCAAATGTAGCTGCTGAAGAAGAATCAGAAACAGAAGAACCAACACTAGAAGAACCTGACTACAATTCCGATGACTTTCTGTTCTAGAAACACTCAGAGGCTGGAGGCAAGGAGGAGGAGGAAAACAACATCTCTTGTTAGTCACCAACAAAGAGATTTCTCAGCATATTGGTGACCTTCTTTCAGTTGTGTTGTGTGTTTATTTTCTGTTGTAATAATGAACAGAAGTCCCATTCCTGTTCAAAACATGTTTCTTTCCTTCTACAATCTCCTCTTCTGTATTGAAAATGATGAGAGCAAAAATAATGTACTGTGCTATGAAATGGTTGTTGGTTCCATTCTAAAACCTTCTTGAGAGTTTGTGGATCTCTTGAAAAACACATACAGATATGGTTGTTGGTTGTCCTAGAAAACCTTCTTGTGGTTAGTGGTTAACCAATTGTAAAACCATATGTAAAACATGAGCAAGTACAGGAGATAGCTTTCCCCATGTTCACACTAAGGGGGTGATTGTTAGGAAAATTATAACTATAGTGTGAACTAGAGGTTTATTCTAGTGTGTGTATAATGAGTTGTATCACACAACTCATCTAAGAGGGATAATAGGGATACTCTACAAGATAAGCCTTGAATCCTTTTTAATAGGATCAAGCTTTGTGTATTAATATCCTCCTACTATTGGAATAATACATCCCGTGCATTTCAGAATTATTTCCTGTGCAAGTCTGGTTCAAAGTTTATAGTAAAGGGTAGGTTGCATGAGAGGAAAATAGGGGAGTAGGTATAAATGTTCATGAATATATTGGTCTAGCAAGGGTAAGTGGTTGGGTGGGTACAATAAGAAGTGAGTGTTGGATATGAGGTTTAAGAGGTAAGGGGTGTGTTCGGTATGGTAAGCTTTTGATAATAGTGTGTTTTATTGGGTGTAGGCGAGGACCAATTATGGATGCGGGATAGGGTACCTCCTTACTCATGGAGGTACGGGGTGTAATAACGGTGATGAATGGTGCCATGTTGTAGAGGTTAGCCTAATCGATGTCAAACGCTACTAGAATGTATTTTGGGAGCTAAGTTTGATGGTCGCTCTCATCGGCAGATGGGACTCGATGACCAATACTTTCCATTTGCCGACGGGGTGAGATCACAACACCCCGGAGGATGTGTACATGATCTTGTGGCTACCGATAGTGGGGATGTAGGTGCACTCTATCTCCTCTAAGCCCTCTAAGGAGTTGTTGTTGACTATGTTTGGCGAGGGCTAGTGGAGATGAGATTCCATAGCACCAGTATGAGCTATGGAGATATGTACCAGGCCCATCTAGAGGAGATGATGCTAGTAGTGTTGTTGATGGAGGTAGTCTACTACTTTGCACTTCCGGATGTAGAGGGTGGGAGATTCCCACGATCATTTATGGGGGTTCTACACAACATGGTGGAGGACAGGACTCATTTTTCATGGGTGCCCACATTCTTAGTTCAGTTATATAGAGAGTTATGGGCTTATGGGTGGTTATGGAGATTTAGCCTATGTTGTAATTTCCTACTCCATTCTAGGCGTATGAGTCCATTGTATGTGTGCATCTAGTCAGTATACCCCAAGTGATGCATTCAACTGGGTTTTGTTTGAGTGGGTTTCATGTGATGGGTACCTACGATTGATTGAGACCATCGAGTTGCTTTAGAGTTACACACGATGTAGCCTATTACAGAAATTTCTAGAGGGGTTTTCTAGCATAGACATCATTTGGAGGCCCTATGTGGGTTTTCCATCATATGGGTGGATGGCAGAGGAGCTACGGGAGCTACAGCTACTCTGATGGATAGAGGGGTGACGTGACAGAGAGAGCACGAGATGATACCTATGGATAGGGTTAGATGGCAGTTTGGGCTACTTCAGGATATACCGCCACCTTTCCCATAGTATAGGAGGGATGATGTGGAGAGGCCTCTGCCTCTACCATAGCTAATAATGCCGACAGGGTAGGAGGAGCAGGTGAGAGACTAGTGAATTGATGATGTTGGGGTGACTGAAAGATACATGCAGTGGTGGGTCACACATTTATGGGTTGTACCATTGAGGCCAAGGTAGTTGGATTTAGCCACCATCACTATTCATAGGGATGCCCTATAAGGGTAGGTGGCTACCCTAATTACACAGTTGGGGATAGTAAAGGGGTAGCTGACAGGTTTAGAGGCACAGTTGTATGTTACGAGGCACAAGTGGCCACTCTACGTGCCCCGTAGGTAGCGCAAGGACAAGTACCCACACAAGGTGGAGATGGGGATTGGGTACAGGTGGCCACTCTACAGGTGCAGATTACAGGTTTTCAAGGCCTATTGGCCACTGCATAGGCATAGGTTGTGACCCTTTAGGTCCAGATACAAGCAAGAGTGGGACAAGGTCCCTCAAGATAGTCACAGATAGAGGGATAGGGTCCCTCTTTACAGGTACCAGCGGGACAGGGTCTAGAGAGATAGGTACAGGGGCCGAGGCCAATGGCACCACCACGCATAATACCAATAGGTAGGTACAGGGATACTTCGTGTGAGGTCGTATCATCAAGATATTTTGATGGCCACAAGGATAGATTTTATATCCTATGGAGAGTATAGAGAACAACAGGCCTCGAGTGAGAGGACTAGGTCATGCACCCATAGTGTGGAGAGCACAGGGGGCCATCGAGCCCTGAGACAGGGTCAGGGCGAGGCCACCAGTTCATGAAGGCCAACCCCAGGTGAGGTACCAATAGAGATCCAGCCAGGACCAATGGTGGGTGGTGAGATGCTAGCTGGACGTCATACATGGGGCAAAGGAGGAGGAGACAGTGAGACAAATATGGAGGATATCCAACAGGGTGATGTCTAATAGCCGTATGTACCTCCTATTTTGTATAGTTGTTTATTTTTGATATATACCACCTGCGTGCTGAAGAGAGTGAGGATGTAGATGAGATTTTTTGTTATTTTTGGTCATATACCGCCCGCATGTCAAGATGGTGAGGCCGCATATGAGATCTTTGAGAGATTTTGATTATTATTGGTTTATATGTTCACATCTATTTTTATACATACTATCTGATTTATAGATGATGGTGTTTATAGTATGGATGGTGTACATGTTTTAATTTGCATTGCTATATATAGATAGGTGGAAATCAAGTGGATTAGGCCTGATAGAGTCAAGGTCATGTAGGCATGGCAGAGTCAGGTTTGTTTAGGCATGGATGGAGTCAGGTCATAGGCATGGATCAAGTTAGGTTATAGGCGGGGATTGAGTTCCTAATTCATTAATTTGTGAAATTAATGATGGTGTGGATCATGTTAAGATGATTTGTAGGAAAATTTATGATTGTGGTAAAGAAATTGTAGACAAGATGAAATGAATGTATAAGTTATGATGGTAAAGATTTTTTTTTAGCAATTGTTTTTGTTTGGTTTAATTTTCAATTATTGATATAGAAAGGAAACTAACTAGGGTAGAATGTGAATAGGAAAGGGAAAGAGGGAATTGGTTAGGGTATAGAGTGGCCGAGCTAATCTCCAAGGGCCCCATGCCCTCAAAGTGTTGCCTACATAGTCCCGATGAAAAGGGACCGAGGCCGATGTAGTTCTCCCATAAGCTAGGGAAGATTATGATGAAGTAGAGGAATGGATTGATAGGTGTTAGGAATGGGTGAATGTAGGTCATAGGCATGGTTGAGATCGAGGTCATAGGAATGATTGAGTTGTTTTAAATATAAGTGTTGATGAGCTGGTCTTGTTATCAATGAATCAATAGGTGATGAAGAAGGTAGAAATTTAAGAAGTGGAAAAAGAACCACTTAATTAATAAGAACCCTAATGAGTCTACCATACCCCGATGGGCTTATGAACGTGAGACCCTATAGACCTCGCATAATGGACTATTATAAGGGTGAAGAAAAGTCACATGATCACGAAATGTCATGATTACGGTGAGTCTTTTGAGTAGAGAGGGAGTTAGGATAAGAAGGTAGATGAGATGAGAATGGGTGGTTTAGCATAACTTAGTGTACGACATGATGTTTTCCTTAGCAAGAAAACCAGGATCAAAAATAAACAAGTCCATGACTATAAATTTATTATCTGCTTTCTTATTGATCAATGCGGGAAGTCTATATGGGATGGGTATATTATCTCCTTGAGGTATTTGTGAAGCTGATCGATGCGGGAAGCTTCTAAATATTTATTATATGTTTGTAATGACTATATATAGTTGTCCTTCAAGGGAGAAATCTATTGATAGTGGTAGAATATAAAGAAGAGATGTCCCTTTTGAGGGAGTCATCTTTTGTTGGAAGTTTGACTCAAGGAGTGGTATCCCTTTTTGTTTTTAGACATTTAAGTCATGGACAAGACTATAGAGGACGATTAGGTTCTTTTTTAGAAGACAAGACCATAGCACACAAAGATTAACTGTGGAAGAGGTGGTTTCGAGTGATGAACGACCATGGGATTCCATCTTGAAGAAGATGAAAATTATCCATGAGAATCATGCTATGAGTAGAGTTGTGGTACTCATATTGAAGACAAGGCTAAAATGTGATGGGTAATCACATGATTCTTGTTTAATTGTGGATCCTCAAAATGGGTAATATGGAAGGGGAACAATGATCAAGGGACAAGTGATAAATGGATAAAAAGTGATATAGGAATTGATATCAACAATAAAATGGTCAAAGATGCAAGGTGTTAAGGGGCTCAGGTTTGGGTTTACCTTCGAGTGAAGACAAATGATAAGCACCTGATCCATAGGCATGGGTAACGATATAGGGTCCAAGCCAATTAGGAGAAAATTTGCCCCATTTACTTTTCTCCTCTTTGGTTACATGTTGATTTTCCTTTAGGATGAGGTCATCGACTGAAAGGTTCGTTCATGAACACATTTTTCATAGGCACGTTTGATACGTTTTTAGTAGATTTGGAGATGGTCAAGAGCATTGAGACGATGTTCATCTAATAATTCAAGTTGCGCCAAACAATCCTGGTGAAAGTCATCATCATTTAACATGTCTTGTAGTGAGATGTAGAGAGATGGAATCTGGACTTCGAGAGGTAATACCACCTCAATACTGTAGACCGAGAAAAGGGGGTGGCAACAAAAGTATAAATACTAATATGATAAGCCCATAAGGTGAAAGGAATATGCGTATGCCAATCTTTCCCAAAGATCGTTGACTACCTTCATAAGAATTTTGTTCAAGGTTTTATTGGTGGATTTGGATTGACCATTGGTTTGCAAGTAATACGGTGATGAGAAATTGAGTTAGATACCTGAAAGCATCACATATTTTGTGTACGGTTTTTTTTTTGAATTGTTTTCCGTTATTAGTGATAATGTGGTGAGGGACACCAAAACGACAAATGATGTGATGGTTGATGAATTCACATATTTTCTTGGCTTTGGTGGAAATGAGGGGATTGGCTTCTACCCATTTAGTGTAATATTTGGTAGTGGTTATGATCCACCGGTGGCATTGTGAAGACGGGGTTGATCTCACCGAAAAGATCCAAACCCCATTAAGAGAAAGGCTAAAGGTCTCGTGCAACCTATAAGGCATGACTAGGTGTGTGATGGAGATTAGCATGTTGTTGGCATTTCACATAGAATTTAACATAATCACAATAGCCACGATTTAGGGTTGGCAATAATAGCCTAGGTGAAGAATGCATTTTGTGACAAGTGAGACCCGATAAAGTGACCTCCACAAATTCCATTGTGGACTTCCTTAATAGTGTAAGGAATTTCAGAACTTATAAGGCATCGCAAGAGAATGTTGTCAAAATCACGTTTGTAAAGAAGACCACCCATGATGACATAATAGGAGACACTTTTAAGAAAGGCACGTTGTCCATTATGAGTGAGATTGGCGAGTAGAATGGAAAGGGAAAGATAGTCTACATATTTCTTATACCAAAGGTCACGTGATTCAAGGGCAACGGTTCCGACGGAGTAAACTTTATGGGGTAAATAAGAGGGTGATTGTAGCCTTTATATGGTGACAAATATTTTAGAGTCACCGGTGAAGCGGTATTTGAGAATCCAAGCAGGCCATGGTATCCACAAATTTGTGGGTAGAATGTGGGGTGGTTTGAAGTGCGTAATGGTCAAAGGTGGTCAACATTATGTCTACATGATGCTTATACTTTTGAAGTATCTCATTACGACACTAGTATATACCATTGACTTGGTTTATGACCAACTGAGAATCACCAAAGATTTTGATTGACTTAACATCTAAGGCATAAGCATCCTGGAGACCCAATACGAGTGCTTTGTATTCAGAAATATTGTTTGTACAATAAAAATTAAGTTTGAAAGACAAAGGCATAGGTTCACCATCAAGCAAAATGAGGATAACACCAGCCCCACCCCACACTGACACTTGGATCCATCAAAGAAGAGTGTCATTTGGTAAGTGGGTTCATCCAGGGAAAGGGTAGCTATAGACTCATCTAGGAAGTCGAAGTTAGAGGGTTGATTCCTGAAAATAGGTGCATTGGCCAATTGGTCGGTGATAGCCTAGCCCTTGATGGAATTTTTATGGATGAATTCAAGGTTGAGGTCGGCCAGAAGCATAAGCCAATGTGTGGCATGTTGATTTTGATAAGGTTTGGCATACATATAGTGTAATGGGTCAGTATTAGTAATGATGAAGGTTTTGTGGTTGAGTAGGTAATGGCAGAGTTTGGTGGCGACAAAACTAAGGCTAGGAAAAGTTTTTTGGCATGGGTATATCTAGTTTCGTAGTCAAGAAGGGTATGGCTTATGTAATAAACCGCTTGCTCTAGGTGTTGGTTGTCAAAATGAGCGAGCATTACACCTAGAGAATGGTCAATGGTGGAAATATATAGGTAGAAGAGCTGGTCACCTTAGGAGGAATGAGCACCGGTGGTTGAAGGAAGTATTGTTTCAAGGCTTCAAGGCTTTATGTCATTCATCATCCCATTTGAATGAAACATATTTATTGAGAAGATGGAATAGTTGACAACGGTCGTAAAGTCATGACATAAAATGACAAATTGATTTCAACTTTCCTTGTAGGTCATGAAGTTGACAGAGATTAGTGGGTGGCAGCATTTCAAGAACATTATTGACTTTAGCAGGATCAACTTCTATGCCATGCAAAGAAATGATGAAACCTAGGATTTTTCTGGAAAGTACCATAAAGACGCACTTTTTTGGTTGAAGACGAACACAATACTTGATGAGGTGGTCAAAGATGAATTTAAGAATGGGCAGGTGTTTGGTTTGATGCTTGGATTGACTAGTAGAACATCGAAATAATCTTCCAATATGTGATGCATGATGTCATGAAAGATGTAAGTCATGGCTCATTGATATGTAGCACCGGCATTTTTGAGGCCAAAGGGCATGACTCGATAGCAGAAAGTCCCCCAAGGGGTGATGAAGGAAGTCTTGTGTTGATCCTCGGAGCTAGTAATATTTGATTGTAGCCGAGAAACCATCCATGAGTGATAACATTTCATGGCCAGCAATGAGATCAACTAGTTGGTCAATACTTAGTAGTGAGAAATCATCTTTGGGACAGGTGAGGTTGAGGTCACAAAAATCCGTGTAAATGCGAGTCCCCTATCACCTTTGTGATAGGAATGATGTTAGAAATCCATTGGGGATAATCAATGGGTAGAATGAAGGAAACTGAGAGAAGGCACTGAAGCTCTTCTTTGACCAAAAGAGCAATGCGAGGATGCATTTTCCGCAACTTTTGTTTGATGGGTTTGTCATCAGGAATGGTTACGATATTGTGAACCATGATTTTTGGGTCAATACTGCGTGCATATTAGTATAGGACAAGGAAATCGTCAAATAATCACCTTGCACAAACTCACCTAACCATGGCCCCTTTCACCCCACTCTAATATTAATTTAATTAAATTAATCCATGTCCTCACAATATTTATTATTTAATTATCCTAATTAAGATAATTCTCACACCACCACCTCACCTAGCCACCTCACCCTAGACCTATTCTTAGTATGTTTCCATAACTAACTAAGACCTACCTAAAACCCAAAAAATCAAAGCCTACATTCCCTCTAACCACATTCCCTCCATTAGAAAGGAAGCTTCCATTCTAATATGTGAAGACAAATGAACAGGATCCAAGAAATCAAGCGGATCTGCCCATTTTAGAAGACCTAGGAAATCTAGCCTTAACTGACGTCGGTCATCCTAAACCATAGCCAGTTGAGTTAGAACCATCGTCAGTTACCAGTTATTCCCCAAAACAACCTTATTTCAATTTTGACACATTTCTGAGAGAAAGAAATGAGACCAGAGCTACATGCAAGTAGAACCAGCATTTGCACACGCATCCGAGCATCCATACCCAGCATCATCGAGAGTTATCACAGAGCCATTTTGCATTCACGGGAGCATCCGGGAAGCGCCATCACCACACCAAATTCCATCCATCTAATCAACTACCATTTCCATCCATTCCATCAAGATTATACCACCATAATTATTTTTTAACCAACATTCATCTACTTTCATTTTAGTAAGCTTTGTTACCTCTATTATCAGTTTCTACTTGCACTCCCATTCTCCCACCATTTACCTTCATGCAAGTTTGATCATTCCTTCACCCACACCATTAAATTGTATGTACCCAATGTTAAACACCTTTGAGTACACCTAAGATCTCCATACACCTTGCCATTGCCCTCTCCATTTCCATTTAGCCTCAGATCTATCCTCACACTAAGATTTTAATAAGTTTCCTCTACCCCACCATACCGATGTTGGCTACTTGTACCCTATCACCGATTTCACTTAAACCGACATCGGTCATACTAGACCAACGTCGATCTCTATTTTTACCCTCATACCAAGAATAGAGCCTAAATTCCCCACCAAATACCCAAAATAGCCCAAAACCAGACCCTGGACTAGTACCAATACTCTGACAGAGACCTTGCCCTTCAAATTCAATCATAGCTTAGCTGTTGTGAATGAATTTACTTATTGTAATCGAATGAGATACCTAAATCATTTTAACTATAGTAGGATTTCATTTATTATTAACATTGAATTGTTTTAAATAGTGGATTGACAGCCTTCTAGGGAGTATCACACTTCCCAAAACTAGCATACACTAGGCAGTCCACTGTCATATGCTATTTAATCTCTTTTTGTGGTCTTGTTGTTCATTTCAGGTAGTTCCTCCTAGCCAAAAGGAATCTCTCATGATCAATTGTGGATCAAGAAGTCATACATGCACAACAACCTTCAACCATCTTTTAACAGTATTCCTCCTAGCCCATTTACCCTTATCTGTTTCATCAATATTCAAAGAAACGCTCTAAGAATCAGGTGAAACATTTTGGCACGCCCGGTGGGACCCATTCGGGGTTCCTTGCATTTCTTCATTTCTAGGTGAAAATTGTATGTTTGTTTCCTTTCTAAAAGGTTCTCACATTAAATTTCTCCCTTGAATCTTCTCTTCTTTCTATTGTCTCAAAGCAATCATGTTTTGGTGCTATAAAAAGAACTCTTCTTCTCTTTCATTTGTACTACATTAGTGAAAGATCATACTCTCTCCTGTTCATATTTTTGTGTCATCAAATTCAATATTTTGATTTGGGCTTAAAATCAACTACATTTCATTCTACTTTATTGCATTAGCTCACATTAAATGAGGGCAACCTATACATTGGAAGTCATGCCCAACTGATGGTTGAACAAACGAATCATAGAAAATCACTTTCTTTCTCTTTCTCTCTCTCTCTGAGTCTTACCAAACATCACAAAATTGAAAAATACACACATTCTTAAACAACATCTCACCCGAAAGAAGTTGTAGGTGATCACACGATCATGGCATAGTGGGCACCCAACTCATTACTTCTGTCAGTCATTATCTCAGAGGACATGGCCCACCCCCACCATAACATAACCTGAAACCTCTCCTTGTAGATCTCCTTCTTTGTAGGAAGCCTTCCTCACCAAAAACTCTATTCTAAAGTTCATGAGTTAGTCTTCTAAATAGCATAAGTTGAACAAACATAAAGGAAAGAGCACTCTTAGGATCATATTTTTCTTAGTGTTTCTACTTGGCTTGTGTTTTGAGGTGAGAGGACACGTTCTTCATCTTTTTATTTCTCCTTGCATGCTCCTCATCATAGTTGGTGTATTCCAACTTTGTCTGAGTGTGTCTGACCCCATTTTCATCATTCTCAGAGTTTTGGGTTTGATTCCACACTTGATTTTAAATCACAACCACCTTTTTCTTCATCTCTGTTTCAATTTCACAGTAATCGGTGTCGGTCCAGTGACCATCGTCAAATCGTTACCCATTGACTCGTTAGTTTTCCACTCGATCATCATCGGTTTTACCCAACCGCGTCGGTTTATTTTCTTTTTGGTTAACCTACCCAAAAGGACATCTATTTCATATTCTTTGTTATTTAGAGTCTTTGTAACTCTCATCATCTTCTTTGTCCTGATAAAATCCATCTGTAGCTTATCTACCTGGCAGATTATTAGCCTTTTGCCTTGTTTTGGAAAACTGTTATTTTTCCACAGTGACCAACTACGGTTATCTTTGACCAACCACGGTTACCTCTGACCGACATCGGTTTACCCTAACTAGCATTGGTTAGCCTATGTAGTTTTCCAACTGACATTTTAACCCAATCCACCTACCACTACCTATTTTTCCTATTTTTGTGTATTTCTATGTCATTTACAGAAAGCAGTCCTACCAAATCAGCACTTGTTCACATGGTGCTAACTCATCGCCAATCAAATGCCCTCATATTCCATGCTAGTTTTCAACCACTCCCACCTAGTCCTTCACCACCTTCCATTCTATCACCCATGGAGCCTATCCAACCTATCACTATCACCACAGGTGATGAGGAGTTCGCACGACTCCTTGACCAAAACCCTCCACCTTACAGTTCTATCTTTCCCACTCATCCACTTGAGATGCCTCGGGTTAGTTGATATATGGCATGCCCGTATCTATCCCCCAAAACTCGTTCTCCTACGCTTACGTCAGCATCATCCTTCTAGCTCTACTCTACATGTACCCACCTTGTCCCCAGGTCATTTTGCAGCTGGCTAGGCCCTATACCTGCTATGACCACCATGTCTACCACATCTATTGCACCCACAACATCCACTATACCTTCTTTAACCACCTAGAATGTAACCTCATCCACCTATTGTCTCACATATACCCATAGCAACACAACCACCCCTGGTGTCATGACCCCTACCCCTTTCAAAACATTTTCCTTTCTATTCCACAGTCCTTAGCCCCCATCACTACTAGAGTCACCTCGACCCTTCCACCTCCATATGCATACTATCAACAACCTCTCCATTTCATCTATCATTCATTTTGGTATGTACCCCCTATCTCACTCCCTCATTCTCAACCTACCTATGTGGCATCACCATATACTGGAATGCCACCTCTATCCTATGCCCAACATCAACCCTCTTACGCAGCATGAGTACCCATCCATCACCACCTACTAATGACCTCATCAAGTTAATGATGGAAAGATGCAGACACTGGAGGCATCGATTTCTGGCTCACGCAACTCTCTCACCTACGATGAGATTTGTAATGAGCCCATACACCCATCCATTCCTATTCGTCCATATCCCGTACATTGGGAAATGCCTAAATTTAACTACTTCAACAACAAAGAGGACCCACAACAACATTTGCAGTCTTTCAAACATGGGTGTTATCTAATCACCCATGATGACGCTTTGCTCTTGAGGACCTTTCCCATGTCTCTAACCGGGCCCACATTAGACTAGTATAGTGGGTTACCTAGACATTCTATCTTCTCATTTAATCAGGTAGCCCAAGCCTTCTTGGATCACTTCTCCATCAACATTGTTAAGAAGGTTACCATGACTGACCTCTACTCTACACATGTCAATATGACGATGAGTCTATCGCAGATTTTTTTGCTCATTGGTGTATCTTGATCAATCAACTCACATTCCAATTACCACAAACCTGAACTCATAGAGCTCTTCACGTGGGATTTTGCTAGACATATTTCACCAACCCTGTAGGTGTAGACTTTCCAAACCTTCAATGAGGCATTCACCATGGCATGAAAACTAGAGATTTGGGCCATCGAAGAAAAGAAAATCCAACTACGAAATAAGAACTTGACATTTAAGTCAAATGATACCTCTTCTTCTTCAAAACCATAGAATAATTATTCAAAAGCCAAGGGAACCGCTAATACACGAGTGGTACTCAAGGCTAGCCTAGCTCATCCATCAAATCAGGCTAAGCCCTCATCTAATCTTTCCCCTGTCCATACTTTTCAATTCAGACGAGAACAATGGAAATACACCCCAATTAGGGAGCCTTATTCTTCTATTTTAGAAAAGCTCATTAAAGCTGGGGCCATCACCCTTCCTCCTATAAAACCACACATTGGTTTTGATCCTGCTCACCCCACACCTACATGGTACAAAGAGCATGACTTCTACAACTATCATCGGGTAAAAGGTCATAGTGATGAAATTGCATCACTTTCAAGAACATTGTCCAGAAATGCTTGAAATGGCAATGAGTTAGTCTTGGATAATCCAAATGCACCTGCCAACCAAAACCTGCACATCTTCAAGAAACCATTTCCTAATCATGCCCCTTCTTCTGATCAAACTGGAGAGACCTCAACTAATGATAGCCATACCCATGAGGTCCATGCTATTTTCAGTGATGCACCAGTTGCTTCCCAATTACCTCATATTCCTTCCATAGAGGAAATCCTAGCCCAAGTCCTCCACCTACACATGAACCCACTTCACCTATTCCTCCACCCACAGAGGAACACCCTTCATCTCCTCCCTCACCTGAAGGAGCCTTTTGTTAACATCGAGACCACTTCACCTTTGGCTTCTCCACCTAGAGAGCCATCACCAATAGTACCTCTCTAACCCATGGGAGATGCTTGTTCATCTCCTCCACCCACAAAGGAGCACCCATCATCTCCTCCACCTATCAAAGATCCAATAGAAATGTCGTTACCTCTAGGTGACCATTCTCCATCAACCACCCAAGATCTTGTTGACTTACTTTTGGCTCTCTTACCCACAGAGGCTGAAGCTAGTGATTTCCCTATTTCTAAAACACATTTTATGGGAATCGCCATTGATCCACATCAACCTCACCCACGACATTGTCCTTCTCACGCTTAGCTAATTGTCTAGATTATGTGGATAGAGCCTTACTTTGGGGGCATCTTCTACTTCTTGTCTCAACACAAATGTAGATGTCACTCACTGACACCTCCACTATCTATCCAAAAGTGTTTCGACCGACCAAACCAAACACAACCAAAACTATCACAAATTCTCCCATGATACCACTCATGGCTCAACTCACACCTCTACCCATAACCCAACATGCATCTACATCCAAATCCACACCTACATCATCTTCCTTGCCTAAACCTATTACTACTTTAGGGGTCATCCCAACGGCTAGCCTTACTCATCCACCCATCAAATTAGATTTAGCTATGTCCTCCAAAACTAACACCAAATTTAACTTGGCCCCTAAATAGAAGAACCAATCTCCTAGATCTCATACCCCAACTCACCAATCAAACCCTCATCACCTTCGCCTCTTCGGTCCATCCTAATACCTCACCCCTCAACCCTGGCTAAGAAACTTTTGCATCCACCGGTAAACCAAGAATGTAGTAGCCCATTTCTCCCTCGTAGACCTCTAATATACCCAAGCACCCCACACAACCTCCACCCTCACCTGTAACCTTTTTACCACCCATACCTCCAATACCATCAATAACTTCCTTCACTACCCATGACACTTCCTTCCCTTTCCCTCACACCTCCTACCCAACCTATGCCATCTACCTCCACAACACCTCGGTTACCCCCATGGGTAACCTACCCTCTTCCACCATCCACTTTTCCCTCTACATCTCGTGTGCATGTATCACCTTTACCCAAGAAGGTGCAACCTAAAGGAAAAAATCCACTACCCTCCAATAAGGTAGTTAAACCAACCACACACTCTATTTCCAGTTCATCTACCATACCCTTACCCAAACAAACATAACCAACACCTCCCCCCATCCCCTCTTTAAAAGACTCTTCCTATACAATCAGCCGCACCTACACCCAAACCCACATTCACCTCCCATTGTGATCCACTAGCGGGATCCTATGCCAAAATCTTAACCAATCTCCTCAAACTTCTATCATCACATTACCACCTCTTAGACCTTACAACCCACTCAAACCCAAACCAAAAGGGTTTGACGAAACCAAAATTTTCACCTACCATCATGTGCCAGGACACGATGTAGAGAACTATAAGGCTTTGAAAACTACTCTTGTCCAGTTGTGTCCTCTTGAAGAAAACTTTGATGATGATGACCTTCTTGATGAGGACCCCATTTCGCCAGCACCAATTTCCATAGTTCTTCCCTCATTTCCTACTCAATGACCAAGATCTCCACCCCCACAACTCTTAGATCCACCCTCGAGATTCAAAATTAACATGGTTTGTATCAGAGAACTCGCCAAACCTCCACCCAAATGTCGGTGTGCCTAGCTCATTTCACAAGGTTCCTTCCCACCTCTTGGCTTCTACCCTTCCTGTCATTACACCTTTCATGGCTCACCTACTTCATTTACCTCCCCACCTCAAATCAACATGATCCACATTGCTACCCATGCTCAGAAGGACAAAGGAAAGGAAAGGCAACCGACCCATCAACCAACCCCATACCCAATATACCATCTACACCCACACCTAAAGTCACTATCCGTGGCCCCACATATCCTATTTCTAATGGGGTTACACATCACGCCATGCTAAAAATTACACCAATCCTCCCTCAAAATGTCCCTATATGACCTCATCCAAACCTTTGAGTCCCATCGTTAAGCTCTCATGGAGGTTCTTCAATCTATTGAGGTTTTACCCAATGACCCTACACTTGTAGCCTCCATTATTACACCTCATCATGTAGCCTCTCTTACCAAATTACCATCTTCTTCTACACCACCTACTCACCAAGTATCCACCCTTAGCTTCTCAGATGAAGAGATCGCACCACACCAAACCGATGACCCAGATCCAACCCTTTTCATCTCTCATCCATATCGATAATATACATGTACGACATGTTATGATCGATGGGGTGCTAGCATTAACATCATCTCCTCCCATGCATTCACTCAAATGCGCATACCCAACAATTACATGCATAAACATCCCATCATGTTGTGTTCATTTAATGATGCTATCACTTCTACACTTGGCACCATCATCCTCCATGTTTGTGTGGGCCCCGTACTATTCCAAAGTTATTTTACGTCTTGGAGGGGGAATTTCAATATAACCTATTGCTTGGTAGACCCTGGATTTGTGTCATGGGTTGTGTTCCTTCCACTTTGCACCATTGTGTAAAGTTTGAGCATGAAGGACACACCTATACCATTCCGGCTAACCCATCACCTTTCAAAACTTGCAACATTCTTACCAACCCAATGACATGCTCATACCCATTAAGGCGTCTACCTCCATGACCACTTACTCTTCACTTACACCTCCACTCACCAGTACTGCCACTACCTCAACCGCACCTAAATCCTCCATTTCTACTACTCCACAACCTCCATGGCTGACCCATCAACCTTCCAATCAGTTGGCTCCACCTCTGATCCAACCTCTACACATCATCTATCCCAGCTACCCACATATCAACCACCGATCCCTTGGAAGTTGTTTTTCCACACCTCACTTTGGGGGAGTATCACATATATAATGTCAACACATTCCTTACTCCACAAGAGTATGGAAGCCTTCACCAACACCCTCATTATGATTACCACATAGAGAGCATCTCCTCTATGGTCCTCCCCACCTTCACACCAATATCACCTATGGGGGACTTGATACTTCCACTTATACACCTAAACCACCATCACAAACCCACCCCTTTTCTGCTAACCTCTAGTCACTCACCAATCGCCACTTCACCCACACCTTCTTGCACCGATGTGCATGGAAGGGTTTTGGTTTTGGATTTTATGAGCAAGGTCATCACACTATTATTCCATGTACTACCCACAAACATAACGACCGTAGTGGTATCAGCTTTGCTAAACTACCTACCAAGAAGGCCCGTATTGAACTCATTGAGGACATCGGCCCTTCTCTCCACCCACTCCACCTTCACCGACAAAGTCGATGGATCCAGAATCCATTCCTCCTAAAAAAATTCATAAACACCATTTCCTTGGGGCCTCTAACTTATCAATGTGAGGGCGAGGCTCCCTCTTCTCTTCCCTTCATGTATCCTAAAATGATCGATGATGATACACCTTCCATTAATGTCATTCAATGTCAGGATGATGAATCTATACTCACCTACCTTAGTGCAGAAGACTCATATATTCATCGTCATTACCATCTGAGACGCAAATTATGTTAAATGAATTGACTATCAAAATCAACATCCACACTCAGGATGATCCACACATTCTAAAGATTGGCCAATCTTTAGATACTGCTGAACAAGAAGCCATCACTTATTTTCTCAAAAATCATAACCATGTTTTCACTTGGTCTTACGCTAACATGCCCGATATTGACCCCACCATAGTGGTCCACAATATCATAACCATTCTCGATGCCAAACCTATAAAACAAAAGCTAAGGAAAATGCACCCTCGCATTGCTCTTCTGGTCAAAGAAGAACTTCAGTACCTTCTTTCTGTTTCCTTCATCTTACCCATTGATTATCCTCGATGGATTTCTAACATTGTCCCTGTCACTAAGGCAACAGGGGACTTCACATTTGCACAGATTTTTGTGACCTCAACCTAGCTTTCCCAAAGATGACTTTCCTCTACCCAGTATTGACCAGCTAGTTGACCTTATTACTGGTCATAAGATGTTATCAATCATGGATGGATTCTTGGGTTATAACCAAATCTTGATTGTCCCAGAGGATCAACACAAAACCGCATTCATCACCCCTTTGAGGGACCTTATGCTATCAAGTCATGCCTTTTGGCCTTAAAAATGTTAGTGCCACATATTAGCGGGCTATGACTTACATCTTCCATGACATCATGCACCATATATTGGAAGATTACGTAGATGATCTCCTTGCCAAATCTAAACGCACTCCGAGCACTTTATCATCCTAAAACCATCTTTGACCACCTTATTAAGTATTGTGTTTGCCTTCATCCAAAAGAAGTGTGTCTTTGCGGTTCTCTCAGGAAAGCTCCTGGGATTTATCATTTCCTTATGTGGTATAGAGGTTAACCCTGCTAAATTCAAGGCCATTCTCAAAATGCCTCCACCCACAAACTCGCGAAACTTCGTAGCTCTGCAAGGTAATTTATAGTCTATTCACCATTTCATTTCGCAATTTTTTGATCAATGTCAATCATTTCATCATCTTCTAAAAAAGGATGTCTCCTTTAAATGGGATGATGACTGCCACATAACTTTTGAGGCCTTGAAACAACACCTTCTCCAACCACCCGTACTCATCCCACCTAAAGAAAAGAACCCTTTACCTATATATCTCTACTACCAATCACTCCTTAGGATCCATGCTCACTCATCGCGATGAACAAAATAAGGAGCAGATGGTTTATTACATAAGTCGTACTCTTTTGACTACGAAACTCGATACACCCATGCCGAAAAATTTACCTAGCCTTAGTTTTTTTTTCCACCAAACTCTGCCATTACCTACTTAACCACAAAACCTATGTTGTGACCAACACCGACCCCTTACACTTCATGTATGCCAGACCTTACCAAAATCAACGTGCCGAATGCTAACTTATGCTTCTGGCCGACCTCGACCTCAAATTCATCCATAAAAATTCCATCAAGGGCCAAGCTATCACCGACCAATTGGCTGACGCACCTATTTTCAGGGACTAACCCTCTAACTTTGACTTTCCATATGAGTCTATTGCTACCCTTTCCCTAGATGAACCCGTTTACCAAATGACACTCTTATTCGATGGTTCCAAGTGTTAGCGTGGGGGTGGGGCTGGTTTTATCCTCATTCCACTTGATGGTGTACCCATGTCTTTGTCTTTCAAACTTGATTTTGATTGTACAAACAATATTGTTGAATACAAAGCACTCATATTGGGTCTCCAGGCTGCTTAAGCCTATATGTTAAGTCAATCACCATCTTTGGTGATTCTCAATTGGTCATAAACCAATTCAATGGTATATACCAATTTTGTAATGAGATACTTCAAAAGTATAAGCATCACGTGACATACTTTTGACCACCTTTAACCGTTACGCCCTCCAGACTGTCCCACATTCTACCAACAAATTTTCAAATACCATGGCTTTTTTAGCTTCTCAGATACTCACTTCACCCGCCGACTCTAAAATATTTGTCACCATACAAAGACTCCAATCACCCTCTTATTTACCCCGTGAAGTTTACTCTATCAGAACCGCTGCTCTTGACCCGAGTGACCTTTGGTATAAATAATAATCGAACTATCTTTCCCTCTCCATCTTTCCTACCGACCTCACTTGTAATGGACAACGCCTTTCTTAAAGGGGTCTCTCGTTATGTCATCATGGGTGGCCTCCTCTATAAGTGTGGCTTTGATGGTATTCTCTTATGGTGCCTTACGAGTTCTAAAATTCCTTATACCATTAAGGAAGTTCATGATGGCATATGTGGAGGTCACTTTAGTGGTCTCACGGTTGTTAAGCGTATTCTTCACCTAGGCTATTATTGGCCGAACCTTAATCATGATTGTTACGACTATGTTAAGCATTGTGTAAAATGCCAACAACATGCTAATCTTCATCATACACCCAGTCATGCCTTACAGGTCACCCATGACCTTTGGCCCTTCTCTCAATGGGGTTTGGATCTTGTCGAGAGATCAATCCCCATTCTTCCCAGAGACATCAATGGATCATTACCACTACCGAATATTACACCAAATGGGTTGAAGCCATACCTCTCATCTCCACAAAAGCCGAGAAAATATGTGAGTTCATCAATCATCACATTATTTATCACTTTGGTCTCCCACATCGCCTCATCACTAATAATGGAAAACAATTCAAAAATAAAACATTGAGAAAACTTTGTGATGACTTTGGTATTCTATTAAGTTTCTCGTCACCATATTACCCACAAACCAATGGCCAAGCCAAATCCACTAATAAAACCCTAAACAAAATTCTCATGAAAGTGGTTAACGATACTGGGAAGGACTAGCATACGCACATTCCTTTCACCCTGTGGGCATACTGTACTAGTATTTGCACTTCTACCGCTGCCACACCTTTTTCTCTCGGTCCTACGATAGAGGCTATTCCGCTTCTCGTCTAGATTTCATCACTTCACATTTCACTCCATGATATGCTCAATGATGATGACTTTCTCCAGATCATTAACAAAACTTGAGTTATTAGACGAACGTTTTCTTAATGCTCTTGACCATCTTCAAGTTTACCAAAACCATATCAAACGTGCATGATGAAAACGTGTCCATGAACGAACCTTCCAAGTTGGTGATCTCATCCTCGAATGAAAATCAACATGTAACCAAAGAAGAAAAAGTAAACGAGGCAAATTTACTCCTACTTAGCTGACCATACATCGTGACTCATGCTTATGGATCAAGTGCTTATCGTTTATCTTCACTAGATGGTAAACATGAACTGAGCCCCTTATGCCTTACATCTTTGACCATTCTAATGTTAACTTTTAGTCCTACCTCACCTTCTAGCTCTTTTCATGCTCGTCCCTAAGCATTATTCCTTCCCTTCTTTCACTATACCATCCCCAATGATTAAACAAGAATCATGTGTGTACCTGCCACTCTTTTACCCTCTCTTAAATATGTGTACCACAGCTCTGCACATGGCATGATTCTCATGGATACTTTTCATATGCTTTTAGATAAGATCCCATGGTTGTTTCACCTTGATTTCTGAACAAGAATCCTATTCCTCACCTTAATCTTTTCCATGACTTAAAATCCCTCACATGAGATCCAAATCCTTGAGTCAAACTTCTAGTAAAAAGATGAATCCCTCAAAAGGACATTTTTCTCTCTACATCAATGTTATAAATAGATTGTTCCCTCGAAGGACAGATATGTAAAATCCTGCTTTAAAAGAGAGAGAGAGAGAGAGAGAAGAATCCAAAGCTTCCTGCATAGATCAGCTTCACAAAGACATCAAGGAGTTAATTTCCTCATCCCATATAGACTTCCTGCATCAATCAGTCTATCTCAAATACAAGTCAAATAGAAAAAAATTGTCATGGACTTGCTCATTGTGATCTAGGATCTCTTGCCAAAAAGGCATGCTACCTCATACCATATAAACTAACCACTTTTCACCTTCTCACCATTTACACCTTCATTTCCTACCGCCTTAAGGGACCTACTGAAACTGTGACATTTGGTGATCATGTGACTATTCTTCACCTTTAGGATAATCAATCATGCAAATTCTTTAGGGTCTTATGTTCACCAACCTACCTAAGGTATGGTCCAACCATTATGATCCTCACCAATCAGGTGGCTCTCTTGCCTCCTCTTATCTTTCACCTTCTTCATTACATATTGATCATCCTATACAGGACTAGATCCTCGACGCTTATCTCTGGAAAATTTTCCTCTTTCACCACAATCAACTTAATATCACCCATACCTATTTTCCCACAATTCAACCATACCTAAAATACCTCGACTCAACCATGCCTATAACCTACCAACCCATTCTCATACCTCCTCGCATTCTTCCCTAGCTTATGGGAGAACTACATCGGCCTAAGGTCCCTTTTGTCGGGACTATGTAGGCAGCACTCCGAGGGCATGGGGCCCTTAGAGGTTAGCTCGGCCACTCTATACCCTAACCAATTCCCCTTTCCCTTTCCTAATCACATTCTACCCTAGTTAGTTTCCTTTTTATATAAATAATTTGAAATTAAACCAAATAAACAACAATTGCTTCACATCTTTACCATCATAATTCATACATTCCTTATGTCTACTATTTATTTACCATTATCATGCATTTTACTAAAAACATCTTAACGTGACCCATATCATCATTAATTGCACAAGAATCATGAATTACAAACTCAACCAATCTTGACTCAACATAACTAAAACAACCTAAACTTCATCATGCCTAAACCATAAATCTAACTCAACCATACCTCAAACAACCTAAACTTCATCATCCCTAAGCCAAACTCGACTCAATCCATGCATATAACCCGACTCAATCCATGCCTATAACTCCGACTCCACCCATGCCTATGACTCGACTCAATCCATGCCTAACTCGACTCCATCCATGCTCGAACCAAAACTCCGACTTGAACCATGCCTATGACTGGCTCTATCATGCCTTACACAAATTAGTTTCCATCACATATACAAATAAAAATAGCAAGGTAAACACAACCATACACATATCATGCCATAATCACCATCATCTCTATAAATCAATCATCTAAAAATGTGTATCTATATACATGACTCTCAAATATCTTTGGCACATAGGCCGGTGTATATAAAAAATCTCAAAACCTCTCATGTACATCCTCACTATCTTTGGTATGCAAGCCGGTATATATGTCAAAAATATGATATCAAAAATAAAGTAATCATATATGGAGCTCAATCATTTCCCATCTCGATGTCCAAATCGCCTCATCCGTCTACTCACTCCGCTCCTCTAGCTCGGCGTCCGACCGACCTCCTCTACCCCGCCCCGGTCGGGCTCTTGATGGTCTTGCCTCTAGAGCTAGCCTTCATGCACTAGTGGCCTCGCCCTGAATTGGCCCTTGGGCTCACTAGCCTTATGTACTCTCCACACTATGTGTGTGGATCTACTCCTCTCACTCGAGGCCTATTGTTCTCTGTACTCATTATATGATAAGACATATATCCTAGCTGCCATCAAATGATCCTGGTAGTATCTCACCTCACCATGGTGTCTCTCAATCTAGCAACACGTATTGTCTGTGGTGGTGTCATTGGACTCGACCCTGCCTGCTCCTACCTAAAGAACGGGACCATTTCCATGCCCTTGTGATGGTATCATCATCCCCTGAGCCTACGCATGTACCTAGGTCTCAAGGATCAAGTATCTCGTGCTGTATGCAATGACCAACTAGCCCTCGTAAACCTCGTAACTTGTCCCGCACTATGGCCAATTGGCCCTCGCAAACTTGTCACATGCACTTATAGGGTGGCTACCTACACCCCATCTCCACCATCTCCCTCTCCCTCCGGTGTGGGTGCTAGTCCCCATAATCCCCGTGTGTGGGTGAAAAGTAGCCACCTATGCCTACAGGTCGCAACTCCGTGCATCGGTCCCCTGTTAGATGTCCCCGCACTATGACCAACTTAGTCACTAGGGTAACCACCGCCCTCATAGGGCATCTCTTTGAATCATGATACTACCAAAAATCAATGCCCCACCTTTCGGTACCTTGCTCATAGTTGTGTAGCCCACCACTATATGTACCTTTTTGTCACCCATGCATCATTTATCTAACTGGCCGATCGGCTTCTCCTCTTGCCTTGGCCGACATCAGTAGGTCGTGGTGGAGACATAGGCCTCAACACATTATTTCTCCTATACTAATTAAAGGGTGGGGCTATATTTGGTGGCAACCTAAACTGTCATATGACCCACCTTGGGTATCATCTTATGCTCCCTACCCACCGCCCTCTATCCACCTATAAATCTATAGCCCATCCAACTCCACCGCCATCTTATTTTATGAAGGATAGCCTACATATGGCCTTTAAATAATGTCCATGCTAGACAACCCCTCCAGTAATCACCTGTAATAGGCTACATCATGTGTCACTCTAGCCGTTTGGCACTCTCCCATAACCGGAACCCATCACTTGTAGCCCACTCGAACAAAACCTAGCTCGAATGCGTCATCCCCGGGCATACCAATTGGGTGCACAAACAAAATGTGCTCATAGGCCCAACAATATAACATGAATGTACAACACAAGTTGAGTCGTCGTAGTCACCCATAAGCCCACAGCTCCTTGTATAGTTGTACCAAGAATGTAGGTGCCCATGCAAACCGAGTTCTTGCTCTCCACCATGTCATGTAGGACCCCATCAGTGACCATGGGAATCTCCCACCCTCTAGCATCTGGTAGTGCAAAATAACAAACTACCTCCATTAGAAGTACTACCAACCTCATCTCCTCGGGGTAGGCTTGATACATCACCCCGTAGCTCATACTGGCACTATGGAATCCTAACAATGCCAACCCCTCTCCAAACACTAGTAACAATAACTCCTCGGATGCCTCTAAGGAGATCGAGTAAACCTGTGTACCTACTGTAGGTAGTCACAGGATCCTATAAACATCCTCTAGGGTGATCGTGATCTCACCCATCAACAAATGGAACGTATTGGTCGCCGAGTCCCATCTATCGATGAGGGAAACCATCAAGCTCGCCTCCTAGACTACGTGTCGGTAGTGTCTGACACCAATAAGTCCCACATCTACAACATGGATCCACTCACATGTCATCTCCCCTCGTATCTCCACAAGCAAGGGAGGTACTCTATCCCTCATCCGTAGCTAGTCCCTGGCCTGCATACAACTAATAATATCAATCAAACCTTACCCCCCTACTACACCATTTAACCTAACTAAATTACCCTTTCACCTATTTTTATGCCCTAAATCAACACCACTTATCTACCCACGCCTCAGACCCTCACCTATTTTCATTTTACCTATCTACCCATGCCTCGAACCCTCACCTATTTTCATTTTTCCCCTCTCACCGATTTTCCTTATTCACCCACCTACCCATACCCATAACTCTTCCCCCTACCTAACTCTCCCTACCCCTACCTATATGTCTCATAACCCATCTATTTTAGCTCCTTGTGGGCCTGCCTCTCTAGCCTTTTGACTATCATCACATTATTGATCGACCATGGTCCAATAATAACCAAAGCATCGGTCCCCATATATGTGACCGATACCGGTCCTTACTTATTGATGCCGGCTAAAAGCGAACCGATGCCGGTCACCGTCACGGTGATAAACCCATGATGCCCTACCCTTTTTCCGCTACACTCCTTTCTACCCATTTCCCCCACCCATACCTACCCAATTCCTATTCCCACTCCTCATTTCCCTAAATCTACCCTCCCTTGTTCCCCTTTTCTCATTAAACCCCCACATTCAAATTTTAAAAGTTTCCCCCCAAAACAAACCCCATTTTCCTGCCTACCCAATTCCCACCCTCCACCTACTCACAAAAAACAAAAATTAGAATAGAATCTTACCTCATCATGTTGTCGTCTACATGGTGGCACCTTGGTCCACTACGCAAGTCCACCCTATCCCTCTCCTACCTCTGCTATCACCGATCGTCCGCTGGCTCAATCTAATCCAATCATCGTGCTCGTAGACCCACCTATCAACCAATGATCACTCACTCTATGGCTCATCAACTCAGCTCTCTATGTCATTTGGTCACTTTCTACCTCATTCTTCCTCTCCTGTCATTTTCTCTAATTTGGTAAATGACAAATGATTTTACACGCACGGCACTTTTTCTTTTTATAGCCTACCCGACTTAACCGGTGACGGTTTTACCTTAACCGACATCGGTCATGTGCCCTAACCTACCGCAGCTTGATCCATGGTGACTGGCATCGATTACTTATTACTATTTTCGGTTATCCTACTCACCTTTATTACTACCCATTACCCTATTTGCTACCCTAAATCCTTTCTACCTTACCTACACTTGACTTAGACATTTCCCTTTACCCTCCTGATCTCATCATTTACCACATAACCTCTTCATCATTTGGGGACTAGTTATTTTACCCATACCTTGCCCTACCCATGTCATGACCTAGCTACTTGGAACATGGAACCTTTCTAGTGACTCGTGACCTCATGTGTTCGCTATACCTTGCGACATTATTAACCTTATTATTTGACCTAATGACCTTACCTTACCTTTTTCGTGATTTTATCCTAACCCAACCTTTGGTGTACCCGAACATACCTAAACATTCCCGCACTGACTCGCATCGTGTTTCCCGACCATATCATATACCTTGGATATCGGAATCACCGAACCTTATTTGGATAAACCTATTGATCTTAGACAATGTAGAGTCTACATGCTCTTCAACCTAGTATCGTGTTACAGTTTATACATGTGCGTGCATTTGACTGTTACTACCTTTGACCCTGACCTATTACCTATATTACCCGATTGGACCTTTTTCCCATTTACCCCCATTGCCCACCTTCCTTTTCATCACATTCACATTTTATCAAACCACTCACCGATTCTTCCTTCTCGCCTCATCGCCTCCTAGTTTGAGGGGGAGATCACCTTCACCCACACATGGGGCAACCACATCTTATTTTTGTCAAAGATTGCTTACCAATACAAGCTACACAACAAAAAGGGTCAAAATCAGTAAACACCAAAATTGGGTCACACTCCCTTTAGTCCCTCGTCAAATAATCACCTTGAGCACACTCACCTAACCATGGCCCCTTTCACCTCACTTTAATATTAATTTAATTAAATTAATCCATGTCCTCACAATATTTATTATTTAATTATCCTAATTAAGATAATTCTCACACCACAACCTCACCTAGCCACCTCACCCTAGACCTATTCTTAGTATGTTGCCATAACTAAATAAGACCTACCTAAACCCTAAAAATCAAAGCCTACATTCCCTCTAACCACATTCCCACCTATTAGAAAGGAAGCTTCCATTCTAAACCACGGAGAGAAACGAACAGATCCAAGAAATCAAGCGGATCTGCCCATTTTAGAAGACCTAGGAAATCTCACCCTAATCGATGCCGGTCAAGCCAAAACCATTGTCAGTTACCATTTATTCCCTAAAACAACCTTATTTCAAGGTTAGCACATTTTTGAGAGTAAGAAATGATACCAAAGCTGCATGCAAGAAGAACCAGCATTCACACATGCATCCGAGCATCCATAACCAGGATCGAAGTTATCACAGAGCCATTTTGCATTCATGGGGGCATCCGGGAAGCGCCGTCACCATACCAAATTACATCCATCTCGATCAACTGCCATTTCCATCCAGGTCATCAATCTCATACCACCGTAAGTATTTTGTTAACCAAAGCATTCATCTACTTTCATTTCAAATAAGCTTTGTTACCTCTATTATCGGTTTCTTACACTCCCATCTTCCCACCATTTACCTTCATATAAGTTTAATAATTCCTTCACCCACACCATTAAATTTCCCATACCCGACTATTAAACACCTCTGAGTACACCTAAGATCTTCATAGACATTGTCATTGCCCTCCCCATTTCCATTTGGCCTCGCACTGTCCTCACACCAAGATTTTAATAAGTTCCCTCTACCTCGACCATACTGACACCGGTTACCACTGTAACCATTTTTGGTTTCACTTAAATCGACATCACCATACCAGATCGGCATTGGTCTATGTGTTTTACCCTTAGACTAAAAACAGAGCCTAACTTCCGCATCAAATACCCAAAATAGCCCAAAACCAAACCCCGACTAGCATCAAAGTGACTCTGACAGACCTTACCCTTCGATTTAATCATAGCTTAGCCTCTTGTTGTGAGTGAATTTTCTTATTGTATTCAAATGAGATACCTAAATCATTTTAACTACAATAGGATTTCATTTATTATTATCATTGAATTTTTTTAAACAATGGATTGACAAAGATTCTAGGAGTATCACACTTCTTGGAACTAGCATACGCTAGGCAATCCACTGTCATACATTATTTAATCTATTTTGGTGGTCTTGTTGTTCATTTCAGGTAGTTCCTCCTAGCCAAAAGGTATCTCTCATGATCAGTCGTGGATCAAGAATTCATACACGCGCAACAACCTTCAACAAGCTTTTACAGGTATTCCTCCTAGCCCATTTACCCTTATCTATTTCATCAATATACAAAGGAACACTCTAAGAATCAAGTGAACCACAAAGGTGGTCCCAAGGAAATGGTGTTTATGAAAAAAAAGTTAGGAGGAATAGATTCAGGATCTATGGACTCTGGGTGAAGATGGTAATGTGGGTGAATGAGAGGGGGAACATTTCTTGTCCTAGATAAGGTCAACGTGAACTTTCTTGGATGGTGGAGTGTCAAAACCAATGCCACTACGGTCATTATGTTTATGAGAGGTACAAGAAATGACAATATGGCGGCCTTGTTCATAAAAGCTAAAGTCAAATCCTTTCCATGTGCACTAGTGGAGGAAAGTTGAGCAAATCAGTGGTTAGTGAGGGAGAGTAGGTCAGACAAAAATGGTTGGGCTTGGGATGGAGGTTCGATTTTATAGGTGGAAATATACATTCCCCATATGTTAGGTTGGTGCGAAGGTGGGGAGGTCCATAAGGAAAACATCATCGATGCGGATGTTGTAGTTGGGGTGTTGACGCATATTCACATACTCTTGTGTGGTGAGGAAGGTATCATTATTGTAAAGGTGGTATTCCCCCAGAGTGAAGCATTGAAAAACACCTTCTAAGGGATCAATAGTTAGTATGTTGGTATCAGGTATAGATGGCTCACTAGATGTTGGGGAAACAAGTGCGTCAGTAGTAGAGGCTACAACTGCAGTGGGGATAGCAAGGTTAGATGCAGCAGAAGTAGTGGCAATTTTGGTGGATGGGATCATGGGTGAAGGTGAAGTGGTGATAGTGGCAGATGCCTTGACCAGCACAAGCACATCATTGGGCTGATATAGCATGTTACAAGTCTTGAAAGGTGATGGGTCAGCAGGGATGGTGTAATTATGTCCCTCATGTTCAAATTTGAGGCATCGATGTAAAGTTGAAGGGACATAACCCATGGCATGGATCCAAGGTTGGCCGAGTAGAAATTTATATTAGAACTCTCCTTCTAGAACATAGAAAAGTTTCGAGACAAAGTGTGGGGGTCCACGCGGACATGGAGAATAATGGTACCTGGGGAGAGCTCATGGAGTCATTGAAGGAGCACAACATAACAAGGTTACCATGCATTCAATTGGTAGGTATCTCGCATTTGGTCATATGCATGGGAGGAGATGATATTAATGCTAGCACCACCATCGATCATAACATGTCGTATGCATATATTATCGATAAAGATGGATATTGGGTACAAGTGCAGATGATTATGGAGGAAGAGTCTTTACAAGAGGGGGAGTAGGTTGGTCTACTAGTTTGGTGTGTGGTGTGGTCTTAGGTGTTGGTCGTATCTACTTGGGTAGGGGCATGGTAGAAGAACTGATGATGGAAGGTTTGGTTGGTTTAACTACCTTATTGGAGGGTAGCAGATTTTTAGCTTTAGGTTGCATCCTTTTGGGAAAAGGTGATACGGGTGTATGAGATGTGGAGGGAAAATTTGATGGTGGAAGAGGGCGGGTTACCCATGGGGGTAACCGAGGTGCTATGGAGGTAGGTGGTGTGGGTTGGGCAGGAGGCATGAGTGAAAGGGAAGAAAGTGTCATGGGTAGTGAGGAAGTTATTGACGGTAGTGGAGGTATGGGTGGTAAGAAGGTTACGGGTGAGGGCGGAAGTTGTGTGGGTCACTTGGGTATATTAGAGGTATGTGACAGGGAAATGGGTTGTTACGTTCTTGGTTTACCATTACATAGGGGTTTCTTTTGTCGTGGTCGAGGGGTGAGGTCCTAGGATGGATGGAAGGGGTGAAGGTGAGAATGGTATGGTAGGTGAGGTTGGTGTATGAGGTCTAGGAGGTTGGATCTTCCTTTTAGGGGCCAGTGTAGGTTTAGTGTTAGTTTTGGAAGATGTGGCTAAATATAATTTGATGGGTGGGTGAGTAAGGCTAGTTGTCGGTATGACCCCTAAGGTAGTGATAGGTTTAGGTAAGGGAGATGATATAGGCGTGGGTAGGTGTTTAGGTGTAGATGTATGTTGGGCTATGGGTAGAGGTGTGAGTTGGGCCATGAGTGGTGACGTGGAAGGTATTGTAATAGTTGTGGTTGTGTTTGGTTTGGTCACTCGAAACACTTTTGGATAGATAGTGGAGGTGTTAGCGAGTGACAATTGCATTTGTGTTGAAATAGGAAGTAGAAGGCATCCCCAAAGTAAGGCTCTATCAACATAATCTAAGAGATTGGCAAGCATGAAAATGGTGTTGTTGTAAGTGGGGCCAATATGGATCAAGTGGAAATCCCCGTAAAATGTGTTTGAGATACAGGGAAATGGCTAGCCTCGTACTCTGTGGGTAAGAGATATGAAAGCATGTCAAAAGGCTCTTGAAGACCCAATGGTGAGTGGTCATCTAAAGGCACTAGTACTTCTATAGAATCCTCCATGGGTAGAGGAGAGGATAGGCTAGATGAAGTGGACTCTCCTTGTGTTGGTGTAGGTGGTGGACCTGCATCTTCTATGAGTAGGAGAGGTGCCACTGATAATTGTTTGGATATTTGAGGGGTCAAAGACGACGTGCTAATTATAGGCTCTTCCATGGGTGAAGAAGGAAGTGAAGGTGGTTCCTTTGTGGGTGGAGGAGTAGATGAAATAGTCTCTTGTGTAGGTAGGGGAGCTCGGGCTAAGATTTCATCTATGGAAGGCACATGAGGCAATTGGGAAGCAAATGGTATGTCATCAAAAATAACATGGACCTTGCAGGACATTACTATCATTGTTTGAGGTATCACCAACTTGGTTGGAAGATGGGGCATGATTAGGGAATGGCTTCTTGAAGATGTGTAGGTTTTGGTTAGTGGGTGCATTCAGGCTATCCAAGACTAGATCTCCATTATCTAACATTTCTTGGATGATATTCTTGAAGGTGATGTAGTTATTGTCACTATGACCTTTGACACGATGATAGTTGTAGAAGTCATGTTCCTTATACCATGCGGAATGGGTCACTCAGGATCAAAACCAATATGTGGTTTTATAGGTGGAAGGGTAATGGCACCAACCTTAACAAGCTTTTCCAAAATAGAAGAATAAGATTCTCCTATGGAAGTGTACTTTCATTGTTCTCATCTAAACTAGAAATCTTGGATAGGAGAGAGATTAGAAGGGGGTTGGCTGAGTTTGATTGATGAGGGGTGCCAGCCTTGAGAATTATAGTGTTGGCAGATCCTTTAGGTTTTGAATATTTTTTTTGGGGTTTCAAAGATGAAGAAGTATCATTTGATTTGAACGCGATGTTCTTGTTACGAAGTTGAATCTTCTTCTCTTCAATAACATGAATTTCCAATTTCCGTGCCATGGTGAATGCCTCATCAAAAGTGTGAAAGGTATGTACTTGTAGGGTTGGTGAAATGTGTCTAGCACAAGCCTAAGTAAATAGCTCTATGAGTTCAATTTGAGGTAATTGAAATGTGAGCTGGTTAATTAGGCCATGCACGAGTGATGAATTCAATGATAGACTCATCATCATACCATCGTGTGGAATAAAGATCACCATGGTAACTATTATCACTAAATCACAGCACCCTTATGTTTACAAAAGTTTATATACTTGATCTCACGGTGTGATTGGATAACATGGGTACTATCTCTAAGTTATGGGACTTGCTACTTGAGATAGACCTCCGTGAGAAAGCCGGTTCTTGCTCCTAAACTACCCGCCACAATTTACTCTAATGCAGAAAAATGAACTATCCTAATCTAACTTTCCAAGGGACCAAGCAGAGAGAGTGCATGGAAATGAAACTTACACTAGAGTGGTGATACACCACAAAAGGAGGGTGTGAGTAGTAGTCTTCCAATATGTGAAAACTAGAAGTAAAGTGCATACTAGAAGGGGTGATAACAGCTTCTCCACAATCTAGAAAATGCATTCACAATACTATTTCAAACATACACAATGATAATGGATCCCTGCAAGAGCATAATATGGACACAACACACTTGTAATCAAGGTTGAAGGGGTAAGAAGAATGCAAGAAAACATAAGCAGGGGAAGATGCATCCACAAACTTGTATTTTATTGCTTCATGATATGCACGCTTCAATTTGTTACAAGATAATAACCTAGACCACCATGTAAGGAGTCCACTATAAGGTCCTATAGCACATTGGCTTCACAAATCAATCTTGATAGAGTTTTGCTACAAAAACTACCTCCCTTTACAACGAACCCAACACTCCAATTTATAGAAAAATAAGAAGAGAGAGAGAAAGGGAAAATGGAAATCCCAAAATCTGTCCTTCAACCACTTGTAAGAGGCATTAAATGGAGTGAAATAATTTTATATTTCTTGAAAAAGGCTCCCCATGCTGTCCCACATGCTGCAACAGAGAAAGAATGATGACTATGCCTCTTAATTTGCGCTCCCAACTACCAATTAAATCACTGTTCTGAACCCGGACACATTTTCTACAAAATCACTATTGATCCTTCATCAAATCATAGATTTCTTGATTATTGTGCTTTTTGATTGGAAATATGATTCCAATGGTACCAATTTCATGTGATTTCATTGAGAAATGCAAAATTTATGACCTTTTGATTGCGGGCAGCTATTTTAGGTCTGCCAGGCATTTTCTGTCATTTGACGGGACTGAGCATTTAATTTATTGGAGCTAAATATGTTTAGTTTATTTTAATATATATACCCTCATCAAAATTAAGAAATCAAATTTTGTGAAGCAAAGGACGTCGTGCTCATTCCAGAAAGTCCAATTTTATGAAAATCGAAGCTCAAAGTCAAAAGTTATGCCCGTTTGAAATTCAGGAGGTCAAACATTGACTTTTTCTCTTCACTGCGGCTATTTCGGAAAAATCAGGTCCACATGTCCCAGCTTTCCCAGAAAAAAATATCCACATCGCCCGATTTGGGCTTCCTTTTCCTTATATGTCCGTCATAACCAGGCTGTGAGGGTCGTTGACTTCTGCATTCACCACATCCCATTTAGCTTGGCTCCTCATGCAGCAATTTCACCTTTTCACGTCCCGACATCCCGACCATCCCTGACACATTTCTCCGCACCACCCACAATGCACCGACTTACGAAAAATTGTCTTTTCACGTCTCATGCGTACCTATGTTCCGGATGTCCCGTGGACCGTGTGGGACAAAAACTTCAACTTTTACCAATTTTCACCGCCTATAGCCATTTCGGCCAGACGTCCCACATGTACCTACGTTCCAACCGCCCTACGGACAACCTAGGACAAAATGTCTGATTTTTCCACAAAACACCAAAATGAGCCCATTTTTCATATTTTTTCCAATTTTCTCTAACTTCTTGGGTTTTTTCTTGATGGGGAAGTTAGAGAGAAGCCAAGGGGACCCCAAAAACATGATTTTTGGCCTTGAATCAATTCTACTAGCTCAGGACTGAAGAATTTGTGCAAGTTATCCAAATCACCATGGGGGTGAATTTGGGATAACAAAGAACCTTATTAACAATGTTAATGGAGAAGTGATCTAGGAAGGCTTAGGCTACTTGATTAAATGAGTAGATGGAGTGTCTTGGTAGCCCACTGTACCAATTCAATGCAGTTCATCGGTGACATTGGGAAATTCCTCGAAGTAAAGCATCGACGTGGGAAATTAGGTAACACCCATGTTTAAAAGACCACAAATGTTGTTATGGGTCTTCTTTGCTATTGAAGCAGTTGAATTTCCCAATGTACAGGGTATGGTCGAATAGGAATGGATGGGTGAATAAACTCATTACAAATTTCATCATAGGTGAGGGAATTGCATGAGCCGAAACCGATGCTTCTAGTGTCTGCATCTTTTCCATCATTAACTTGATGAGGTTGTTGGTAGGTTGTGGTGGAAGGGTTCCTCCTGTGGCATAAGGGGGATGGTATTGAACCTGTGATGTGGGCGGAATTCCATTGTATGGTGATGCTAAATAGGGAGGTTGAGAATAGGGGACCGACATAGAGGGTATGTATCCAGAATGGGTGACAGATGAGATAGGGGGTTGTTGATAGTATGTGTATGTAGGTGGGATGGTCGTCATGACTCTAGTAGTGATTAGGGGCAGTGTTTGTGGGATGGAGAGGACAAGATTCTGGAATGGAGTAGGGGTCACCGACACCACAAGTGGTTGTGTTACAATGGGTATTTGTGAGACAATGGGTGCAGACTAGGCTATGGCCTGGTGGTCGATGAGGGGACAACAGACACAACAAGTGCGAGTGATACTGTAGACACAAAGTGGTCATTGTAGGTATGGGTCCTAGCTATGAAACTACCGGGGGTGAAGCAGGTGAGGGTAACACTACATTATTAGGGGTTGATGCAGAAGCAGGAATAAGGGTAGGAGAGATGGATATAGGCATGTCATATATCAACTAACCTAAGGAGTCTCGGGTGGAAGAGTGGGAAAGGTAGAACTATAAGGCCACGGGATTCTGATCAAGGAGTCATGTAAATTCTTTGTCACTTGCAGTAATGGTGGTAGGTAAGGTTGGATCCATGGGTGATAGGACGGAAGGTGGTGAGGGACTAGGTGGGAGTGGTTGATGACTAGTGTGGAATATGAGGGCATTAGTCTGGCTGTAAGTCAGCACCATGTGAACAAGTTCTAACCTGGTAAGACTATATTTTGTAGATGACACAGAAAATAGTAGGAATAGAGAATAATGGGATCCGAAGAGGTGAATCTGGTCAATGTCTAGATTTGAAAATCAAACACAGGCAACCGATGATGGTTAGGTTGACCGGTGACGATTGAGGAAAAAACGATGATGGTTACCAAAACCGATACAGTCATTGTGGAAGAAAACCAGTCTCAAAGAATGAAATAGGAATGTTGGATGTGTACTAAGGAAACTGTGTATGATAGTAGGTATCAATAGGGGAGAAATATGATGATGCCCTGAGGGCTAGAAACAGAACAGAAAGAGTGATGAAGGATATTCTAGGTAAAGTAACTAGAAATCCAAAAGTCGACACTGAGTTAGGGTTTAACCGACAATGGTCAAATGTGAACCGGCGATGGTCATTGGACCAACATCAATGACAGTGAAATTAGAAAGAAATGAAGAAATTAAGTTTTGTGAATTAAATTAAGTGAAGAATCAAACTCAGAAACCTAAGAATGAGGAGATGGGGCCCTGGCACACTTAAACAAAGTCAAAATACTCCAACTACGATGGTGGAGTGTGCAAGGAAGAAGAAAATGGAGAGTTGTAGTCTCAAACCTCAAAACACAAGTCAAGAAGAATGCTAAGAAAAAGCACGATCCTAACAGTGATTTTCTTATGTTTGTTTAGATTATGCTATTTAGAACTGACTGTGTGTATTTAGAATAGAGTTTTTGGTTAGGAAGGCATCCTACGAAGAAGGATATCTAAAAGGATAGGTTTTAGGTATGTTATGGTGGGGTGGGCCATCCTTTGAGATGATGACTTGACAGAGGCAACGAGATGGGGAGTACCTACCAATCTGATCATGTGATCATGGATAGGTGTTCCCAGGTAAGATGTTGTTTAAGAAAGATGTGTATATTTCAAAAAAATTACAAGTTTGGTAAGACACACACACACACACACACACACAGAGAGAATGTGCTTTCTACAATTCTTTGTGTCAACCATCAGCTGGGCATGACTTCCAAAGCATATAGGTTGCCCTCATTTTAATGTGAGCTAAATGTAGCAAATCAAAATGTAATGCAACCAATTTTAAGCCCAAATCAAAAGATTATGTTTGATGACACAAATGGTGAATAGGAGAGGGTATGCTCTTTCACTAAATGCAAAAAGCAAGAAGAATGGTTCTTTTTAAATGCACCAAAAGAAAATGTATCCTTTAGAGAAATTAGAAAGAAGAGAAGATTACCAAGGAAGAAGATTAATGTGTAAGCTTTTTGAAGGGAAACAAACACACAACTTTTGCCTAGGAATGAAGAAAATGCAATAGAACCCCTGATGGGTCCCACCGGGCGTGCCAAAATGTTTCACCATTTTCTTTACGTTTTGAATGATGAAACAAATAAGGGTAAGGGCCAAGGAGGAATACCTATTTATGTTGGTCGGTTGATGGTTGTTACACACGTTCTAACTTCTTGATCCAGTTCCGATTGTGAGAGCTTCCTTTTGGCTAGGAGGAACTACCTGTTATAGAAAACAAGACCACCAAAGAATAGTTAAATAATATATGATATTGGATTGCCTAGCATGTGCTAGATCCGGGAAGTGTGATACTCCCTAGATGGCTGTCAATCCACTGTATTTAAAACAGCATAATGCGAGAAATAAATAAATTCCTATTGTAGTTGATATGATTTAGGTATCTCATTCAAGCACAATAAGAAAATCTAATATAACATGCTAGGTTATAGTCAAATCTGAAGGGTAGGTAGTTGTTAGGGTGTTGGAACTAGTCAAGGTTAGGTTCTGGGTTATTTGGGTCACTTGATAGAAAGTAGGTTGGCTCTATTATTGGAAAAGGTGTAAAAATAGAGACCAATGTCGGTCGAGTATAACCGATGACGGTTATGGATAACCGGCAATGGTAAGGTCGGGGTGAAAGGAATTTAATAAGATCTTATTATGGGGATTGAAATGGAGCTAAAAAGATATAGAAGGGTGGATGGGGAGGTCTATAAAGGTCTCGGTATACATGCAGCTCTCTTCTCATCCTCCTTCTCTCGAATGTGCTAACCCAAAAATAAGGTTATTTTGGTGAATAAATGGTAATTGATGACAGTTCCAAGTTGACTGGCATCGGTTTAGGGGTGACCGGCGTCAGTTAAGGTGGGATTCCCTAGGGTTACTAAAATGGGTAGATCTTTCTAATTTCTTGGGCCCAGTTAGTTTTTATTCTCGCGGATTAGAACAGAAAATTCCCTTCTAATGAGTGGGAATGTGGTTAGAGAGATTTTAGGGATTGATTTTAGGGTTAGACCAAATCTTATCTCATTAAGGCAAGTAAGACTTAGTTATTGTTGGTTATGGAAACATGCCAAGAATAGGTCTAGGGTGAGGTGGTTGGATGAGGTGTCTAGGTGAGGTGGTGGGGTAGAAATTAAGGTAATTAGATAATAAATATTGTGAGGATATATATTAATTAAATTAAATTAATAATGATGTGGGGTGGAAGGGGCCTTGGTTAGGTGAGTATGTTTGAGCCGGTTATTTGACTAGGGACCAAGGGGAGTGTGACCCAATTTTGGTGTCTACATCACCTCTCAAGTCTGCCAATCATTAAGCATGGCCTCTGCCTTTTCTAGGATAACCACTCCAATTGACTCTATCTCATCTTTTACAATTTCTCCTTTCTCATTCTCGCAAGACAAAAAAACAATGTTGGACATGGAAGTCATTCTTCCTTCTAATGGGTCCATCTTTTGTGTGATGAGTTTCCTAAGCTCATCTAGCCTTTCCTTGTGTGGTTCTTGTGCTATTTTAAGGGCCTCAAACTTTTTCTTGACAAGTGCTAATCATTCTATGCAGCCCAAGGTCTCATTCTTCATGGCTTTCGAGGATTGCATTATCTTCCATGATGGTCCCGGTTCTTATAACGGCTTCGGGCTATTCAAATATTTAGCACTCGATTTACTTTCTTCAGCCTTCTGCAAGCTTTGGAGCAATCCCTCATATGATACAATCTTCCTCATCACTAAAGCCTTTTCTCGCTTTGCTTCCTGCTTAGGATTCTTTGGTTTTGGCATGTGCAAAGGTTCATCTTCAAGCACCAAGTCCACCAAGGTTTGTACATAATGCATTGCTGAAGGAAACGTTTTGGGTACCTTATGCTCTAAATGTGGCTTTGATTTCATGATATTGTCCCAAATTTCCTTTTTCATGTTGATGAAAATAGTGTTCTTCTTTTCAGGCAAAGTATTTTTCTAGCTTTCAACATTCTATTTCTTCCTTAGCCTTGATCTCTTCCCTCGGCTCCCTAATTGTTGCGCAGACTTATCCACATTTTTCGTGCCACCTCTTTCAAGACTTTCACCAAAGCATTTCTCACTTGTTCATCTGACATAACAAAGAGGCATTACTATTATGTGTCTAGTCTGAGGTTTCTTCTTTAACCTCCTTAATACACATGACTCTTCACATACATCAAATTTTGGTCCATCCATGTGCGTGTGCATAGACCATGATAGTTGCTTCCTTGTGTGCATGGTTGCCATATCTTCATCCATCAACTCCCACCCATACAACTCCTTTAGTGTCACTATGCTTTGAAAGTGGGCATAGATAATTTTACATGTGTCCTCAATATAGCCCATGACCGATGCAACATATTCTCCACTTGTTCTTTTCAATTTTAACCCCTTAGGAACTTGAGCTTCAAGATTTGGAGTTTGTTCTATTATACCCCGAGTAGTCTTCTACGTTATCTCATATGCCTCCTTTTCTCCTTATTATCTATCCTTCATTTCTTCTTCCTTTGGCTCTTCCACATTCTCTAGAGGTGTAGGAGATTCAGCATGGTCTCCTCAGACTCTTCCACATCCTCATTTAGCTTCAACTTCCTTCTTCTATTCTTAGTTGTCTCCTTCTATGGAGAGAGTCGAGGTGATCTGCGCATTGATTGTGGAGTAGCACCTTGGGTCTTGGTTCTTCTGAATACCCTTTTGAAATGGTGCTCTCCTTGTACTGCATCCAAGTCCTCATCATCTCCCTCTTGTGGTGGGGTGGAGTAATCACATGATAAAATTCTACCCTATCTATAGCCTACCTTTTCCTCTCGTGCTCCAAACCACCACTATCTTCATGCTCCTCTTCTTCATCATCTACTTCTATCATCTTTATGGGCTTAGGTGTTGGAACATTTTAGATTATATGCTTACCTTTTGCGGCCCCGGGAGTGCAAACTCATTCTCTCGTAAGCTAGGAAAAATACACTACTAATATGGAAGTAAAATACCAATAATCATACCTCCTCCTTCGCGTCCATCCATAGAAACCTCGAATGGGCTAGAAAACTTGGATTGAACCTTGATTGTGTGATATGTAGGTGCTTTTCTTCAAGATAGAGCAAGGCCTTCCTATAACAATGATCCTCTTACTTTGCACCAGATGGGAAAAAGGATTATGAGGCTATTTGGGCATTAGGATGAGAAAAAAGGATGTTCTTTGCTCAAAGGATGCAAGAACTTAGATATTGCATTCAAGCTTATTCTCCGTGTCTTTAGAGGGGAGGGGTAAGGTTGTATTTATAGCTGGGGAGTGATTAACTTAGATTAATTTAAGTAATCATGGTTTGAAAATGTGGGAAAGATTAAGTGAGTGGTTTGAAAATGTGGGCAAGATTAGGTGAGTGGTTTGAAAATGGGCAAAATTAGATGAGTGGGGGCCATAAAGAATGGGTGAGGATTTGAATTATATTTTTAATTCATAAGTGGAGGATTTTATGTGAACGGGGACCATGAAGGGTGGGTGAGAATTTGAATTTGAATTTTTAATTCAATAGTAGAAGAACATGGAGAATAATGACATGTGGTGAGAATTGGGTTATTTTTTAGATTTTGAAATGGATAATTAATCAAATTATATTTTATTAATTCTAAGTGTATTTTTGTGGGAAATGAGGAAGGGGAATTAATTGATTTATAATAGATGTGAAATTGGGGTGTCTACATTTGCCCCTCTTTAGAAGGGTACTATGAAAGTAGTGTCCTTTCAAAGAAAGTAGACGGGATGGGGGAAGAATTCAATCTACTTTTCTTAAGCAAAAGGTAGAGCAAATGTTTGTTGGGGAGAATAGAAAGTGGTGAGTGATGGATGTCATAGTATCCTCCAAGACAAAAATGTCACAAGAAGATATGATTATGGATAGATGTGGTGATACCCCCTCGAGAGGACTGACGAGAATGGAATATACGACAGAACTCTTGAAAAGAAGAGAAATGAACTATGCAAAGAATAGGACGATAATGGAGTGGAAGAGACTGGAATAACCACACGATGCAAATGGAGAAATGATTCAATTAGCCTTGAATGCTAGGGGTGAGGGTGTGTGGGAAAGAGAAAAGGGAATGGATAGGATTGGGGGTTGATTATGAGAAGAGTAAGGGAGATAGGGGAGGGGAAAAAAGAATGGAAGAGGTAGAAATAAGAGAGAGGGATGATAGGGGAAGAAGGGAATGATGGACAAACAAGGCAAAAACAGGAAAATGACAGAGTAGAGAGTGAAGGGATAAAATAGAGAGATGTGTAAAATGAAGGAAGCAACAGAGATAGTAAAGAGGGATGCATGGAAGTGAAATAAATGATAGAGCTGAGAAAATTAGGAAACGGGAAAGGATAAATAAGAAGGAGAAAGTGAGGAGGGAGTAGGGGGGTGAAATGAAGGAAAATGGAAAGAGGACGAAAGAAGAAGTAGAATAGAGAAAAAAGAAACTATGAGGGGCGAGGAAAGTGTGAAAAAGAGGATAGAAAATAAGAGAAATAGATACCGAATGAACGAAAAGGTAGGGGTGGTAGAGAAAAGGATAAGTGGTTAGAAGAAACGTGAAAATTAGGGGAGAGGAAAAGAAGATAGAATGAATACAAGGAGAAGATTGAAGGAATCGTGTCATTGTGAGGAAGACCAATGTAAAAAATATGGAGCAATGCAGTATGGAGATGCATGTGGAGGGTGGTATGATAAAAAGATAGGACAATGCTAAACAGCCAGGTTATCGATGGGGAAGTAAGGAGGAAACGTGATGGAAAAAGGGGAAGGGAAATAAGATGAGGGGTGGGAGAGATAAGAGGATAACAAAGAAAATGATGTAGAAGGAAGGGAATACATAAAGGGCATAATAAGTGGAAAGGAACAATATAAGGAATGTTCAGAGAAGAAAGAGGGGAGGAATGAAATCGATTGGAAAAGATGCGGAGATGCATGAAATGAGGATACTAGGATGACGAGAAAATAGAAAAAGGATGTATGATGAAGATAGTAAAGATATTGAAGAGGGCAAAGAGAAGTTGGAGAGATGGGTAAGAAGCGACAAGAAAGGGTGGGATTGAGGGAAAAGAATAGGAGAGAAAAGAGAATGGGGGATAGAAGAGGCAATGCCAATGAGGGGACGTTAGGGAAATCCCTTTACAATGAGTGGTGGGGAAGGGTGAGAGAAAAAATGAAGAAAAGGAGAAAGCTAATGAGGATTGGAAAGGGTAACGCCAATAAAGGGACGTTAGGGAAAACCCTTTTACAATGAGTGGTGGGCTTAGAGGAGGGAAGGAATGAAGGGAAACTCTAGAAGGTCCAAGGGAGTGAATGAGGTCGTGCGGAATGAGGATTGATGATTTTTAAGGAAAACCCGTTTACAATTATTAGCGTGGGAAGAGAAGATGATGATGAAAGAATGATATAGGAGTGTTAACAATAATGGTGAATGCATGTGTGGGTAGAAATGTGGGGGAATTTGAGAAGATGAAGTGGAAAGAGTAAATAAAATGGGAGGGATGAGTTGGGACTAGGTGAAAGTGAGGAGAGGATGCGGGTGATGAAGATGAACGAAGTGAGGATGAAGAACCAAGACATGAAAAGAATGGGAAGAAATGGTATGAAGGATGATGGATCAAGAAGGGGAAAATGGGGGAAAGAACGTGATTGTAGGTGGAAGAGATTAGATGTATGTTATAAGAGGATATGTGGAGAAAGGATAATAGTAGGAGGGAAAAGTGGGTAGTAGGAGATACCAAGTGGAAGAAGTGATCAACAAAGTGAACAAAGAATGAGGTGGGGGAGAAGTTCACGATGACAAGTTAAGTGTAGGGAGGACCTTGACATAAGATTGTCATGTGATGGAAGTGGTTAAGTAAGATTTCCAAGCGAGAAAACTGGAGATGACAAGTGGTTAAGCGAGAAGTGGTGTTTGTAAGAATCGAAAAGGAGGTGAAAGGATGTGATAATGGGGAATTCTCGAGAAAAAGTGAAGGGTGAAGGGTGTGTAGTGATGGGGAAAGGAAAGGAGATAGATCATCCTTAAGAGGGACTCTTAAGTGAGATTACCATGCCGGGTGAGTGGTTAAGTAAGATTGCCAAGCAGAGGAGGGTGATAGTGGTGGTAAAAAAATGTGATGATGGGGAATGAAGAGGAAAGATGGATGGTGAGATTGTAGAGTGATCGGCGAGTGTAAGATGACATGTCATGCTTAAGATAATCTCTTAAGTAAGATCGTCATGCTACTGGAGAGGTTTTGTAGGATCACCCAACCGATAGGGATGATATGCAAAGAAAAATACAAGATGATATTGGGGACAGGGGTGGAATGGTAGGTTGAAGAAGATCGATGAGAGGTGAGAGAAATAAGATGGGGGAAATATGATGGGATGGGGGAAGGCCATAGGGCAGATCAACCTTAAGTGGAAGTCTTAAGTAAGATTTCCATGCACCGGAATGGTTAAGTAAGATCGCTGCCGAGGAAGAAGAAGGATGATGTTAGAGTTGGTGGGAATAGGCTATGACAAAATGGACTGAAGGGGAACCCTCAAGTGAATTTTCCATGCTACGAAAGCATGTAAGTAGGATGACCAGGCATAAGAAAGATGTGGGGAAGGATGAGAAAAGAGTGAGTGAGGTATGCCTGAGTGGTATATGATATGAGATGAGGTGATAATAAGAAAGAAAGGAAACAAAGGAGTGTAACATGAATGGATGAAGGAATATATGTAGTGAAGGGCAGAGAGTGTGAGGGGAATCCTTAATTGGGATGCCCGTGGTGAGAGTAATGATGCGAGAATGGGAAGCAGAAGAGGTGGAATGGGAAGATGTGTGTGGTGGTGATTGTTGTTTGATGAGAGGGGAGGTGGTGAAGAAGCTTCTACAGTGGGAAGATCTTAGGGAGAGGGTAAACCTCCACTAAGGATTCCATATAGAAGGGGTTATTAAGTAAGATTGTCAAGCGGGAAGCAAAAGGGTGAAAGGAAAGAATACAAATGGGTGAGAGGGGACATGAATGGTGAGAAGGGTAATATGGGGATAAGTGGCGAGGAGTAAAAATGAGGAGCGAGGATGAATGTATCAAAGACATGGTAAGCATGGTGGGGGAGGAGTTCTTTGGATAGAGAATGCTACTTGAGAAAGATCATCAAGTAGGATTCGTAAACTGCAACGGTGATCAAGTAGGATTCCCAAACCGGGAATGTATTAGTATGGGTGAATAAAGGGGTGCAAAGTAAGATGTTGATCATGCAGGAAGATACTCACATGACGAAAAGCATCTTAATTTTAATATAGCACATAACATGATGCATCGTGATATAAAATATCAGGATGACTAGATTGTAATATGCGTGATAGCATGTATAGGGGCCATAAAAAATTTTGATGCCTCGGACGATATGCAAATGGAAGAGAGCATAGATAGAGGCCATTAAGAAAGTATGATGCCCCAAAGATTTACATGTAATCGAGATAACATAACAATATTATAAAGAACACCAAGATACATAAAATCAAGATGCCCCCTATAATATATCAAGATGCAAGAAAGTAATTAATAATTTACAACTAATAATGCAACACAAGAACCAATAAACATGTCCCTAACGTGTTCCACAGTGAGGATTGATTGGATGTGCCCCCAAGCAGGGGTACGAGGACATAGTAAAGTATTGGGTCATTGTCCTCAAACAAGGAAACAATGAGAGCCAGATTTGCCCCAAGTGAGGATTCACGCGAGGAGAAGTGGTTTGAATTTGGTAGTCATAAGGTGATTGGATCATTCGTTGGGGATAATAGTTCAAAGGTTAAATTGTGTTGGTTATTTTAGAGTTTTTTTTTTTTATGATTTTGTGGTTTTTTTATTATATATATATAGATTTTCTAATGTTTTTTAGATTTTTGACGATTTTCAAATGTTTTTGACTTTTTTGACGATTTTCAAATGTTTTTAGATTTTTGACGATTCTTGTTAATGGTTTTGGATTTTTGACGATTCTGTGTAATGTTTTTGGATTTTTGACGAGTATTTCTAATGTTTTTAGATTTTTGACGAGTTCTAATTTTTTTGTTGGATTTTGGACGATTGTTTCTAATGTTTTTGGGTTTTTGACAATTTTCAAATGTTTTTAGATTTTTGGATTTTTACACTGTTTTTGGATTTTTGACGATTTTCAAATGTTTTTAGATTTTTGGATTTTTACATTGTTTTTAGATTTTTGACGATTTTCAAATGTTTTTAGATTTTTGGATTTTTACATTGTTTTTAGATTTTTGACGATTTTCAAATGTTTTTAGATTTTTACATTGTTTTTAGATTTTTGACGATTTTCAAATGTTTGTAGATTTTTACACTGTGATTGGCAATTTATGGACCAGAGTGCAGACTTATTTTTGAGAGGTGATGTACCGTGTTGTGTTGTAACTTATGCTCAGAATAACACAAATTCTCTTTCCATTGGCAGGATATGGTGGTGATGATATGATGAAAAGAATTCCAGCTCCATTCTTGACTCCACACAACTAGTAAGATGTGTGGGCTCATCACCAAGAATCAAGAAGGACGTAGGAGGTAGATAATGAATATAGAGACAAATGCTAACAACAATCCCTTTGGGAAATTATGACTCCATTCTTCATAACGGTACTGAACTAGTTTCAAAAATGGCTTTCACTTTATGAGTCACATGCTAGACTTAGACAGTTATGTGGCCTACTGATTGATAAGATATGAGGTTAAGGGATAGTTCTCTCTTCACTTAGGCATCTAAATTACGTGTTTGGGGATTCTATAATTTGTAAGCACTGTAAGATTTTGTATTTTTGAAATGACTCCCTATGCCTTGCCCCATGCTACTAGTGAGAAGCAAGGGCTCATCACCGAAGGTAAAATATAGGCGAGTGAATTCCCTTTTTGTCTTTTTTTTTTTTTATTTTTTTGAATATTTTGTAATGTTTTTATGCTTTTATGAGAATGACCCCCTATGCTTTGCCCCATGCCACTTGTAAGAGGCAAGGGTTTATCACTAAAGACAAGACATAGACAGTAAGGGCACTCCATTCCTAGTCTCACACTACCAAGAAGAAGTGTGGGCTCAACACTAAAGACTATGAAGGACGAAAGATGTGTCAATGAATTATTCATAAGTTATTGAATTGATGGATTTTTTTACAATAGTGCTTTGTATTTGGGAAGAAACATCTCGCCCCAATCTCAAATTTCACACGACTAGTAGAACACGAGGTTCAACACTTTTAAGACCGAGCCGACGACCAAACGAACTAGGTAACAAAGTGTAGAGCTTTGTTATGAAAGAGAGAATGTATTTGAAGGGAATATATTACCATCGGTGCAAGCTTCTAGGTATGACCACAGAGGAAAGTGACTCGAAAATGGAAGAAGTATGATGCTCACAAACTTAATAGGATCTATATTAGCACCTATCTCATGATGATAAATATGAAGATGTGATTTTGATAAAGAAAATATCTACCAATGGAAATGAATAAAGTTAAATTATTCGAAAATAAGCAAGACAAAAGGAACAATGTACATGTTGTATCCTAAAATAGTGAACATCTCAAGGATAAAATTTCTTTAAATGAACTGCATTCATTGGTTCATCAAGATCTTGACCATCTTCAATGGCCAATTTATAGGCTCCAGAGCCAAATTTAGCTGTGATTACATAGGGTCCTAACCAATTAGGCTCAAATTTTCCTTGTTTTTCTTGTTCTTTAGTGGTATTCTTTTGATTTTCTTTTAAAACGAGGTCACCAATTTCGAATTCTCTAGGTCTTACCTTTTTATGATAACTGCGTTGCAGTCGGTTTTGATAGACTTGAAGATGATTGAGAGCATTAAGTCATTTTTCATCAAGAAGCTCAAGCTCTTGAAGCCGTGACTATCGGTATTCATCCTCATTAATTACATCTTTAAGGGAGATCCTCAAGGATGGGAGTTCTATCTCAATAGGTAAAATGGCTTCACAACCATAAACAAGGGAAAATGGGGTGGCTCCGGTAGGCGTGCGGTAAGATGTACGGTAAGCCCAAAGAGTGGGGTAAATTTGAGTATGTCAATTACGTCCATGGGTGTTGACAATATTTTCCATGATGGATTTTAAGGTCTTATTGGTTGCTTCCGCTTGACCGTTACCCTGAGGGTAGTATGGAGTGGACCATTTAAGTTTGATGTGAAAACGTTTGGCTAGGTATTTTACATCCTGGTTTTTAAATGATTTGCCATTATCTGCAACCAGAGTGGATGGAATACCAAATCAACAGATGAGATTATTAAAAATGAATTTCGATATTTGGCTACCAATAACATAAGTGAGAGGCATAGCTTCTACCCATTTAGTGAAGTAATCGATGAGGTAATGATAAACTTATGTCCATTGGAAGATGTTGGCCATATTTTACCAATGAGGTCAAGTCCCCATTGAGAGAAGGGTCATGGTGTGGTTATCGATTGTAATGCTTGGGAAGGTGCGTGGATAATATTTCCATGTTTTTGACATGCTTGACAACGTTTGACAAAATGACATGTGTCACTTTCCATGGTGGGCCAATAATATTTAACTCGCAAGATTTTATTGGCTAAGGCGATACCATTTGTGTGTGCTCCAAAGATACCAGAATGGACTTCAGCTAAGACACTCGAGGATTCTTCCTGATTAAGACATCGAGTAGGGTGCCATCATATCCTCGTTTATAAAGAGTTTCTGCTAAAATTGTGTAACGAGAAGCACGTTTATGCATTGGTTTCATGTCAATAGGAAATGTTTTATCACGAATGAAGGTATAAAGATCATGGTACCAAGGGTTATTCGGACCCATGATATCACATACCATAGTGTTTTTAGGAAGATCATAGGTAGGCATTAAGAGATGTTTGACAAGAAAATGTTCCTGGGGTTGACTAGATGCGATTTCTAATAGGGATCCGATGGTTGCCATAGCATCGGCAGATTTATTACGAATTCTAGGAATTTGATCAAAGCTAATTAATCAAAAATAGCTTCGAAGACTATCCACCATGCGTTTATATGGGATAAGTTTTTCATCCTTGACCTGGTATTCATCAGTAACTTGCTTGATGATAAGTAAAGAATCACCAAATACAGCTAATTCTGTAAGATTCCAAGATATAGCCAGTTTTAATCCTACGATGAGAGCTTCATATTCTACGATATTGTTGGTACATGGGAATGCTAAGTAAAATGATTTGGGGATAACATGTCTCGCTGGGTGTGATAAGCAAAATACCAACCCCTGAGCCATGGAGATTACAAGATCCATAAAAAATAGAGTCCAAGTTGGCGCAATGTCTATGTGTAGAATATCTTCATCAAGAAAAGAGAACTGAAGTGGTTTTGTGCCAGGAAGGGGTGCCTCAACAAGTTGGTCGGCAAGGGCTTGTCCTTTAATTGCTTTCTGCGGAACAAATTTGACATTGAATTCACTAAGTAATATGACCCAACTAGACATTCTTCCCATGAGAATGGGTCTGGACAACAAATACTTGAGAGGATCAATTTTGGCAATCAACTTAGTTGTGTGATTGAGTAAGTAATGACGTAACTTATGGAATGCAAAGGCGACCGCTAAGCATAATTTTTTGATTTGGGAATAACGTACTTCGTGCTCAATAAGTGTTTGACTAAGGTAATATACAGCCTGTTCTTTTCCTTGATCATTATGTTGTGCTAGTAGAGCTCCTATGGCATGTTCAGTGGTAGATGTATAAAGCAACATGGGTTTATCGAACTGGTGACATAAGAACAGGTGGACTAGAGAGGTATTCTTTTAACTTAGCAAAAGAGTCTTGGCAATCATGGTTCCAGTGAAAGTGTGCATCTTTCTTGAGCAACTGATTAAAGTGATGGCACTTGTCAGCCAACTGTGATATGAAATGTCGAATAGATTGTATCTTTCCCTGAAGACTACGTAATTGTTTTAGGTTTTGAGGAGGCATTTCCATAATGGCTTTGACTTTGGCAAGATCCACTTCTATGCCTCTTCATGAGACAATAAACCCTAATAATTTACCAGAGGTTACTCCGAACACACATTTCTTTGGGTTAAGACGAACCTTATACTAACGTAATCTATCGAAACTACGTCTCAACACACTTGGATGCCCTATTCGTGTTTTATATTTTGCTAATATATCATCAACATAATCTTCCATGATATCATGTAACATGTCATAGAAGATGACAATCATTTCTCGTTGATAGGTGGCACCGCATTTTTCAAGCTGAAAGGCATGACCTTATAACAGAAGGTGCCCCATGGTGTAGTAAATGCCATTTTATGTTGATCTCCTTTAGCAATACGTATTTGATTGTAACCAGAGAATCCATCCATTAAGGAGAGCATTTCATGGCCTACCGTAGAATCAACAATCATGTCTATATTTGGCAAGGGAAAGTCATCTTTGGGACAAGCCTTGTTGATGTCACGGAAGTATATGCATATTCTGATGTCGAGAGTTTTCTTGGCGACGGAACTATGTTAGATATCCATGCCGAATAATCAATAGGTTTGATAAAGTCAGCTTCCAAGAGTTTCTCGAGTTCGGCTTTGACAAGCAATGCAACTTGGGGATGCATTTTGCATAGTTTTTACTTTACAGGTTTTACATCCGGATGTACCACAAGATGGTGTACTACAAGAGATGGGTCTAGGCCTGGCATGTCCTTATATGTCCATGCAAATATATCTTGGAATTCAATAAGGAGTGTTGTGAATTCCATGCATTCTTGGTCAGACAGACTAATGCCAAGTTGTAAAAATTTTGGTTGTTCAATGGTGCCAATGTTTATGTCTTTTGTTTCTTCTACAAGCATTTTAGATGTATCCTTTTCAGAGAACGATGCTAATGGTTGATGTAGGTCATCAGTGTTGGGTGTTTGTTGGAACTTTTTGTTGACATGTTTGGTGGATAGGGTGGCGGTGAGGTTTTGACTATGGGAAATCCTCTGTTTGCACTTTTGATCCAAATTTTCTGAGGGTGAAGGATCTGAATATTTTATCTCTTCACCAAAATAGGCTGATTCATTTAGATTGATTTCAAATCCTTTTCTATGGTCGGAAGTAGGGATTTGGTTGTGAGTTCCAAGGAATTCTTTAATGGCTTCATCATTTTGGAACATGTCCATGGCCACATGATGTGGTTGGCCATGGTCTATGAGACTCGGATGTGTAGGCTCAAAATTGATGACATTAATAGATAAATGTTCAAAGGAAAGATGTGTTTCAGCTGAGGTCCTCAAAAAGACTACATGGAGACCTGATGTCATTATCAGAACTGGTGTCATCATTGTCACTTGAAATTATTATGGGAGCAACATCAAACACCTTGAAACCTAGACCATGTTTACCATGATGTTGTGTGTAATTTATCGGGTCTAAATGACCTTGTTCATTTGGACCGAGTCCTTTACCCTTCCATCGCATGTTTTTCATTATTCGGTGAGCTTTGGTAAATTGAGGGGACTCATAACATGGAGCAAAGTCATCATTATATAACCAAGATCCTGAAGAACTTGGAATATGTTCATTGTCAAGATAACCAAACTTTTTCCAAACTGACTGACCCATTTGGTAAGTGGGATGGATTCTCAGATGTGGAGCGTTAGGTTTGCCATAGCTATGTGGGGATTTGGTGATATAAAAAGAGTTTGCCATCTTTTGAAATTGATATTCACTACATCCCATGTCAATGATTTTAAATGTCTAAGATGGGGGACAAATAGGTACCTCATGTGGTGGGGAAGTTAGTTTGGTAGTCTTAAAAGATGAAGAGAATGGGTTATAAGAAGAAGGGGATGGATTGAAGGATGAAGGTTGGTTATTCACGGGAGGAGGTATTTTAATAGAGGAGGTGTGGTTCAATGAAGAAGATTAGCTAGGTGAAGAAGAAGATGGTGTGGTGGAAGAATAATTGTTGCTAGAAGAAGAAGCTTGATTAGTGGAAGAAGATGATTGATTAGTGGGAGGAGGACTGGTGGAAGGTGGTTGACTAGCGGATGATAATGGATTGGAAAATATGTTTTGGTTATGAGATGATGGTTTCGGATTATTGTTAGAGAGTGTATCAGGATCAATGCGTGTTTCATTAGGGATTACACGAGGTGGAGCATATTTATTTGTTGATGGATAATAGTGATCATGTCGATACCGTCATTCAAGGAATCTACAATACTCAAAAGGTTGGGGATCTGCACGTAATTTAAATTCCTTATCCAAATGAGAAAACTTAATGCATTGGTGGAATGTTGATGGGATGGCTTTCATGGCATGAATCCATGGTCACCGACAAGAATGTTATATGAAACTTCTACATCTACCACATGACAGACCATGTCTAAGGTGATGGGTCCAACTTGGAGAGGCAACGTGATTGTGCCTTCAGACTTTCTTTCGCTATTATCATACCCATGAATGGTTATGATATTGTTTTGTAAATCATTTTCAGTGTAACCTAGACAACGTAAAAGTTTCATGGAACAAATATTTAATGCTGATCCATTGTCGATTAAGACGCGCTTGATTTTATGATGAGTTACATAACCCTCGACGTATAAAGAATGATTATTAGCGATGTTGGGATTAAGCAGGTCAGTGGGACCAAAAGATAAAATAGGATTGGGGACTATAAGATGTGCAATTAAAGCCTAGAATTTTTGTGAATTGATGTCCTTAGGGACACGAGCATCATGTAATGTTTGCATAAGGATGCGTTGTAGTGCGGGAGAAGAATTAAGTAGTTCCATGATTGAAATTTGTGCGGTAATTTTCTCTAATTGTTTGACAATATTAAATGACGGCATAGGTTGTGGAGTGGAATTGGTGGCGGAATTAGATGGCAGATTAGGAGGTGATGCTAGGGACGAAGTGGCAGATTTTTCTTGTAGGGACCCACATTTTTTTCTCGTTTAGTTGTGATCACACGTCGGCTTCGATCTTTATAGTTGCCACTAAGTCTTGGTCATAATCTATGGTTGAGATGACTGAGTCATACTCGACATTACTTGATGATTGACACTTATCTTTTGGATTGTTATCATGGTTACGGAATGGATTTTTAAACATGTGAAGTTTTTCATTAGGTTTTTTTGTCTCAAAAGTATTTTTAACTTCTATGTCTCCACATTCAATCAGGGCTTGGACGTAATGGTGGAGTTGCATGCATCAATCAGTGGAGTGCCCTTTTATGCAATGGTAATCACAATATTCATTGTATTTATACCAATTTAGTTTGGGTTGTCCTTCTTCAAAGGGTCTAACAATGGGATATGTAATCATATTAGCATTTGTCAAATGACAAAAGACACTAGGTAGACTTTCTCGAGAGGAGTGAACTCTCTTTGTCAATCCGGAGAAGGAACTTCCTTTTTAGGGATAATGATTGGTTGTTTAGATTTTAATGTGTTAGTGGGATGGTTTTGGACATTTCGGACATGGCAGGAATCAGTAATGCTATCGTTGACAATATTTCGATTCCGATTAAAGAATTTAGATTTGTCCTAGTTCTGAGGAGTGTCTTGATAAGGTTGGTCTCTAAAGGGTGCTTTAAGTAAGCCCTTAGAAATGAGGGCCTTTTCAATTTATGTCCCCTTTTTGATGACTTCTTGAAACTATTCGCACAATGCATTTGTATGTGGAATGATAATTCAGCATTGAGATTAGGGACAAAAATGCTAACTAGTTGTCTCTCAAGTACTGAGCAGGAAAATCAGCTTGCAATTCTGCGCCATCATTGTAAAAAGGAGGCAAAATTTTTGTTTGTCCTTTGCCTAGTGTTGCAGAGATCAAGCATGGTTATTTCTGAGTCTAGGTTATAGGAAAAATGTTTGACAAATTTCTCTGATAAGTCTGCAAATGTTATGACCGATCCTTTGGGCAGATGGAAAAACCAGTCTAAAGCCTGTCCTCCTAAACTTTGGGGGAATAATCGTAAAAGGTACGTGTCTTGATAGGAAACTTCCTAACATTGCATGTAAAATTCCTTGACATGTTCACGGGGGTCTCCTTTGCTTTTGTATTTATCAAACTTAGGGATTTCGAAGGATGACGAAACGGTAATCATGATATCTCTCAGTATCAATGGATAAGGACACAATTTCTCAAAGTTAAATTGTTTCAATTATTTTTGTAGTCCCTGAATGGTGTCTTTCATAAGTTTCCATTCTTGTGTGAATGGAGAAGCGAGGGATGGTTTATCAAACATGTCATGAGTATTAGAATCTAGATTAAGGTCTTTTAATCTTTCACTCTAGTAAATCGCTTGCTCAAGTTTCTTTGTTAAGTCTTGGATTTTAGTGAATAACTCTTTAGCCAAAGAACCATTTGGATTGTTTGGTATTTCATTGTGATAACTTGATTCACCGTTGTCGATGAGTTTGTTTAAATTTTCCATCCCGAAGTCAAGGGGTAGTTTTGCCCCCATGGCTAGGATGCGTAACAGATATTCATTTTTGTTTTGTTCTATCACCCTATTGACTTGTTCTTGTTCTTCATTGGTGAGTTCTGGTTGTGCGACTTCTTCATCATCATTTTCATGATTGTGACTGCAAGTGAATACCATGATGAAATGTGTCTGATTAAGCTAAAAGTGGGTAGGAATTTTGAACAGGTGTGAGGAAATGAGAACTTGATTACTTTGGATTTATCGTGAATAAGCTCGTGATGACTGATAAGGAGAGTAACTCAAACAAGTTATCTCAATATGATGATGATGTAACTCGAGACGAGTTATTAGAGGATTTGTTACACGTTGTGTAGATTTGGCTTAAACAAGCTCGACTATTGACAAGGAGAGTAACCTAAATAGGTTAATCGCGATATGGTTGTGATATAACTCAAAATGAGTTATGAAAGGATTTGTGTTGGTTGTGATTTGGATAAACGTGATGGTGGACAGAATAATGAGTGAACTCAAACAAGTCACCCAATATTAGTTTGATATAGCTAGAAACAAGCTATGAAGGATGTTTTAATAATTGACAATATGGGGAGTGAATGTTAGTCACTCAATATCAGTTGGATATAGCAAGACAAGCTATGATAGATGTATTGTTGGATGAGGCAAGCTAATGAAATTGGTGTGATGTTTTGGTCTGTGTTGTTGGATTGTTTGGATGTGTTCGCTTGGTATTGAATTGGTCGAGAACTAATTTTTTTGTGGAACACAACTAGGGTCTGAACTTTTACATTGAACACATTGATATCACCCAAGTTTAATGATAAAATAATGCTAAACTATTTTTTTTTCAAACAAAAAACAATCATGTAGATTCAATTATTTTGGCTTATGAGGTAACTTCTTCAAGAATGATCATTGTTTCATGCAATCATACAAGTATGTTGTGAAATGATGGATGCAGGCTCTTATTACTCCAAGAAGATGCATCCTCCAATATACCCTAGTCCTGATATACCTAATTCTATACAGGGATAGAATTGGTATGGGGAACCCTTAGAGCACTGGAGGAGACTCACCAATTCTTACTTGCATGTTTCGAGTGAATCACCATGTCTAGAACAGGTTTTGTGAAAAGGTGGAAGGTGATGGAGGGATGAATGTGTATGGTGTCCTTATAACTCCCTGAATATTTACAGGGATGATGCCCAGGCTTCGTTGTTACAGCTATTTAGGCGTGACTCACATGCACTACATGATAGCATTACCTAGTAAGTGAAGAGTAGGGGTGAGGTAAATATCAAACGTTGTGATGAGACTAGGTCTCAAAGTGCAATGCAGATGTAAATGCTATTGGTGCGTGGTAGTCAAGTCCACGTCACCGGTGTAGCTTTGGTGGTGATGAAATCCACCTCGTCTACGTGTAAAAACAATATGATAAAGTGATTAAATGCAAGGTTCTTTCCAACTTGAAATAAATCACTAGCAAAAAATAATTACGTACCTGAGCGTACTTTTATTTTTTTTTGGTTTCAGTAATTTTCTTTGAATGGTGGTATTTTTACGGGATTTTTGTTTTTTTTTTTGTGTTTGACAATATTCCAAAGAATGCAAACACTACGAGAAAACAAATTAATAGTTATCCTGCAAACGAAAGATTAGAAAAGTGATCATGGCTATTTTTGATTTTCTAGTTCACTCGAAGGCGCAGGAAAAGATCATACACAACCAACGACCAAACAAATATTAATAATATGACAAAGGAAAATAATGATTGAAATGATAGTTGGAAAACAAAGCTAGAGGATCTCTGAATGTTAGAACAAGAAACTAAAAAAATGTGACCGTTTCTGATTTTCCAGATCGCTCGAAGGCGCAAGAAAAGAGCATACGTGGATACAATTGGAATAGATTTTTATATTTTTTTTTAAATGCATACATGTGTCCTCAACGTAGCCCATGACTAATGCAACATATTCTCCACTTGTTATTTTCGATTTTAACCCCTTAGTAACTTGAGCTTCAAGATTTGGAGTTTGTTCATTATACCCTAAGTAGTCTTGTGCACTATCTCATATGCCCCCTTTTCTCCTTATTCTCTATCCTTCATTTCTTCTTCCTTTGGCTCTTCCACGTTCTCTAGAGGTGTAGGAGATTCGGTGTGCTCTCCTCAGACTCTTCCACATCCTCATTTAGCTTCAACTTCCTTCTTTTATTCTCGGTTGTCTCCTTATGGAGAGAGTCAAGGTGATTTGCGCATTGATTGTGGAGTAGCACCTTGGGTCCTGGTTCTTCTGAATACCCTTTTGAAATGGTGCTCTCCTTGTATTGCATCCAAGTCCTCATCATCTCCCTCTTGTGGCTGGGGTGGAGTAATCACGTGATAAAATTCTACCCTATCTATAGCCTACCTTTTTCCTCAGTGCTCCAAACCACCACTATCTTCATGCTCCTCTTCTTCATCATCTACTTCTATTATCTTTATGGGCTTAGGTGTTGGAACATTTTAGATTATATGCTTACCTTTTGGCGGCCCTGGGAGTGCAAACTCATTCTCTCGTAAGCTAGGAAAAATACACTACTAATATGGAAGTAAAATACCAATAATCATACCTCCTCCTTCGCGTTCCATAAAGAAACCTCGAATGGGCTAGAAAACTTGGATTGAACCTTGATTGTGTGATATGTAGGTGCTTTTCTTCAAGATAGAGAAAGGCCTTCCTATAACAATGATCCTCTTACTTTGCACCCGATGGGAAAAAGGATTTTGAGGCTATTTGGGCATTAGGATGAGAAAAAGGATGTTCTTTGCTCAAAGGATGCAAGAACTTAGATATTGCATTCAAGCTTATTCTCCGTGTCTTTAGAGGGGGGGTAAGGTTGTATTTATAACTGGGGAGTGATTAACTTAGATTAATTTAAGTAATCATGGTTTGAAAATGTGGGAAAGATTAAGTGAGTGGTTTGAAAATGTGGGCAAGATTAGGTGAGTGGTTTGAAAATGTGGGCAAAATTAGATGAGTGGGGGCCATAAAGAATGGGTGAGGATTTGAATTATATTTTTAATTCATAAGTGGAGGATTTTATGTGAACGGGGACCATGAAGGGTGGGTGAGAATTTGAATTTGAATTTTTAATTCAATAGTAGAAGAACATGGAGAATAATGACATGTGGTGAGAATTGGGTTATTTTTAGATTTTGAAATGGATAATTAATCAAATTATATTTTATTAATTCTAAGTGTATTTTGTGGGAAATGAGGAAGGGAATTAATTGATTTATAATAGATGTGAAATTGGGGTGTCTACATTCTCCACATACTTATTGTTCTCTAGGTTGGGCTTGAGTTGAATATACACAAGCACTACTCCAACATCTCGAGTGTGGTAGTCACAATCTACCTAATCAGTGATGAAGCTTAGGTGGCACATGTCTGAAAATTGGTGAACTCGATGCTTGGAAATATCCTGTTGTGAAGGCATATGGTAATTTTCACCATAGGCTCCAAGCCTTATCTTTTATGGCAAACCACACAATGTAAAAGTGTTGGTAGATTGCAAATTGTACTACCTTACCCACCACATAAGGCAATTCCTTGGGTATGCGCCACACTTCTTCAAACACCGCACAGAGCCTATCATACCACATCTATGCCCTCTATTTAAATGGCCTACTCATGGTCCCTTCGCATAACTATTTATTAAATATTTCCACCAGAGATTTGTGTTCCGTGGGGTACTCCCAAATCTTCTCCTTTGGCCCATCGGGCACTCCAATCTCCATAAACACCAAAGATAATAAAATAGCACCAAAACTAATTCTATCACATGTATGCGCTTCTTCAATGATTGTCTTTGCTATGTGATCCATGATATTGTAGATCACTCCTTGAGACATCTTCCTTGCAACATGCAGCCACATTGTATTCACCTGTGACCACCTTTCTTGGTCATTCAACTTTGTTACAAGATGTGCAGTTGCTTGCACTACTAGGTACTTCTTCAATTTGTCAATGTCCATGTTGCGCAGAGACCCTTGGTATATCCCAACTCCTTCCTTGTCTCCAAGATCGCTGCTTTATCTATTAAGTTACTCTCCAGATCTACTCCTGAGGCCCTTAGTCCTGTCACTGTTGAAATCAAGGCAACTGATTCTAACCCTCCATCCGGTGAAGTAGAAGAAGTCCTCATGGACTCTTCTCATCAACCATCAATACAATGGTTCATACTTTCCAAATTATGGCAGCTCGTATAACTGGTAGACTCCAATATTCTTTAGTAACTTCTCACCAGCATCATCGTACACTGGCATATCTTCTGTTGTGTGCTTGTTCATTTTTGTGCTCAACAACGCATCTAGTTCCTTCTTATTATCTAATGTGTGATGGTTGTAATCGTTGATCTTACATTGATGGATGTGGGAATCCCATTCTTGTCCCACAATCACACCCTTTAGATATCGTATTTAAGAAATTATTCTCGAAGTAATTTCTTCTTCCACTTCAACCTTCTTCTTCCCTTTTACTCCTATTGCAGGTGCTTTCTTCAGTGCCATTTGAAAAAATCTCTTTTCTACCCTTTGTAATCAAGCAAGTTGAAACCCTAGTTCAAATCTTTGTGCCCTAGTGGAAATTACATTCCCTAGCTCTTTTGTAATGCATCTTCTTTTCTCAAACCCTTCACCTATGGGAACACAAGCTTCTCATGTGCACAAATCTTCTCTCTGTCTAGTTTCACACTCTTCGCACCTCAACACGATTGCTCGGCTCGTTTGCACTTAGCTCTTTTCAAATTCTCTCAATTGCAATGGTAAAAATGAACTCGCATCCCATCCTTATATAGATTTTCAAAAATTTAGTGCATTTATTGCTCCTCCACCTACCAAAAATCCTCTCATTAATTGACCATTTTCATTCTTTCCACACGGTACATCTTCGCACCCAAGCTATAACCTCTAGTGCACCTTCCTATCTTTTGGCTATATAATTCTCTTCAACACACTTCCTTGCACCTAAGTAACTCATCACTGTGCCTTCCAATGATAGTCTTCATGACCTCTACTTACCTCATGTTATACTATTCCATCATTTATCTCCATCTATGGTCATCTTGTGTAGAAGTAATCTCTTTTCTAACAATTCTTCAACTTTGAATAACACCCGTAGTAGTTTTTTCCTTTCATGTGTACTTATTTTCAACGAGTCTTGTACTGACATCAATAACCACCCCACACTAGGGGTATGTACAATCCTCTACGCTTATAAATTCTTCAAATAATAATTAGCTTCTCGGTGCACAACTACACTTATTACACAAAAACACCAACTAAATTAACAAAGCATAGTGACAAAAAGGAAATACATTAAGGAAAATACAAAATTGAAAACATAATCTAAATGGAAACATTGCCTTATTACAAACACCGAGAAGACTAATTTATAGAGGGCTTCAACCTACTTCCATTGAAGTAACCGGGTAATAGTGTCCCATCAAGTGCTTCTAATTAGCAAACACATGTTTCAAGTATGTAAGTGATAACATACAGCCCCAACCAATGTATGTTGAGTTTTCCTGGATGGCGCAGAAACTTAGAATCATAAAGGAGCACCATCTGTCCAATTATGAACTTTCTATCCTTGATGTGCCTATCATGCCATGATTTTTTCCTGGCCTTTTCTTATTTTTGAATCCAACGTGCTATTTCTCGTCGCTCATCTAGCTTAATTAACTTTTCAATCCATTCTTCTAATGCTTTCTCATCAACTAGACCTCTAGTACATGTAATACACAAAGATGGTAACATGAATTCCATAGGAAGAATTTCTTCTGCACCAAACACTAACTGAAATGGTGTGGCTTTGTTTAACCTTTTATATGTTGTTCGATATGCCCAAAGTACTGCAAATACTTTATCATCCCAATCCTTTCTTCCAACATCACATGATTTTTATCAATGTTTGGCTTAAAATTTTGTTGAAATCCTCAAGTCCCATTTGCCTGAGGATGATATGGTGTAGTCTTATGGTGTGCAATCATGAATTCATCCAATAAAATTTTGATTGTCTCATTTAGAAAGTGTGTTCCCCTATCACTAGTCAAACTTAAAGGGCATCCATACCTCGTAATAATATTTTCCCATAGAAACCTCAGTTGTTGTAGCTGATGTACAATCCTTTGTATGTGTCCGCTTCCCCACCTTGTCAGATAATTTGTGTAAGTTATGATATAGCGCGATCCAGTCTTGTGCGTGGCTGGTGAAATAGGACCAACAAAATCTATAGCCCATTTCTCAAATGGTTTTGCACTATTAATAGGTCTTAGAGGCATTTCATCTCATTGACCTAGTTTTCCAAGATGCTTGACAATGATCACAAGCCTTGCAATAATCCTTACAATATTTATACAGGGTTTCCCACCATAATCCAGTGAGTAAAATCTTGCGCACAGTGGCGTCACCTACATAGTGGCCACCTGTAATACCACCATGAGATTCTTCCATAATATATGTATGCTCATGCTCCAGTACATAGTAGTGGTGCAATCGCATCCCGACCTAATTTGTATAGGTCACTGCTAATCAACATATAGGGTGCCACACGTATGGCAAGTTGTTTCTTCTCTAAGGATTTCATTCCTTCTGGTGTCATACCTATTCGTAGAAAGACAACAATGTCCTCTAATTCCGATGGCACTCATTGTAACCTATATAACTGTGCATCTGTATGGTATCTTCAATTGCATGTGCTTCTTCTCTTGATTGTATTATGGATAAATGGTCTGGTCTAGAATTACTTTTCCTAGTTTTACCACAACTGTGAAATCAAATTCTTGAAATAAGAGTACCCATATGCATATGCACCCTGTAAAATGGGCTTGTTTACTAAATACTTCAATGCCATGTGATCTATATAAAAGACAAATGGTGTAGCTAGTAGGTACTATCGAATTTATGTAGCACATAGATCATTGACAAAGCTTCACGCTCTGTAGTTGTGTAATTTTGTTCACAGAGTCAACTTTCTATTGGCAAAATAGATAGGATGATATATAATACCTTTTTGAGGCTGATCCAATACCATGCCAATGGTCATGTCAAAGGCATCCACATGTACATGAAATGGTTGGTCCCATGAAGGAAAATGTAGAATAGGCGTGGTAGTAAGTTTCTCTTTTAATGTCTTGAATGTGTGTTGTTGCGGTTCTCCCCAGTAGAACATACCTTTTCCTTTCAATAACTCCTCCAAAGGTGTGGCAATCTTGGCATATCCTTTAATAAACTTCCTATAATATCTTGTATGACCCAAAAATCCACACACCTCACTCTAACTGGTAGGCTCTTTTAGGCCTATAATGACTACAACCTTAGTTGGATCGACTAACAAACCTTCCTTGCAGATTATGTGTCCTAACAATATTCCAAATGGTGTAGCAAATATGCACTTCTTGATGTTCAAATAGATACTCAATTGTCTACATCTTTCAAACATTAAGCGTAGATTGTCACAATGGTCCTTGACCAGTCCATACACCATCCAATCATCTAAATAAACCTATAAGAAGTTGTGAATAAATTCTTTAAACGCTTGAACAACTATTCATGAAAATACAAAGATGCGTGTTTTTCAGACCAAAAGGCATCACAGTATAGGCAAAGCTACCCCATTCAATAGTAAAAGTATTTTTTCCCGATCCTCCTGGGTAATCCTAATCTAATGATACCCAGAGAACCCATCTATAAATGAATAGATTTCACACCTGTAACACCTTATATTATTTATTCGAAGAATGGTGTAGGAAAGGGATCAATCACACATGCAACATTTAGCTCCATGTAGTCCACATAGATCCTAATCCATCCATCCTTCTTGATACTAATCACCATTGGACTAACCCATTATGACTCGTCCAGGGGCTTGATGATTCCAGACTTCAACATTTTGTCAATCTCTTCTTTGACCTTTTCACGCAAGTTGGGGTTCATCCTGTAGGGTCTCTTTCTAATTAGGTGTGCACCCTCTTTAAGCTTTATCCTCATCTCCCCTAATGATTCATGCATGCCTTAAGGCTCATAGTACCCCAGGGAGTAAATCATGATAATCCTATATTAACTCTATATTTTTGCCACTTTTGAGTCCGACCAATAGTCCCCAATTATGGCCTCCTTAGGCTCAAAGATCTAATTTGATATTCACTTTCTTTGTTTTCATAGGTTTATGGTAGGCGTGCATGGTCTTATTTTCATTGTCTAACACCTTACGCCTACCTATTGAGTGGTTTACATCCATATTTTCTACTTCTTCATCATCCACTAAGTATACCATTTTTCCTTTTTCTTTCTCAAGGCAAGTGCATTAAAGTAGTGTGGCATTAGCCTCTGTCTCTTCAACAAGACACACTCCTGAGTTTCCTTCATCCAATAACTCCTGAATGAGTTCTTCAGCCTTGACACTATCTCCCATAGTTAAGTGCTTTATGACTTTTAATGTTTCTTCCACCGGAGGATTAGTAGAGAAGAAGTCAAACATCTGGGTCATTCTTGCAATTAAATCCTACCAATTTCTAGTCTCTCTATGGAGTTCTACATATACATACCAAGCACGCACGCAGCCATGTAAAGTGGAATAAAACTTGTGCACCCAGAGCAAAGGTGGTAAATCTTCATGCCCCTCTATCCAGAGTCTCTCACACTACTGAACATGGTGTTGAACAGGTTGATTACCATGATAAGTGCATATTTGAGTAGGTGCATTGCTCTTGAAGAACCTAGTGGCAAGAGCAATCCTAATTTCATTCCATCCTACAAGATTATCCTTGTGGACCACCCACTAGCGCGTTGTTGTCCCGTGTAGGGTATATGCTAGCATATTCCTTCTTTCCAGTGGGTCTATCCACTATTTTTCCATGGCGTGCAAGAACACCATAGGATCTCCTTATCCGGTGTAACAAGGTACTGAGTTGTTACCTATTCTCCTTATATAGTGTGGTTTTCTTCGACCTTAGGAAATATGCTCTTTACTTCGTGCCCTACTAACTCATAAGTGCTATGAGCCCAATTATCACAAGCAACACTTGTAGTATCGCTAATAGATTGTGCATCCTCCCAATGAAGGATTCCTTCTTTACATGGCTCAAGCACCTCTGGATCCTGGATGGCACGTACATAAATCCTATTCAGGTATTCTTCACTCAAGGGCTCAACATAGGGCGCATATTTGCCATCTGTTAAAGGGATAATAACTCTTTCCTCCTTGTTTTCAAAACTAATATAACCCTTGTTAAACCGAAGATCAACATTATTTGCATAGCACGTAAGACGCCCCAATAGAGCCGAGAAGCTATCTCGACTCTGCCAAAGACTAAAACCTCAAAATATCTAGTGAACTTATCTCCTTGTATGGTAATGGATGCATATTTTAAAATTTCAATGGGAGTGGCCTTAGTCCGGTTAGCCAAGAAAAATACATTAGAGGATGGCTATCATGGAAGTCTCCCCATCTCGTACCCATGCCTCTAAGGTAAGAACATTGACTTTCGTGCTTGTATCAATCAATATATTACTCAATAGCCACTCATCCATAATAGCATTCATATTTATTTCCTTGTCATAATCTAGGCTATGAGGGGCAAGATTTATAGGTGGAATTTGTTGTCCAATCTCAATACTTGTGCACAAAGTGTTTCCTTTTAACCAATTCCCCAATAGTGGAATGATATTCTCCTAGCGTAACAATTTGCACACTTCTCTCAAGTCATCCATATTAGTTTGGACCTTTTATGATGCTTTATTTTGCTCCATCTTCCGTGATTGCTCCTTTAAATATTATATCTCACCCTGAATATTCCTGAGTACCTCCATGGTTTCCTAATAAACCTCCTTTTGATGGGTGGGATCTGGGTACCGTGCATGTAGAACCTCCTCCTTAGTGATGGTAGGCTTCTTTGTAATGCTTCTTTGGCATGCATTACTTCAAAGACGGTCACGATCTTTACCTGTAATGCCTCAAATTCTGGTTCCAAATTTGGCATCCACTAATTTTATATAGCGCGTTGTATCCTTACCATCCATGTGCCTTTGTTTTCTTGTTTATGTTACTTGCTAAGATGTTCATACAAGTCTGGGAACTCCTCATAACTATGATTCTTTCCACAGAAAGAACATGTAATATTATGAGGACATTCACGCTATAGTGGTCAGGAGATCCGCATGTGTAACACGTTCCGTGAGGGAACTCGATTCTTCCACCACCACGCCTCGGCCTCCATATCCTCCTCGAAACCATCGACCTCTGCCACGAACTCCTTCGAAACGTCCTTCACTCTAATCATAGCGCACCTGATTGTGATCTTGATCTTGATGCTCATTCTTACATTTAGAGTTAATGAAACTCCATTCTGTCATACACTGATATCTATAGCATCATGAATCTAATCAATCAGCTGGTAGTCTTTTGTGTCATGAGTCATTGACCTATAGATTTTGCAGTAGCATGAAACATTCTTCCTTATCGTGTGTTGTAGTAATGGGTAGCGGATAGCATCATGGTTTAGATGGCATATCTCACAGTCTAACAACAATTAGCGCATTGATCTGTGGGGAAAACTATCCTTTGTGTGACCTTCCACTTCACAATTTGTGCACCAAATCCCCATGCACGTCTCATGTGTTGAATTTGTTGATAGATTCTCCAACTACTTCACCATAGTTGTGATCTGTGCTTCTAAAAATGGGCTCACCCCAGTTTCTATACTTCCAAATGCCTTAGCGCGTAAATTTTCTTCAAGTGCTTCACGTGGATCGGTGTATGTCTTATGTGATAGCACCCTTCTAAAAGGTGTTATTAGGCCCCCAACGAACCATTGTGCATGTTGACTTGCATGAATATCATAAGAAAGCTTAGATAATAGTGTTTTGAAATGAGCATCATACTCTCTAACACTCTTAGTAGTGCCTTGCTTAATATCCTTAAGCGCACTTATACTCTTCTACTCAAACTCAGGGATGTGAAACTCTTTAAGGAAAACATCTTTTAAAGTTGTATAATCTACACAAGTCGATCGGGTCAAACTTTATGTACCAACTATGTGCATGCCCTTGTAATGTAGTAGTAAATTGACTTTCCCTCCACTCCGAAGCTGTGATTCCTTTTGTGCACCACAATATTTCACACATGTGTACGTGTTCAATGGCATATTCTATACCCCTATACTCTTAGAGATGAAGAGACATCTCCATGTAAATATTTTAGGGTTGGTGCGGACATTGCCTACCCGATCTAGAACCTCCTGTGTTTCTTCTACCTCCGTAACCACCGGATCCACCGAGAGCTAGAACCACCTATACCTCCTAATCCAAACATGTAGGCGGGGTTGGACCAGAAGATGTACTTCCCTATGTCCCAATAGTAGTACTAAATTATACCCCATGACATTCTGTGAAGTGTTACTACTCCCAGAAGAGAGTCCAAACATATGCGCACTTGAACTATGTGCGGATGATACACCAAAAAGGTACTCCCATATAACAACGAAGTCATTTGTGCTACCATCATTGTGATTTTTATATGACTCACTCCTACTCTCCCACTGCCTAAATTAGTTTGATAACTGTTTATTGTACTAGCTACTAGAAAACCAAGCATAAGGGCAAGGTTTCCAGGTGGATTTAGATGCACGCCCGCAACCCAAGTCGTCTCTCTTTGGTGCACTTCTACATGAGGCCGAGGAGGGTTCCCTATCATGCTTTCCCAAATGGGGAGTTCCTGATGCTTGGGTTCCACATCTTATGTGTGAACTTCAAACCCTTCCCAAACTATCTCTCTCCACAACGTCATTCACTCTGCAACATCCCGCTTCTTCTTTATCTCCCTCTCGTGTGCCTTATTATACTTAAGTTGTCTTTCCTCTCTTTGCCTTTATGTCACTAGGTCTGCCATCTTTAACCAAACCTTCTCTTTCCACCGCATGTGGTGGGGTTTAGTTCGCTATCGTTTTGTTCTCCAAGTTCACGGTTACCATCAAAATTTTGATCACTAGTGGAATGCCTTGCAGGTTAGTTCCCTTGGGATATTGTAAAAATTGGAACTCAGCTACCTCTGGGCACAAATAAGTGGAAATTGAGTACTCCAAGATAAATTTGTTCAAAACACCATGGAACCATGTATCCACAATGTGAGTCCAAATCAGATTAGCAACCATAAAGGCACTCGTTGCAATTATTGTTCTATCAAAAAGATAACGAAGAATCTCTCTCGTAAAATACAAAAGAAGCTCATACAGATTCATGATTCGCTCCCACCCATGCATATATGTCAAACTCATATCTAATGCTAAACCTGTATGTGTATTCTTCTTCCAAATCTTTAATCCACTCCCTAACACTTATTAACATCAACCAGTACGTCTTCATCACGAACCATCCTGAAAACAACTGAAAAAGAGGTCCTGGCAATGGAACCAATGATGTAGCCTACAATTTAACAATAAAAAGCCCAGGTGCACTGGCACATCACTCAGCCTAGACTGAGCACTCACCCAAAGCGCGTAAAGGTACCAGACCCCTCTTTAGGGTTGTTTTTGTAGGATGTTAGCATGATGAAGACTTAAAGCATTCAAATCCATGACTAATATATCATTCTACAGTGCATGTTTAGATCTAGATCTAGAGAATAACAGACTTAAATGATAACCATGATGAAATCAAGCATGCAAGAACCAATTATACTCAGGATTTGATACTCTGTTTCAACCAATACACTCCATTGCATTAAACATGATAAATACACATAAGCTTATTACAATAGATAATACCATAGTTTATGCACGCATCATATTTGGCAGCATAACCTCACCATACCTCAGTTCTTACATACTATATATATATATATATATATCATAACACACAGATCAATACATATTTATAAGGGTGGGGACTTTCCCTTCACCGCTTATCCAATCCCAAAATAGGTCGCATGCTATTATTAGCCATGTGTCGTTACAATAATAGCCACACATGCAAGTGTGCTAATAATAGACTTCTTTTAGTTAACTATCAGTAGTAAATCTATTCTCAACCTGTACCCATGCAAAGTACTTCATAGTCAATCCTCCAAAAATAGCCAATGCGTGTCGTGTAAGTTTTTAACCGGTTTGTGTGTTCAGCACACTATCTCCAAAAATAGCTCATCATCGTGAAAATGGCTAAGTCCTGAATCTGTCTCTGTCCTCAACACATGATTCCTTCCCGATCCTCCCATGCTTTTTAATGTGCTCTGCTCTTCCGCGTGAACCTTCTGTATGTTTTTCACTAAGCGTCATATCTTGAATGACCAACAAACTTCTTAATCCAAAGGTCTTGATTGCGAGAGATTCCTTTTGGCTAGGAGGAACTACCTGAAATACAAAACAAGACCACAAAAGAGAATTAAACAACATATGGCGGTGGGCTCCTAAGATGTGCTAGATCCAGGAAGTGTGGTACTTCCTTGGGGGTAGTCAACCCATTGTTTAATACAACTTAATGTAAGAAATTTCATAAATAAATAATGTCCTACTATAGTTTATATGATTTAGGTATCTCATCTAAATATAATAAGAAAATTTAATATAACAGGCTAGGTTATGATCAGATCTTGAAGTAGGGTAGGTAGTCAAGGTCCCTGGACAGTCAGTCGGTCGATTCTAGGTAGCTTGGGTTACTTAGATATAGGTTATTAGGTTTCTATTATTGGTAAGATTACCAAATACAGAGACCGACGTCGGTCAAGTATGACCGATGACGGTTTAGAGAGAACTCGACGACAGTCATGGATAATCGCGTCAATATAGGCGGGATGATAGAAACTCAATGACACTTGGTTTTTGGGGTTTTTTCTGAGATTAAACAGAGATGGTAAGGAGAATGGTTAGGTCTATGGAGGTGTTGGGAGTACTCAGAGATATTCAAGAATCAGGTATAGGTGATCAAATGATTGTGGGTGGTGGAATGGTTGGGTTCATAGGGAGGTAAGATTGGTGGGATAAAAATGTAAATAGAGGTGATAAATAGAAGTGAAGAAACTTTGTAAACTGAATAAAGATGAAATGATGCATGTTATAAGCACACTTACTAGTGTTACAGGTTTAATGGCTGGATGTTGATGATGGTTGATCTATGAAATAGTTCTCAATGTCGCAGCATTGCTTCCTAGAATGCTACCGTGAATGCAAATACCTTCGGATCAGTCTTGGTGTTGGTTATGGCTGTCTAGAGGTGCGAAAGGGCTCTGGATCTTACTTGCAATTAGATCTCCTTCATTCTAAAACTCAGGAATGTGGCCTGACCTCTCTAAAAAGGTTACCAAAGTTAATATATGGTAACCGACGATAGTTTAGGATGACTCTGCATCGGTTTCAGGTTGACCGGTGTTAGTTAAGGTGGGATATCCTAGGTTGCCCAAAATAATGCAGATCCTAGCTATCTTTTTCTAGCTCTACCTATTGGTGAAGGGTCTAAAATGGTGTTTGGTGCTTAGATAAGTAGGAATGTGGTTAGAGGAAGAATAGGCATGTGATTTTAGGGTTGAACTAAGTCTTAGTTAATTAAGGTAGGTAGGACTATGTCTTAATTAGTTATGGTGAGTGAATATTGATTCCTAGTAAAAGGGAAACATGTTAATAATGGGTTTGTGATGAGATTTCTAAGTGAGGTGGTGGGAATTAAGGTAGTTAAATAATGAATATGGTGAGCATGGGCATTAATTTAATTGTGGGTAATTAAATTAATATGCATGTGGGTAAAAGGGGAATGTGACCTAAATTTGGTGTCTACACTTACTACCCACTGATATGGTGATACTTTAAGGATTGTTGGTGTACATGTCATGGTCATTTTACATATATATATATATATATACACCAAGGATTATATGACAAACACCAATTGTGGATAAATCATAAATTATATCCTCTCGTAAAAGGTGGATGACATATGAGAAATGGAATAAGGGAGTGATATGTATACCTTTGGTTTTATAGGAACCAATCCATCCCAAACTATAAGGATATGGATTAGGCATGGTTGCGATATTCAATCAATATTCTTCATGTCTTAAATTTTTGATGTGGTTCTTGTGGTAATACAAGTAGCTTTTATTTTGTTTCCTCTACTTCTTGAAAGGACTAGTCAAGAGCATATGCTCCTACACACATAAGAAATATTTTGTATGAGACTCAACATTGGAGTTTGTATGAGTTTTATGTTTTTCAAAAGTTTTACCTATCTTGTATAGTTTGTACTTGTTTGAAAAGGTGTCTTATTTTGTGTAACATTTGTGTCTCCCTTTCCCTTCATTTTTAACTCTTCCTCAATGGTTTCTAGATATAGACATATTCTCCCATAGTCTTGACCTTAGCCAACTTCATTTTGTACTAAATAAATGGTCTTAAGCTACTTTTTCAACTATTTTACACCTAAGAGCATAAAACAATTACAAAATTTACGTTATTACGATCAAGAATTGTGGAGCTTAATTGCTTCACATTAGCATGCTTTACTAACTTGTTGGAATACATAATAATTGGCATCGGTCGGCTAACCAACGTCAGTCACCTAGGGACCAAAGTATTAGTCAAGGCAAGGAGAAGTTGACATCGGCTAAGGGTAACCGACGTTGGTTACCTATGTGTGAATGTTTATATTTAACTCATGGGAATTAGATCTAATATTTGTTGTAAAGTTGATCTAATGGTTGTAAACGCATAACTAAGGTGCCCTAAGTTGGTATATGTATAAAGGCATGAGAATTAGGGTTAGAAGGTGGTGAATTGCATTTTTTGAATGTAAGTTTCCTTGGAGAGCAAGAAAGAGTAGTTGGTGAGGAGAAAGCATTGTACATCCTGTGAGGTGTGGAAGATCATAGATCTTCATTTGTATTTCCTCTATAAAGCACTGAATAATAAGATTGGCCATTTCTTGGTGGACGTAGCCCACACTGGGTGAACCACATTATATCTGGTGTTATCTTTCTCTTGTTTATTTTGTCTTCTGGTTAAATTCTGTGTTTATTGTTGGTATGCTTTAATTGATTATAGATCTGTATAACATTGGTTTATGGTTTAACCCCAACAACTGGTATTAGAGCTTTGTTTGGAGGTTTTATGTGTTGACAAGATTTACTCTTAGAGGGTCTTCGATTGAGTGGGAGCACAACAATGACAAGATAAAAAAATATAGAGTAGAGAAATTTGACGGCCAGTAATTATCAATTATGGAAGATGCAGGTGGAGGATTATCTGTATCAGAGAGATTTATATTTATCGTTGGATGAGAAGGCAAGGCCTGTAAAGATGACTGACGAAGAATGGAAGATTCTTGACAGAAAGGCTTTGGGATCTATAAGATTGATCATGACAAAGATCTCGTAGCTTTGAATATAACGAAGCAACAACCACAATAGATTTAATGAAAGCTTTAACAAACTTATATGAAAATCCAAGTGCATCGAATAAAGTTTATTTGATGAAGAAATTATTTAATTCTAAAATGCAAGAAGGTGGATCTGTGTCTAATCATTTGAATGATTTTTGTTCTATTGTTAATCAATTAAAATTGGTTAATATTTCGTTTGATGATGAAGTGAAAGAACTTTTATTCTTATGCTCTTTTCCAGATAGTTGGGATAATTTGGTAATGGTTATTAGTAATACAACATTTGCTTCTAATATTTTAAAGTTTGATGATGTGGTTAGTATAATCCTGAATGAAGAAATACGTAGGAAAAGTATAGGAGAATCATCATCTGGGAATGCTTTGAATGTGGAAAGCAAGGGAAGATCTAAAGAGAGATCCAAGAGCAAGAAGAATGGTAGAACAAAGAATGGAAGATCTAGATCCAAAGTTAGAGATATAATCTGCTAGAATTGTGGAAAGAGAGGACATGCAAAGAAGTGTTGGTTCAAGGAAAACAAAGAGAATATACCAGAAAAAGGTAAAGAAAAAGGTAAAGAGGCAAACATTGCAAGTGAGGTAATGCAAGATGCTCTTATTCTCTCCTTAGATAATAAAGTAGAATCATGGGTTTTAGATTCTGGAGCTTCTTTCCATGCTACCCCTAATAAGGGTTATTTTAGAAATTATGTTTAGGGTAATTTTGGACATGTTTATTTAGGAGATGATGAACCATGCATGATTACTGGTAAAGGTGATGTTCATCTTAAATTGCAAAATGGAAATACATGGGTATTGAAAGATGTGAGGCATGTGCCAAGCCTCAAGAGAAATCTAATTTCTGCAGGGCAATTAGGAGAATCTGGATGCATGGTTACATTCACAATCAATTCTTGGAAAGTTTCCAAGGGAGCCCTTGTTGTAGCAAGAGGCAAGAAGGTAAGAACATTGTATTTGTCTACATGTGTTACTTGATTCCTTTTTTATGTTATCTACTTTAGATTTAGATATAAACATGTGGCATTATCGGCTAGGCCATATGAGTGAAAAAGGAATGTAAATCTTAAAGGAAAAGGGTAAGTTATCAGATTTGAAACATGTAGATCTTGATTTATGTGAGCATTGTATATTTGGAAAGCAGAAGAAAGTGATATTTCTTAAGGTTGGGGCAACAAAGAAGGAGTAGAAATTGGAGCTTATTCATTCAGATGTATGGGGACCAACTCAGGTTGCTTCTCTTGGAGGATCCCAATATTATGTGAATTTCATTAATGATGCCACAAGAAAGGTATGAGTTTATTGTATTAATCAAAAATCTGATGTTTTTGAGACTTTTAAAAGATGGAAAGCCCTTGTGGAAAATGAAATAAATTTAAAGTTAAAGTGCCTTAGATATGACAATGGTGGTGAGTACTGTAGTAAGGTTTTCAATGATTATTGTTCAGTGAATGGAATACACAAAGAAAGAATGGTTCCTAGAACTCCACAGAGAATGGAGTTGCTGAAAGAATGAACAAAATAATCATGGAACATGCTAGAAGCATGAGACTACATGTTGGTTTTCCTTTAAATTTTTGGGCAGAAGCAGTAGATATGGTGGTATATTTAATTAACCATGGGCCTTCAAGTGCACTAGATGGTGGAATACTAGAAGAAGCATGGACTAGAAAAGAGGTAGATCTTTCTTTTCTTAGAGTATTTGGTTCAGAAGCTTTTATGCATGTTGATAAGGAAAATAAGAAGAAATTAGATGCTAAATCTAAAAGATGTACTTTCATTGGTTATGGTTCTGTGAATTTGGATTTTGGTTTTGGGATTTATAAGATAATAAGATATTTAGGATCCGTAACATTGATTGGAATAGAGAATGTGTACAGGATCAAGTTTTGGTACCCAAGAATGAACCAGTGAAGAGTTTGTTGAGAAAGATGCATTCTAGATTTAAAATCAAAATCCACATACATCGGCGTCATTCAGGGTGACCGGTATCGGTCCAGAGGCAGGATCGATGTCGGTTGGGTGAACCAACATCGGCTATATAGGACTGGCATTGGTTGGGTGATCCGATGTCGGCTATAGAGGAACGGACGTTAGTTATAGGTGACTGATGTCGGTCCATCACATGATATCGACATAAATGTGTAACAGCACGAGAATGAGCCCTAGGCACCCCAAATCTCAGTGAGAAGGTCACAAAGGGTAAGTAGACCTCCAAAAAGATTTACTCCTTCATTATCTTATTTATTATTGACTGATAATGGTGAACCCAAGTGTTTTGAAGAAGTAATGCAACAGATACCCACGTGCAGTGGGAACATGACATGGATGAGGAGATGGACTCCTTGGAAAAGAATTAGACATGGGATTTAGTCAAGTTGTCAAGCAGTAAGAGGACATTGCAAAACAAGTGGGTTTACAGGATCAAGGAGGAAGAGGGTGGAAAGAAGAGATACAAAGCAAGGCTTGTGGTAAAAGGATTTGCATAGAAAGTAGGTATTGACTTTGGTGAAATATTTTCTCCTGTTGTTAAAATGACTTCCATCCATATTGTTCTTAGTTTGGTGTAGCAAAAAGATTTACATTTAGAATAGCTTGATGTTAAGACAAATTTCCTTTATGGTGATTTGGAGGAAGAGATCTATATGAATCAGTCCATTTGGTTACGAAGTCAAGGGTAAGGAGAAACTTGTGTATAGGTTGAAAAAGAGCTTATATGGGCTCAAACAAGCTCCTAGGTAATGATATATGAGGTTTGATAGTTTCATGAATGAGCATGGTTATATGAGATGTGAAGATGACCATTGTGTTTATTTCAAGAAGCTTGAAAATGGAAGCTATATTATTTTGTTACTGTATGTGGATGATATGTTTATTCTATGATCAAGTATGTAGGACATCTGTGAGCTTAAGGAAAAGTTAGCTCACACATTTGTAATGAAGGATTTGGGAGCTGCAAAGAAAATCCTCGGCATGCAAATTCACAAAGACATGAAGAACAAGAATTTGTATTTGTCTCAGAAGGATTATATCAATAAGGTGTTGAAAATATTTAAAATGCAGATGCAAAATCTATAAGTACACATATGGCTAGACAATTCAAATTCATAAAATATCGTTGTCCTACATCACATGAGGAGGTCGAGTACATGGCATGGATTCCATATGCTTCAAAGAGTTGGAAGTCGTGTGTACGCTATGGTTTATACCAGACTGGACATTACATAGCGTGGGAGTTGTGAGAAAAATTATGGCTAATCTAGGTAAGAGTATTGAAAAGTAGTCTAATGGATTCTCGTATTTAACAGGGACATCCAAAGATGCGCTATGCTATGGAGGGTCAGATACTTCTTTATGTGGCTATGTTGATTCAGATATGGCTAGAGATTTGGATGGTAGGAGAAGCACCACTAGATATGTATTCACAGTAGGTGGGATGGCGAAGTTAGCTGGATTTCTATATTACAGAAGGTTGTGGCCTTGTCTACTACAAAGGCCAAGTATGTTGTAGCTACATAGGCTAGCAAAGAGATGATATGGATGAGTAGGTTCATGGAAGAGTTGGGAAAGGAGCAAGAGGATTGCAGGTTGTACAGTGATAGTCAAAGTGTGATTCATCTAGAAAAGAACTCAGTGTTTCATTCAAGAACAAAACACATTTAGTTGAGATATCACTTCATATGGTAGGTGTTGGAGGATGGGCAACTGAAGTTGGAGAAAATTCATACAAATAAGAACCATGTGGATATGCTAATGAAGTCATTGGCAAAGGAGAAGTTGGAGATTCACTCCACTTCGTTGGTCTTCAAGTTTGAGACTTGAAGAGGGAGAAATGGGCCAAGGAAAAGGATTCAAGGATGGAGTTGTACATGCAAAGGCAACAATTTATCTCCAAGTGGGAGATTGTTGAGTTGTGGAGCTTAATTACTTCACATTAGCATGCTTTACTAACTTGTTGGAATACATAGTAACCGGTGTCGGTCACCCGGGACTAGTATCGATCAAGGCAATGAGGAACTGACATCGGTTAAGGGTAACCAACGTCAGTTACCTATACGTGAATGTTTATATTTAACTCATGGGAATTAGATCTAATCTTTGTTGTAAAGTTGATCTAATGGTTGTAAACACATAGCTAAGGTGCCCTAAGTTTGTATATGTATAAAGGCATGAGAATTAGGGTTAGAAGGTGGTGAATTGCATTTATTGAATGTAAGTTTCCTTAGAGAGAAATAAATATTAGTTGGTGAGGTGAAAGCATTATACATCCTGTTAGGTGTGGAAGATCATATATATTCATTTGTATTTCCACTGTAAAGCACTAAATAATAAAATTGGTTGTTTCTTAGTAGATGTATCCCACACTGGGTGAACTACGTTATATCTAGTGTTATCTTTCTCTTGTTTATTTTATCTTCTGGTTAAATTATGTGTTTATTGTTGGTATGCTTTAATTGATTATAGATTTGTACAACATTGGTTTATGGTTTAACCCCAATAAAGACTATATGAATAAGAAAACAAAATATAATAAGTTGATCTTGAACTAGGTTTATTTTGATTATTTTAGAGAGAAAGTATAGATATAGTTGTAGACACCAATTTTTGGTATAATGCCCCTCTCATGCATCCCGCATTCGTTCTCCTTCATGGAACTTACCCTCTCGCCTTCCTCTTTCCTAAATTTGAATAAATCTTATCCATCTACTAATTTATTATCAAATGGGCTCCATGTGGACCCATTTGATAATTCAAATTTTGGCATTATCTCCCATGTCTCAATTTTATTCAATTTATGGGTATTAATATACCCATCCGACACCCCTTTCTTAAATTCAAAAGATGGAATCTATCATCTCACCTACCATGTCAATCATGCTCCCCACTCACCTAATAAAGTCAAACCATGGGCCCCACATAATCACATCATACCTCTTAACTCAAGTTACTCTACCCAACCCCGGTTACTCGTTAACCCCAATCTAACCTCACCTCCAAGCTATAAATATGGGTTTTCCCCATCTTTCAAGAAGGACTAGACTGGAAAACCTAAAAGGACCGTAACCCGAAAAACTTGGAAGGAGAGACTGGACCTAGGCCCAAAGAGGAGAAGAAAGAGCTTAATTAAGTTCTGCAAGTTTGAAGGAGAAATATTTTCCATTGTTTGTTATCCTGCCATCTTGATGCCCATTTCATCTCCATATCAGAACACAAGCTAAGTCCCCTCGTCATTTCAGTTACTTGTCATTTTGTATTTCATTATTTTTGCATGATAACTACTGCTCATGATCTATTATTATCTTGTCTGACATGGGGGTTGACATCCTCAAAGGGAGTTAACTTCCTCTTGGAGTTGTAATTGTCCAAGAAACCCCTACATATCAGTATCTAATCACATATGTTTCATTTTTACAGATCTAGCTTCTTTTATCACACATTTATCTTCCCTACGCCCGTAGATCCACATCTGCATCTAAGGTCCTAAGCCCTCCATCATTTGAATTTGCTGGTGGATTCCAGTATCGAATTTCACCCACGCGAGAATAAAGTTTCCCGTACAACATTTGGCATGCCCGGTGGGACCAGATCCTAGATCCGGTCATTTTGTTTGTTACTTTACTCATATTTTCTAACTTGTTTGTTTGTGAGATCTTAGTATTCATCGATATTAGTGTGGTATGCTCAATCATTTAGGTCACCTTGGAGGTAAGTGCTCTCCTTGATTTCACCAGCTGCTTGGCATGTGTACTAAATCTAGAAATTGATCTTATTGTGTGGCTTCTTTTCTCAATCATAACCTTACAATTGATATATATTTTGCTTTTTCAATAAATCGCACTTTTTTTGTATTTACAGTAAACATGATGCATATATAGATCTTAGTTTACAACAAACATATAGTATTTTATTTTTATTCTATTACGATCTTATTTATCTAAGATCTTAAGTGTACATCTATATGTATTTATTTTTTAAAAAAAAATTAAATGAATTTTTTTATTATCCTAAATTATCTCCACCCTATCCCCTCTCCACCGAGCTCCCACATAGACCCATCCACCAACATCTCCCAACTCCTCTAATCCATATCCAATCCAACTCCACCTATCGAGCCTCGCATCCTCACCCACAAACCCGAGCCACTACAAATCTTCGTCCACTCCTTCATGTTACCTACCTCCCTTCTCTCCATGAGCCACCGACTCCAATCACCATTCTCAGTAACCCAACTCATCCTCCACATCTACCTTCTACCATCCGCCTCCTCCACTTTGTCCCCATGACTCCCCCACCAAGTCCTCCACACCCACACCAAGCAATCTCCCGCTTCACCGTCTCCTTCCACACCCACTTGGCCACATCACTACCTATCTACCCGCACCCATCTTCCTCTTCTCACCAATCTACTATAGTCCCCTTGGCTGAGCTAGTCACCCCATCTCCCTCCCACCTTACTCCCAACCCATCACCGAGATGCTCCCTTCACACTTAGCTCGCCATCACTCCCCCACGAGCTCCCATTTGACTTCTCCCTACCCGAGCTCGACCCACCTCTCCACTCCGAGCCTCACCAAGCTCCCAACATCCCTTCCCTCGCCAAGCTATTTCCTTCCATCTTACCCCATCCTCACACAACTCCCTTTCCTCCTCTCAAACCTATCTCCCTCCTACGTTGTTCTCCATCCCAAGCGGACTTAGATCTCACCGACATTGACTACCTCTCCTAGCTCCTCTACATCACGTACTCACCATCTCCCCAACCGAATTCTTCCACTGTCTACCTCTCTCCACTTTGTCCCCACGACTCCCTCATTGAGTTCCCACCATACCTCCTCCACTCCCTTCCTATAATCCCATTTTCTCGTGATTCTCATTACGCCATTGTACAAGTGAAGAGCTAAATTGATGTGCCGTATGACAAACCACGTCCCAATAAACTAGAATTTACCATAATAGGAATAACCATGTAGCTTTAGAAATATTTTTATGCGTGAAAGTTCCAACCGACTACAACGTAGTTTCAAATGCATGTGAGCTTTGTGATCATGAATGTAAAATCCTATCACAATGATTGGCTTATAATTCTCAGTAAATAGTGATCAATTTGTTGTCCGACAACCATTTCTAGCTCGGTTTCATTTCACGCAACACTTTGTGGGTAGTGACTATATTAGTCTCTTTATAGCTATTAGTTTACAATTCTTTACACAACATATACATTCGACATCAATTCACAAACACGGTCTATCTATTTTTTTAATGCGCTTCCTCTATTTCTCATTGTCATAGCATAAATTTATCAAAAGTGTTGGAATATCATGGGATTGATCCCACGCCGAGTCTCTTTCACTTGCAGCCTTTAGATAGAAATTTAGTTTTGAAGGAAATACACTATAGAGAAAATAACAATTGTACGATATCTTCCCAGATAAAATCAGCCACGAAAGCTCCAATCAGAGGTGTTATAGAACATGTTCCACTCAAGTTGCTATTGGTTTTAGCTACTAAAACATTATCGAAATTGAATTTGGTTTTCAAATAATTGACCATATTTGAAGACATTCCATAGAAGTCCAATCTCTCACTGCAACTCACATATTTGAACAAACAATAACATTTGACCCATCACTCAAACTATTGGCTTCCTTGATTGATCTTACTTATCTTGGTATCTCTTTGGTCACACTCACACTCACATCTAATATCTACGTTCATGTGGCCCTTGACATTAGGTTCACACTTTCCCTTCAATTTGTCTTTTTCTTCCTCAAAGTTTGCATTCCTATCCTAAAAGTCTACTCTCTCTCGACGCACTTTCCCTCCTATCCTCTTCAAGTCAACATTCCCATCCTAAAAGTCTATTATTTCCACTCACTTTTCATCTTGTCCTCTCAGAGTCACCATTCTTGTCCTAAAAGTTCACTCTCCCCATCTACTTTTCGTCATTATCTCTTAAAGTCCACGTTCACTCATCATATATGGTTATTATTATTTATAGTTCATATAAAGAAATGAAATAAAAATAAAATGCACATGTGAACGTCTTATCATTAGTAATTTGTAGAATATGCTTTCATAATTTTATAAGTTTATCTCATACATTTATTTCGTGAAGTTAATTAAGTTAATAATTTGTATTATATGCTTTCATCTATTTATGCGTTTATGTCTTACGGAGATACTTCTTGTAAAGAACATTTTTATTTTACTGACAACAGCTATGTCATTTTAGCCACATCAACTAATGACATTTATTTTCTTTTGTAGGTAAAATTTACAACCTCCACGAAGTTGCGACCACAATATCACGTTGTCAAAGGCAATTATTTTTAAACCTTTTAAACAAAAACATGCCTAAACTCTCTCTCATCGACCTCCTACAAATCATAAATGGTGCCATTTTAGGGTACTGGGCATTCCGCACCACCGACCGGCACTTCCAAGTACGCCATTATCACACACAATCAAATAACCAGGAAAAGCATTCTCTAGTTTTTCTCTCGTTTTTCTCTATTTTCTCTTTTTGCATTGAACTTTCCCTTTTCTAAGTGACTTTCTACATCAAATGTCACATTTCATTTTGGTCTAAAAATGAACCTTGTGCATCCTGCTTGCTCACATAGCCTAAATAAGGGGTCTAACCTTCTGCATCTCACTTATCACACACTGCCTAAAACTTCACGAACAAAATCAACACATCAAAACATTCCTCCCACCTGGTTAACTGATTGGGACTTGAACACCCAACAGAAACCATCTCAGACATCTCCCAAGCCAAAACTACCTGAAACCAGCCTTAGACTTCCGTTCTTTAGGCACCTTCATTATCTAGTTTAATTTTTTTTATCATCTCGTAATTAATCATGATGATAAAAAAAATGTTGTTTGATTTGTTTGTCAACAAATTTCATAAACAGATGTTTTTTTATTTCACGTCTATTGTCACTTTCTCTCAAATAAAAAAACACAACAATTTGTTCCATCTAATGATATTACTTCTCTTAGTGATCTCACCCAAAATAATTCTAAACTCAGAACCACACCTTCACTCACTCCACCTCTAGTCTCCATGACCTCGCTTCTGAAGAACCATGTCATGCATGATTACCACTATCTTAAAACTAATTCTCATATCCCTCATCAAGTCGGTCTTCCTAAACCGGCCGCAAACCATCTCCAACTCCTAGAGACATTTAGGCATCCTCCTAACCCCATATATGACTTCTTACTCCAAAAATCTCCACAATCTCTCAATTCTCCCAATCTCCTAAATTGGTGGATCACATTCCACCCACATCCCATTTTGACAATTCCATTTCATCTGTTACTAATATGCATGTCCAGCCATCTCAACCTCTTCATACTTACATTCCTGCCCATCATATGCTCCACCCATCTCAACCTCTTAATACCCATATCCCCGCTTATCATTTACCACAACAACCTACCCTACTTCAACAAACACATCATGTCCCTAGTGTTCAAAGTCAGCCTATGCAACAATCTCAACCCATGACACATGTTAATCCTTACCAAACAACTCCCCAAACACCCACACATCCACAAATTAATCAACTATCTTATCAAACCATTTCACAAAAATCCTATCCACAAACTTATCAACCACCTTATCAGACGAATTTATTCCCCAACTACCCACACATCTACAAACATATTGTTCACCTTATCAAACTACTTTTTAACCCACACAATCAATCCAATCTCAACCTAACATCGTGTTAAATGATCTTATTATGCTTTAATGAATTGGTTGGCTAATTTAGAAGTTGTTACCTTGGCACCTAAGAATACATTATCCTATGAACACATTTGTAATGAACTGATTCATGTGTCGGTCCCAATCAAACCCTACCCTCCTCATTAGAAACTTCCTATGTTTACTAATTTCAATAGTAAGGAAGATCCCCAACAACATCTCCTCATATTTAGACATGCATTTTTTTCTTACTACACATGATCACGATCTCGCTTCTTCACACTTTCCCCATGTCTTTGTCTGGTCCCGAGTTGGACTAGTACAACAATATCCCACAACATTCTATATTCTCCTTCACTCAACTTTCCAAGTTATTCTTAGAACACTTTTCAATCAATATCACACACAAAACTATTATCGCTGACTTATACACCATCCGATAGTTAGAATATGAGCCCATCACTAACTTCATTACATGATGGCATGGTGTTATAAACCAACTATCCTTCACTCTCCCGCAAACTAAACTCATCGAACTATTCTCGCATTTTTGTGTAAAACATATATCATCTACTTTACAAATCAAATCATTTTGAACCTTTGATGAAGCTTTCACAATGGCTCACAAACTCAAAACCTGTGCCATTGAACAGAGGCATCTTAAAATCAGATTGACTAAACCTAAAATTGAATCTACTAAACCATTCACACATAATGACAAATTTAAAGGTGTGGCCAACACCGTGGTTATTAATCCCTCATCAACATCTACATCAAGCACATGGTCTCAACAATGAGCCCCTCAATCAACAACCAACTACACTCCCTTAGGAGAATCATATAGTTATGTATTTGATAAATTGATGATCGTAAACTCCATCCAACTTCCTCCCATACGACCCATGGACAACTCACAAGCCAAGCCTATTTGGTATCACGAAGCCCACTATTGTAAATATCATCGAGTCAAAGGTCACAACATTGAGAAATGTCATTCCTTCAAAGATCATGTCCAACAACTCTTAAATCAAGGGGATATCCAAATCGATAGCTCCACTGTGCAAACTAATCAACCACCAACAAATCAAGCCACACTCTTTACATCTCAACTATCGAATGCTTATACCATTAACATTGTCAATCAAGATCCCATCTTATCACCAACTCGAATGTTCCTACAGTGGACATTATTCCCATCCCTTATGTGGAACCTGTCACACCTACATCAACTTTTACTACCCGTCATGACCTTACATCTTCTTCTACCTAACCACATCTCGCATCAAATTTGACTCTACCATTCACTTCCTCCACTTTGATCACACCCCATCTACCACATTAGGTTCATCCTTAGAACCTATTTCAGCCCCACCGATATCCACACATATCCATATATCTTTTACATTTATTCCTTAACCCACATCTGTCTCAAACACACCTATTAATACACCTACATTACTCACAACAATGCCAACTAAACTTAGTTATACTACATGCACCCTCACATCCCCACCTTCGACATTAACCCCTTTAGTAAACATATCATTCTTACCCCTCGATACATTTATGAAACAACTAGTCCCACCTACTTCTACACCTGAAAATGCTCCTGCATTTTTGCATTACCCATAATGTCTACTCCATCGGCTATCACATCACCCACATCTCCAAATATCCCAAATATACCTATATCCCTATGTATCCCACTTACCTATATATCTATCATACCAACACATCCACCTATCCCTACCTTGACATATGTACCTATATCCTCGCTCATGGCCACATCACCAGTTTTATCCCAATGTTCTTTACCTAATCCTTTTATCACACTAACCAAATCTTCTTGATTTACAACCTTATCAAAGATACCCTTTGGATCATCTACTGAACCAACACATCCACCTAAATCAAATAAATATGGTTTACATTCTCCCTCTACAAAATCAACTCTTTCCATGCCAAAACCTAAACAATCCACATCTCACATAGATATCATTAATCACATCATACAAACACCTATCTCTCCATTAACATCCTCATCTTATTTTAGGACATTTTCTCCATTAATAACCACACCACCACTATCAAATCCTCTAGTTGAAATTATTATCATCCTTGCTAGAGGTAAATCTTCTCGATTAAAGTCTAAGGCTTGTGGAAAACATCCTGACAATCCCCTATGCATCCTCGAAAACATTCATATTTTCCCTCTTCTCAACAATCCAATGCCACAACATCTATTTTAGGATCAGTCTCTCCATCTACGACATCTTGCAATAATCAATCCACATCCAAACAATACAATCCTTCAACCAAATTTTATTTTTCCTCCAAAACATGAAATTCACCCATCCAATCTACATCCACTTTTTCTCCTAACTCCAAGCTGAGATATCCTATCAAAACCCACAAGAGTTACCTTCCCCGTGACACTTTAATGGGGTCTTACATAGATATCCTTCGACATTTAACTTGAATATCTACCATCAAACTTCCTCCCATTAAATCCTTTAATCCCTATGGTCCAAAGCCATCATGGTTTAATCCTAATTGCAGTTGCACTTATCATCATACCCCAAGCCATGACATCAAACATTGTAAGGCCTTTCAAATGATCATCCACAACCTTATTAAGAAAGATGATTTCCTCATTTAGGGGAAAGTTCCTTCTCCATCTACATTGAATCCAATTCATATCCCATCTCGTTGAGTTTCCCATGATTCCTCCATCCATATCATCCCTTAATATCCCTCTATCCCATGCCATTCCTCCTAAGAAAGGTCCTCCATTTTCCGTCAATACCACTTCTCTTGCTAAGCATACTTGTGATCTCCAACAGCTTTATCCCATCCAAATCCAAAACAACCTCATCTAAACTCTTTCAACATCCGTTAACTCCTTCACATTTAACTCATTGGGGGAACAACCTTCCCTCACCCTTAAGTATATCATCCATGCAAAACTCCTTGTCACTATGGAACTTCACTCATTGACATTTTTTGTTTACCTTCTTCACATTCATCCAATCTAAACTAATTCTGTCCAAATCATCATCTCATTCTAAGTCCACATTTGTGGCCATTTTTTTCCTTTTGTGAGGGACTTTTATTGTTCGCTTTCTTCATCAAAGTCCTCCTTTAAGGCCATATTTTTCCTTCTATTGAGGGACCTTTTTATCGAAGTCCACCATTGTGGCTATATTTGTGTCTCTTTTGGGGCACCGTCTATTTCATCAAGTCCACATTTGTGGCCATGTTTGTCATTCTATGTTTATGTCTCTCTTGGGGAATAATTCATTTTCATCAAAATTTGCAGTCGTGGTCATATGTTCACTTAAGGACATAATTTATTTTTCACTTGTCTATCACATCTCATCCTATTGTAACTTAATGTTTTCCCTCTCTTGGTGGTAAACTAGAGACATAACCTCTTAATGCATTGCACTTACGACGACCCGATCACTTTGTTAGCATATCTATCAATGAGCACTTAGTTATATCCTTAGATCATTCTCGCCATCCTTAGCCCCTTCCATTTGTCATTGTAATGATCTGAATTATGTGGTCCACCTTCACTACTTTGATGTGACCCCATAACCATTACATCCATCACCTTCTCATTCTCCTATTGCAGCCATGCAAAGGGTCTAGGGGTGTCTCTTGTACATTCATTATCCCCTCCTAAGTGGTCTACTTCACTATTCCCAGCTCTCCCCCATGTAAAGCTAAAATTCAAGTATGTAAAAAGTAAAATCAAAGTTATCAAAAACAGATCGATCCTCAAAGGACAACTGTTCTTACAAAAAAAAAAGAGAAAAATAAACTAAAAGCTAAAGCATACAAAGCAAAATCAAAGCAAAATCAAAAGAAATAGATGATCCCTCAAGGAAGGCTATCATATTATTCTTACCATCCATATTATGTATAAAGTAGACCATACCCTTGAAGGATGGCTACTTTGTTATTATGGAATTTGGAAGGTTCCCGCATTATTCGACCTTCATTTTATCAACATTTTCTGAAAGCTTCCCGCATTGATCAACTTTTTGCTATTGTTCTTTCCCTTTCCCAAAGTTGGGGCATAGACTTAAGGAACACCACCTTTGGAGAACCTTCTTCCCATGTACAAGTTACATCTCCAATCCCTTTGTCATGTCAACATTAGGATTACGAGCATCTTTCATCCATATTTCCCTCACGGTCTTTTGGTATAACTAACTATCGTTGGTTATGTATTAAAACCTACCATTGGTTGTAAGTGCAATGCCTTGAGTGGTAACTTTTCTTATTTATCTCCAATCCAGTTTCAAAGCATAGTTTCTTTGTACGCCCTTGCTACAACTATGTTCCGTTCATCTCATCAAGGTAATATTTTATCAAAATCACATCAAATTTCACACTATCTATCTATAATATCCATGAATAGCTCAACTCCTTATCTCCCAACATGTTCAACAACGTCATTGATCCATTACTCCTTTCTCCCCATTTCCACTCATCACCATTTGTCTCCACATCATCCTTCTCACCTTTTTGTCCCTTGCACCACACCAAATATCTTCCTTGTCTTTACTCTTGACTTTCCCTTTCACTCTTCCACTTTCAGTTTGACAATCTTACTTAACCATTTATACAACCAAAGAATCTTAGTTAAGGTATATCTTCTTCCTTGGATCCTCCCGTTGTAGAAACTTCTCCACCATTTCCTCTTTCAATAGATGATAATCACCACCACAAACATCTTTCCACTCCTCCTTTTCTTCTTGACACTCTTGCATCATCACTCCCACCACATGGGCATCCCAATTAAGGATTTCCCTTACACTCTCCATCTACACTGCATATGTTCCTCCATCCACTCATGTCACACTCCTTTGTTTCCTTGATATCACTCCCTTTCATCTCTTGTTCCATTTTGGTATACATTGCTCAGTCTTTTCATCATCCTTCTTCTTCTTCGGCTTAGCGATCCTACTTAATTGTCCTGTCGCAGGGAAATCTTACTTAAGAGTTCCTCTTAAGAATGGTTTTCCATCTGACCCTTCCACCTCCCATCATATCTTCCTCATCTTCTGTCTCCCACCTCTCATCGTAATCATCCACTCCAACCAACCATTCCACACATGTATCCAATACAATGTTGTCTTTCTCCTTCCATATCGTCACTGTTGGTTTGGTGATTGTGCGTACCCAAAATTACAGGGTACTGCACCACTGGAACAACGTTACATGTGCCCTAATGATGATATAGGTCTCCTCACAAGGTGTTTAGGATCTAGAAAATCTCTCCAAGTATGCGTTAACATCCTCGCATATCCCGCTTAGCCCCTGTGTGCTTTTTTTTAATCTTCTCCCCTCTTTTTCCTTGCATTTTGGTCTTCATTTACAAAACCACCGCCTGCTTTGGCGGCGGGCTGTAACCACCACCTGCCGCAGGGCAATGGTCCTTCATGTGTTTTTCCCGAATGTCCATTTTAACACGACTCGCATAAATTTCAACATTTACTAGCTTTTTTCACTGCCTGTGCTTGTATTTATGATTCTGGTTCCTTGGAATAGTGTTTTTGTATTGTTTATGGTTAAAGAGTTCAAATTGGTTTTCACCTTTGGGTAAATGGGGATTCTATAAATAACTGGTTGATCTTCAAGCAAATGGCCCCTCAAAAATTACCTCTCATCTTCTCATTTCATAGTTTTGGTCTTTCAGTTCTTAGGAATTCAAATTTTTCATTTGTTGCATGCATAGTTAGTGTTGTTTTACTATTTAGAAGCCACATAATCTTCTTGTGCTAGTGTTGTTACTGTTTCATACAATCAGTTGGAGTAGGATAGTTTCATTTTTATTCGAAGCCATTAAAGTTACAGGTTTTGTTCATCAAACAAGATAGTTTCAGGTTCTGGATGTTTTATGTTGTATGACTCGCAATAAATCCCGCTAGGAATTACATAAGCCAAGCTCTGTTCTCTTGCGCTATCCCTCTCCTACTCACATTGTATTCAGTCTGCATCCTAAGTTGCCACTGTCCCAATACCTACTTTTGTTGATGCTAGCATTACACGCTTTTCTGGATTCACATGAGCACGAAGGAACGAGGAGATCACACTAAGGGGACAAAGCCACACACAACCGATTCACCACTGTTCTGCAAAATCCAGGTTCAAGCTATCAAAGTTCTAGTTAAAATATATCAAATAGAATAGTGAATCATTTCATTTTAGTTAATCTCACTTTTGATATTGTCGAGGAAGTTGTGGGGATTTATAGTTTCTATGAAACTATGATTCATTCCTCACTTCTGAGGTAGGATTGAGAGTCTTTCAAATAGATTAGATCAGTTATTTTGTTATTTAGAATAGATTTACAACTGCACAGGCAAGTAGCTATACTCGGCTGCCTTGTTTGTTTTAAATTTCGTTATTAAATTAGTTGTCAATTTCTGGATATTTTAAATAGTTGCTCTTTCAATTTCGTTCAAATAGTTCATCAAAAACACAAAAATAGAGAAGTTATATATGTTGTAGACATACTTTACATTGTTTCTTTTGCATGATAATCATGGGACCTAGAGAGCCCAGAGAATACGTATTCAAGCCAATAGTGCCTCAACCCGATCTTGTTACAAAGAATAATAAGCGATATAGACCGAATCTCGGAATCGGGTCTTCCAAGTAACAATAGACCTACAAGAAATTAGTGCACAACTGAGAGGACTAAACATAGAAGACGACAAAGTGCATACGTTTTGGTCAAACCAACCAAACTACAGATTACCCTAGATAAATATTTGCATGACTGTAGAAGGGCTTGAAAGAGAGCAAATGTTTGGTTGTGATCCTTTGGTCCCACAGCCAGATGCAGGAGACATTCTCACTGACATAGACACTAGCTTACAAATTCAGGTTGCTAGAACACCTGTAAGGTACTCTAAGAAGGTTGCACAACTTTTAGTTCTAAATATAGAGGTGAAAAGGCATACGACTATTGGATATTATGAATTAGGGATTGATTCCGCATATGACCATAGGAGATCCACAACAACCATGAATCTACGGTTATGATCCACAGGTCCCACAACCCAACGAGTCCACAGTCAATCGGGCGTGATGCTGGTTTTACGCACATTAGTATTTAGATCCACTCCACTTCCACCAACCATTATCACACGCTTATCCTTGTTAGACATAGCAATAACTTTTTAAAGATTTCGGACTAGACCGGATAATCACCCGTAGAATCCACCATATCCATCATCCACCTTATGACCCTATCCGGAGATATACATGAAACAATTCCGGGGCATTTTCCCGTATTCCACAACCTATAGATCGAATCACGCCAGAGCTCGATATTGATTAGAGCCTTCGAGCAATCATCCTTAGCCGACCGATCTATCACGCCAATTCAGGTTAGGAGGGCCTTCGTTGCCTTAGATTCATAGATTCCATTAGTGCGTGTCGAAGACATAAGATTGCCCAATTAGTTTTTCCATACCCCACGTATATTCCATCCCCACCAGCTGTCTCGGCACGACCTCGGGAGGTCGGGTGCGAGGAAGAGTTACTTGTAGATTCCATGCTCGCTTGTTACTTTTCCATCGTACAAATTTGGTGAACTCCGACATGAATCAAACAGTTCTTCCTCTTTTATTTTTCACTTCTTCCACCCACCTTTTCTCTTTCCCATTATTCTGCATGGTATTCATAAACCCCCAAATATGACGGGATTCATGCATATAGCGGACCTCTCCTAGGTCTTGAAGCATACTACGATCAAGTGAATAGACAGGCCATCATCCTCACTCTCAGCATGGGTTGACAACTATTCAACTAACCGATTATCAACACAAACTTCGCCCCCAAGGGCTAGATATAGTTCTTCTTTCCAAATAGAGTAGTTGGATCAGCTCACTCAAACACAACAACTAGAGCCTTTGAGCTCAAACAACATGATTTTTATGGGAAAATTTGGTTCGTCTCCTCAAGTGTTGCTTAGACCACAAATTAGTAGACAATCAGATCTATATTTGTTTTTAGATGATGAACATTCAGTGCATTATGCCAGGAATGAACAACGCTCTCGGAGTATGTACCCACCTATAGGAGGTTTACAAACATGAACCAAGGTCTCATTTCAAGAAAACACCTCCATGCCACTACCTATAGGAAATTCCCTTAGTGAAACTTGGCAAGGCAACGATCAGTTCATAGCGGGGTACCACATGCCTATACAACCTCAGGATATACAACAAACACCACTAAGGCAAAATACTGTGACTTCACCAAATGAAGTCATCTCCACTTTGGTAGAAAAATTTAGAGGGTTAGAACTTGCTCAAGCAAGTCAAAATTCTCAATTCATGCAGGTAGGGAATTCCAATCCTCCGCATCATCCTAGCCAAGTAGACCTCCTCACAAGAATAGGCACGTTGGGCATGCCTCCTCAGTATTCACAACAAACGCCAACTAGAACCACGTTTTCTAACACCGTTAGATGGAAAATATGATACCCCTGGTCTAGTAAAATAATCCATTCTAGGCAATACTCCTCCATACTTAAACATATATTCCAAGTCACCACAAGGAGATATGTTCTCTTCACCTAGCACGTTCACTCAACCACAAGGATTTCCTTATGTCCTTGTAAATGCATACGCTACACCATATCAACAACCCATTCCACATCCACCCCCTTAATAGGCACCATCAATGGTTGAAACCTATGTAATAGGAACTTATTCAAAATATTTGAAAGAACCCCTAGACTTCGCCATACGAAGTGTCATGCTTCAAGACCTCTTCCCGATTTTCCCAAATACAAAGGGGAAGGAGACCCGAATGCACACATTAAGGCCTATGCCATAGCCATTCGAGAACTGCTCCCTTAGGATGGGGTTGTTGCTAAAATATTCCCCAAAACTTTAGAGGGCATCACCCTCATTGGTATAACAGAATACCTGAAGCTTCCATCCATTCATTTAAATAACTCATTTCAGAGTTCATCAAGGAGTTCGACATGAACAAACTGTTGAGAACAGGAATCAGGGAATTCTTGCATATTAAACAAGAACACAATGAATCTGTTGCTCACTTCATCCAAAGATGGCGTACAGTCCTTTATTATTCGAAAATTGCTCCAAATATGGACCAAATGGAACTATGTGATTTGTTCCTTCATTCTCTCAAAGAAAGAGGTAAAGGAAGAAGTCCAGAAGTTCCCACTAAGGACTTACGATGAAGTACTTGAGAGTGCCCTCCGAATAGATCAAGCGGCAATAGATAGTGGTCGCAAGACGTATGGAACAAATGGGAGGTTAATCACCCCAACTAGAATACTACGACTTATCCTACTACCACAAACGTCAATCAAGGACCTAAAATCCTTAACAAAAATCGTGGCATAACAACAGATGGAGTAACTGACCAAACAAATGTTGTAAATACTCCACCACCGATTAATAATCAACGAAACAACAACTTTACCCCGACAATCAACTCGGTGGATTTTAATCATCCACAACAACAACAAAGGTAGACCCAGACACAGGGTCCAAGTCAAAATTCAACTGGATATCAAAACCAAAACCAAAACCAAAGACAACAAACGCAAAACTTTAATAATCAATGGTTTAATCAGAGTTTTGGACCACAATATGTGCCAAACCAACAACCTAGGAATTACAATCCCAACTCGTATTGTGGTTTCCACAAAATTTGAGGCCATGACACTAGGAATGCGGTGTTTTCCAAAAGAACAAAGACAACTTTTCATAGATATGTTCTTAGCAGATCCTGCATCACCTACACCAAATACTTTCACGGGAGCAGTCTCCCCTCAAAATGCTCCCCTCAAGATTTTCAATGACCCGCTCCCAAATCACAATAAATTAAAACTATCATCATGAAGCCTCGACTTCGCTAAATCCACCTGTCGCACCACAATTAGGAAATCAGCTACGACCCAAGATAGTCAGTTTAGTGGAGTTAGACATTGAACTACATGTGGAAGCCGTAACAAGGACATGAGAGTATTCCTCTCGGCTAAGTCCAAGTTACCCACTAGAAACAGATAACATTCAACAGCCATTAGTAAAACCCGTAGGTGCCTATGATTTAATTAATGACCTAACAAAGACCTCTTATATCTCCTTTTCGACTTATTGAAGAACTCTCCTACCCATAGGGCTGATCTTTTAGAAGCATTAGGTTTAGGTCATTTAATTAACATCACTCCACCTCTCAAAACACAAGTAAACCATATAGACTTCGATATTCACCCTCCAGGGTAGACGGATATGGATACCCAGTTTATATTTGACATAAGCAAAATGCCAACAAACATTGAGATTGCACGCAGAGGTGATCCAGCCTTACATTTGCAAGTGTGGGTTTATAACAATTACATTAAACACGCAATGGTTGATGATGGGGCAATAGTTAACATAGTCCCCTTCTCTTTCCTTCAAAAGCTAGGGTATGGAGAAACAAATTGTTCCATGACTCGGAATACGCTAAGAGGCTATGATAGCCTTAAAGCCACTTCGATTGGAACTATAATACTACCAGTCACCTAAGGACCCAAAACAATCCTCATCAAGTTTTATGTTATAGATTAGTAAATCAACTATAATATGATCCTCGGCCGACCATGGATACACCATATGAAGGCAATCCCTTCTACGTTATTTCAGGAAATAAGATTCCTACACTTGGGAAAGGTATTCGTAGCAAAAGGTGATCCGAAACCATTCAATATACACCTAGCAGACCTGAAGAAAAGGCTAGGCATTCACTCTGAGTTTGAACTCCCAACAAACCAACTTAATAAACCAACCGACGTGAAACCAGAAGAAAAGTTGGTACCTACAATAGAACTAGAGACTATGAACCTAGTCAAGAATATCCCAGCCCTCAAAGATGAGGCTAACGTTGTAGAAACAATATCATTAGGAACTACTGCAAAGATTGTCAAATTGCTAGAATAGGATCTACCAATTTTCCGCCATTTGATTATGTAGGCATGGGATATACCCTAGGTGTTGGTTCTCTTCCAGTAGAGGAACTCTGCATCGTAGAAGTAACTAAAGCAAAAGAAGTTGACGTAGCAAATGTCCCAATGTCCATCTTCCCAACTAAAAATTGGACTCTCCATTTCGATGGAGCTAGATTTCATTATGGGGCTGGGGCAGGTGTGATCTTTACTTCTCCCGAGGGAAAGATCTTACTTGTTAAGCGCCTTTAAACTAAATTTTGAATGTACAAAAATGACACAGAGTACAAAGCCCTCCTCCTTAGCCTCATCTTAGCTAAACGGCTTAGTGTTAATGACATCGGGGTATTATGAGACTCTCAATTATTAGCAAACCAAGTCTCTGAGGTGTATGAGACTAGAGTTGAACATTTACAACTCTACAAAACAATAGTATTAGATCTGAGCAAAGGATTTAACTTCATATCAATTAAAGCAATCCCGCGAGAACAAAACCTTCTCAGATTCGATAGCCACCTCGACTTCACATTTCACTCCAAGCAACGAGTTGGAAGACACTGTTTCATGGTATCCCTTCACACTTTGAATTGTTAGTGAAGAAAATTTCAAACCCTCTTTTAACGAACATAGCTGAGAATAAATATGCTATCTTAGATCATGTTGATAGTGATAGAGCCACTCTTGATTACTTAAATGCCTATGCAACATTACATCTCACCCATCACGTGGTAGATTTGTCCTTAATCCCACATTCATCTTCTTACTTCGAAATCCCATGATAGAGCTTCCCCCACAAAAGGAACTCGACATATACGTGATAGAGAATGGAGAAGATCTAGAACTACCTCCACCCGCCTGAGTTTGAAGAAGGTAACACTTCTTTAATCGAAGAAATAATTGATATTAACATTGGAATGGAGGATGAACTGAAGATCTTAAAACTAGGATCTTCGTTAACTCTAGAAGAGATAGAAATACACACTTGAATCCTCAGAGAACATCAAAAGGCTTTCACATTTAATTATAAATAAATGATGGGAATTGCGCCGCACATTGCGGTACATAATCTCATCACCAAATCGAGATGCAAGCCGATTAAACAAAAATCAAGGCCAATGAAACCCAATGTAGCTCTCATGGTGAAGGAAGAAGTAATGAAACTCCTCCACGTAGGATTCATCAAGCCGCTTGATTATTCTCGGTGGGTATCTAATATTGTTCCCGTTCGAAAAAGAATGGGAAGATACGCATTTGCATAGATTTCCAAGACATTAACAAAGCGTGTCCCAAGGACAACTTCCTATTACCATCCATTGACATCATCGTTGACGCAACAACTGGATTTGAGCTTTTGTCTCTCATGGATGGATTCTCGGGATATAATTAAATTAGAATATCTGAACAAGACTAGGCCAAAACCACGTTTATAACTCCTTAGGGAACCTATTGCTACGTTGTTATGCCCTTCGGTCTCAAGAATGCTGGTGCTACATACCAGTGGGAAATGACATACATATTTCATGATCTTATTCATAAAATCATGGAATCCTATGTAGACGACTTGTTAGCTAAAGCCAGGAAGCGTTGTGATCACCCGGAAGTGCTCCGCATCATTCTTTCATGTTTGATAGAATACGAAGTCACACTAAACCTAGAAAAATGTGTATTTGGTGTGACAGGAGGGAAACTCCTGGGTTATATCATATCATCACGAGGGATTGATGTGGACCCAGCCAAAATTCGGGTTGTTCTCAAAATGATCCCACCTTCGGATGAATCTAGAATCAGGTCGTTTCTTGGGAAACTCAATGCAATCCAAAGATTCATCCCAAAATTAAGCTTTGCCATTCATCCAATCAATAATCTACTCAAGAAATATTATAGTATCAATTGGACCAAAGACTGTAATGAGGCTTTCGAAGCAGTTAAGCATTTCTTGTTGTCACCACCTACGCTAATGCCTCCTAAGCTAGACCGCCCTTTAATCTTATATTTGCGAGCTGCCAATGTCTCGCTAGCTTTCGCACGCTAGCTCAAAAAGATGATGACAAATGAGAATGTGCGATCTATTTCATTAGCCAAATGTTTCTTGATTATGAAACACGTTATACGCAAGCAAAACGAGAATGCCTTGCCATAGTCTTTGCAACCAAACGCTTAAGACATTACATGCTAAATCAAGAAACAAGGGTCATTGTAAAAATAGACCATTTGCGAACTTTCCTCACGCAAGGGTCCTTGTCTAAAAAGGCTGGATGCTTTATAACCTTAATGGGTGAATTTGAATTAACTTTTGTAAACTAGAAGTCCATTAAGGGACAAATCATTGCAGATTGGTTAGTTGATAACCCATTAGACGGAGGCGATCTAGTCGATCTAGATTTTCTCGATGAATGTATATATTGCATCAAAACCAAACCTCCCATCTTTGAATGTCCTTGGTATACTGATATTATTAATTATATCATGGGCCATGCATATCCAGAAGGTGCTACACCACAACAAAGAAGGCGGTTACGCATTATCGTAGCTAAATACGTTATTATAGAACAAGTGCTCTATCGTAAGGCTTTCGATGGAATGCTCCTAAGGTGTGTTGACACAGAAGAATCCAAGAAGATTCTCTACGAATCTCATAGTGGAATATGTGGTGGCCATTTTGGAGGTCATGCCACTACCCACAAAATACATCGATGGGCTATTTCTGGCCCACTCTAGAGCATGACGTAGTAGAGTTTGTACGTAAGTGTCATAAATGTCAAGAATTTTCCCACGAGATTCACATGTCGGCATAAGCTCTACAACCAATCGCAACTCCATGGCCCTTTTCTACATGGGGCCTAGATTTGATAGGGAAATTCTCTCCCTCATCAACAGATGGCCATAACTTCATAATCATGGCCACCGAGTATTTTACCAAATGGGTAGAGGCTATGCCTCTCACCACTGTACCAGGTTCCATGATTGCTAAGTTCATTTTAAACCAAATCATTTGTAGGTACGGTGTTCCACAAATCATTATCTCAAATAATGGTACTTCCTTTAAGGATGACGAGGTCCATGAACTATGCAGTAAATTTAGGATAAAACATCATATAGCCTCCCTGTATTACCCTCAAGCTAATGGGTAGGCTGAAGCAACAAACAAGACATTGAAAGCTATTCTCCTCAAAATGGTAAAAGAAAACAAATGAGATTGGCATTTAAAGTTATATCCGGCCTTGTGGGCCCACCGAACCTCAATAAGAACACCAACAGGAGCAACTCCTTTCTCATTGGTATTCGAGCGAGCAGCTTCTCCCACTTGAGGTTGAAATACCCAATCTCTACATGTTGTTCTGAGGGATTCTAGATGAAGAAGCTTATAGAGAAGCACGTCTCTCCCAAATAGAAAGCCTAGATGAGGTTAGGTTAGACACGAGAGCAATGGCATAGAATCTATGTTGACCGGATGTGCTGCGGGATAACAAAAAGGTCTATGAACGGGAAATATATGAAGGAGATCTAGTTCTAAGGCTAGACAACCGGATTGACAAGAAGACCGGTGAAGGAAGGAAATTCTGGCCCAAATGGTTGGGCCCATACCGAGTCACGAAAGACTATGGAAATGGTGCATCTCTTATGTACACTGGAAGGTGAGGAATTTGGTGAAATAGTCAATTCCTTGCATCTTAAACGATTCTATGCATAAGCAACCAGCACTATTTGTATAATTATATCTACTTTGCATCTTCATGTAGTTAGGTTCATTTTGTCCACTCGTTTCGTATAATTTTGTGATCAAGGAACTTATTCTCAAAGCAATTCATTACAAACTTCTGATGGTATTGGCATAATCCTTCCAATCATACTTCTTCATTTTCATAACATCATCAATTGTTTCAGAATCATTTCATCAATTAAAGCTAGATATGACAAAGTCTTAATGGTAACCATACCAAGGTCTACATGCTTGTTCTCACTTTTAGTTTCTTCCTAGGATAGGTGTCTTGCCTATGGTCTGTTCTAGAAGCTTCATAGTGTCACATCTATCCCATATGCATATCTCTTTGGAAATAAGAACATACTGACACTTTGCTCAAATAAATAATTCAAATATAGATCAAACAGAAAAAATTATTTTTACACATTTCCTTGCCCTACCAAGCTTCGGTGATGAACTTGCGCCGCTTACTAGTGACGTAGGGTTGGGAAAGGATGGGAATGCCCTTACTCGCCTATGCCTTATCCATGGTGATAAGCCCATGCTTCCTACTAGAAGCATGGGGCAAGGTACAGGGGGTCCTCTTGATAATAAACGTTGAAGGTCATAAGCAAACAATTCAAATAAACCTTTGAAATCTTGAGTCAAAAACAAGTGAATAAGATGTCCAAAATTCCAAGAGAGCTCAAAACCTCGAAAACCAGATTTTGTCTACCATGTGGCCATCTACGGATCTAAGTCTAGATAAACCACAAAGCAAGTAGCATTCTAAACTATGGAGTCACTTGAGTAGAGTAGGTTTGTAGCGTCCTAATTTGGTTCCACCAAATCTTTGTCTATCTCTCATTGCTATCATTCAACAAATTTCATAGCTTGTGCCCTTTCTAGCTCTCGGTGGTGAGCCCTCGCATCTTACTAGTTGCGTGGAGTTAGGAGTGGGGCAAGTTCATCTGCTCATCATACTAGTTTATCATCTCATTTTGTCAAAACAAATATGAAGTACCGAAAAATTGCTTATAGAAACTAAAGTTCAAGATCACATTGTGTTTGCATTATCATATATCAACATCACGAAATACAAAAAGAAAGAAAGCATTTGTATCTTTTGTTCTCCATTGCATACATTCTGAAAAGCATATAAAAACAACATTATAATTTACATGTGGAAACAAATCACAAAATCATAGACACCAAGAGTCTGATCCAAAAGAATATATATATATATATATATATATATATATATATCAAGTTTCCTGTACAATGCCATCATGTGCTAGGCATGGTCAAAACACTCAATGAGCCCGAGAAATACAAAATAAATCATATAAACAATCAAAGAGAGCCAAGTGGCTTCTCAACCCCTATGAGACCCCTCTAAAGGTGCATGACCACATCTAGGACTCCAGCTATGCTGGCGCTTTGAGTGCACGGAGGGCTCACGGTCCCGAGGAGCAGCTGCAGCCTCGCTATGAGAGCGACTCCTCATCAGATGCTCTATTGTCCTATATCTAGCCAACTTGGTATGGAGGGTAGTCACCATCTTGGCCACATGCCAGATAAGGGCAAAAATGTCGGTATGCCTACCAGCTGCTGAAGGCTCCCCTGCATCCACGGATAGCTCATGCGAGTCTTCTCCATGGGGATCATCAGGGTATCAGTGCATACCTAGTGAATCAGGTCTCACCACTCATCAGCAGTCTCTACAAGCAAAGGAGAAAATAAATTAGAAATAATCAAAAGATAAAAATAAAAATGAAGAAGAGGAGAGATAGCAACTAAGGCAATCCTAACTAGAAACAAACATTAAGAGAGGGGTGACAACTCACTCGGATCTCCGGGCCTCCAAGATGGATCTCTAGGGTTAGCACACGCCACGAGATGCCACCACCGATCAAGTCCTCCTCCCGTGTCCGGGTAAATTATCATCTGCTACGGACTCATCCTCCCTGCCTACATCCTGAGAAGGTGGCTCCTCTGAAACTAGAGTCACCCTCTCCGCACTCTCCGCCCTCTCGGCCTGTAAGATATCTTGAGTGTCATGCCACTCGGGATCGCTGTCCTCCTCTCCACCCGACTCGCTAACCTCAGCCTCGGTCTCCTCCTCCATCTCTCCCCTATGAACTCCTCGGACTCAAAGTCTATATCAATGGGGTCGTCGCTACTGTGGGCGGGACCGGTGACAATCTGAAGTAAGGGTGCCTGAGGAGCACCGGCTCTCCCTCGAGCGTGTACTACCCACCTAGCTGCAATAGGGACACCAGGAGTAACAATGGTCCAACCCCGGCCTCTAGGACCTCCCCTAGCCTCCCGAACTGATCTGAATACTGGCACCACTAGGGGGAGCATACCGACGTAAGGAGGCCGAAATCTGGCGAGGCACTTGATCAAAGGGGTGTGTCTCCACCTTCCCCGTCCTGTCCACAAGCTACCCTATGGTAGAGCAAGAGATCAAAGTGAGGGTCTCCTCACCCCATAACCCTGCCATGGCCTGATAAGGTGTGGCCTCCATATCATCAGTAGTCAAGGAGGCGACTGGCTGGTGGGGTGCTCTAAGCACCGACATATCTATCCATCTGGCTGCCCTCACAGCTCCAAGATCCACCACCTCTACACCTCTCCCATAAGGGATGAAACGCTCATAGACCCAGCTCATAACCAGGGTCGGATGGCTCAAGGATGTCCTGTAAATGAACCACCCTTGTCTGAAATCATGATAGGTGGTCCCAAGAATGTCGGCTCCCCAAGCATAAATCTGGCCATGTCCCTCAATCTATGCAATAATGGGGGACCAACAATAAAGTAAAGTGTCTCCTCCCTTGTCCCCGATCAATCTCGAGGCAAGGATCCCCATAATGGCCTAACGAATCAAGGGGATAGGTAGGCTAGGAATAGAACAGACCCTCACCCCCTTCTTCAAACCAGTGGAGATAATTACATCTCCCATGTATGTAGCTATACGTTGGAAAAGTGACAGTAGCGTGAGAATCTACAAATGACTCTTCCGTACCCGACCTCTCGAGGTCGTGCCGAGACACGATGGTGGGGGTAGAATATGCGTTGGATTCGAGAAAAACTAGTTAGGCGAGTCTAATTTCTTCGACACGCACTAGTGGAATTTGTGAATCTAAGGCAAAGAAGGCCCTTCTAACTTGGATGGTGTGATAGATCGATCAAAAGGATGATCGCTCGAAGGCTCCAATCAATATCGAGCTCGCGTGATTTGATCTATGGGTTGTGGAATACGTGGAAAATGACCTGGGATAGTTTTGTGTATGTCTCCAGATAAGGTCATAGGGTGGATGGTGGAAACAATTGACTCTACGGACGATTCTCTGGCCTAGTCCAGAATTCTCTAGCTTCGTTAGCCGCTATATCTAATAAGGACAATTGTTCGATGATGATGGGTGGAAGTGGAGTGGATTGGAATACTAGTGTGCGTAAGCCAGCGTCTATATCTGATTGACTTGTGGACTCATTGGGCTGTGGGATCTGTGGATCACAACCATAGACTCTTGGTTGTTGCGGTCCTGTTATGGTCATGCACGAAATCAAGTTCTAATCCCTAGTATCCAATAATCGTATGCTTTCTCAGCTTCTATATTTAGGACCAACAACTGTGTGATTTTCTCAGAATATCTCACAGGTGTTCGTGCAACCTGGATCCTTAGACTGGTATCTATATCTGTGAGAGTGTCTCCTGCACCTGGCTGTGGGACCAAAGGATCACAACCAAAGGTTTGTTCTCTTTCAAACCCTTCTACAGTCATGTGAGTGTTTACCTAGGGCAATCTATAATTTGGTTGGTTTGACCAAAACGTGTGTGCTTGGTCGTCCTCTATGTTTAACCCTCTCAACTGAGAACTGATCAGTTGTAAATCTGTTGTTGTTTGGAATACTTGTATTCTGAGATTTTGGTCTATGTCAACTATTGCTGTGACGAGGTTTGGTTGAGGCACGATTGGCTCAAATATATATTCCCTGGGCTCCTGAGGTCCCGTGATTGTCATACGAAAAAATGTAAATCTAAGCAGTAACTAAGTAAACTCTAACTACATGGAATAAACCTAAAACATAAATAAGTTCTATTCTTCTAAGAAACCTTTCACGAATTTTAAGGAAAGCAAACTATTTTAAGCGTATCTAAGAATAACAACTAAACAATAATTTAAAACAGACAAAATAACCGAGTGTAGTTATCAGCCTGTGCAATTTGTAGATTTATTCTAAATAAATAAAATAGCTCGTCTAATCTATCTGCAAGATTCTCGATCCTACCTCAGAAGTGAGGAGTGAATCATAGTTTCTCAGAAACTATCAATCCTCACAGCTTCCCTGGCAATATCGAGAATAAAAGTCACTGAAATGAAGCAATTATCTACTCTATTTGATATGATTCTAACTAGAACTTTGAAAGCTAGAACCTGGATTCCACATAACAGTGGCGAATCCGATGGTGTGTGTGATCTTGTCCCCTCAGTATGATCTCCTCATTCTTTTGTGTTCACGTGGATCCAGAAAAGCATGTAATACTAGCATCGACAGGAGTAGATATTGGGACAAGGACAACTCAGAATGCAGACCGAAAATGTGAGTAGGAGAGGGACAACGCAAGAGTACAGAGCTTGGCTTATGCGATTCCTAGCGGGATTTTACTGCAAGCCATGCAATATGAAGCGACCAGAACCTGAAACTATCCTGTTTGAAGAGAAAAACCTACAACTTTAATGGCTTCCTAAGCTATTCTATTCCAATGGATTGGGTAAAACAACAACACTGTTTGCACAAGCTGGATATGTGGCTTACCAACAGCTGGACAATGCTAATGAGCATGCAAATGAACTAAAACAAGTATTCTAAGAAAAATAATAGCTTAAATCTAATGCAAAGAGAAATTCAGTGACAAACTTCAGACCGGATTGGGTGAAATAACAGCACTGCCTGCACAAGATGGGTATGTGGCTTACCAGCAGCTGAGCAATCTAACTAAAGATGCAAGTGAATTGAAACTATGGCTTCTAAACAAGATAACAAGCTAAAATACTAAAATGAGGAGAAGAGAGCAAAGATCAGTCTCAAAAAAATCAGGCCATTTGTTTGAGCACAAGCCATGCATTTATAGGAATTCAATCACCCAAAGATCAAAACCAAACTGAACTCCTAAACAATAAACAAAGGAAAAACACTATTCCAGGGGACCAAAAACATAAATGCATGCTCAAGTCGGCAAGGAAGGTGAAACATGATATTTCACGCGAGTCACATCAAAAGAATGTTCTAAAAATGCGCACGGGACCGCCACTCGAGTAGGGCGGCGGTTCGAGACCACCGCCCGATCGGGCGGCGGTCACGAGACCACCCCTGCAGGCGGCGGTTTCGTCACTGAAGATCAAAAGGCCAAGGAAAGAAGGAAAAAGGGGAAAACAAAGGGCGCGGGGGCTAGGCGGGGCATGCGGGATGTTAACACATACTCCGAGAGCTTTTCCGGATCCCGAACACCTTGCGAGGAGACCTGTATCATCATTGGGGCACTTGTTACACTGTTTTTACAGAGTAGTACCTTACAATTTTGGGTACGTACATATTGCCCCCTCGGAGAAGCGTTTTAGCCATGAAGAGGCATAAAACGGTGGGTCCGAGTATGGCAGTCCCGAAATGGGGAATTAGAAGTTATACCTTACTCGTCCGTGTGTTGAAATGACGCCATCCAAAATTCCCGCTACCTGCAAAATGAAAAGAGAATTCAAGTGCAGATAGATACAATAACTTGGAAAATAAACGCTAAAATAATAGGGAATGAGAATGTACCATTTGCGCGGGGATAGGGACTTACCTCCATCAGCGCTCCAAACCTGTGAAAAAGTCTTTTAAAACGAATCAGGGTGCTATATATATAAAAGTGGGCCCATTTTCCTATTCATTTGCGTGAGTTGATTTGATTGATTTTGAGCTCTGGGACCCACGGTGATGGTTTCTTGCGTGAGTAGAGTCAAAACATCCGCAGCGAGATCGTGATCATGCCTCCACATGCGGAACACCGTCCTGCTAGATCACAGGTTGGTTTTCTTCAATTTTGTGTTTTTCCCCCTTTAAATTTGAAATGCTAAATTTGTCGTAATGGGGGGGTTATTTTTGAAAATATTAGGTTCAAAAGGTCCACCTAGGGGGGGCGCCTACTGGGTAGGCTCCATTTTTAGGTCAAATGGTCATTTTTTGCTAGTTTTAGGCTTTTTAAGATTAAAAACCCGCATGGGTTTTCAGACCACGACCGCCCGCCCGGCCGCCCTTAAGGCGGCATTCTAAAACCACCTCCTGCTCAGGCGGCGGTTCTCGCATGAAATGCAAAAGAACTTATATTTGAGATTGTGTTTGTATTTTTTACATTTCTACACGTTTTTATGACCTTCTTGGTATTGTTCAGATATTAACTTGCTCTGTTTTGTGTGTTTTTGGGTGTATGCAGGCGAGAGAGGAGTATATCAGATGGAGCAGAGAGAGAGTGTGTGTGATTGGCTCTCAAGGGTACTGGATGCCCTTTCACAGGACGAGGAGGACACGCTACAGAGAGCCGGCATACTGCGTATATCGCGTGTGCCTCATGTTGCACCATCTAGTCACATCCTTTGTGACTTATTCTCTTATTGGGATGTAGATCGGAACACCTTCCAACTGCTAGGGGTCCGTGGTGAGTGGACCATCACACTCGAGGATGTCTACCGTATTTTGGGGGTCCCGATCATCGGGAGGAGACTTACTTTGGAGACAGCAGGCTCACAGGCACAGATTACACAGTGGGCAGCATATATGGGAGATGCAGTTATCTCCACGGGGTCGAAGAAGGGAGTGAGAGTTCGATCCATTCCTTCTTTGCCTATCCCCGTACTTCGACAGGCCGTCATGGGGATCCTTGCCTCGAGACTGATCGGGGACAAGGGAGGGGATACATTGTTATACTGTTGGGCCCCCATCATTGCATAGATAGAGGGGCATGGCCGGATATACGCCTGGGGTGCAGATATTCTGGGGACCACCTACCATGATCTATATAGGGTGGTCCGTTTACAGGGACAGTCATTGAGCCACCCAACTCTAGTCATGAGTTGGGTGTATGAGCATTTTATCCCTTATGGCAGGGGTGTGGAGGTAGCAGATCCTGGGGCTGTGAGGGCAGCCAGATGGACAGATATGTCGGTGCTTAGAGCACCTCACCAGCCAGTTGCCTCCCTTACTACTGCAGACATGGAGGCGACACCGTACCGGCTTATGGCCGGCATATGGGGAGAGGAGACTCTTACCCTGATCTCTTGCTCGACCACAGGGCAGCTCATTGATCGAGTGGGACGAGTGGAGGTGCATCCTTTTGGCAGAGTTCCTCAGCAGTTTGGCCTACCGTATTTGGGCATGCTTCCCCCAGTGGCGCCAGTTTACAGATCAGTTCGCGAGGCCAGAGGGGGGCCTAGAGGCCGTGGTTGGACAGTGATCACTCCTGGCATTCCTATTGCAGCCAGGAGGATAGTTCGCGCTAGAGGGAGAGCCGGTGTGCCTCGGGCACCTTTACTTCAGATTGCTGTGGGTCCTACTCATAGCAGCGATGACCCTATAGATATTGACTCCGACTCTGAGGAGCTCACAGAGGGAGGGACAGAGGAGGAGACCGAGGACAGCGATCCTGAGTGGCATGACACTCAGGATATTATGCAGGCAGAGAGGGCTGAGCAGAGCGCAGAGAAGGACACTCTAGTTTCAGAGGAGCCACTCTCTCAGGGCCATGGTGGAGAGGATGAGTCAGTTGCAGGGCGACATGTTGCCCCTGCCACGGGAGCAGCCCCTCAGTCGGCAGCGGCATCTGCGGCAGGTGCCGGCCCCAGCGACCCATCTTGGATGCCTGGGGATCCGAGTAAGTTACCCTTCTCCCTTTTAATGTTTATTTAATTTAGGATTTGTTTTAATTGCTATCTCTCCTTGTGTTTTTATCTTGTATCTTTTAGCCTCTTGCTTGGTTTCTAATTCGTTTTTCTTCTTTGTTTGCAGAGACTGTTGATGAGTGGTGGGATTTGATCCACAGGGTATGTACCGATTCCCTGATGATCCCCATGGATAGGACCCATGCGGAGCTATCCGTAGATGCCGGGGAGCCCTCAGCAGCCGGTAGGCATACCGATGTCTTCGCTCCCGTTTGGCACGTGGCCAGGATGGTGTCGACCCTCCACACAGAGTTAGCGGGCTATAGGATGGCTGAGCACCTTATGAGGAGCCATTCTCGTGGTGAGACCACGGCTGCCCCTCGGGACCCTGAGCCCTCCGTACATTCAGAGCGCCGGCGTAGCCGAGTCCTAGGTGAGGGCGTGCACCTTCGGAGGGGTCACGTAGGGGTTGAGAGGCCTTTTGGCCCTTGTGTATTTTGTATTTATATATTCTTTGTATATTACGGGCTCTTTGAGCATTTTGACCATGCTTAGAGCATGATGGCATTGTATATAAACATTGATTATTTATATATATGCATTCGTCTTTGGATCAAACGCTTGTCACTCATGTTTTCCTTTCTATTTCCAGTTTCCTTGTGTATACTACGATGTATGGTTTATATGCTTTCTAGAATGTATGCAATGGAGAACAAATGATGTAAATGTTTACTTTCTTTTTGTGTTTCGTGATGCTGATACATGATATTGCAGATATATTGTGATTTCGAATCCTAGCTTCTGTGAGCAATTTGGATACCTCATGCTTGTTTTGCAAAGTGATGAATATAACCAGTATGATGACCAGATTAACTTGCCCCACTCCCAACTCCACGCAACTAGTAAGATGCGAGGGCTCATCACCAAGAGCCAAGAAGGGCGCAAGTTATGAAATGTGGTGAAATGATAGTGACGAAAGACAGACAAAGCTTTGGCGGAACCAAATTGGAAGCTACAAGCTTACTCTACCCGAATGACTTCATAGTTTAGAATGCACTTGCTTTGCGGTTTATCTAGACTTAGACCCGTAGATGGCCACATAGTAGACAAGATCTGGTTTTTAGGATTTTAACTCTCTTGGAATTTTGAACATCTGATTCATTTGTTTTTGACTCAAAGTTTGAATTGTTTGTTTATGACCTTCTAACGTTTGTTGTGTCAAGAGGACCCCCTATACTTTGCCCCATGCTACTAGTAAGAAGCGTGGGTTTATCACCGTGGGCAAGGCATAGGTGAGTAAGGGCATTTCCATCCTTTCCCAACCCTACGTCACTAGTAAGAGACGCAAGCTCATCACCGAAGGTTGGTGGGGCAAGGAAATGTGTAAAAATAAAATTTTCTGTTTAAACACTTTTTGACTTGCTTATTTGAGTAAAATGTCAATATATGCTTATTTCCAAAGAGATGTATATATGGGATAGATGTGACACCATGAAGCTTCTAGAATAGACCATAGGCAAGACACCTATCCTAAGAAGAAATCAAAGTGAGAACAAACTTGCAGATCTTGGTATGGTTACCGTTAAGACTTTGTCATGTTTGACTTATTTGATAAAAGATTCCGAGATGATTCGATGATATATGAAGATAGAGAGGTATGATTAAAGAGCTTAATGCCAACAACATCATGAGTTTGTAATGAATTGCTTTGAGAATAGATTCCTTGATCACAATTTATGTAAGAAACAAGTGGACAAAATGATCTAAATCTATATGAAGATGCAATGTAGATAATTATACAAGTAGTGCTAGTTGCTTATGCGTAGAATCGCTTGAGGTGCAGGGAATTGACTGTTTCGCCAAATTCCTCACCTTCTAGCATACATAAGAGGTAAGCACCATTTCCATAGTCCTTCATGACTCGGTATGGGCCCAACCATTTGGGCCAAATTTCCTTCCTTCACCTGTTTCTTGTTGATCAGGCCGTCTAGTCTTAGAACTAGATCACCTTCGTATATATCACGTTAAGCTCATAGACCTTCTTGTTATACTTGCCAAAGCACATTCGGTCAAAGCATAAGCTCTATGCCACTTTGCTCAAAGATCTAACCTAGTTTCGTCTAGGCTTTCTAGTTGTGAAATACGTGCTTCTCTGTAAGCGTCTTCATCCAGAATCCCTTGTAATGAAATGCGAGACTGGGTATTTCGACCTCAAGTGGGAGAACTGCTTCTGCCCCAAATACTAGCGAGAAAGGAGTTGCTCCCATTGGTGTTCTTATTGAGGTTTGGTGGGCCCACAAGGCCGGATATAACTTCAAATGCCAATCTCGTTTGTTTTCTTTCACCGTTTTAAGGAGAATGGCTTTCAGTGTCTTGTTTGTCGCTTCAGCCTGTCCGTTGGCTTGGGGATAATACAAGGAAGCCGTATGATGGCTTATCTTAAATTTATTGCATAGTTCACGAACTTCTTCATTTTTAAAAGAAGTTCCATTATCAGAGATAATGATTTGCGGGATACCGTACCTGTAAATGATTTGGTTCAAAATGAACTTGGCGATTACCGACCCGGGTACAGTAGTAAGAGGCATGGCCTCCACCCATTTGGTAAAATATTCAGTGGCCGTGATTATAAAATTATGGCCGTCTGTGGATGAGGGAGATAATTTCCCTATTAAGTCTAGACCCCATGTAGAAAAGGGCCATGGAGTTGCGATTGGTTATAGAGCTTGTGCTGGCATGTGGATCTCGTGGGAGAATTCTTGGCACTTATGACACCTGCGTGCAAACTCTATCGCGTCATGTTCTAGAGTGGGCCAGAAATAGCCCATTCGATGTATTTTTCGAGCGGTGGCATGGCCACCGAAGTGGCCTCCACATATACCGCTATGAGATTCATGAGAATCCTCTTGGATTCCTCTATGTCGACACACCTTAGGAGCATTCCATCGAACGCCTTTCGATAGAGAACTTGCTCTATAATGACGTATTTAGCTACGATTATGCATAACCGTCTTCTTTGTTGTGGTGTAGCTCCTTCTGGATACGTATGGTCCATGATATAGTTAATGATGTCAGCGTACCAGGGACACTCAGAGATAGCGGGTCGGGTTTCGATGTAGTATACGCACTCATCTGGAAAGTCTAAATCTACTAGATCGCCTCCATCTAATGGGTTGTCAGCTAACCAATCTACAATGATTTGTCCTTTAACTGACTTCTGATTTACAAATGTTAATTCGAATTCTCCCATTAAGGTTATAAAACGTCCAACCTTTTTAGACAATGACCCTTGTGTGAGGAAAGTCCGTAGATGGTCTGTTTTTACCATGACCTTCGTTTCTTGATTCAGCATATAATGTCTTAGGCGTTTAGTAGCAAAGACTATGGCGAGACATTCTCGTTCTACCTGTGTATAGCGTGTTTCATAGTCGAGCAACGTTCGGCTGATGAAATAAATTGTGCGTTCTCTCTTATTATCGTCTTCTTGGGCCAACATACAAGCCAACGAGACATTGGTAGCTCGTGAATATAGAATTAACGGGCGATCTAGCTTAGGTGGCATTAGCGTAGGTGGTGATAATAGAAAACGCTTAACTACTTCAAAGGCTTCATTACAGTCTTCGGTCCAATCAATGCTATAGTCCTTCTTGAGTAAATTGTTGATTGGATGAATGGCGAAGCTTAAGTCCAGGATAAATCTCCGGATTGCGCCCAGCTTTCCGAGAAATGATCTGATTCTAGATTCATCTGAAGGTGGAACCATTTCGAGGACAGCCAATTTTGGTTGGGTCAACATCTATCCCTCGTGACGATATGATATAGCCTAGGAGCTTCCCTCCTGTTACACCAAAGACGCATTTCTCTGGGTTTAATGTGACTCCGTATTCTATTAGATGTGAAAGAATGACGCGGAGTACTTTGGGATGGTCACAACGCTTCTTGGCCTTAGCCAATAAGTCATCTACATAAGATTCCATGATTTTATGAATTAGATCATGAAATATGTATGTCATGGCTCACTTTGGTACGTAGCACCGGCATTTTGAGACCGAATGGCATAACAACGTAGCAATAGGTTCCCCAAGGAGTTATAAACGTGGTTTTAGCTTGATCTTGCTCAGATATTCTGATTTGATTGTATCCCGAGAATCCATCCATGAGAGACAAAAGTTCAAAACCAGCCGTTGCATCAACAATAACATCTATGGATGGTAATGGGAAGTCATCCTTAGGACATGCTTTGTTGATATCTTGAAATTTATGCAGATGCGTATCTTTCCATTCTTCTTGAGAACAGGGATGATATTAGATACCCATTGGGAGTAGTCGACTGGTTTGATGAACCCTACCTGAGGAGTTTTATTACCTCCTCTTTTACCATGAGAGCTACTTTGGGCTTCATGGGTCTTGATTTTTGTTTAATTGGCTTTGCATCTAATTTAGTGACGAGGTTGTGCACCGCAATGTCGGGTGTGACTCCTGTCATCTCCTTATAATTAAATGCAAATGCCTTCTAATGTTCTTTGAGAATCTGAGTATGTATTTCCACTTCTTCTAGGGTTAAGGATGATCCTAATTTCAATATTCTCGGTTCATCTTTTGTCCTGATGTTGACATCGATTGTTTCTTCGATCAAAGAGGCGTTACCCTCTTCGAATTCAGGTGGTGCTGGAGGTAAATCCAAACCCTCCCCATTGTCTACTACGTATATGCCAGGTTCCATTTGTGAGGGGAAATCCATCATGGGATTCCCGAAATAGGAAGACGAATGTGGAATTAAAGATAAATCTAGCATATGATAGGAGAGATGTAATGCCGCATAGGCGTTTAAGTATTCCAAAGTGGCCATATTATTATCGACGTGGTCTGGGGTGGTAGATTTACTTTCTTGAAAGGGGATTTGTCATTATTTTTATCAATGGCTCATCACGAATGGACACCGTGAACTGGGTATCTTCTAACTCATTACTTGGAGTAAAACGTGATGCTGAAGTTGCTATTGAATCGGCGAGAAGATTTTTCTCTCGTGGGATTGCTTCAATGGATATGAAGTTAAATGCCTTGCTTAAATTTAATACGGCTTCTTTGTAAAGCTGCAAGTGTTCGGCTTTGGTTTCATATACTTCAGAAACTTGATTTGCCACTAATTGCGAGTCTCCTAAGACTCTGATGTTATCAACACCAATTCTCTTGGCTAAAGTGAGGCCAAGGAGGAGGGCTTCGTACTCAGCGCCGTTGTTTGTGCATTCAAAGTTTAACTTAAAAGCGAATGGGAGGACTTTCTCCTCGGGCGAAGTAAGAATTATACCTGCCCCGATCCATAACGGCATTTAGCTCCATCGAAATGGAGAGTCCAATACTTAGTCGGGAGTATAGATGTTGGGGCATTTCTTTGCGTTTGCGCACTCTACTTCTACCATACAGAGGTCCTCTGCTGGAAGGGAACCAACACCTAGGGAATATCCTATGCCTACTGAATCAAATGGTAAGAACATTGGTGAATCTTGTTCTATCAACTCAATGATTTTCGCAGTAGTCCCTAATGATACTGTTTCTTTAGTTTTATCTTTAGGGGTTGGGGTTGTTTTGGCTATGCTGATAGTTTCAAGATCCATCGTAGGTACCAAATTTTCCTCTGGTTTTGGGTCAGTGGGTTTATTAAGTTGGTTTGTTGGAAGTTCAAATTCCGAGTGCACACCTGGTCTTTTCTTTAAATCAGCTAGGTGCAAATCGAAAGGTTTTGGATCGCCTTTGGCTACAAATACCTTTCCTAGATGCAAGAATCTTACTTCTTGAAATAAAGTAGAAGGGATTGCCTTCATTCGGTGTATCCATGGTCGGTCGAGTATCATATTATAATTAGTTTCCTGATCTATAATATAAAACTCAGTCAGGATTGTTTTGGGCCCTAAGGTGACCAGCAGTATTATAGTTCCTATCGAAGTGGCTTTAAGGCTATCATAGCCTCTTAATGTATTTCGAGTAGTGGAACAGTTTGTTTCCCCATATCCAAGTTTTTGGAGGAAAGAGAAAGGGACTATGTTAACTGCGGCCCCATCGTCAACCATTGCCCGTTTTACATAGTTATTATAAACCCATACTTGTAAGTGTAAGGCTGGATCACCTCGGCATGCGATCTCAACGCATCTGTGGGCATTTTACTTATTTCGAATATGAATTCGACATCCTTGTCCGGCTGCCCCGGAGGGTGGATATCAAAATCTACGTGATTTACTTGTGTTTCAGGAGGTGGAGTGATGTTAATTAGATGACCTAGACCTAATGCTTCTAAAAGAGCATCTCTGAGGAGGAGAGTTCTTTAGTAAATCTAAAAATGAGATGTGCGAGAAGGTCTTTGTTAGGTCATTAATTAAATCATAGGCACCTACGGGTTTTTCTACTATTTGTTGACTCTTATCTGTTTCTGGCAGATGACTTGAGCTCGGTTGAGAGAAATATTCTCGCGTTCTTGTTATAGCTTCGATAGGTAGTTCAACGTCTAATTCTACCAAACTGACTATCTTGGGTCTCGGTTGACTTCCTAACTGTGGTGCAACTGATGGATTTAATGAAGTTGAGGCTTCATGATCATTGTTTCCTGTCATTGCACTTTTGTTTGTTCCAGTTGGATTCAGCCTATTGCTATCATGATTTGGGAGCGGATCGTTAAAGATCTTGAGGGGAGCATTCTGAGGGGAAACTGCCCCTGCGAGCGTATTTGGTGATGATGAGACAGATCTGCCAAAAACAAATCTGTGAAGAACTGTCTTTGTTCTTCTGGTAAACGTTGCATAAATTTATTGTAGTCACGACATGTTCTAGTATCGTGACCCCTGAATTTTGTGGAAACCACAATAAGAATTGGGGTTGTAATTCCTGTTTTGTTGGTTTGGTGTGTATTGTGGCCTAAAATTCTGATCAAACTGTTGCCTATTAGGATTAAAGTTTTGGATTTGTTGTTTCTGGTTTTGACTTTGGTTTTGATAACCAAATGAGTTTTGGCTTGGCCCTTGTATGGGATTTCGCCGTTGTTGTTGTTGTTGTGGATGGTTAAAATCCACTGTATTGATTGTCGGGGTAAAGTTGTTGTTTCGTTGGTTGTTTGTTTGTGACGGAGTATTAACAACATTTACCCTCTTGGGTTGGTCGGTTACTCCATCCGTTGTTACCCCACGATTTTTGTTAAGGATCTTGGGTCCTTGATTGACATTTGTGATAGCTGTAGTGTTCTGAGTGGAGGTGATTAACCTCCCGTTTGTTCCATATGTCTTACGACCACTATCTATCATTGCTTGGTCTATTCGAAGAGCACTCTCAAGTACTTCATCATAAGTTCTTAGTGGGAACTTCTGGACTTCTTCCTTCACCTCTTTGCTGAGAGAATGAAGGAATAAATCACATAGTTCCATCTGATCCATGTTTGGAGCACTTGCCGAGGAATAAAGGACTGTACGCCACCTTTGGATGAAATGGGCGACAGATTCGTTGTGTTCTTGTTTGATGTGTAAGAATTCCCTGATTCCTGTTCTCAACAATTTTTTCATGTCGAATGCCTTAATGAATTCTGATACGAGCTATTTAAATGAATGGATGGAGGCTTCAGGTATTCTATAATACCAGTCGAGAGCAATGCCTTCCAAGGTTTTGGGGAATATTTTAGCAACAACCCCATCCCAAGGGAGTAATTCTCGTATGGCTGTAGCATAAGCCTTGATATGTGCATTTGGATCTCCCTCACCCTTGAACTTGGGTAAATCAGGAAGAGGTCTTGGAAGCATGACGCTTCGTATGGTGAAGTCTAAGGGTTCCTTTAGATATTCTGAATAAGTCCCTATCGCATAGTTTTCGACCATTGATGGTGGTTGTTGAGGGAGTGGTGGTGGGATGGGTTGTTGATACGGCGCAGCGTATGCGTTGGCAGGGGCATAAGGAGGTCCCTGTGTTTGAGCAAATATGCCGAGAGGAAAACATATCTCCTTGTGGTGATTTGGAGTACATGTTTAAGTATGACGGGGTATTGTCTAGTAATGGGTTACTTGATACTAGACCGGGAGGAATAGTGTTAGAGATGACAGGCCTTGTTGGCGTTTGTTGTGGATAGTGAGGAGGCATACCTAACGTGCCTACACCTGTGAGGAGATCTACTTGGCCAGAGTGGTATGGAGGATTGGAACTTCCTGCTTGTATGAACGAAGAGTTTTGACTTGCTTGAGCAAGTTCTAACCCTCTCACTTTTTCTACTAACGTTGAAATGACTTCATTTGGTGAAGTCATGGTGCTTTGCCTGAGCGGCGTTTGTTGTATACCCTAGTGTTGTATAGGTACGTGATATCCTGTCATGAACTGGTCGCTATCTTGCCAAGTTTCTCCGAGAGTATTTCCTATATGCAGTGGCATAGAGGTATTTTCTTGAAAAGAGATCTCGGGTTGTATTTGTAGACCTCCTATAGCCGGGTACATGCCCCGGGAGCGTTGTTCACTCCTAGGATAACGTATTGACTGTCCATCATCTAAGACCAGGTATGGATCTGACTGTCTACTGATTTGTGGTCTAAGTAGCATTTGAGGAGACGAACCAGATTCTCCAGTAAACGTCATATTGTTCGAGCCTGAAGGCTCTGTTTGTTGTGTTCGAGGGGGTTGATCTAACTCCTCTGTCTGAAAAGACGAGTTATATCTGTTTCTTGTTGACAACTGATTAGTTGAATAGTTGTCGCCCCATACTGAGAGTGAGGGTGATGATTGCCTATTCTGTTGGGCGTAGTATGCCTCGAGACCCAAGAGGGGTCTGCCATATTCATCGAATCCCGACATATTCGGGGGGTATATGAATACCCGCAGAATAATGGGAAGGAACGAAGGTGATTTGTGAAAGGATACGTGATACTATGACTCCGGCGAGAAAGTAGGAAGTTTTACGTCAGCTTCACTAATTTCGTTTCTTTCACGTCGGCTCACCGCTTTTGTACACCGGAAAAGTGACAGTGCGTGAGAATCATACAAGTGACTCTTCCACGTGCACCCGACCTCTCGAGGTCGTGTCGAGACAACCTGGTGGGGGTAGAATATGTGTTGGATTCGAGACAAACTAGTTAGGCAGTCTAATTTCTTCGACACGCACTAGTGGAATTTGTGAATCTAAGGCAAAGAAGGCCCTTCTAACTTGGACTAGTGTGATAGATCGATCGGCAAGGATGACTGCTCGAAGGCTCCAATCAATATCGAGCTTTGGCGTGATTCGATCTATGGGTTGTGGAATACGTGGAAAATGACCTGGGATAGTTTTGTGTATGTCTCCAGATAAGGTCATAGGGTGGATGGTGGAAACAATTGACTCTACGGACAATTCTCTGGCCTAGTCCAGAATTCTCTAGCTTCATTAGCCACTATATCTAGTAAGGACAATTGTTCGATGATGATGGGTGGAAGTGGAGTGGATTGGAATACTAGTGTGCGTAAGCTAACATCTATATCTGATTGACTTGTGGACTCGTTGGGTCATGGGATCTGTGGATCACAACCATAGACTCTTGGTTGTTGCGGTCCTGTTATGGTCATGCGCAAAATCAAGTTCTAATCCCTAGTATCCGGTAATCGTATGCTTTCTCAGCTTCTATATTTAGGACCAACAACTGTGTGATTTTCTCATAATATCTCACAGTGTTCGTGCAACCTAGATCCTTAGACTGGTATCTATATCTGTGAGAGTGTCTCCTGCACCTGGCTGTGGGACCAAAGGATCACAACCAAAGGTTTGTTCTCTTTCGAACCCTTCTACAGTCATGTGAGTGTTTACCTAGGGCAATCTGTAATTTGGTTGGTTTGACCAAAACGTGTGTGCTTGGTCGTCCTCTATGTTTAACCCTCTCAACTGAGAACTGATCAGTTGTAAATCTGTTGTTGTTCGGAATACTTGTATTCTGAGATTTTGGTCTATGTCAACTATTGCTGTGACGAGGTTTGGTTGAGGCACGATTGGCTCAAATATATATTCCCTGGGCTCCTGAGGTCCCGTGATTGTCATACAAACGAAATGTAAATCTAACTGTAACTAAGTAAACTCTAACTACGTGGAATAAACCTAAAACATAAATAAGTTCTATTCTTCTAAGAAACCTTTCAAGAATTTTAAGGAAAGCAAACTATTTTAAGCGTATCTAAGAATAACAACTAAACAATAATTTAAAACAGACAAAATAACCGAGTGTAGTTATCAGCCTGTGCAATTTGTAGATTTATTCTAAATAAATAAAATAGCTCGTCTAATCTATCTGCAAGATTCTCGATCCTACCTCAGAAGTGAGGAGTGAATCATAGTTTCTCAGAAACTATCAATCCTCACAGCTTCCCTGGCAATATCGAGAATAAAAGTCACTGAAATGAAGCAATTATCTACTCTATTTGATATGATTCTAACTAGAACTTTGAAAGCTAGAACCTGGATTCCGCAGAATAGTGGCGAATCCGATGGTGTGTGTGATCTTGTCCCCTCAGTATGATCTCCTCGTTCTTTCGTGTTCACGTGGATCCAGAAAAGCGTGTAATACTAGCATCGACAGGAGTAGATATTGGGACAAGGACAGCTCAGAATGCAGACTGAAAATGCGAGTAGGAGAGGGACAACGCAAGAGTACAGAGCTTGGCTTATGCGATTCCTAGCGGGATTTTACTGCAAGCCATGCAATATGAAGCGACCAGAACTCTGAAACTATCCTGTTTGAAGAGAAAACCTGCAACTTTAATGGCTTCCTAAGCTATTCTATTCCAATGGATTGGGTAAAACAACAACACTGTTTGCACAAGCTGGATATGTGGCTTACCAACAACTGGACAATGCTAATGAGCATGCAAATGAACTAAAACAAGTATTCTAAGCAAAATAATAGCTAAATCTAATGCAAAGAGAAATTCAGAGACAAACTTCAGACCGGATTGGGTGAAATAACAGCACTGCCTGCACAAGATGGGTATGTGGCTTACCAGCAGCTGAGCAATCTAACTAAAGATGCAAGTGAATTGAAACTATGGCTTCTAAACAAGATAACAAGCTAAAATACTAAAATGAGGAGATGAGAGCAAAGATCAGTCTCAAAAATCAGGCCATTTGTTTGAGCACAAGCCATGCATTTATAGGAATTCAATCACCCAAAGATCAAAACCAAACTGAACTCCTAAACAATAAACAAAGGAAAAACACTATTCCAGGGGACCAAAAACATAAATGCATGCTCAAGTCGGCAAGGAAAGCTGGTGAAATGTGATATTTCACGCGAGTCGCATCAAAAGAACGTTCTAGAAAACGCACGCAGGACCGCCGCTCTGAGCAGGGCGGCGGTTCTGGACCGACCGCCACCTTGATCAGGGCGGCGGTCACGAGACCGCGCCGCCACTGGCAGGCGGCGGTTTCAATCATCAAGATCAAAAGGCCAAGGAAAGAAGAAAAAGGGGAAAACAAAGGGCGTGGGGGCTAGGCGGGGCATGCGGGATGTTAACGCATACTCCGAGAGCTTTTCCGGATCCCGAACACCTTGCGAGGAGACCTGTATCATCATTGGGGCACTTGTTACACTGCTTGCAGTACAGTACCTTACAATTTTGGGTACGTACGGTAGCCTTGTGTTATCTCGAGCCCGTGACCTGTGTCTCAAGTGTAAGTTGTCTCGATGATCGGGACCCCCAAGATATGGTAGACATCCTCCAGGGTGATAGTCCACTCACCCTTGACTCCTGGAAATCGAAAAGTGTTCCGATCAGCATCCCAATATGAAAACAAGTCACAAAGTATGTGACTAGAAGGTGCAACATGCGGGACCCGTGATATACGCAATATGTCGGCCCTCTGAAGCGTATCCTACTCAGCCTGAGAAAGTGCATCCAACACTGTTGGAAGCCAATCACACTCTCTCTCTCTCAGCTCCATCGGATATATTCCTCCTTCACCTGCATACACCCAAAAACACACAAAAAGGAGTAAGTTAGTATTCAAATGACATTAGAAAAATCATGAAAGCAAGTAAGAATGCTAGAAATGCAAAAATAAATTCAAACAAGTATTATTTTGGAATTCTCGTGAAGGACAACCGCCTTTAAGGCGGTGATTACGGAGAACCGCCGCCTGCTCGGGCAAAGTATCTGCTCGGCTGAGAAAGTGCATCCAACACTGCTGGAAGCCAATCACTCTCTCGGCTCCATCTGATATATTCCTCCTTCGCCTGCATACACCCAAAAACATGTAAAAAGGAGTAAGTTAGTATTTAAATGACATTAGAAAAATCATGAAAGCAAGTAAGAATGCTCAAAATGCAAAAATAAATTCAAACAAGTATTATTTTGGCATTCTGTGAAGGACCGCCACCACGAGCAGGCGGCGCCTGTAATCATCGCCTTAAAGGTGGTGGTCTTGTAATGGCTGCCACGATCGGGGTAGCGGTCGTGGTAACCGCCGCCCGCTCGGGGTGGTGATCGTGTCTGATTTTCCGCACGGGTCACGTGCCCTTAATGACGCCCTAAATACACGAAAAACAACTATTTTGACCAAAACGAAGCCTACCCATTAGGTGCCCCCCTATGACCCTATTAAAACTGACATTTTCAAAAATAATCCCCCCATGATAAAGATTTCATTATTTTTACATTTTGAGGTTAAAAACGTTAAATCACGAAGAACTAACCTATGATCTCGCAAGTCGATGATCCGCTTGCGGAGGCATGATCACTATCTCATCATGAACGTTTTGACTATACTCTCATCAAAAACCGTCACCGTGGGTCCCAGAGCTCAAAATCAATCAAATCGACACGCGCAAATGAATAGGAAAATGGGCCCATTTTTACATATATAGCATCTTGACTTGTTTTAAATGCCCTTTTCACAGGTTTGGAGCACCGACGGAGGTAAGTTCTTATCCCCGCATGAATGGTAAGTCCTCATTTTGTATTATTTTAGTATTTATTTTTCAATTTATTTTATCTATCTGCACTTGAGTCCTCTTTTCATTTTGCAGGTAGCAGGAATCTTGAAGGGCATCATTTCGACACACGACGTGTTAGGTATAAATTCTAACTTCCCATTTCGGGATTTGCCATACTTCGGACCTTCGTTTTAAGCCATCTTCATGGCTAAAAACTTCTCCGAGGGGGCAATATGTACGTACCAAAAATTGTAGGGTACTACACCACCAGAACAACGTTACACATGCCCCGATGATGATACGGTCTTCTCGCAGGTTTTCGGGATCTGGAAAAGCTCTCCAAGTATACGTTAACATCCCGCATATCTCGCTTAGCCCCTGTGTGCTTTGTTTTCTCTTCTCCCCTCTTTTTCCTTGCATTTTGGTCTTTAGTTACGAAACTACCGCCACTGCACAGGCGGCGGTCTTGTGACCGCCACTGCACAAGGCGGCGGTCCTATAACTGTCGCCCTACTTAGGGTGGCGGTCCTTCACATGTTTTTCCAGAATGTCCATTTTAATGCGACTCGCGTAAATTTCAATGTTTACTAGCTTTTTTCACCGCCTTTGCTCGTATTTATGATTCTGGTTCCTTGGAATAGTGTTTTTGCATTATTTATAGTTAAAGAGTTCAAATTGGTTTTCACCTTTGGGTAAATGGGGATTCTATAAATAGCTCATTGATCTTCAAGCAAATGGCCCCTCAAAAATTTCCTCTCATCTTCTCATTTCATAGTTTTGGTCTTTCGGTTCTTAGGAATTCAAAAAATTTATTTGTTGCATGCATAGTTAGTGTTGTTTTTCTTGTTTAGACACCACATAATCTTCTTGTGCTAGTCTTTATTACTTATTTCATACAATCGGTTGGAGTAGGATAGTTTCATTTTCATCGAAGCCATTAAAGTTGCAAGTTTTGTTCATCAAACAGGATAGTTTCAGGTTCTGGACGTTTTATGTTGTATGACTTGTAATAAATCCCACTAGGAATTACATAAGCCAAGCTCTGTTCTCTTGCGCTATCCCTCTCCTACTCACATTGTATTCAGTCTGCATCCTAAGCTGCCACTGTCCCAATACCTACTTCTGTTGATGCTAGCATTACACGCTTTTCTGGATTCACGTGAGCACGAAGGAACGAGGAGATCACACTGAGGGGACAAAGCCACACACAACCGGATTCACCATTGTTCTGCAAAATCCAGGTTCAAGCTATCAAAGTTCTAGTTAAAATATATCAAATAGAATAGTGAATCATTTCATTTTAGTTAATCTCACTTTCGATATTGCGAGGAAGCTGTGGGGATTGATAGTTTCTAAGAAACTATGATTCATTCCTCACTTCTGAGGTAGGATCGACAGTCTTTCAAATAGATTAGATCAGTTATTTCGTTATTTAGAATAGATTTACAACTGCACAGGCAAGTAGCTATACTCAACTTTGCCTTGTTTGTTTTAAATTTTGTTATTAAATTAGTTGTCAATTTCTGGATATTTTAAATAGTTGCTCTTTCAATTTCATTCAAATAGTTCATCAAAAACACAAAAATAGAGAAGTTATATATGTTGTAGACATACTTTACATAGTTAATTTTACTTTACTGCAGTTAGATTTACATTGTTTCTTTTACATGACAATCATGGGACCTAGAGAGCCCAGAGAATACGTATTCGAGCCAATAGTGCCTCAACCCGATCTTGTTGCAGCAATAACTGATATAGACCAGAATCTCATAATTCAGGTCTTCCAAGTAACAATAGACCTACAAGAAATTAGTGCATAGCTGAGAGGACTAAACATAGAAGACGACAAAGCGCATACGTTTTGGTCAAACCAGCCAAACTATAGATTACCCTAGATAAATATTTGCATGACTGTAGAAGGGCTTGAAAGAGAGCAAATGTTCGGTTGTGATCCTTTGGTCCCACGGACCGGATGCATGAGACATTCTCACCGACATGTAGACACTAGCTTACGAATTCAAGTTGCTTTAGAACACCTGTAAGGTACTCTAAGAAGGTTGCACAACTTTTAGTTCTAAATATAGAGGCTGAAAAGGCATACGACTATTGGATATTAGGAATTAGGGATTGATTCCGCATATGACCATAGGAGGTCCACAACAACCATGAATCTACGGTTGTGATCCACAAGTCCCACAACCCAACGAGTCCACAGGTCAATCAGACGTAGATGCTTTGGTTTACGCACATTAGTATTTAGATCCACTCCACTTCCACCAACCATTATCACACAGTTATCCTTGTTAGACATAGCAGCTAACATGAAGCTAAAGATTTCTGGACTAGACCAGATAATCACCCGTAGAATCCACCATATCCATCATCCACCTTATGACCCTATCTGGAGATATACATGAAACAATTCTAGGGCATTTTCCTGTATTCCACAACCTATAGATTGACTCACGCTAGAGCTCGATATTAATTGGAGCCTTCGACGGTCATCCTTGTCGATGATCTATCACGCCAGTTTAGGTTAGGAGGGCCTTCGTTGCCTTAGATTTGCAGATTCCATTAGTGCGTGTCGAAGACATAAGATTACCCAATTAGTTTGTCCATACCCCACGTATATTCCATCCCCACCGGTTTGTCTCAAAGACAACCTCGGTAATTCGGGTACGAGGAAGAGTTACTTGTAGATTCCCATGCTTGCTTGTCACTTTTCCATCATACGATTATCTTACTTAACTCCTCATATGGCATGGTGATCTTACTTAAGAGTCCCTCTTAAGCATAATTTGTCATCCTGCACTCGCCCACTACCCCACATTTTATCCATCTACATTTTCTTATCATTCCCCATCATCACATCCTCTCACCTTCTCTTCCATTCTCATAAACACCACTTCCTCCTTGCCCCATTTTCATCTCCATCATCCGTCGCTGTGTAATCTTACTTAACCGTTGCTTCTCCATTCATTTCGTGTCTTGTTTCTTCATTTTTTCTCATTCATTCTCATCCACTTGCATCCTCTCCTTGCCTTCAACTTCCTACACATCGTTATCCCACCTTTCTTTACTCTTTCCACTCCATCTTCTAGAGTTCTCCCATATATCTAACCCCGTACTTACCCGTCATTGTCATTGATCATCTCCTAGCATTATTTCATCACCATCTTCTATTTCCATGCTAGTAATTATTGGTGGACTTATCCTCAAAATCACTTATCCCCATTCTAGATAGCCTGGATCCTTTTCTTTGACCCCCTCCACTCTATCTTCATTCCTTCCTTCCTCTGTTCCCTTTGATCATTATCGGGGGACTTCTCCTAATGTCCCTTCATTGGCATTCCCCTTCCATTCTTCATTTACTTTCTACCTCATCTCATCTTTTAGCCCATGCTTTCCTACTGATCATTATCGATGGATTTCTCCTAACATCCATTCGCTGACATTGCCTCTCTTATCCCTTCCTCTCTTTTTCCTCGCCATCTCTCCATCTTTCATTCTTCCTTGTCAATTTCTTCATTGTCTTCATCATACACCCTCTCTCTATTTTCTCATCATCAACTTATCCTCATCTCATGCATCTCTGCATCTTTTCCAATCCATGTCATTCCTCCCTTAAGCTTCTCTTTTCGTTCATTATGCTTCCCACTCGTTATAGAATATATTCATTCTTGGTTCCCTTCCTTCGCATAATTTTCTCCATTATCTTCTCCTCCTAGCTAATCCTCATCTTATTTCACTTCCTCTATATCCTCTTCATCCCCTTTTTACCTTACACTTGCTCCTTACTTCCCCATCGATAAGCTAACTCACAAGCATTGTCCCATATTTTTAATCATCTCACCATCCACATGCATTTCCATGTGGTCAGTTCCATATTATTTGCCTTGGATTTCCTCACTATGATCTGCTTCCTTCAATTTTCTTTTCTCTATCATCTCTTTCATTTTCCATTACTTCTCTACCTTCCTCTGCTTCATCCTCCTTCACACCTTTCATTTTAAATAACTCTCTCTCTTTTTCATAATTTCACCCTCTACTCTGTCCTTTTCTTATCTTCTCTTTGCTTGTCCTTCTTCATTTCCCCCTTTCTTTATAATCCTTCTTTGTTATCTTCTTCCTCCCCTTTCATTCCTTCTTTTCTCCTCCTCTATCTTCGTCCCTCTATTCCATACCCTTGTCACCTTCACATTCGGTCTTTCTTACTCTTCTCATAATCAACCAGTCCTCATGTCTATTCCCTTTTCTCTTTCTCAACACCCCTCACACCTAGCATTCACGGTCAATGCCAATGTTTCTCCATTTATGTACCACCATCGATCCATTACATCTCATCTTGTTCTTCTCTCTGCAGCATTAACCTCCTCTCTTTTTGAGAACCCTATCACATATTTTATCTTCGTTAGTCCTCTCGCAGGGGCATCATCATATCCATTTCTAAGAATCTCTTCCCATCTTCCTTTGACATTTTTGTCTTGGAGGATACCATAACGGCCATCACCTATCTGATCTTGTTCTCTTCCATGAATATTTTCTCTATTTTTGTTTTTTCACAAAAGTATCTTGACTTCTTATCCTACTTATCGAAGAAATAGGACTTCTTTTTCTTTTTCACCTTCTAATTTTCTAACACTTATGCATCTTTCTTATGAAACATGATTACCATCATATTTATCACCCTTTTAGGGCATTCTATCTCACCCTTCTATCCTATTTTCTCATCATGTCCACATTTATGATTATTCCCCCTGGGATATCTTATTTCAACATCCATTTATGTCCTATGTTGGGGCACCTTTTCATCCTTGTGCATATAACTCACTTTTTGTCCTTCTCGTGCCCTGTGTTGGGGCATCATTATCTTCATCCACGTCCCTTTTGTGGATGCATGATTTTTCACATGATTCCTTACAGAAAAAGGATTTCACATACTTTTCACATTCAATTGCACATATTTTGATGTTTTCCTATGATCCATTGGTCATCACGGTTTACATCCATACTGCAGTGGTCTTCACCCACTCACTGGTCTATAGAACGTTGTTGTTTATCTCTGTTGAGACCGCAATTGTCCTCTATTGATGTGATATTAGATTCAATGTCATATTTTTCATTGTTATTGCGATCCTTTTTTTTTGCCTGGGGCATCTTGCCTTTGGTCATGTCTTCATCCATCCTTGGACACATATTTTATCTAACCCTTTTTGTTTTTGTCTCGTGGCTTACTATCGAAAACCACTCAACAAAAAGGGGCAAATGTAAACACCAATTTTGGTATAAGCACCCCTATCGTGCATCCGCGTTCGTTCTCCTTTATGCGCAACTTTCCCTCTCGCTTTCCTCTTTCCTAAATTTGAATAAATCTTATTCATCTACTAATTTATTATCAAATGGGCTCCATGTGGACCCATTTGATAATTCAAATTTTGGCATTATCTCCAAAGTCTCAATTTTATTCAATTTATGGGTATTAATATACCCATCCGACACCCCTTTCTTAAATTCAAAAGATTGAATCTATCATTTCACCTACTATGTCAATCATGCTCCCCACTCACCTAATAAAGTTAAACCGTGGGCCCCACATAATCACATCATACCTCTTAACTCAAGTCACTCTACCCAACCCCAGTTACTCGTTAACCCCAATCTAACCTCACCTCCAAGCTATAAATATGGGTTTTCCCCCATCTTTCAGAAGGACTAGACACTGAAAACCTAAAAGGACCAAGACACGGAAAACTCGGAAGGAGAGACTAGACCTAGGCCCAAAGAGGAGAAGAAAGAGATTAATTAAGTTCTGCAAGTTTGAAGGAGAAATATGTACCATTGTTTGTTATCCTACCATATTGATTCCCATTTCATCTCCATATCAGAACACAAGCTAAGTCCCCTCGTCATTTCGCCATTACTTGTCATTTTGTATTTCATTATTTCTGCATGATAACTATTGTTCATGATCTATTATTATCTTGTCTGACACGGGCATTGACATCCTCCAAGGGAGTTAACTTACTCTTGGAGCCAACACTATCCAAGTAAGCCCCGCATATCAGTATCCAATCACATATGTTTCAGGGCCACGAGATCTAGCTTCTTTTATCACACATTTATCTTCCTTGTGCCCGTAGATCCACATCTCGCATCTAAGGTCCTAAGCCCTCCATCATTCGAATTTTTGGTGGCTTCCAGATCGGCTTTCATCCACGTGAGAACGAATTTTCCTATACAACAATAGTGTTATAAAGTACACAAGAAAATATCCAACCTAATTCTGCAAGAAGAAGTAAATATAATGACTTGGATCTCGTAAAAAAGATGTTGCCAAGGTCTCTAGTGAAAATGACTCTTTGCAAAAAAAATTAGATGGTACCGGTAGGGCATGATTGTTCTAGTTGATGATAGTGTCTAGTGTGTATGATAATGTTTAGAAGTTTTGATGCCTCTACAAATTTCTCCATCTAGAAGTTTTGATGCCTATACAACAATAGTGTTATAAAGTACATAGTAAAAAGATCCAACCTAATTACGCCAAGAAAGAAGTAAATACAATGACTTGGATCTGCTCAAAAATATGTTGCCAAGGTCTCTAGTGAAAATGACTCTTTGTAAAAAAATAGATGGTACTTAGGTAGGGCATGATTGTACTAGTTGATGATAGTGTCTAGTGTGTATGATAGTGTTTAGAAGTTTTTGATGCCTCTACAAATTTCTAGGTTTTTTCCTATGTCTACACTTTAACTTTAGGGTATTTGAATACTATATTAAGAAATTTTTATCTCTCTTTTGTCCAAACCACCGCAAAACATTCAAACAACAATGTACATAAAATTAACATGGAGCTACTAAGTTGGATTGAACTCACTATGAACCCGCCATGTGATCATTATACTACATATCAATAATCAAAAGAGGTATCAATATACATGTAGCTCTCCCAAGTCATATTTTAAAATGCAGCTATGAAATTGATGTGCGATCTAGAATGATCCCCCTTTTAATCGTTGATACTTGGAACCATGCAAATTTAATCCTTGTACTTTTGATTTAGCTTTTTGACTGTTTTATAGTAATAGTCTTAAAAGTATTTAGATGTGTGTCTTATAACCCAAAATGCCCTCTGAAATTTTGGGATCTTTATATTTTAAAATGGAGGGTTCTTTTAGTATAAAGATGATTTAGAGGATTTTTGCTTATATATATCTACCATGAGCCCTAGTAGAAGATCTCTTGATCACATTTCCACCTTAAGGATTTTTCATTATGTTATCATGGAAACTAGCCACCATTCATAGTTTTACAATATATCAAGATCTAATGGCGGTAGTCACATCTTTATAGGACACAAAAAGCCTCAACCTCATCATGTTTGGCCTTAAAAACCCTCAAAGACCCATAAAATGTCCTAGGACACTTAATGGATTGTGGGGAAGGATTAAAAGTCTTGGTATTGTCTATAATAATGGTGAGAAAAGTTATTAGTTTGAGCTCAAGGTATTAAGGATGTGAAAATATAAAGAGGTGCTAATATGGTATTTATTATACAACCCATAAAAATTTTTATATTAGAAAGGGCTCACATTTTATTGTGAGGATGAGTAACAAGAGAAGGATCATTGGTCAAGTCTTACTATTTTAATTGAGGTTATAATATTGAATTTAAGTGGAGAAATCATGTGGGACTTGGTGGAGTAATGCATCGGTTGAAACATATGTGGTAATGATGATGTAGTGAAGGTTAAAGACCAAGGATTCCAAAAAAATCCGGAGTTCCATGTGACACGATCCTAGTAACCCATTTTAAGAGGTTATCCCATCCATCAATCACATATTGGGAGGATCTAGGAAATAAGGAAGGTAGTTGAGATTCCTATTTTGATTGTTACATCTATAAAATCAACCTCGGCCATTAATCTTAAAATTAGACTTGATCTATGAGAGGAAAAAGAGATTGGTGATGAAGATCAAAATAATCGATCTCAAGGATCAAATATCAACCATCAATCATTAAATTTAGGTTAGTCAAAGAAATATGAATGGTACCTTAGATTCCAAGTTTGGTCATTAAATATGGAGATCAAATATTGACCATTTTGATCGATGAGAAATGAATACAATTTGAGATTCCAAGATTGGCCATTGGATCTCTAGAAAAAATCATATACATTAAGCTTGAAATTTTCCCTAAAATGGAAAGTAAAATGGAAGCCAATGTCGAAATTGGGATCTAGGTCATCGATCTTGCAAATCAATCTCGAGCGTCAATATTAGAAATAAATATTATCCTTGAGAAATGAATATGGTATGATACTCCATGATTGTTTTTAGATATCAAGATTGAATCACATCAGTCAATATTGAGATTGAGATTGATATGGAGTAGAAAACAACAAACAATGAAATGAAGAGATTGATATCCCACTAGTTGGATCTCAAGATTGAATCTTAAATTTTAATCTTAGGATCATGCTTAGATGAGTAAGAATGAAGATGAATTAAGATTGAGTGATTATCTAATCCATGGATGCCAGTGGTAACCTATGATTGGTTGATTTGTGATTATAGTTTGTGATTTAATTTTTGTAAAATTTTAAACATGAAAATGGAGGTATTGTAAAGTGATGGTCTTTTGGACATAAATTTCACACCAAATATCCGGTTTAGAATTGTCAAATTGTTGGAAATATTATTCTAATAGCTACGTGATGGTATATATTTAGGAGTTAATTTATGTCGGGAGTGGTCCTTAGAATCCCTAATCATGACATGTTAATGTTGTAGTATAAGGATTTTATAGGCTTATTCCATTCACGTACCTTAAAAAGGTGTGGAATAAGAATTACGCTAAAATAAATTCACATTTTGAGGATCAATGCGCTAAGGTACAGAATGGGAAAACACATAACTTGAAACATGTAAGATAGAGAGATATATGACATACTAAATTTCCATTCCCAAGTCTCGAACCAATTCCATCTAACCAACTATATATAAGATAAAATGAAAACAAGATAAAGAAACAAACAACACACGAAATGCAAACCTTTCTCAAATAAGTTCCTTAACCTTCATATTGGACTAGTGAAGAGTGTGATTGAATAACACTCTTGTTGGATCTGGATGAGAGATTAATTCCTTTTGATTTTGGATGTTCTAATATATTTTGAATGGAATTGAAGCCAAGCTACGAGTAATGATGGATTGATTGGTTTGAATGGTGATCAATTGGACAACATAATGGTATGCAAGAGTGATTTTCAATGGTAATTTGGTAGATTAACATGAAATTCCTCAATCTTCTAATGATGATTTGAGAGGAATGAAGCTTCTTATTTATAGATGTAGAAGAAGCCATGGATTGAGGAAGGTGGAATTGACTGAGTTGCAAGCTATTGATTTCATTTTCCTTATTTAACATGGTTGATTTATTCTGTGCAGTTGGCTCTTTGAATAATAAATTAAGAGGATTTATTTCAAATTAGTTGGCTCTTGAATTCTTCTAAAGTGTACGTGCATATTTGCTTCCATGTTTGTAGTATTCTAGAACTTGAGTGGAGTGACTTAGTCAACTTGAGTGAGTTGGCTAATTGACTAACTAAAATTGACTAAACTAGGTAGTAAAAGATAGTTAATCTAATCTAGGAGGACATATAACATAATAAATAAATGCACTAAAATAGTATGTAAATGAGAATGCTAATGAGATTAAAAACCCTAGTGTGCAATAGAGAGGAAGAAATGACTTAGTTGATATCGGTGTGTCTACCGGATCGTGTCGCAGTGATGTGTAGAAAATCGAGAAAGTAGGAGCAGTGTGTGTAGGAGTGCCAAAAAGGACATATCTAGATGACGTGTTTGGACTAAGGTGCCTGGAAGAGGAATGGGGCCCACTGGTGCTTTGGTAAAGAATTTGGTTCCCTAGTCTGGAAAAAGTGTTCGAATCGGGTGCTTACGAGGTCGAAAGGTGATCTCGAAGCTTTGGCCACCAATCACATTAATTGTTATGTATCTTGTGCGAATACTCCAAATATTCCATGAGGAAGAAATAACTGCAAAAGACCAAAAGGAAGTATCAAAACCTTGAAAAAATGTAGAATGAATGGGTCGGACTAACCTCGGCTACCACAACAATAGGCTTACTAATTGAGCGCTATAATACATTTTAGACCCGATTTAGTTATGGTGAGTGTGTGCATGTTGTGCCTTACTAGGTGCTCTTGTGCTAATGTCGCACTTTGTTAAATAACGAGAATAATTAAATGTAAAAATGTAGTAAAATGTGTGCATGGAATAAATAGAATCCCTCCCCATGAAGTGTTATGCAAACGTTCTAGTTTGTGCCTTGATGATGGAGCTATGTGGATGCCATTCAATACATAAATGCAACTCTAGGTGGAGTGATAATAGTATATGATTATAGGTCCCTCATTATGGTCTCATAACTTTATGTTTATAGGGTTCTCTTACTCTAATTACATAATTAACCTAGAAAAGGCCAACCCCAAGAAAGATAAATATGAAAAATGGCTAGAAGAGGCCTAAAAAGTGATGGGAAAGTGCTAGAAGGATCGAGGCACCCCTAGGTGGGACCCAGGGGCACCCGGTACTAAATCGGGTGCCCGGCTAAACTAAAATTATGCAGAATGTGCGGAAATGGATGGGCATATGGATGCAATAGGCCACAAATTACGAAATAAAATAAACAAGATGGCCAAAGGACAAGGGTTAATTAGTACTTTCTTTACTCAAGAACCTTTTAAATAGTAGTATGAGACCGAGATAAATAAAATGTCTAAAGTGCATGTTTTTTTGACTACATTTTTCCCCCACTTTATGTTGGTGAGCAGAAAGCTTGGTAACATAAAGTAGATAGAGATGTGTACTTGATGCTTTGATGTAGAATGATGAAGAAGGTGTGTCGAAGGACTAGACAAAGCGTGAAATGATAAAAAGATGGAGGAGTATGGAAACTATAGATGAAAAATGTGCAAAGAAAAAGTGATGAGAGTGAACCTAGGGACAAAACACGTGTGTGTAGCTGCCACATAGTGTAGTGTACCTACATAAAAGTGTGATGTGTGTGTTATAGTGTGCTACCACATAGTGTTGTTGTCGTCATCGTTGTTGTTGTTGTTGCTTGTTGTTGCCCCCATTTGACTGCTTGTTTCTCATATGGCCAAACATGTAAGGAGAAAATGATCAAGTAGTCAAATATGTATGTATGTAAATGTAAAAATGCTATGTAAAAGACACATGGGTATGAAAGTATGTAAAATACACAAATGTAAATGGAAAGTATAAATGTAAATGTAAATAAAACATTTATAACTGATCCATGTCGAGAGAGAGTGTAGAAGGATACCCTGTACTATGAGTTTTTTGGGTGATCTCATGCCACCCTGGTTGAAGAAGGGTAGGGAGTAAATACACTTTGTCCTCCAAGCTCAAATCTCTTCTACTGAAATGTGTGTAGAGATCTTTGTGTTGTCCCGGTTTTTTGGGTGATCCAACACCACCGGTTGAAGTAGTGAATAAAAGCACACCCATTGTAACCTTAAGCTTATAATCGCTTCCCAAAATGCTAAGGACACCATGTCTGTAAAATTTCTTGTGTATGGGGTTTGTAGGCGACCGTCCGAACCCACTAGCTATGTATAACTAAATTGAACCGGTGTAGAATCTCTATGTTAGTATGTAGAAACCCCCAAATGATGCCCCCTCTTTGGGGGTGCATGTGACGTCACTGATAGGAGACATGCGACCCCAAAAGAGGGCCAACCACATGTACACTTTGAAAAGTGCTTGGTAGAAACCAAGGCACACACAAACAAGAAGGCTAGCCAAAGATAAGTGTAAACACACATGCATGTAGAAAACAATGTATAAGCTACATAAATAGAGTAATGTAAACATGCAAGAAGACAAGTATGCTACACAAAGCGGGTTGCAAACATGGGACATCACTCACAATGTCGCAAGACACACAAGGCCATCATGGTCATGAAACAACAAGCAAGTGTGCACACCAAACATAGGGTAAGGTCCACAAACAATATCAACAAAGAGAAGACAATGTAACAAATAATTATGGAAACCAATATCCCTGAATAAAAAATGATGCACATGAAGCACCCGTTAGCATGTTAGAAAGATAAAGAGCATGTCAAAAGCATGTAGAAACAAGTAAAGTAAAGTGTTAAGTACAAAATGAAACAATAACACCTAGAAGAGATGAATGTGTGGATGCCCCCAGTGACCGGTGTAGGAAGGGTAGAAGGTGAGCATCTATGTTGTGTGTAAGATACTTGTATCTATGAGAAAAACTAGAAGAAGGCGTGAACACACATGTGTGTATGATATAAATAAATGACATACAAGTAATCAAACTAGCATGTGTAATAAAGTGATCATGAACAACAAAAGTAAGCAAGAATATAAGCAACCATAGTATGCAGTATGATGTGGATGGATGGAATGGAATGCAATATGGAGTGATAAGAGCCGCGTGCCCCAGTGGATGGAAATGTATGCAGTGAGGTTCATTTTGTTTTCCCCCTTAGCAGTCAAGAATGAACCATAAACGAGAGTGCGTCATCGAGAAATGGTTGAGTAGTGTGTGTATTGTGTCTAGCGCACTTTGTGAGGAAATGTGTATATGCGTAGTGGTGATGATATGTGACATATAGAATAGATGTGTGTGGACCTTATAGCCTAAGCATATACCACAATGAGATGAAATGTGGAGTGATGATTTAGCCCTAAGTGTATATCACTATGAGATGAATGGATGAGTGATGATTTAGCACTAAGCGTATATCATTATAAAATGTAAGGAGGGTGTGGTGATATAACCTAAGGTGCAAACTACTAGAAAATGATAGAATAGGTGATGATGTAGCCTAAAGCGTATGTCACTACAAGGTGAATAGTAGGGAGTGGTGATGTAACCTAAGGTGTATACCACTATAGGATGATAGAATGGGTGACGATTTAGCCTAAAGTGTATGTCACTAAGCCTAGTGATGTCGCACGATGAAAGGTGGAATAGTAAAGGTGTGATGAAGGGAGGGTCCATTTGATTTGTAAACCCTTGGTAGTCGAGTATGGACCGAGGAACTAAAGTGCGTCATCGGGTAGTGAGTGCAATGCGTAGAAGATAATCTGGTATATGTAAGGATATAAGGCAATCATGTGATGAGTGGTTTATGTGTGAAGACGTGATGTGTAAAATGTGTAAAATGTAATGCATAGGGTGGTATGTAGGCATGTTTTAAGTGTAGTGTATAAGACGACATGTAATGTATGTAGATAGAATAATAATGTAGTGCTAGACTCCTATATGATGAAGACTAGTATAACATGTGGAATGTGTGAAAATGTGCGGTGTAATATGTATGATATGTAGACAAACGGGTAATACGATATGTAGGATAAGTAGTGTAGGATGTAAGATGCGTAGACAAAGGTGTAGATACAATGCACAGGTATCGAAATGTTGTATACTAAATGTAGAATGTAGGGTGTATGATTCATAATATGTGATGAAACACAATGTGTAATGCCTATAGTGCAGTGTGTGGGGTTCAGTGTTGTAATAAGCCCTCAATAGTCTAGTGTGAATCGAAACACAAGAGTGTGTCATCGGGTAATGACAACACTAATGTGTGTAATGAGTATGCATATGTTATGCGATTGATGTATGAGAATGCAAAAGTGAGATATGCATCGATGTTAAGATTAGGGGGATGTGGGATGTTGTGCCCCCAAACATTTGTACTATGTGATAAATGAAACATAATAGATTTTGTTTAATTGATGATGTGTAAGAAGCATTAAAGTATGATAGATGTGTGTATGTATAGGTGGTAATGTAATGGGTAAGTATGGTAATGTAAGATGAAACAAGGTTCTTTATGGTAAAAGACCCCTCAACAGTCATATAAGAACCATAAGAATATGAGTGTGTCATTAGGAGGGTAGAGTAACAAGAGTCACCTACCAAAGACCAAGTCTATGTGCGGGGGGACCATGTTGGATAAAGTCATCGGGAGCACTATGTGATGGTATGACATGATCACTAGTAGGAGGATTAGTTATTGGGATGACATTAATTGGTTGGAGCTTGGATTTGAGAGGATGCCAAGTTGCATTGAGTCTTAAGGGAGAATGCTTAGGTTTATTTGACAATGCAAAGATACTGACGTAGCAGGAGTGGTTGGTGAACTAATTTGGATAGGTGGTTGACTTTGTTGATTTGGGGATACTGTAGGTGATTGGTTAGGCGGTGCTTGTCTGCTTCGAAGAAGACACAAGAGAAATGGTGGCATGATGCTCATTAAGTGGAGAAGAAGAAGTATCATAAATAGAAGAATCATGTGGTGTGACTATAGTATTTGTCTGAATAGGAGAAGAAACATTATGCACATGTGAGTGATTATTAACATCAAGCATGTAATGAATAAAAGAAGTGTCTACAACCTCTGTGGAAAGATTAGAGGGAGACTCACTAGTAGCCGCATAACATGGTGTCACCGTTGTAGGTGGGCATGCAACAAAATGTTGTGTATTGAATGAGATAAAGCCCTGACGCCTTGCAAGATGTTTGACTCTACGTTGTAAAGCATAACAATCGTAGTAAAGAGAAACCTTAATAGCAAATGTGCATAAATTTGACGACATAAGGAACCCTAAATGCAAAGTTTCCATATCTAACATATGTAGAGTTCGGGATTCAAACATATGCAAGTTTCCCATCGAAATATTCATCGACCATGCCTTGCTTTTTGAGATATCCCAAAAGTACGTACCTCACCAACCTACACATTGCAAAGCCTTTCTCTTTTAGACAATTGACAAAAATGACACATGTTTGATATGTGCCATGTCGTCGAAAGATGAGTTTTACGTTGGTACTCCCCAACATCTTCCCATCCCAAGACTTCTCCTCACCCTTTCTTCATTGCCCCTCCTCCTCCCCCACTATTTTGCACCCTCTAATTATACTTTTCGACACATCCCCTTCAACATTTCTATGCCAAGCATCCGATGTGGTTAGCCATCTTCTTGACTAGGAAACCGGGAGTGAGAAATGTTTTAGTCTTTTTGGTGTTATTGTTGATGTTTGACTGATTTCATTTACACCTATAATCACGTGTCCGCTCGTCTTTTAAAACTGAATTAAAATCAATGAACACGCAAAACAATTACCGATGCACAGCTACTTACACCTTCACAGAACTGCCACTATTAATTAATACGACTTTAGTCGGTGCTTTTTCGTTTTAGAATTAAACGAAATTCCCACCAATAAGAGCATACGGGAAGCGCAAAATTATTGGTCTCTCGAAGGTAACAGGTTAAAACCCTTTCTTTTCAGGAAGCCAGGAGGCGAATAAGAAGAGATCCTCGAGCTGCCAGTTTGAAATCCGGGAGTTATTCCAGCAACAATCTGTTAATTTATATAGCTCGGAAACAACAGATCCTGAACGTATAATCTAAATATTTCGATTTAATTGTTCCTCTCGCGGGTTTTATCTGAGCCGCCTTCTTCAACAGTTGGACTTCTGCCTTCCAACGCATTTTACCGTTCTCAATTGAAAAACTTGGGAACTTGTTGCACGAGGTAATTCTAACCCTACTGTAAATTTCTAATATATTCTAGATTTCTCCCTTTCTTGGTTTAATTGCCTATTTATGCTATAAGTTATTAGGGCCCTCTCCATGGCTGCAGATTGAAGCCTTACGGGAATGTAATTATTTCTGCGGCCGAGGCAGTCGTTAATTTTGAAATAATTTAATTTGCAGGTGATTATATATTATTACATGAGTTCATCAATGTTGGGAGTCATGTCAATGGTTGACTCAAACCCTAGAAATGGTTTTGCTGGCCTATCACCATGTTTGACATCATTCATGCATCAGCTACCAGCGGTTAATGGTAAGCTTAACAATTCTTTAAAAAATTATATATTTATATGCTTGTTTTGGGGTTTTCAGTGATTCTGGTTTATTGCATTTGGGATCATTATTATATTTGGGTAAATTTTCACTTGATACGAGGCGCATGTGTTTGCACAATTTGTTTTTTTTTTTTTGGTCAATAAGGGGGTTTACAATTATTCCCGGAGCTGATGGTCACGCGGAGGGAGCAACCAGAATTTATTTTCCCTTTGTTCCTGAGAAAGATCAAGAGCTTATACTTCGTAAAATGACCTAGTATATTATTTATATTCGAGAGATGCTATTTCCACAGTCCATTAGATTAGTAAAAATGCTTCTGGATAAAACTGTATTTGTGTATAAATCTTGTTTTGTCCTTCTATGGCCACTGCAAACCTCCAGGCGGCCACTACTGCTAGTGATCTCAAAGTCCTCATTATTAATTATTTCCTGCTCCACAATTCAGGAAAGATTATTTTCTTTTAGATATTACTGCCAATGGGCTCAAAATCCTCAAATCCTCAATTATTAAATATATCTTGCTCCACAGTTAAGGAAAAATATTTTCTTTTAGGTTTTCCATATCAAACCCAAGTAACTGGTTTGTTTTGGGCAGGGTTGAGGTATGGCAAATCAGTTTTTTTCAAGTAATTTTTTTGGCCTGAGTATGGCTTGCATAGCGTACAAAAATATAAAAATTCTAGCCTAATAAACAAGTTTTAACCAAATAATATAAATAAACAAAAACAATACTAATGAATTGATAATGCTAACTGAATGCCAAATATCATGATAAATATTAATGCCGAGAGATCAATCTCACTGCCCTTATCATGGATTTCTGGTATACTACAATTATTAATGACTTCAGTACCTTCTTCACAATTTTTCCTCTAAATGGTGACAAATAGTGTCAATCTAGTTCACACAAATGTGTACAGCTTGAAAAACAATTTCTGGAGGAAAACAAATGATGTCAATATTTTTGGATGAAAAAAAGTGGCTCCAAACTCCACCATATGGCCAATATATTACGATTTTTTGATTGACTTCTCCAAGAAAAAGGAAAAACTTCATAGTGACTGTCATTTATGTCAAATTTATGGTTGGAATTCCTGCAGTTGCCATTGTAGAACGCCTCACTTTGTAATTGAACCGAAATTAGTATTCACTGACATGAGAAAATGAGAGCCAAATGTTGTTTGATGATATCTTTTATAGTTCTCGCAACTTTCAGGGTTTCTAAGTGTGTTTTTTCATTACTTAAAGTCAAATTGTGAAATTAAGTCAACAGGCTGTTGGTCCATTGGTGAAGTCACTTGGCTCACAAAGAGCCCACCAAGGATTGATTCTTGCTGAGTGCAAAGGCTGTGATATCAAAAAGAATGAGGATGTGATTGTGCTCTGGGTGGATTTGGCTGAATGCATACCCTTCAGTCCTTGGCACTAAGCCTAAGAAGGAAGGTTATTAATATTTTGTGCACCTAATCCGTTCACGTTGTCTGAAGGGTTAGGATGTGTATCCATCAATCAAAAACTTAAATTGTGAAATTGAAAATAAATAAATAAAAATTTAAAAGACAGGCAAAAGCCTGTGGGTTAGCCTTGGTTTGCCCCGGTACATCTGGGTTCTTCAGCAGAATGACCTGGCCGTACCTGTGCTGAGCTTGGAAGCAAACTGGTCCCACACCCAAACCAGGCATGTTGTGACTCCTGGACTGGTACTGAGGTGGGGAAAGGGGACTTATTGGCAAAGTAAATTTAAACAGGCTCCATAGGACTACCTGCATCCAATGACTTCAACAATAGCTCCCTCAACGGAAAACTGGCCCCACCTTTCAAAGTTTGATAAACAAGAATAATCACAGTTAACAGTGAAAAGAGCAGTTCCAACCTCATAAGACCTTTCTCATAGGTATCAGTAAGGACGGAAATGCTTATTGTCCTTAGCTAACTACTGGAGCTTGAACACATCACAGTAACAAAGACTGTAAAAACGACTATTTTCAATTATCTCAGTCCCATTTTGTGCAAATTCACAATGATTGCAGACCATGAGGCCACATTTCATACAAGCTTTCCTTTGAGGAGATTTCAGGCATCATTAAGAAACCCCTTTGTGCTTATCCTGATTGTTGCATATGCTGAAACAGTGTTAAATGCCTCTTGAGAAAGACCATATCTTTGGCAATCCTTTCCAAAGATAATGTAGCTCTTTACAATGTGATCATGGTTGAGATGCCTGGAGCAATCAAAACTTTCAAATGCTACGTCAATTTTGCATGATATAAAACTAAGATGATAGAGACTTGTTCAGGTTTTTGAAAACTGGTTGGAAGCTCGGCTGCTTGTTTCTGCTGCTACACTTCCTTTCCATTGCTAGTTTTGGATGAACACTTTCGCTTAGATCATTTAATCCAGGCATTGAACATGTCTTTACCCTGCATGCTGTGCCAGCCTTCCATACAAACAATGCTAATGCTTCCTTTCTAGCAACAAAAACTTGTTCTGTATGACCAGATATATGAAGTTCTGATTTTCCCTTCTAACATTTTCTGAGCCAATCCTACCGATCTATGATACTTCAAATTTCTGTTAATGCAAATTCTGTCTCTTGGCTGAAAAGAAAGAGAATGATCCTCAATATAACAAATCCACAGCTACTCTTTGTTGTGGGGCTTGACCCATTCCATAATTTCCTCAAATTCCAAAGCTTTTTTCTCAAGCAAAAGCTTAATCGACATTGTCATCATGTTCCAATAATATGACCGTGTTTAGCACAAAAAGATACTATTGCTTAATCAATGCTAGTTTAAAGAGCACAGACACACCAGATCATAATAGCTGGCCATCATCTTGATTTCACAGGGATGCATGAGGTGAACGAGGAAAGCAAATCCCTTAGATAAGACACAACAATTATTCAAATTAGGAATGAGATGCCTAAAAGACACCCTTCCCCACAATGAGAGGTGCAGGATCCTAGTTCTTTCTTTTTCCTAGTTAATCAAGTCTTCCAAATCTTCCTGCGGTTGCATAGATTGTCTATATAATGTTACTGTATGGGATTGTGCAACACCTGCTTTAACCAGGTGTTCTGCCAGTCTATTATTTACCCTGAAACAATGTTGGATTGAGATAGAGGAGAACAGGTGGAGAATGGATCTTGCCTCAGTGAAGATTCTATCCATTATTCAATTTGGAGCATGACCTTTATGCATTTCCCTGATATAAGCAATGAGTCTCTGTTGGCTATAAGTTTATTGATGTTAAGATAGGTGACAAGTTTAATCTTCACAGAAGGCAATAGCCCTCAGCAAGTGAACAAGTAGTTACAAAATGAACATTCATATTTATCTCTGAAAATTTCCCCAGCCCCAAAGAAGCTTGTGTTGCCCTTGGATATGCCATTCAAGTTTGGCTTGACCAAACCTGACCTGGGAGGGGACCATTCGGTTGAAGCTCTGTTGGGATTGCTAGAAGCCACTCCACTAGCTCTATTTGGGCATATTTATATTTCAGACATGTTTCTGGAGCTTCGTCTGATCTATCTATAGGTGATAAGCTTGATTTTGGTTTTCTCATTTTTTAAGAAATGAATCAATTGTGTTGCAGAATCTTTTACTTCAGGCAGAACAGCTTTCTAAATGACATTGGAGGTGTCAAGATTGTTCAACCCCAAGATTGCATCTCTTGGCTCTTGCACATTTTTGAAAGGCTGTTAGCTTTTTTATTCTTCTAATCCGATTTTAACACAGAAATGTTTGTCTGTAGTCTCACAGAAAAGGAACAGTAATACTAATTATCGTTCTGCTTTGCTTGATTGTCTTTGACTGCCTTCTTTCTTCCTCTGTTTAACACATTTGTATTTCATCTGACTAGCATGAAAACATAAAATTAGTTTAGATGATTATGTTTTTGTCTCTGTTTATGTCTCTAACTAACTTTTCCTTTTTTTTTTCATCAGGAAATTCACCAGATATGGATATGGTAATTTCTATTTTGTTGCAGAGTGATATTCCATCAGGTTACATTGATAGAACGGCACCTTTGATCCCTCAGTCTTCATCAGCATATCCTGCATCGAATAATGCCATAGACCATGTTTCAAGCTTAAGGAAAGCAACACCGATCTTGAATGGCTCAAATATGAGTTCAAACAAGGCAGGACAAGGATGTAAGAGAAAGGAAGCCTATTCATATTAAATGCATTTTTCGTTCCTATGTTTTGTTGTCAAAATGCCTCAATCCAGAGGGGAAATTTTATTCCCTGTTGTGTATATACCAGCAGTAGAAAATTCAATAGATTCTTTTGTTTTTGTTTTGTCAATTTGTTCTTTTGGTTATGTATTCCATTTTAAGTATTATAATCTTGCAATGATGGATATCTTGTCTTTATCTACTGAGGGGTGTGGAAGAGGAAAGTGAGTTTATAAATTTATAATGCTGGAGTTTAGTCAATAAAAAGTTGTCTTTTGGAATCCTAAATTTCAATTTTCAGTTTTTCGAGACTTTACTTTCTTGCACGGTGTAGAAAACTGTTAATGTTAAAATACCTTACAGGCTTTTAAGGAACAAGCTTGATTTGTACTATATTTTGTTAGAATATTTCCACGTCCGTCGAAGGCTATTAAATTGTGAAGCACTTTTTACATGGTCAAGTATTCCATTTGATCAAGATGGAGACATATCTTGAATGATTTTAAATATCTCCTCTGTTCCAGAGCTTTATGGCTGCGTATAGCATTTCAAGCAGATTTAAAATACTTGTGTAATATGTTCGGCTGTGGCAGATTGCTGTAATGCGTGGCATAGTCAGCAACATAGATGCCAAATAGTATCTTAATTGTTCTGCTACGCACAGAATGTTACTGGTGGGAAAGATGCGGATCATTATTTTTATCGTTTTTTGTATACATTTGAGATGCGACGTTCCTCTTTTGGTATATTGGTAGAATGCTGGTAAAGTTTGGCATATGCAAAAATATGGTCATACAGGCATGCAAATGACTTTCATAAGTGCTAAGGTTGTGAGCTCTTCTAGTTAATTTAAGAGGTCAATCTGTAACATTCAAACACTGGGAACACTGAACCGAAATATTAGAATAAGTGCAAACGACTATCATAAGTGCTAAGATTGCGAGCTTCTAATTAATTTAAGAGGATGATCTGTAACATTGGAACACTGAACCAAATTTTTAGAATAGTGTTCCATTTTTTAAGTAATTCTGCAAGTACTGCACCTCACGTGATTTAGTTTGGTAAGCTATGTTCTCAAATATGTAAACACTAATTTTGGCAATGCTTGATTTGAGAATTTTATATTGAAGTAAAACACAAAACATTTACCATATGTTTCTAGGAATGGTTTGAGAGGCATCAGGGAGAAATATTGGCTGTGTATAATCCTGATTGCTTTAATGTGCACAAGGAAGCGCAAAGGAGATAATGCATCTGTTATTTTTCTATTAATAAATTGTAATATATTCGGGAAATGTTAAGGATGGTTTATATAAATCTCTTGGAAAGCGAAGAATGAAGGGTTTGTGATTGATCTCTATTTATTTACACAGTCTGCACTTTAAAAGCATATGAACATGGTTTCGTTGTAGGGGTGAACAGGCCTTTGCAGAGCTCTAGCCCTTTCTGGGCCGTGGGCTGGAGGGCATTAGACCTTTATTTTGAGACGTGTTATGCTGGATTGCAAATTTTTTCAATGGGAACTGTGTTGACGCGATTGAAGATTTGTTTTGTAAAAAAATCGATGGACAAACTTGCCTTTAGTTATTGTTATCTTTATCTGTATGACATGGTTTTGGACATTACTTCCGAGGCATTATGTTTTTGTATTTCAAATGCAAAGTATCTGAGTAGCAGTCATATCATTAACTTTATTCGAAATGTCATTCTCATTACAGGATTTTATTCCCTCTATAATACTAACTTTTTTATGGTCCTATCGTATAATTTTCATTTCTTAAACTTTACCGTGCTACCATTTTATGTACATAATAGAATACAATGTGAAATGGGCTCTTATTAAAAAACTCTATAAAATGGATAAACAATAGTTTAATTTTTTTAAAAATTCAAATTAATTCGCGGATGCATTCATCTCTGGTCCATACTGACATGAATTTACTACATTCGTTATTGTAATATAATGTTTTCTTAATTCAAAAAATAAAATATTGTGCTAGCTTTTTTACATGAGATTCAACGATCCTAATTAAAGTTTCTTTGTAAAAGAGTTATTATCCGTGTGCGGATGTTAACTTTAAGTATAACAAGCCGTGCTGTATAATATGTTTCATTATCTCCTACATTATCAATATATTTAAATATAATTTGTAAAACATTAGAAAATTAAAATTATAAGGGAAAGCATGCGAAGGGAGCAAAGTTTTCCAGCATTTATTTCACTTTTGTGGTTTTCACAAATTCAAAATAAACCATTTAAAATAAAAATTCAAATGTTTTTAAAAAACCAATTTTTTTTTCCTTAATAAAGTGTTTATTATCACAAAGCTAAGGACACAGATATGGATGTTTAAAATTATATGGTATGATTGAAGTGGAACAAAAGTCAATTATATGGTATGATTGAATTGGAACAAAAGTCAGTGGCAAAGCAGAGTTAATTATAACAACCGGAGAAAAAAAAATGCTTTTAAAATCTCTGCTGTTTGGTTGAAACTGACATTTAATTTTGAGATCTCTGACCGAATAATGTGCAGGTGGATATATCATGAATTCTTCAATTCCGGGACCACTCCAGAATGGCAATGCACTAAAGAATAGCAGCATGTCACCGCCTTTGACATCTTTCATTCGTCAATTACCTGCTGTGAATGGTAAGCTTGGGAGAATACGAGTGTAGTCTATCTTTTAATGCGGGAAAAATAGTCATGTTTATTTTTTTGACATTTAAAGGTCCCACATTCCATAATAAGTAGGAAATAGCTTGAACACAAATTGCCTGATATCTTTTAATATATGTTTTCGGCCCCACTTTGTGTGAATGGAGTGGGTGATTGTGTTAGAATATATTATATTTTGAAATGAAATGAGTTTAATTTGGGCATTTTAGAATATATTATATTTTGAAATGAAATGAAATGATTTGATTTTAATTAAGGCATTTTAGAATATATTATATTTTGAAATGAAATGATTTTAATTAGGGCAGGCTTCAAATAAAAAGAGGCCATTCTTTTTAAGATAGTGATTTTAAGGTCACACCTTGTAAGAGGATGAAACATATGTTTGTGTGAAAAACCCATCTCCTTAGTGTGATGATGGAACTTATATGTAGTATGAGAATGGACTCGTGCTGCAATTGCTTCAACGCAAATCGCCTAATTGTTTTTAGAAATCACGTTTTTAGGATGCGACTGAATTTTGTTTTCCCCGATTTCTGCAGGCCCTTCACCAGATGCGGATAGGGTAATTTCTGTTTTGATGCATAGCGACATTCCATCAGGATTCATTCATAGCAGAGCCCGTTTATCGGGTTTTAGGAAGCCCAATTTTTCTAATAGAGACGTGTCCGGGGCCATCTCAAATGGTCAGAGTCAGACTATGAAGTCATCCAAGACAAGCCAACCACATAAAAGAAGGCAAAATGAGCGTAAGTCCTTTTGTTGTGCTTGAAGTTTTTTTGGGAGTCATATGCCCTCCGAGTTAGATAAGTAATTATTGTATGTGGGGAGAACTAATACTTCTGATTGATTGCCCAGCAGATGATAAAGAAGAGGAGGAAGCATCTGAAAAACCTGTGATGGACATATTTAGGCGGCGACAAATAAGGAAGCTTCAAGCCATGTCAGTGGCAGCCACTCAGAGTGCCTCTACTTCTTCTTCTGCTCGCAGCTGAATACCTGCTACAAAGCTATTTGACATTAAACAAGAATGCATTGTATTTGTCACTGTTTTGTTGCACAAATGCCTCAGCAGGCTGAGAAAATTGCATTCCATGTAACCTATACTATTCAAATAAAAGAAAATCCAGTTGTATCTCCGGATGTTTATATCTTCAGCAATGCCCATATTGAAACATTGTTTTCGTGGAATTTTAAGGCACGTTAAAAGAGATAATTTTTTTAAAGTAGTTCTCTGTATTACAAGTGTTTGTTTCAGCTTTTACGATGATTTTGTTTGGAATTTCCAATGCTCATTGGAGTTTGGCACTTTGACGTCTCTTATTATTCAGTAGCTTTTGAGAAATTTCATGTGGAATTCTCTTCAATATTTCATGATATGGACATTTTGAATTTTTCTCATATATCCAAAATTTTAGTATATATATTTTAAATTGAAAAGCTCACTTATAATAATAATACATGAGTATTATGTTAATCGTAAAAAATGGATGAAATAAAATCATACCCATAATGCATGTTAAATTGAGCTATAAAAGCCTTGCTAAGGTCACATCAAAATCATACGATTGTTCCGCGACCGATCCGCGATCAGAACTGCATTGTTCCGCGCTGATTCCATGGTTGCTACCAGACGTACCTCTAACCCTAATCGCGTCCATGGCGGCGGCTCTGCTCCTGGACGGGAAAACAATGTGGCTGCGGGTATGGGTTTCACTTGAGACACCAAGGCTTGGGTGGGCAGCGGATCTCCTTCCTCCCCAGGCGATGGTCAGGCCCGTAACTCGGCTCCTGCATGTCTGGCTAGTAACGCGACCCTTTCACTCTGCAGTTGGAGGCGACACGACCTTGGAGGCTAATCAAGAGGACTCGGCCCTATCTTGGATTAATCTCGCTTTTACATCCTCTGAGGACGGCGGCACAATCACCGGTCAGGCTCCCCCTGGTGGAGATGGAGCACCTGTACTGGGAGTTCACCATGCTCTTGACGGGACTGGCCAAGGCGCATCTATTCACGGCCCCACTGTAACCTCATTCAAGGATGCATTAAGGGGCAAGGATTCTCCTATGAAGCCAACAGACAATACTCCATGCATAACATTTGGGGAGGAGGTCATTACAACTGAAAAATACTATCAGGAACATGCTCTGATCTGCAGATTCGGAGGACTCTGGCCCAGCCTTCCTGACCTACACGCATGGATTTCCAAGCACTGGACTCCTTTGCTCGTTGGGAGGTTAGACTTATATCCGTGTGCTAAAGGTATCTTCATTGTGACTTTCTCTTCAATTGTTGATAAAAACTCCATCGCTTCCAAGCTTTGGGTTTGCCAATCTAAGTACCTGATCATTAAACCCTGGTTCCCCTCTTTTAACCCGCTCACTGAGTCTTTTTCATGCAAACCTGTTTGGATCCGACTGCCCCATTTACCCCTCCAATTCTGGAGCGGTGAATGTTTGAAATCTATTGGAAACACCTTGGGAACTACTCTATTTATAGATTCTCAAACTTCTAATTACACTCACACTACCTATGCTCGAATCTTGGTGGAACTTGACACGGCTAAAAACCTCCCAGCAACCATTGATCTTAGGGTGCAAAACAGAACTTGGTCACAACCTTTAGATTACGAGGGTCTTCCATTTCGATGCAGAAGGTGTTTCTGTTTAGGTCATACCTCTATTGCTTGTGGGTTGGCAAAGAGCCAAAGATGAGAAACAGCTTGATTGGTGGAAAGATGCCCTCTCGGAACATTTGGTTTTCGATGCAAAAGAGGACCTTGATTCAAATTCAAATGCTAAGGTTGAATCTGGCTTTGTCCCTGAAATCCCTTTATTGGAAAATCCTATTGCCAACAACAAGGAAATTGCAACAAATTTATCTCATTTAGTTGTTGAAAGCATGGAAAAATTATCTCATGAAAACAATGATGTTGTTTCAGTTGGAAATTTTGCAACTTTGGAGGATTCTCCTTTTTCTAACCCTCCATTTGTGGAGGCATCATCAGGGTGGGTAACTGTCCGTAAAAAGAAAAAGGTTATTTTAAAGAATGCCACTTCTCCGCCTCGATGATTTGTCTCTCTTTTGGTGTTCGGTTGTTCTACATTGTCCCATGTCTTTGCCGAACATTGTTTTTGGATTTGCCATGGTGTTGCATGTGCGATTGCAGAGAAGTTGTTGTTTTTTTCAAATTTTTTTTCTTTGAATTATTCGGGTGTTGGTTCTTTTCTGAGCAGATTGTTTTCTCATTGTTGGGCTTTCATGTTTCAATCTTGGCTTTTGAGCCTTCATGTACAAGGGTATAGTCCCTTTCAAAAAACTATTTGCCAATAATAAAAAAAAGGTCACATCAAAATGATTATATTAATTATCTATATTGTTTTTTTGGATATATGAAACGAGGAAAGGGCGAGAAAGGGCCTTCTCCCAAGAGGGGTGGAATATCATCCAAAAGAAAGAGGCTGAAAATTACATCGTCTAGCCTCTACAAGTTCATATTGAATTAAAAACATCATACATTAACAAATTCTCACCACACTTGAACCAAGGGAACCATAATCCAATGAAGAACTAGGTCAAACAAATTAATATAACACATGATAAAATTCAAAGCAAAGCAAGCTCCATTAGATGGGTCACGAATAGACTAGTAATATCGGTTATCTTCACCATTGTTGGGTTCTAGAAGTTGGTTTGTAAGGAGACATTAGGAAGCTTTGGGAAGTGACAACTATGTGACATACAAAGACCTTGGATGACAACGATGATGAGCGATTTCAGAACCCATTTAATCAACATTGACAAGTGAGAGGCATAATCTAGATCCACCAAATTAAGAGCATCCACCAAAAATTTTGGGGTGCCTTCGTCACCAACCTCTGCGCCAACAAAGTAGAGTCCATAAGAGCTAGCATGTTTGCCCAATAATGGTAATCAAGGGGGTCGAAGTGGATGAGCGGGAAGGCCTACTTGAAATGGGATAGGTTTATGGAAATAAGATTGAGCAAGACGAGATCGGGATTGGGGTAAGGCAATTGGGTCCTCAATAGGAAGGGGGTAGGGTCCTCAACATGAAGGGGGTGGCGACACGAGTCAAGGAGGAGGGGGTCTCCATTAACAGGAGTTCGGGTTCCAAAAACACTCCATAATAGGAACCAAGTACTAAATCCAAGGCACTCAAGTTAAGGTTGAGGTCTCTTACCAACAGATTCAGAGAGCCTTTAATTGATCGAAGGAGCAATTTTGGACAATAGAGAGGAGGAAGTTCTTCATAAAGAACATCATAGTTACAATCCTTGAGGTTAATTTGGAACTTGGACCTCAACTCATCTCGCATTCCAAGACTTTCCCTTCAAGTTGAGAATCTCCTCACTACGGGAATGCCCGGGATCCGTTGAATTAAAGAGTGCATTGATGAGAAATGTGAGACGTGATTCAAGCAATGTAAGCCAAAAATGAGACGTTTGCATGTAACCAGGGACCCGCATATTTAACATGAAACACATGATGCACATCAAAGCCACATGTCAAAAATGAAAAAGTACAACAACGACCCATGACAAGATACACTTACTCATAGGCACTTCCCACAACACATCATTGTTCATGGTGAAATATTTATTACAATCCTATTTTTATTAGTTGACTATAATTGTTTGAAGAACACATAACATGGGACCCTTTGTTCCTTTACAACTAGGCATATGTTTTTTTTTGTTTAACATTTCACCTATATTGGTTCCTTTAGAATTTTCTCGTTTCTCTTATGGAAATAACTTTATATAGCATGATTGTGATTAGGAATGTATATACACACATACATCTTCTAATATTTGACTTAAGGATTTGTTTGAAAGAGCCATGTTTACTTGGTTTGGAAAAATACTCTCGTTATAAGGAGGAAAATTCACAGGAAGAAAAATGAAGGTTACTAGATCAATAGAAAACCTATCCCGAGTTCATTTCATAACATTGTTTAATGCTAACAATACAGTCTTTTCATCTTCCAGTTATTACAACCATGTAGGTTAATTAATTAAGTTGTATCATTCTTGATTCACAATCCGTTGCTCAAATTAGGGATTCATATTTTCACAATCATATTGCGTATGAAAGGGTACATTACACATGTGTTCCCGTTATAGAGATTTTTCTTTGAATTGATGCAACAAATTTCACATTTCAAACTACTGCTTTCATCATCTTAAGGATTTAATCTCAATAGCAATGGGTGAATTACATGTTTCAACCATAAATTCTACTTCCTGAGTGATCCTAGGTTTGATATATTCCTATCTACGCCAAGGGTTCTACTAGCTTTTACAAGTCCAACTAGAGTGCAATTTCCTTAACTCACAAGACCTTGGCTACAATTGAAGGTATCCCATTCTCAAGGCTACACTTTATTATTTCATTAGCATTGTTGTTTAATCCACATTTATGCAAACAAAGCATGTGATCATGCATCATATTTGGTTTTTCGATTTATTAGGTTGTTGTATTAGTTGTGGAGCTCTACTTTATTACATTCATTTTATGATCACATTTGACATTTTAGTTGGTTTTGACATCGTTCAATGGCGTACCATTTTTCTTAGTGGGCATTCCAAATATTAATCTTATTTACCCTTTTTTCCAGCTATATTTACATGGTTACTTTGGTCATGTATTATCATCATTTTGGAACAAATGTAATTCCTATAACACTTACATAACACTTAGGGATTTAAGACTACAAGGAATATGACCTCGCACAAGAAAACTCATTTCATTTCTCTTAGACATGCAAGTATTAAGTGTATATTGCAAGAGAGATATCCCAAATAATCTTATGCATTACAAAAGCCTCCTAAGGACCTATTTCAATTGTTTGGTAAATACACAAGTAATTTGAAACGTAGTCTCCACTCACATAATTTAGATCTCACAAAAGATCAATCATAGGTATAACCACCAACTATCTTGCAAGGCTTTGACCACCCACTAGGGTACTAAGGGAAATTATGCACAAGGGGGTTAACTTATTCAAGATATGGTCAGACGTACAACACCTAGACATGATCACCTCACTGGCCCCAAAATGGTAGGTTCCACAACATATATGCACCACGTCATAAAATATCAAGGAAATGGTCCTTAATAAGATGTCTTAGGTGCGAAGCATGAACACGATTAATGAGATCATAGTATTTTATTAATACGATCAATGTTTTATACCTTGAAAAAGACTCAAATGGGGGAGGAAGGGAAATAGACATTATAACTCGTTCTTTTAATTTTGTTAGTTTTGAAGAGAGGAGATTCTACCTAGCATTGTGGGTGTTAAGGAAATAAACCAATCATTAACATAACAAAAGATCAATTTAATATCTTTATAACATAGGTAAAAAATGAGCACAACTTCACATCCAATTCGACACTATAAAAGATAGCCACATTGGTATTCCCTTTTCAAAATATAATAAGAACAATTCTCCGAACAATAATACATATCATTATTTTATGGTAATACATGTATTGCAAGATGAATATAACTTTACAATGACAACTCATTAATTACAACATATCACATCCAGAAAATTCCCGTTTGTTCGAGTATATACCTGTAACTAACGTTGTGTCATTCCTAGGACTGAGTATGGAAATCCCCTACAATCAAGCATAAATTCCACGCATCCATCATTTCAAACAATCGGAACAAACAATAGAGATAGGGAGAGAGAGACAGAAGAGTAAGGGAAGGAGGAAGAAAATCTAGGATTCATTTTCTTTTCAAATCACCGTAACATCCTGTATCCAATTTTCATTTCATTTCAACTCATATACATTTTGACCCATTTGTATTATCAAAACCCAAATCAATATTTTCATAATTATCTCTAGAGAGAGAAAGGGAAGAGAGAGAAAGTATGGATTTCATTTTCCTTTCTATTCATCATATCATAATCACATACATTATCAAATTTTCATTTCATTTCCAACCCATGAACATTTATAACTCATTTACATTTTAGAACCAGTCAAAATATCAGAGTTACTTCTAGAAAGAAAAAGAGAGAGAGAAACATCATAATTTCCCAAAAAGCATTCATACAATAATTTGATCAATTCATACTCTATAAAGTGTGGAAACAATATGTACAAGGTTCCATGGTTAGTTAGGAGTCAACAAAACCCTTAGAAGGTGTGTTTAGCTAAAGTTTCAAATTTGGTGCAAGTTGGCCGAAACATCTAAAGTGCTCACAAATTGGGCCTTGAAAACACTCGTTTTAAGTTTGAACACAAAGTTTGATGATTCCTGCGTACTCTCCCATATACATAGAATTCATTGTGTTTTATAGAAGTTTATTACGAAGAGCAGAGCTCAAGTTACAAGGGCAACTCCAAGGCCAATTATCGTAATTGCGACAACTCTTGTCACTTAGTGACCAGTGGGCCCCAAAACCCACTTGCAAAACTAGTCTCCAAAGGAATTTTCATTGAAATGCATATGGGTTACGATTCTCTTCTTGGGCGGTCTAGGGATAGGTGGAAGTGGTTTTCATTTTCACTCGAACTAAGCGGTAACCGTAGGCCGAAACCGATCGCATTTTAGTAAAAAGAGCACGTCACTACAAGTGACTGATAAGCTAAGAGGGTTTAGGAATATGAATTGCAAGAGCGATAAATAATTTCAAACAACTCACTAAGTTTCCCTAATGTGTTTCATGGTACCAGGGGTCATGTAACGAGTTTTGGTTTTGCGGTATGTTTAGGTGTGGCTCTCCATGTGCGTAACTTTAAATATCCAAGTTTTCTTCTTCTTTTTGGTATTTATGTACCGAGAGTTCACGCCAAAGAAATATTTTGTAATTTTTCTCGAATTATGCTCCCTATCATTCAACCGTAGATCAAGAATTTCGCGCTTGTTACCTGTCCAAGTTAATGCACCAAACTAAACACAAAAACCCTGAAAAACCCCAATGAAATTGATACTGATGAAGATGTAGACGGATGAGAGGAAACCGATGTAGATAAGACGGCGCACACGAGCAATTCGCACAATAGATCCGTATCCCGCAAACACCGATGCTTGACGTAAAAGACCACGTTAAAAGATATTTAGGTGGACTGCCCGAGAAGCGGGTCCGGGAAGCGATAAGCTTCCTCGGCGGATGTCACTCCACGTTTTCAATTAAGAAAAGAAGCATGCATGATAAAAGATGTAAGTAAAAAGCTAGATTTTCTGATTGCAGTAATAAGACAGAATCTAAACAGCAGACAGAAAGTACAGAAAACAGGGAACTATGAAATAATGCCGGATTTGTGTTACCTGTATCCTTTTACCTATCTGCAGGGAAATCGCGCGATCGGGTAGAATCGGCGCCGATCGATGTGGTCGGCGCGTCGATCGAGACGAATCGGCGTTGATCGGATGAGATCGGCGCCGACTAAAGGCGATCGATCAATCGAGATCGTATGCGATAAGATTCGGGAATTAGAAGGTGAATGTGGTCTGCTGGATGTGCCGAAGTTGGCGAGACGCTGGAACAGAGTCACCAGATGATAGATGGTTGTGTGCGATGCTGATGTGACAGAGACAGAGTAACGGTGCTCCTCTCAGGGATTGATTCGGACAGGATCTGCCCTAATTTGATACAATTGATGCTAAAAGATCTCTCTTTCTCACAACCTGTATCTCTCTCGCTCTCTGTTCGTGCGTAAGTGCTTCCTTTTTCATCTGTTCGCTTTTTCGCTCGTTCGTGGTCTCTTTTTCGGTCCCTAGAACTGAGTTCTGGACTCGCTTTTATAATCGGCGCCGCTCCTAGAAAATCGGCGCCGACCATATGGGTCGGCGCCGATCGCGGAATAGACTCCCGAGATGGCCAAAATGAGCGATTTCAAGAAAGATAAGATTTATCCCGAATACGGGAAATATCCCGCTTAGGGAAGAGGAAAAATAGATGTGATACATAGATAGAATAAATTTGGGGTGGATAAGTGATTAAGATGCATGGGAAGAAGCGTAATCAAATATTTAATATTTAATCACTCATGGGTAAGATGTGATGGGGTGAATTAAATTTGGAATAAGTGATTAAATCACAAATTGGATAATATCCCAAGGGGATAGTTGGTGACGTAAAACGTGCCCCAGGTTACCTAAGCAAGTAAATGAATGAGAGGGACACTAAATTGAGTAACCAATTTTAAGTGTCTACATTTTGCCCCTTTTTGTCAAGTAACTCATATAAGCAAGGTTATGAGGCAAAAACAAAGGGATGGAAGAAGGGAAGAATTTGTGATGATGTGATCCCCCTCAAACTAGGGATGGGATGGATGATAGAACAGACGATCCCAAGTTTGAAAAAGGTAGATGAAAAATGCAGGATGCCCCAGTCGGATGCCTGGAGTAGATCTGATCATTGATGACGCATAAAAATAAATAAAAGGCAGCAACCTAAGGAACTCACATTGGTAGGGCAAACTAGCCGGTCTCCTCATGAGACGACGTTAGTGCCTACAGACCCATGAGTGTAAGGAGAACTGCAAAATAGTCAGCATCTAAAGAGAGACACATTGGTAGGGACAACTAGACGGTCTGCAAAGCAGACGACGTTAGTGCCTACAGACCCGTTTAACTCTAAGCTGCCAAAAAGTACGAGTGTCCCACGCAAAGGGAACAAACCCGAAATAGACAATGATATCGAAAAGATGCGCCGAAAGACAAAATTCAGCACACAACAATGATCAGATAGATAAGTAAGCCAAGCATCAACACTATGGCAAACAGATATAGAAAATCGGCGGCGACCAAACTAATCGGCGACGACTAAAACAAACGGCGTCGACCCAAAAAATCGGCGCCGACCAATCCAGGCACATATAAATATGCGAACGGAAAACGTAAACGATTTATTTTCAACGTGACGATTGATTCAGAAAGAGACCGATTTTTGATTTGAGCATCATGGAAGCCTCTGGGAGCGGTCAGAAGCGCAGGAGGACACGACCTGGGGTAAGTGGTCATTCTTGAACCCATTGTTCTTAATTTATTTTTTTTTTTGTTTGATTTTTTTTTGCATGGGAGGCCAGGGTCCGGTTCATGTCCGTACAGGCAGTCGGCGCCGATTGGTGTAATCGGCGTCGATTGGTGTTGGATCGGCGTCGATTGGTATTAATCGGCGCCGACTAAAATGAACGACGCCGATTTTACCAAATCGACGCCGATTGATAGATGTTCATTTTTTTTTTTTTTTTTGTCTTGGAGGATGTGATTTGGGGAAATAAGAGACTAATTATGTTTTTGATGTCGTGGATGCAGGCACGAGAGGCTCTTCATATGAGGGACGCCATTCCTGAGTTATTGGAGACTATTCTCCCTGATGTGACAGATGCAGACTGGCAGCATTTAGAGCTAGCCGGGCTCGGGGGTTTCCGATATTATAGACGAGTGTCACGAGATGTGGAGCTCATGCGGGCATTAGTGCGACGGTGGGACAGCCACACGTGCACTTTTTGGTTCAGGACGGGTGAGATGACTATCACCCATGAGGATATATTCAGGATCCTGAGATTACCGATTGCTGGGGACCCGATTGAGATCACACCCCGGGAGCAGCAGCAGAGGGCCCTCGGTCGGTTATACAGAGATAGGGCAGATGACTCTGAGATAGTATCTGGGGCAGTGCGGATCGCTTCTCAGTACAGGCAGGATAGCCCTCGGAGCAGGCGGATAGCCTTGATTCAGATGGCGATATCTTACTTTGCCCTGCCAGATTCAGGAGGTGGGAGATTCCCATTGTTACTGTTAGACTGTGTCTGCGACATCTTGCAGTACAGACAGGTTTTTGCCTTCGCCGATGCCCTGATAGCTCAGATATATCATGAGCTATGGATGTACACCACTGGCCGGAGGACAGGATTGACGCTCTTTGTGCTCCATCACTTGGGCGTATGAGCACATAGCGGTGATCAGGCCATCCGGGCTTCCTTGGATGCCAGCAGGAGTGGGAGGGATTGATTATGGATTTCGGAGATGGCGGGCTGACATGGCCGCAGGGGATACAGTAGATCAGCCGAGTGGTACTGAGCGCTTTCAGACGCCGACACCGGATCAAAGTTATCTGAGGCCGATCGGGCATTTCCGACATGGGCTGGTCAGGATGCCCACTTAGTAGCACTGAGACGGAGCCGGGTGGTCAGGGGCCGTAGGCCGGATATGTGGGAGCGAGTCCCATTCATGCGGATACTGAGACAGTTCGGCCTAGTACAGACAGTGCCGACCACCTACACGCCATATAGGCGGGATAGCAGAGAGACGGATTTGCCGATTTTGATCCCGGCAGACCCACTGAGAGAGGCCCCACCCTCCGCAGACAGTGATGATGACGCGGGGGTGGATGAGGGCTACGCAGCATGGTACGACACAGAGCTTCCACGACATCTCCCGCCATCTATAGATGCTGACGAGGAGGACATAGCTGCTATGCTGGACAGACTGGAGGTAGAGCATGCCACCCTTACACAGACACATCAGGTAGCTCTGGAGGAGATCAGGGCCTTGACAGAGGAGAGGGATGCCCTGATTGTGGAGAGAGACACCGCCGCCAGGAGCGAGATATAGCGATCCAAACAGAGGGATCGCTACCTTCGGCATAGGAGGCCCTCGTGGGCCAAATATGGAGAGACCGGTGCCACATCGTAGTCCGGCACACAGGCACGACCTCCTAGGAGGGGCACCACCAAAGAAGATCGCAAAAGAGCACTGGAAAACAACAACATCGTTACGAGCACCGGGTACTGTGAGCCTGAGCACATACCAGTCTCTCCTCGCTGAGGTGAGATACTATGAGGATGCCCTAGCGCAGCATGCCCCAGACGTGCCTCGGTACGGGGCGAGGAGGAGAGGAGCGACGGCTACAGCGAGCGGAGCCTCAGGTGGAGGGAGTACTGGGAGAGATCGAGGTGGGCCGAGACCTCCAGCAGCAGGTGCATCGAGCTCGATAGGCGGCGGCCAGGAGAGACAGCCAGGTGCAGAGGAGGGTGGAGGGGATAGTGTCCTCCACGCTTCAGATTTTACTATATAGAGATTTGATAGATTTTGTATCTGTATAGTGATGTAGCCTCGATTGGAAGGCATTGTATAGATGGCTTGATTGAAAGCCACCCATTTTTGTACAGACACACATGTATATATAGATTGATCATGTTATTTGTCATATGATTGTACTCATGCTTTTAATTTTGATATACATGGATAGATGGATATAGATATAGACTGATAGAGTATAAAATAGATGTGATTGGATAGATATAGACTGATAGATGATAGAAATAGATGTGATTAGATAGATTGATATGTGGATATAATTTTGATAGATGGATGTGATGTAACTTGGATGTACATGTGTTTAAATGTTTTGATGGATAGATTTAGATGGATGTGTTTGATGTATGGATTAGATATAGATAGATGTAATGTACCTTGGATGTACACTTTGATGGATAGATTTAGATATAGATAGATGCAATGTACCTTGGATGTACATTTTAATGGATAGATAGATGGATGCGTTTGATATATGGATGTAATTTTAATGAGAAATGAATACAGATAGATGTTTTGATAGATAAGATGAATTTTGATAAAAGATGAATTTTGATTGAATTTAACATGTGAAATGTCAATTTAACTAGATGCAAGACAGAGAAATGGGGAATACTCCTTGCAAGAGCCAAAGATGTAAATGGAAACAACCGTGACTTAGAAGAGAAGATACTCCGATAAGAAGAAAAAAAAAAAAATGATAAGTCGGACTTCCAACCGACCATAGATAAGATCCAGATAGGAAATCGAAAGACCAAGCATACAAGGCCCTATATAAGATTAAAATGAACCTGACACTAACTAGTCGCAAACCAGATCTAGGATAGAAACGGGAAGAAAAGTAAGTATCTTGTCGGAATTTACAAGGGACAGAATACATGTCCATAGTAGGAAAATAGGATTCTCCATATGATCGACAAAAGGCCCTAAATCTCAGCTTCATGATTTTGACAGAAAAGCAAACTGATCAATGCGGGAAGTTTGCTTGATATGGAAAGACTGATCGATGCGGGAAGTCTTTCAGTGATGCTAAAGAGTGTATAAACTGACTGGAAGGCTGATTAATTACAAGAAGCCTTGAATTTTTCTTTGAGAAACAGCCGTCCTTCAAGGGAGAGGTCTGTATTTTGAATTTTAATGATAGCCATCCTTCGAGGGTATGGTCTATATTTTTAGAATTTTTGATAATAGCCATCCTTCAAGGGCATGGTCTATTTTCTTTTTGATTCACTTGATAATGTATGGATAGCTGTCCTTCAAGGGATCAGTCTATCTTTTGGATAGCATCTTTTTTTTTTTTTTTTTGAAATCTTTTTTTTAAAGAAGCTGAGTTTAGAACTAGATAGATCGACGAGGAAGAGAACAAAGAAGAACATGCACTCATGCCCCGAGTAGATCCGATTAAGATAAGTACTTGGGACAGATGAAGTGGTGATTAAGGTATTCCTACCATGAGGAGGAACATATCCAAAAGAAACGTGTAATGAGTAGAGCCGCGATACTCATATTTAAGGTAAACGAGGCAATAGGCGGAGAACCACACAATTTCGAATCACCACAAAAGTAGATGACTGGTTATTAGGACGGATGAAAGATCTGTGTTGCGACTAGATTTGTGTAAGATAGATTTTAACAGTAGAAGGGCCGTAAATGCAAAGCATTAAGAGGTTCCGCTTCAGGTATACCATCCATGGAAGATAAACGATAAGCCCCAGACCCATATTTATGAGTGATAATGTAGGGGCCCATCCAGTTGGGAGCAAACTTACCACGTTGACTTCTTTCGAGTGTAGTGACATTTTGATTTTCCTTAAGAACAAGGTCACCAATTTTGAAGTCACGGTGCTGCAAATGCTTGTTATAAGCACGTTTGACTCGCTCAAGATAGATTTGATGATGCTCAAGAGCGTTGAGACGCCGCTCATCTAATAATTCAAGTTGTGCTAGACGATTTTGACGATAATCCTCATCGGAGACGAATTCTCTGAGGGAAACACGAAGAGATGGGATTTGGACTTCCAAAGGAAGGACACCTCAGACCCATAGACGAGAGAGAAGGGAGTAGCACCAAAGAGGAGTACGAATGCTAGTCCGATAAGCCCAGAGAGAGCAAAAGGGATATGTAAATGCCAATCCCTACCAAATGACTAGTTACCTTTGTGAGGATATTACACAAAGTTTTATTGATGCTTCGGCCGACCATTATTAGCTTGAGGATAGTATGGAGAAGAAAAACTGAGTTTGATATTGAAAGCGTTGCAGAGATTCTACAAATCAGCGTTCTTGAAAGACTTACCATTATCTGTGATTAGCTTGTGTGGAACGCCAAAGCGACAAATGATGTGTTGATAGACGAAATCAACTATGGGTTTAGCCTTTGTTGAAGAAAGAGGGATAGCTTCTACCCACTTAGTAAAGTACTCAGTGGCAGTAATGATAGAATGATGACGCTGTGAAGAACGGGGATTGATGAGACCAATAAGATCAAGACCCCACTGCGAAAAAGGCCACAAATCCACCGCAGGTTGCAAAGCTTGACTAGGGATGTGCGTGAGATTGGAATGTTGTTGACACTTGATGCACTTCTTAGTGTATTCACAACAATCTCGATTAAGAGAAGGCCAATAATACCCCAAACGTAAAATGCGCTTGGCTACAGCTAAGCCACTAAAATGTCCACCACAGATACCGTCATGGACCTCCTGAATAGCTTTAGATGATTCATGGGTTTTGAGGCATCGAAGCAAAATACCATCAAAGCCACGTTTGTAAAGAAGGCCGCCTAGAATAGAATAGCGATTGGCGCGTTGGACAAAAGACCTTCTACCATTGGAAGTCAGATCTGGAGGAAGTATCGAATGAGATAGATAATCAACTATCTGTTGATACCACTCATCCTGAGTATGGGTTGTGACAGCATTGATTGAAGTTAGTTGCCCAAGATAAGATGGTTGATCTAATCGTTGCACAGCCACATAAAGACGCGAGTCTTCGGTAAAAGGCGGGATAAGTGAGGCTAACGAGGCCATGGTATCCGCGAATCGATTTGCAGTGCGAGGAATGGCTTGGATGGTGAACTTATCGAAAGATTGGAGTTGAGCAAGAACGATGTCACGATATTTTTGAAGGATATCATTCTTACATTGATAGACACCCGTGACCTGATTAACGATGAGTTCAGAATCACCAAAGATGTCAATATGACGAGCGCCGAGATTAATGGCATTTTGAAGACCTAAGACAAGAGCTTCGTACTCAGCCATATTATTGGTGCACTCAAAGTTTAATTTGTGTGCAACTGGGATAGGCATACCCCAAGGAGGAATCATCACGAAACCCGCACCTCCCCCTTGCTGGCATTTGGATCCATCAAAGAAGAGCTTTACTTTAAATGGAGATAGACCAAAATCAATTTGTTGGATATTTTCATCGGGGAATTGAGCAAGGGGGTCTTGAGTGTCTGGAAGAGGAGCATCAGCTAATTGATCTGCAATAACCTGACCCTTGATAGCCTTTTGCGGGATAAACTCGAGGTCAAATTCAGTCATAAGCATGAGCCAACGAGTGATACGATCATTGTGATAAGGCTTTGCATGAATTGTCTTGAGAGGATTGACACTTGTGACAATGTAAGTTTTATGATTAAGGAGATAATGACGAAGCTTAGAAGTTGCGAAGAAGAGAGCACAACATAGTTTTTCAGCTTCGGAGTAACGTGTCTCATACTCATGGAGGGTGCGACTGATGTAATAGACAGCTTGTTCTTTACCACAAGTGTCCCGATGTGAAATCATGGCTCCCAGAGCATGGTCAGTCACAGAGATATAAAGATAGAAAGGCTCCCCCTCGCGTGGAGGTGTAAGCACGGGTGGAGAAAGAAGATAAGCTTTGAGATCATCAAAGGCCTTTTGGCAATGCTTATCCCATTCAAAATGAACATTCTTACGGAGGAGATGGTGAAAAGGTTGACAACGGTCCGACAATTGGGAGATAAAACGACGCACTTGTTGGATCAAGACGCCCTTGAGACTCATGGAGTTGCTTGAAGTTAGAAGGGGAGGCATCTCAAGGATGGCTTTTATTTTTAAGGGGTCCACTTCAATACCCCGATGGAAATGATAAAACCTAAAATTTTACCAGTGAGAACGCCAAACACGCACTTAGCTGGGTTTAGACGAAGACAGAGCGGATAAGCCTCTCAAAGAGAGGTGCAAGGATGAAAAGATGATCCTGACGACGCTTGGACTTGCCGAGGAGATTGTCAACATAATCTTCCACAGTTTTGTGCAAGAGATCATGGAAGATGTAGGTCATTGCTCGTTGATAGGTTGCTCCTGCGTTCTTAAGACCAAAAGGCATGACACGATAACAAAAGGTCCCCCAAGGAGTTATGAAGGAAGTCTTATGTTGGTCTTCTCAAACGATGAGAATTTGATTATATCCAGAGAAACCATCCATAAGAGAAAGCATCTCATGACCCGCAGTTAAATCTACGAGTTGGTCGATATTAGGTAGAGGAAAATCATCTTTTGACAAAGCAAGATTAAGATCCCTAAGTCGGTACAAATTCGAATTTTCCCAAAGAGCCTTAGTTACTCGGTACTACATTGACACCCATTGTGGATAATCGATGGGTTGGATGAAGTTAGCCGAGAGCAAGCGCTATAATTCTTCTTTAATGAAGGGGCTACTCGAGGGTGCATTTTACGTAATTTTTGCTTAACCGGTTTGATGTTGGGAAGAGTAACGATATTGTGGACCACAATATCGGGATCGAAATCCCGCATATCCTCGTATGACCAAGCAAAGGCCTGACGATGTTTGGAAAGAAAAGTGGTAAAATCCCCTAATTCCTGTGGATTAAGGGATTGGCCGACCTTAATGATGCGAGGGTCTTCAGAAGTCCCTATATTAAGGTCAATAGTGGCTTCGTTGAGAAGGGTAGACGTGTCAGAAGGAATAGTCTTGGGGAGATATGAATCCTCTGCCCCCAGATAGGTGAGGACAGAATCATCATCCGCACAGTGGATAGTGTTGATAGTAGGAGAGTCGTCTCCAACTATTTCAGGGAAGATTAATGGTATAGAAGCGGACCGATTGTTAGTCTCATAGGCTAACGGCCCTAAGGAAATGGTATTGATAAAAAAAAAAAAGTTAGGTGGGATGGACATGTCATCGTTCACATCAAGTGATGCTTCTGACTTAGTGGGGGAAGATGGTTCTTCAGTAGGAAGAGGCTCATCGAGAATAGTGATGGTGGCTTTTGAAAGAGGTTTAAATCCTAAACCAAATTTCTGATGTGGCATGAGAGTAGGAATGGATTTGAGGTCATGTATACCTTGTTCATATTTTCCCAGGCCAAAGCCTTTCCACGCGCATCGATATAGATAAGTTTTTGCAAACGTGGGATTCTGTAGATAATCAAACCCTGTTAAGTAAGGTTTGGTCCTAGGAGGAGAATCTGGGCGATAGTGAGGCGTATCAAGACCACCGTAGATGAAATTAGTCTGTTGATTGGGCAGACCAATGGTGACGATGCGACCGAGACCTGGTTGATATTCAGGTTGTTTGTCTGGTCTACCATACTCATTAGGTTTGAGATGGGCATCAAAAGAAAAGAGAGGAAGCTCTCCTAGTGAGAAACGCTGCAATGTCTCTTCTAGATTTTGTAAATCCGGTAGTTTGGTTGCAGGTATGGAAGAAGATGAGGCCCCGTCAGGAGAACATGCATTTTCTTTTAAAGGGGCAGATCTTGTGGTCATGTCGCATTGTGCGGAAGGAAAAGGATCTCCTGGATGAGTATATATTTTGCCCTCATATTGATATTTTAGGCATCGATGGAGGGTGGATGGGACACAATGCATTGCGCGAATCCAGGAGCGTCCGAGGATCATATTATAGTGGAATTTTCCTTCGACAATGTAGAAGAGTTCGTGAAGCAGCTTCTTACCTACTCGAATGGGTAAGACCACAGTTCCTAGAGTGACTGCTAGCTGATCGTTAAATGATCGAAGGGCGAAAGGCGGGGGTGACACTACATTCTTTGGTAACTTAAGTTGTTCGAATGTGTGCGAGGAGATGACGTTGAGTGCAGCTCCACTATCGATCATAACACGTTTTAAGGTAGTGTTATTGATTTGGACTGTGATAAAGAGGGGAGCCTCCAAATCCTCTGAAGAAAGAGGAGGAATTTCCGAATCTTCAAAAGAAATGGCGGTTGATGGTCCATTCAATCCAACAACCAACTCGAAGGGCTGGGGCTCATCGGAATTCACTGCGATGTGACGCAGATTATCAATTAGGGCCTGGCGATGTTGTGGAGAGGATTGGATGAGGTCAAAAAGAGACATTTTGACCGGAGCCTGGGTGAGTTGTTTCATAACACTCTCCTCAACAGACACGGGAACTTGAGCCCGAGGTGCAGCACGAATAGAGACCCTGGGTCGTGGGGCTGATGAGGAAGGAGAAACGCCTTCAGGGGCTGCAGAAATGACAACCCGTGGTCGAGATGCTGAAGATGAAGATGGGTTATCATAGTGTTGGGTTCTAGTGGCGATATGGATTGTGTCAATTTGGGAAGGTGGAAGATCAAGTGGAGTGGGACCACCAGAGGTCTGAGTGGATTGTTGGGGCTCAGATGGGGCTAAGGTGACAGGAGGTACTTGTTCCTCCTCCTCCAGCAAAAGATCGCTTTCTTCCAAAAGGTTGTTCACAACAGCTTGAAGAGCTTTACATCCCTCGGTATCATGACCCGGGGTGCGGTGGTAAGCACAAATCAAATCAGAGTTAAACCAGGTAGGTTTCACTCCTTTAGGGTTATAAGGTTTAATCGGAGGAAGGGTTATGGATGAAGATTGGATAAGTTGATGAAGGATTTCGGTGTAGAATCCGGTAGACGAAGAGGAGGATAGAGATGATGAAGATGGTTCTTTTACATTAACCGATCACGAGGTAAAAGAACTTGCATGTTAGGTTTAACAGTCTTTTTTAGGGATCATCTTATTTTTTGGACATTTGGAGGAGCAGTCTTGGGCACTTGAGATGGGAGTAAGTGAGACATGATTGACTTTGGTGGAGGAGGAGCCCCTAAAATAGATTTTGAAGATGATGGAGATGTGACAAATTTTGCGGTCTTTGGAGACAAAGGGGGTTGCTTGGTCGAATTTACTGATGATTTAGATAATGTCGGTTTAGAAGAGGAAGAAGCTCCCAAAGTAGGTGTAATCGGAGGAACATAGAGTGCCTTGGTTTTTGGTAATGAAGATGATGATCCTGATAGAAGAGGTGACGTCTTTTTAGTAGGTAAGTCTATTTTTCGGGTATTGGTGAAGAATGTGTTGTAGAAGAAGATGATGGCTTTGATAAGTGTGTAGAAGAAAACACCTTCTCAGCGGGAAAATCCAATCGTTTATGAGGCGTAGAGAGAGATTTTTGTGGAAGAGCACCAAGAGTCTTGATGGTCCGAAATATGGGCTTTCCTTTTTCAGGGATGGTGACAACTTCAACGGCATAAGGTGATTGTAATCTTTTCGGAGGAAGCAGGTGGGGAGGTACTGATGGTGTAACGTTAGATTTTGGTTGTCTCGGTTTAGGTTCAGGAACCGAGTGTATAGGTGTTGATGCTACTTCTTTTGATTTTTCCTTAATAGGCAAAGTAACATTAGTGATGGAAGAAGGGGGTGATGAAGAAGCAGTTCCTTGCGAAGGGACTACTTCTGATGCAGTAATCATGGGTGAAACTACTGTAGGAAAAGAGATAGGAAGGGTCAAAATCGAAGATGCTTCCGTCGAAGTCGGCACAATTATAGGTACGTTCACCAAGGGCATAGTTGCAGCGGGAATGGGAGCAACAGAAGTAGATGTGTCTGTAGTGGAAACTCGAAGGGATGTAATTGCCTCGAGTATTGAAAGAATGTCTGATGATGAGACAGATGAGGATGACACTGTCTCGGGCATGGATGGAAGGTTAGACAAAGGAGCGGAGAGAGATGACTCCGTGCTTAGTAATGTAGGAATATTCAAAGGCAGGCTATCTGAAGATGGTGAAATTCCAGTGATGGATGAAGTGGAAGGAGGTTCTGATTCGATTGATGTGTTTGCAGATGGCTTGGTTTCGGAAGAAGATTCTTCGGTAGAGATGAAGTTGATGGTATGAGTGTTTGGTTTTTGAGACTCTGAAGCATTATGGTTCGGGGCATGATTGGGAAAAGGTTGTTTAAAAACATCGAGTGCCTGATTTGGGGGAGCATTTGGGTTATCCAGAATGAGCTCGCCTTTATCAATGAATTTTTGGACAAGATTTTTGAAAGTCTGACATCGTTCGATGTCATGACCTTTGGTTCTATGATAATGACAGAAATCATTTTCCCTATACCAGAATGGACGTTCTTGGTTTTCATCAATATTCCTAATGGGGGGAAGTTCGATCATGCGAACTTCCAACATTTTTTCTAAGATAGAGGCATATGATTCCCCCAATGGAGCGAAGGATCGAGATGATGAAGTCCCTTTTCGAGAGGATGAGGGGTCTCTTCGTGATGTTTGATTAGGAGTATTGTCGGCTCGTGATGCTTTTAATATGATAGCGTTGGTGGATCCTTGATTTTTGTCTTTAGAAGGGGAAGAATTTGGTTTGGTAAACCGAGAAAAATCTGGTTTAGATTTAGAGCGAAGTTTTAGCTTCCCTTGCTCAATGGCGCGAGATTCAAGTTTGCGTGCCATCGTGAAGGCTTCTTCAAAGGTATGAAAAGTTTGGATCCTTAAAGTAGAAGAAATGTGATTAGCACAAGATCGAGTAAACAACTCGATTTGTTGGGATTGAGGAAGGGAGAAAGACAATTGGTTGATTATCCCTCTCCAACGAGTGACAAAGTCTGCAATAGACTCATCATCGAATTGGCGAATGTTATAAAGATCTGTGATCGAGATCTTATGCGCGATATTTATTGAAAAGTTTTCAACAAACATCTGGGCCAATTGAGAGAAAGAAAATAAGGAATGTTGAGGAATGTTATTGTACCAGTCTAAAGCAGGACCTGCTAGAGACATAGGAAAGGTACGGAGCATAAGCTCCTGATCCTGGACTATGAGGTAGCAAGCATGTTTGAATGCTCGCAAATGTTGTTGAGGGTCTTCCCGACTATGAAATTTTGAAAATTTAGGAAGTTCCCATTGGGGAGGATAAGGCTTGAAAGCTACTGAGGGGTGAATGGGTTCATTACACACTTCTTCAAAGGAGTATGAAGGACGAGCCCCTTTTGTGGAGGCTTCCAAGTCTGCGATTTTCTTGAAGAGAATTTGAACCACGTCAGATTGAGGAGGAGGTACATTGGTATGTCCTACATAAGAAGTAAGTGGTGGATGTTGTTGAGGTGTCAATGGAGGATTCATCTGTTGATGGATAGGATGATAAGAGGAATAACCAGGTGTTCTGGGTGACACCGGGTGGGGTATTTGCTGTGAGGTAGCTTGCGTATAGGCAGGCTGTGAGATAATAAGTGGTTGAGAAAATGAAGGTTGGATGACGGACGGAGCCTGTGATTGGTGGACTCCTATGTTTGTTGATTGAATCGAGACAGATTGAGGAATATGAGTGCCGGCTTGATTGGACATATTGGGGAACAAGACCTGAAAGGGGCCTTCTACTGCCGGATTAGGTATTAAGGGTGCCGATGTTAGAGGATGGGCGAAGGTCACAGTTGCTGGAATATTGGAAGAAAGACCCCCTAGAGGACGAGAAGTAGGAGCCAACTGACTATTCGGAGGGGGTTGGCTCATGAAGAGGTATTGACCTTGGGACACGATGGAGGGCATAGATGAATTAACAACAATATGCGGGTGTGCAGACGCATTCATTATAGCCAGGGCAGAAGACCTCTCAGAAGTAGGTTGTGGAATATTCGAGGTAACTGCGGTGTTAGGAATAGGTAAGACTATTTGAGAACTAGTCGATATGGTAGGTGGAAGAGAAAAGGGAGGCATAGGGGCCTCGCCCTTCTCCGTGACTCGAGGCAAGAGCGACGATGCAAACTGCTCTACAAAGGCTTGGGATGATCCACGAGGATAATCGTACACTTGTTGGATTGGTGGTCCTTGATCGGATATTTGAATAGACTTGTGTACTAGGTAGTCCATGAGGGCTATCGGATTGCGGTCGAGGAATGCCTGGAATTCAGGATCCCCGCGGGGAACATACTCCGAGCCAGATGATATTTCCGAAGGACTAGGGGAAGCTGGACGTGATGGGATTGCCTTGGCTTGATAGAAAGGATTATATGACCAGGATGGGGAACCAACTAACAGCGGTCCCGAGGAAGATTGGGGAGTGCCGAAACCTCCACACTAGTGGTGATCTCGGAGGAAGAAGGAACCAGTTGAGCCATTCTTCTAGATTGTGACCGAGTGATAACCATCATAAACACGCAGAAAAGAAGATTGACCTAACTAATGCACAGACAATTCAAGCAGCGCAAGTGATTATCTCCTTTAAATTTTGATGCTTTTAAGAAAAGAAAATGTTAGGGAAGGCTTTTTAGAACAGGAACTACTCAGATAGCCAAACTAAGGATGGTTTGGGTAATGTTTGGTGAGGAGTCCCGAAGGCACTTCAGTAAAAGACCGGTACGTGGCTTGATATAGGGCCTACCCCGCACTTCACACACCACTGCGATAAGGGAGTCGGGTGCTTTGCCAATATATACCAAAATCTTCCGTGAATTTATAGCGCGGCCCGAGTACCGCGTAGGCTCTTCCTCTTGGATATCACTTCCAAGTAGGCGAGGCCAGGGAAGGAATTTTGTTTAAATGCTTTATACCTAGTGATTTTGGCTTTGTGTGCAAGGGTGAAAAATAAAAATCAAATAGTGTCACTACCGATTTTGATCAATTTTCCAGCCTAATTAAAACTAGATGAAAAACATGCAGCAATGACAAAGGAAAAGTTCTTTTTAAGCACTTAAAAATGAAGTGTTTGATTTCGATGAAGACAAGTCAAACAGATTCTTTCCCAAATGCGATTAAGTTCTTTTTAAGCACCAAAAATTGAAGTGTTTGGATGTGATAGGCAACCAACAAAGAAATCCTAAAAAGGAGAAAACACCGTAAAAGAGGAATACCTGTAGATTTAGCTCTCCAAGGTGTGTGGACTTCAAAAAGCGCGTTGTTGAGCTTTTCCCCTCGAACAATCCCACGAACAAGCAAAGTGCTCCGCAAGAAGAGGTTAAGCAAACAACAAACAAGATCCAGAAAGATATATCCAGATAATGGTGAAACAGAAATTTCTATTTTTGGGGAACTAGAAAAATTTCGAAGATAACGATTTCGCCTAAAAAAGCAAGATTGAAATGATGAAAAGAAATGCTCAAATAGGACTGATAGAAATCAGTGAAGAAAAGGAACAAAGTTCAAAACTAGGAAAGAAATGAACTTACCAATAAGGGACTTTGGTTGGGTCCCACCGGGCGTGCCAGAATGTAGATCAAGAATTTCGCGCTTGTTACCTGTCCAAGTTAATGCACCAAACTAAACACAAAAACCCTGAAAAACTCCAATGAAATTGATACCTAAGATCCGAAGATGTAGACGGATGAGGAAGCCGATGTAGATAAGACGGGCGCACACGAGCAATTCGCACAATAGATCCGTGTATCCTGCAAAACACCGATGCTTGACAGAAAAAGACCACGTTAAAAGATATTTAGGTGGACTGCCCGAGAAGCGGGTCCGGGAAGCGATAAGCTTCCTCGGCGGATGTCAGTCCACGTTTTCAATTAAGAAAAGAAGCATGCATGATAAAAGATGTAAGTAAAAGCTAGATTTTCTGATTGCAGTAATAAGACAGAATCTAAACAACAGACAGAAAGTACAGAAAACAGGGAACTATGAAATAATGCCGGATTTGTGTTACCTGTATCCTTTTACCTATCTGCAGGGAAATCGGCGTCGACTGGGTAGAATCGGCGTCGACTGATGTGGTCGGCGTCGACTAGATGAGATCGGCGTCGATAAAGCGCGATCGATCAATCGGGAGGACTCGTGCGATAAGATTCGGGAATTAGAAGGTGAATGTGGTCTGCTGGATGTGCCGAAGTTGGCGAGACGTTGGAATAGAGTCACCAAATGATAGATGGTTGTGTGCGATGCTGATGTGACAGAGACAGAGTAACGGTGCTCCTCTCAGGGATTGATTCGGACAGATCTGCCCTAATTTGATACAATTGATGCTAAAAAGATCTCTCTTTCTCACAACCCGTATCTCTCTCGCTCTCTCTCGTGTGTGTAAGTGCTTCCTTTTTTCGTCTGTTCACTTTTTCGCTCATTCGTGGTCTCTTTTTCGGTCCCTAGAACTGAGTTCTGGACTCGCTTTTATAATCGGCGCCGCTCCTAGAAAATCGGCGCCGACCATATGGGTCGGCGCCGATCGCGGAATAGACTCCGAGATGGCCAAAATGAGCGATTTCAAGAAAGATAAGATTTATCCCGAATACGGGAAATATCCCGCTTAGGGAAGAGGAAAAATAGATGTGATACATAGATAGAATAAATTTGGGGTGGATAAGTGATTAAGATGCATGGGAAGAAGCGTAATCAAATATTTAATATTTAATCACTCATGGGTAAGATGTGATGGGGTGAATTAAATTTGGAATAAGTGATTAAATCACAAATTGGATAATATCCCAAGGGGATAGTTGGTGACGTAAACGTGCCCCAGGTTACCTAAGCAAGTAAACGAATGTGAGGGACACTAAATTGAGTAACCAATTTTAAGTGTCTACATCAACATTTAATTTTGAAAAATCTAGAAATGATGAAGAAAAATTTAATGCAAGTGAAAAGGGGAAAACCATACCTTTTTAATGTAAAACTCACAATCCTCGCATTCAATGTGACCGCATCAACTTGCCACATTCACCAAGTGCAAACCATGAGACCAAGCATGATGAGCTCCACAAAATTGACAACTGGCCATGGTGACACCGAAGTCACAGGATGAGATACAATACCAACTTAGCATTTCCTCCAAACAACCAAACCCGACACCGAGGCATCTGATCGAATGGTTTTAGTGGATTTTCCTTGATTCCCAACCACTTTCCTTTGCTCAAACGTCTCTAAAGCTTCTTCAACAAAACCATTTGTGCATATCCCTAGATTGAAGCATTCCATGAGGCTACATTTATCTGAGGCATTTCATCAAACACTTCATGTGTCAAGTGCAAGATTCTACATTTTACATGCCTATCTGCCCAACAATATTAGTTACAAACACTACCAAAAGACCATCCATGCTCCTATCATTGCACTCCAAGAATTTATATTTCCATTAGATACTTTCACAAACAAATTGCATGTACATTTTTTTATAATGTTGCAAAGCTCCCATCTCGGTGCATGCGCTAAGTACCCTAGTCAATGTAGTGTCATCCAACCTAATACACACCTCTTGCAGTTGCACAAAGAGATTAATGGTATCCACTGCATAATAATTCTGAGAAAAATACCAGCCCCCTCTTACAAATCAAAATCCACCACACCTTATATTGCACACATTCCGCCGTAAATAAGAAATGCATTCCATATACTAGCCAAATTTTGCATAAATTTCTAAGGGCATTTTGTCAAACAGTTCACGTCTATGTGTATGCTCCCACATTTTGCATACAAGTCAACCAGGGCACTTGCAATTTACAACATCTGACAAACAAACAAAAAAACAACCCTTTTCATCATATCTGCGATGGATATCCACGCCTGTTCCAAAGCTCTTATTTTGGCGCAAGCGGGGAGTATGCTTTGGAAAAAGTGAACTGATCTGGTAGACCCCTGTTGGTTGCATTTGTGAAACATAAGAATTTCTTCATACAGATTGTCATACTTTCTCCCACGACCCCTGCATAATCTACAATCATTTCCTTCTATGATACCATGGTTCTCTAAGGTATTTTTTCCAATAGTGCACGTATCCTACCCTATGCATCCACATTTTGTAGCATCTCTACTAGGAGGCCATAGCTACAACTTCTAGTAAAAATTTCTACCCTGGTACTTTAGTGGACAACACTTCCCTGTTTGTATATGCTCTTAGGGGCGAAAAGGGGAGGATAAAGGTATGCATTGTGGAAATCTAGGTTTACACATGCCAATGATTTTTTTGGACATTTACACATTTTCCACAGACCCTTTTGCATATATTTTTAATTGATCACTAACCACTACCACATATGACAAAAATGCCTGCTTCCTTTATGCTTTGATCGATGAAAAACATACTCCAAAGCTCCCATTACATATGCAAAAGATGGATACCAAAACACATGAAATATGCGTATAGGGGGCGGTAAAAGTACTTGGTTTCACACCAATCAAATGTGGTTTCTTGCAAAAATAATCCTTTGGTGTTTATTTCAACAAAATAGGCCCATCATATCTCTGACAAAAACAACTCACAGGTAAAGAAAACAAACTAGTTTAGACTTTCAAAATATCTTCCAAGATCACATACAGTTGGAGGACGAGATAGGTCTGAGTGGGGGAGAAGAAATCATGGGAATTACACATAAAAATATGCAAGTTATGAAGAACAATGAGATACAATACAAAAAGGAAAGAATGACTCCAAACCAACTCAATGCTTCTTATAATAAAATGTTGCAAGTGATGTACATATAGGAGGTGAATGTGTAACCTCCATCTAGAATAGTGGTAGCCTCCATACCCAAAATATAAGTCAACATATAAATTTTCAATGGTAGTGATTACCGCTAGCTAAAATAGTTCATCAAGTGTACACCTAAGCAAGCATATCCAATGAGTGTAGGGAAACTCCAACTGAGGTGGGATATCCCAAGTAAGATAATACAAATAAAGTGAGGAAAATAAATCCTACACTAACACCCACCCATAAGCGTAGCTTAGGTGGGTGAAAATAAAATGGGTCCCAAAAATTAGGCTCGATCAGTACCCCATGTACAATGCAATCTCTCATAACATAGAGTAAAAGGAGAAAACCTAGTGGGAAAAAAACACCCCCAAAAGAGAGACAAGAAACTCAATCAAGAAAACTGGGGAAGAAGAAGCGGGTCAGGGTAACTCAGCTTGATGAGGTACCCATGTATAATGATCATCCCCTATAGTTGATAGAGAAAGAAGCGAGGGCAAGAAGATCCCCTAAGAAGAGTGTCGATGATGTTGTCCTCCTCATAAATATGAAAGAGAATCAGATGTATGCACGGAATAATGTTCCACCCTTGGGAATGACAAAAAGGAGCTCTAAAAATTGGCCCGCTCCATAAAGGAAGAAGAAGTTTGCAATACTCTGATCTCTACATCTAGTCTATAACTGAAAGGTGACATAGGTCTAGAAAAAGTGTGGACAAAAGACAATGGGAATGTCACTGTAGTATACGTGTTAGAGAAAGAAAATGGCGGGGTCCCAATAACCCTCACAAATGGATCCACAAGAAGAGGTGGATCATGAAACATATCTAAAATAGAGGAAGTGAAAAATGTCCTAAGGTGACACTACCATATCAGAATGCCGGGATTTGTTAAATCTAAGAGTGCACCAATGAGAAATGTGAGATGTGAATTGTACAAAGGCAAGACTAAGCACACACATACAAATCTGTAAGTTATGAATAACAATGAGATAAAATGCAAAAAGACAAGAATGGATCCAAATCAACTCAATGTTCCATATAATAGAATGATGCAAGTGTTGTACATATAGGAAGTGAATGTGTAACCTCCTCCTAGAATAACACCAACCTACACCTAGAATAGAGGAAACCTCCATACCCTAAATAACACTCAACAAAGAAATCGTCAAGGGTAGTAATTACCACTAGCTAAAATAGTTTGCTTAATTGTACACCAAAGAAAGCATATCCCATGTGTGTAGGGAAACTCCAAGTGAGGTGGAATATTCTAAGTAGGATAATATAAATAAAGCAAGGAAATTAAATCCTACGAACACCCCCATAAGCATTAGCTTAGGTGGGTGAAAACAAAATGGGTCCCGACAATTAGCTTTGATCAAGTACCCATGTACAATGAAATCTCTCATAACATAGATAAAAGGAGAAAACCCAATGGGAAAATAACTCCCCCTAAAGAGAGACATGAAACCCACTCAAGAAAACCAGAGAAAAAGAAGAAGTGGGTCTTGGTAGCTTGGCTTGATGAGGTACCAACAAACAATGATCATCCCCTAGAGTAGAGAGAGAGAGAAGTGAAGGAAAAATGGTCCCCTAAGAAGAGTGTTGATAATGTGGTCCTCCGTAAAAAGATCAAGAGAATCCTTCCACACCGAACAATGTTCCTGACCTTGGGAAGGAAAAAAAAAGGAGCACCGAAAGTTGTCCCACTCCACAAAGGAAGAAGAAGCCTATAGTACTTTGATATCTACATCTAGCCTCAGAATGAAATGTGGCAAAGGTTTGGGAAAAATGTGCACAAAATACAATGGTAATTCCACTATAGTATATGTGTTAGAGAAAGAAGATGGTGGGGGCCCAATAACCCTCACAAAGGGATCCACAAGAAGAGGTGGATCATGAAACATATTTGAAATAATGGAAGTGAAAAATGTCCCAAGGAAGGCACTCCCAATGAGAGAGATGAATGGGTCCTCCAGAATGTGTGATGGCTCAATCATAACATATTCTTGTAATGAAACACAAATGGAATATGCAAATAGACAACTCAGGCCAGGCATATACTCATCCCAATGGGGTTTCTTAATGAGAGAAATGTCTAACAAGAATGCATTAGCATCACAACATGAAGTAGGAGGAGTTGATGGAAGTCAAAGATGAAGCATCACTACACTCAAAGGTAGTAACCGGTGTATGTGGAGTGTCATCAAATGAGAAATCAAGATGCAATGGAGCATAAGAGGCAATGGTCACATCTATCTTAGAGGAAGGTTCTCCAATAGAACATTGTTGTAGAGAGTGAATGAAAGCATGAACATGGATGGCAATGAGCTTTGTGGAGGTAACAATAGGGAGAGTGTGCTCAATAGCAAGATCCTATGGAAAATGGTCAATGTGGGACTCATTAGTAATAAGTGCAGAAGAACACCCAATAATGAAAGGGATATGAGAAGGGGGAGAATCTATGGTGGCACTAGAGTGGTCCAAGGAAGTGTCACTCTCAGATGGTGAAACAAGGTCACTATGCAGCTGTTAGATAATGGTCCAAACAATGAAAGGGCACTCAGTGTGCTAAAAAAATGCAATATATACCTAGAAACTATAAGACTTAGAAGGCCATAGATCCCATCATTGTAGTTAAACCACACATCCTTACAGTAGAGGCTCATTAAGCTCGGGAACAAGACCATGGAGGCAAAGAAACAAACCGTGCATAGTGTAATGATTGATAATGCATGCCTTACAAGACATAAAGCTCCCTGAGTCGAGCATACCAGTAAAACAATGAAACTCCATAATGTAGATAAACTCCCAAAATTATCTCAGATGGCACTTTATAACTTAGTGTGAAAAGTACAAGTCCCCATAGAGTTTCATGCAAGAACCCTCCCAAAATTCGATTGCTTCATAAATTAGTGCACTTAAAAAATAAATGTAACCATCGCGAAGAGTTCAAAAACATACAATTTTGACCAAAACGAAATTCAAATCCGAGCTATTGGTCAAAAGTTATAGCAAAAACCATTTCCCACAACTAATGGCTTGTTTAATTAAAATTTTGCAAATTGATTTGAAAAATGTCGAAAATAAGAGGAAAGGGGGTCATATGTATACTCATTGGAACCGAGAATGTAATGTAGAAGAAATTGGTTTGGTTTGTGAGGGGACATCCGCCTCCTCTGAGCCGAGATTCATACTTCGCCTCTTCGACCAACAAAGATACAAGTTTAAAAACCACTTAATTCTCCTTTAATACAATTTCTCTATATTGAATTGCATCTAAAAGCATAAAATGTTATTTTTTAAGCAAGAAAGAGTCAAATTGAAAAGGTAAACCAATATCCACCTTGCAAACCGGGGTTCACAAGGAGAATGCGTTAGGATGATTTAGGTTTAAGAAAACCTAAAAAACATTATGTTTTTGCTATTTCTGTTGCTTGGAGCCTCCATAGAGTCACTACAACTATGTGAGGAGGAATTCCAAGTTGAGAGAGGTTTTGTAGGAGCTTAGGAGTTGTTCCAAAGAATTTTGAAGTTGGAAACCCAAGATTTAGTTGTACTCCTTCAGTTGAGCACCACCATTGACAAAAAGAAAGTTGCAAGGACGTTTTTGAATGTGGAGGAGGGGAAAATTCCTTGTGGGAACCTAAAACTTAATCTCCAAGACCGTATGAACCATCTAAAGGCTCCACATCAGCAAAATAACAACCAAGGGTTACAGATTGGTGAGTGAAAATAAGCAGTGCATGTAGAGAAAGGGACATGAATGGGGCAAATTTGGGCTTGGTGGGCAATATGATGCCTTCAAGAACTACTCTAAAGGTTTGCAATGAATAATGGTGGTTTGCACAACTCCTCAAAGGTTCAAAACTCCTTGTATGGGTCCTTCAAACTCATTATAGGTTTGAAATGCTCCTTAGGTAAAAAAAAATGCCCTTCAAAAATATGTAATTGTATGGTCCAACATAGATCTCTCAAGGTGTGTAAACACAATGTAAGGTCCTAGAAACAACTCTAGGAGCCTAAATAAATGACTGTACCAACACTAACCGAGAAAAAAACCGGAGATACAACCACCCAACATGAAAACTATTGTAAATAATAATCTAATGTAAAAATAACGAGAAAAATAACGATACAATCTCAATACCAGTGGCTCTAATACCATATTGGGAATGCCAAGGATCCACTAAATCGAAGAGTTCATCGGTGAGAAATGTGAGACGTGAATTGTACAAAGGCAAGACTAAGCACACACATACAAATTTGCAAGTTATGAAGAACACTGAGATAAAATGCAAAAAGGAAAGAATGGATCCAAATCAACTCAATGCTTCATATAATAGAATGATTTTAAGTGATGCACATATAGGAGGTGAATGTGTAACTTTCTCCTAGAATAACGACAAATTCCACCTAGAATAGTGGTAACCTCAACACCAAAATGACAATCAAGAGAGAACTGTTCAAGAGTAGTAATTACAACTAGCTAAAATAATATGGTCAATTTGTACACCTAAACAATCATATTCCATGATTGTAGGGAAACTCCAATTGAGGTGGAATATCCCTAGTTGGATAATACAAATAAAGCAAGGAAAATAAATCCTACACTAACACTCACCTATAACACTTTTGATAAAATCCAATGCCTTTGTAGATGCATGGTTAAAGACCAATTTAAGAAATGATTGTGAAATTGGGCTTGTGTGGGTACAATGCCTTGCAATTTTCTTGAATCCCGTCATTGAAACTACTTAACCTTTTCTTTATGGTTTGACACCGTAGGCTTGTTGCTACTCTTCATCTTGGCTATGGGTAGAATGTGAGTACACATAACAAAATGGAAACAACTAGAAACTTGAACGAGGAACACACTAATATGAGTGACCAAACACACCATCCCCCATCATATAAAAATCTTTATGATCATTAATGACAACATAGGGGTGACATGGATAGCACGAGCATGGGGGCCAATGATAAATCTTGAAGAGGGCATTAAGATATTTCTACCATTGCCTTGTCAATGTCAACATAATGAATGACTTGGGGAATGGTGAGGGGTCATCTAAAGTGAAGTCATCACCTTTGTGAAGTGACATTACACCATAATTTAAAAATAAACAACTACTTGATTAATTTCCCAATAGCCATGATGAAAGGAAATCTCTAAGAAATGACCCCTTAATTTTTTTATGTTATCAATAGTTTGTTTCAAGAGATAAGAAGGGGATGAAGGATAATGATTGCATCAATGATAACTTTAGAATCTCATTCAACTATAAGTCTAGAAATGCCAATTTTTAACGCCAAAGAAGACCTTGTAATGGTGCTCATGCCATTGCGGACTTGTTGGTCGACCAAGGAATGTTATAGGAAAATAGTTTGATAACACCCCCTTATCATCTAAATGAAACCACCAATACCAGCAATTTTAGGGTGGCCTTCAAAACACCATCAAATTTGAAAATAATGCATCCTCTAGGGAAAACTCTAAGAAACTGCTTTTCAATTGATTTCAATGTTTGTGAAGTCATTATCCACTTTCCTAAGGACATGTCATTTAAATACTATCACCTTCTTTTTGGGCACTAAAACTTTAGCTTTGAAGACAACTTGAATAAATCTTTCCAATTTAAGGATAAAATGGTCAAGAGGGGTGACAAGGGTCTTTGTTCTTTCACTTTAGTTAATTATTATTAAATTAGGGAGGCATCTAGAGGCTATATGCTATAGGAAAAGAAAAGAAAACATATTTCTATAGTTGAGCGTTGTACTACATCTTAGACCTAATGTAATTTTGTGTGTGCAATAGTTATCCTAGGTCACCCTTGTGCCAATGATGCCAAGATAGGGGGCAATAACTAGATAAAAATGTAAATGGTGGATGGAATAGAATGAACTCCCCTTCCTATGCAGTGTGTATGCAAAGTAATAGCCCAAATGTAGTCCCTTGCTCTATGTAGATAGCTAGCCCTTGATAAGAATAGTCTACCCATATAATGGTATGTATGTTGTGTTTATATAGGGATCTCTTGTTTGAATTTCAACACTAATGACTTGACATGCTGACTAGTACCTCGGAGATGAGAGGGAAAACCGAAAAGAACAACCTCAAATGTCAAAAATAAGATCAAACATAAAGAGGACAAGGGCACCCGGATAGACATGAATGTCCGGTGCTCCTGTCTAGTTCTGGGTGCTATTTTCTAGAGACATGTGATGAAAAATGAGTGATAATTAACAGATAGGGATCCCTAAAACTTGATCAGAATTGTGTATGAATGATGAATGTGTAAGACAAAAAGTAATGGAGACCAACGAGACCAATTGATGGACAATGGGATGGATCATAAGTGAATACTTTCCTTACACAAGATCCACATATAAAAACATACTTAGCGGTATAAATAATAGTGTTAAGTATGTGATTTTTTGTCTACATTTGCCCCCACTTTATGTTGGTGAGCGAAAGCTTGGTAACATAAAGTGGATAGAGATACATACCTGAGAAGTTAAGAGAATCCCATGTCACTGACGTATGTGAAGAGTGTAGTAGAAGTGTGTGCCAAGTAAGAACACATAAAATGACAAACCATGAATTAGCGTGTCGATCCATGCAACGTAACGATAGAGGTGAGACTATTATGAGGAACACTAAACACAATTGATGATATTGATGTTGAATGATTGTAGATTTTGATTTTTATTGTTGATGGATATGTGATGGGGAAGGGAGTGATTAGTTCCCAACTCAATTACATGTGTGTATGTACAAGAAACTGGGAATTGGGCATCCTTCCGCTAGAGGAAGAGTGTAGGGAGATAATTCTAGTCTCTCTCTAACCTTTAACTACATCCTCAAAACATCAAGCCACTATAGACAAACCTAGAACAAATTTTGGTGATTTTTGGATCCGAGTTTTCGATCAAATGTGTTGACCCATATAAGAGTAACATAGGAAAGGAAATGAAGTCTCATTGCCCCCCCTCAAAGGGTTCCATGTTAGGTCATCTGGAAGTAATCGTGAAATGTAGAATAACTTCCCATGTTAGGTCATCTAAGAAAGTGGTGATATAACTCCCAAGTTAGGCCATCTGGGAGGATAAATGTGTTGTGTTCATGTTGATTGGTCGATATGATTGAAATTTTGTTGTCGAAATTGAATTTATATGATTATTTTTATTGATTGATTACTCATGGAGAGATTTTATGCTTATTGCCCCCAAGTTAGGTCATTAGGGGAATCACTAAAAGTGATGTGACATGTTGTATGCGATGTATGAGAAAATGTTTGATAATGGTGTGTTAGCAATATATATTTTTCACATAATGGAGTAAGGGGAATTATAGGATGACCCCAATTGTATGCCCCCTTTTGGTGAAAGGGGGAGTGATGATGAGAATGAATGCTTAAGCCAAAAGTAATTGCATAATGATGAGTATGTGATGGATATCATAAAAGGTTGTGTATATTGAGTGTAAATGATGGTGAATAGGAATAGAATGTGTGAAATGTGTACATTACGGTAGTACACGAGAATTATGAAGTGAATGTCGTAAATGAGACAAAAATCGGAGTAGGTATGCTCAAGATATGATCGAAACTATGTGATGTGAATTAGTTGAGAGAATGAATGTGATGAATGACCATAGTAAAGTGAATAATGGAAAGTTACTATAAATAGTAGTGTAAAAAGTGAATAAGCAACTCATTTGTCTTTTGTGTGAGTGTGATAGTGAGCTCTGAGTGTGTGAGGATGCTGCAAGTTAGAGCAATGTGACCGAGTTGATTCAAGATGTTGGCGATGGCCGTGGCGTCACATATGACGACAAAGTTGGCAAGTGTCATTTTTTTGAAAAATGTGGTGATAATAGTCATTTCAAATGAATTTTTATGAAATTTATATTTTGAATTTCTCAGAATTTTAGACTTGGACAAGAGTGGTGAATGCGCTAATGACCTTGAGGACAAGAACGCCCAAACATGGGCACTAATGTCCTGCTCCCGGGTGCCCTGATCCTACTTCTAGGTGCTCATGTCCAAAGAGTGTGATTTGAGTCTAACGTGATGTAAATGTGCAAGGTAATGTGTGTTGATGTTGTAAAGGAGTATGTTCGTATATGGATGATTCTCTTATGCTACATTTATTGTTATTTTGTGGAGTTCATAAGGATATCCATTCGAGAGAGTTTCATGGTGGATGCCATTTGAGTACTTTGCTTGGATTGGGGTTGTTAGAATGATGTGTGTTAGCCCACCTTCACAGGGATATGCATATATTTACACAAGAGGAGCATGGTGGTAGTATTAGAGCTATGACATTGCTGCATGTATGGGCCTATGAGCATATTGTAGTATTGAGGCCAGTTGGTGGGGCTCATGGAGATTAGGTGAGGCTAGACATATTTTTAGGTGATGGGTAGGTGTACACGGTAGGAGGATGGATACAAATTCCTATAGAGTGATGATAGATTGCATGGGGCTAGAGGTCATAGTATGGAGGCCATACTAAGACTATGGAGGATGGACAGAGGATGTCATAGAGTTACAATGCATACGGTGGATGATGTGGTTAGAGGATCGGTTTCCACGGGTGAATGAGTTATTTTAGGTTGAATGGGTTTCATGAAAGTTTGGTATGGCCCAAGACGTGCCCCTAGAGCCATATATATGGTTGAGAGATATTAGGGCACCGAGGAGGATGAGAGATAGAACGGGGCCTACATGAGATTAGCTAGTACCTCCAAGGCCAGATGAGGTAGATGTGACAATGGATCCGATGGAGGTGGATGACGTTGGGTGTATAGAGGCCTACCATGCATGGTGGGTGTCACATCGGTGGGTGTTTTTGTATCTAGTGTTGGAAAATATGGTAGGGTTACCACAAGGAAGAAGAGTAGAGGGGAATGCACATTGCCCTAATAGTGTAATGGCGGTGATAGTAGAGCGTAAGTATTTGTATGATGTTGTTGTGTGAGTTATTATATGGTTTGTGAATTTTTATTGTTGTCTAACACATGGATATATGGATGCAGGAGATGCATATTGGTCATTGATTGTGGACACATCCATCTAAACATTGGCATAGAATATTCCCACATACAAACTCGTAGGTGGAGGCATGCTAGATCATGTAGATGATATTGTAGGTGAACATTCCCATTTTTTTAGTCAATTGCGATAGCTAAAGTAACATGTACTGATGACTGATAGGAGTGAGCAAGAATAGGCACGAGAGGAGACACAACAAGCTAGAGAGGCCTTCGGTGGAGGTACTTTAGCTCAGGATGTATTTGTGTGGTTTTGGGGTTGCGATTCACTTTGCAGAGTAGTCTATGGAGAACACACTATTGCATAGGTAGGTAGAGAGATATAGAGGTCACGATCAGCGGCACATTGTAGAGTTAGTGGTGAGGCTTCTAGTTCTAGGGCTTTGGTAGTTCCATAGAGTGATAGTGATGATGATATGAGTTGTATCGATGTATTGATGTAGGGAGTTACCCCCAGTGATGAGATGTTTTGTAACTATGATTATAAACTATATATATATATATATATATATGGGTTCATTGTCATATGATTAGTGTATTTGATGTATATTGTTGTGATGATGATGTATGATTTATTTGATGTTACTTATATATTTGTTGAATTGATTTGCAATGGGTAAATGTTGATGTGGAATAATGTGATTATAGATAGATAAATGATGATATAACATGTATGATGATAGATGATGTATGTAATGTGATTACACAAAGTTGAATTGTATGTATGAATAGAGTTGTGATTAAAAATGAATAATGTGTAAGAGTAGAAGATGATTGCATGTTAGTATGATGAGGATAGAGGGGGAGATTAGCGATTCCCCCAACATATAGATGATGAGGTTCATTTAGATAAGACCCCTCAACAATCAAGAATGAACCATAAAGCAAGAGTGTGTCATCGGAAAATGATTCGATAATGTGTGCTAGATGAATCGAGAAAGCATGTGAAGAAAGGTTCTTATTTTACTAGATCCCTTAATAATCATGTGAGAACCGTAATAATACGAGTGCGTCATCGGGAGTAAAATTATAGAAATCACCTACCAAAGACCAAGCCGACGTGAAATGGTGGAAACATGAGGAATGGAAGCAACATAAGTGTAGTAGCCAAATTGAATGTTATGTGGAGTAGTTTCAATATTGGGTGAAGCGGTGGTGGGAAACAAAAAATGTCAAGGGTGTGGGAAGCCAATGTGTAAGCGGTAACATGATGAGGTGGATGAGACGGTGCAGTGATGGAGAGAGCACGTGAGTAACAACATGCGATGGTGGATGAACAATGACCTTAGAACTAGAAGAAGGAGACAACTCAACTGGAGTAACAACACACCTATGAGGGAGAGGAGATATAGACCGCTCATGTGAGTGAGAACCAAAAGAAATGATGCCCTTTTCCTTTAATTATTTTAGACGATTACGAAGGGCATAACAATCATTGTCCCTATGGCCATTAATATGGAGATAGTTACGAAGGTCTATCATTCTTGCATTACAAGTGATGTGGTGGGTGGTGTTGGTTAGAAGGTAAGTAGATTAAATGCTTGTTAAGAAAAGCACACAGCACATCATGGGGTCTAGCATGATGTAAAAATGTAATGGTTCCCATTATATGAGAGGAGGAGACGATGAATGCTTATGTGATGGAGTAGATGGAATTTTTTTACGAGGTGGAGGTGATGGAGACCGTGTAGGTCACTCAATAGATGGGAGTGGAGAAGAACTAGATGATGCAACAATAGTAGTAATAGGAGGAGGATCTATAACATGTGTAACAAGGAGATCTTGTTCTAAGTCAATGACCTTATAACATAAAATCATGAATGATTCACATGTATCGTATTGTAATCATTGTTTCAAGGTAGGAATCAAACCGCGATAGAAGATGAATTGCTTCTCTAGGTCAATAGGTTGAAAAAATAGCTGGTGCATGCAAGAATTAAATCATAGAATGTAATCAATGATAGGTTCTATTTTTCCCTAATGTAAAGTAGGTAAATGATCATATGTAACTCTAGGGCCATTGTTAACTATGAAATGACGAAGAAAATATTCTTCCATCTCATAATAGGTACTAATAGATCTAAAGGGAAGATGCGTGTACCATTGGAGAGTGGCATCTATGAGAATTTGGTGAAAGGATTTAAGTAACAGTCAATCATTAGAATATGAATCCATAGCCATACGGTAATGCTTGAGATGTAAGTATGGATTTCCAATACCATCGAAACATGAAAATGTAGGCATAACAAAATCCTTAGGAAATGTTGAGTTATGGATATTTTTGGGAATAGGATTGTCATGAAATGAATTATTGTCAATGGAAGCATAATAGGCCTTGCTTTCTAATGTAAGATATTGGACCTGAGATTGTAAGTGACCAAAAACATGCATGAGGGACAAGATATCCTGTGAAGGAATAGTAGAGGATGGAAATAATGTGTTAAGCGGTTGTAATTTTCCATTATGAGTAATTGTGTGAATATAAAGAGGAGACATAGGAGATTCTAATGCTAAGGGAACACTAGAAGGTGGTGAAAAAGGATAAACAGGTGATGAAGGACATATAACATCCATAGAAGTAGTAGGACTAGCATCATAAACATCCCTAGGAGAGGAAGCGTTAGATGGAGATGTGGTAGTAGGAGGAGACTAAGTAATAGTCAAAGATGAGGTGACTGTTATCCAAAATGTGCCCCCTACTCATTTTGTCGCTAACTCCTCCCATTCTTTCCTCTCTTGTGCCTCAGTCACAAAATTTTGCTTTTCAGGCACTCAAAACCTTCTGGAAATGGCACCATTGGATAGAGCTCTTTCTTAGCTTTCCAAAAAGGTAAAGTTTTCCTCCTAACTCCATGTATTTTTCAAGTTATGGCTCGGTGGAGTTTTTGTGGGAAATTTTCCCCTGAAAGGCCCGCAGCCAATCAGGACGTGCCACGTGTCAAAAAAATTTCCCACCGACCCGATTTGGCCCTATTTTTCCCTAAAACTTCAAATCGCCATATCTTTCGATCCAGAGCTCGGTTTTTCACGTTCTTTATATCAATGGAAAGATGGTGAAATTATCTACAAGATTCTGAGGTCAATTTTGCATTTTGGTGGAGTTTGGAGAGAGAAAATCAAAAATGCTTCTGGCACGTGGTCATGAACAGAAATGACGTTTCAACCACCGATTTTAATGAAGAATGGCTCGCATTCTCTCCCAGCATGGTTAAAAATGTCAGGGAATGGGTCATCAGGGGTGCCCATGCTGTTTTGATGGCATTTTGGTCAATGGTTGAACCCCTTGCACATTTTCCCGCGTTTCTCTCTCCTGGGGTCGTGGTTTGCACTGTAAAAGCTAGGATGAGTTCATTTTGCAAAGGAGAGACACTTTTTCAGCTCTACAACTTCCTTTTTCTTCCTCCTTGGCAGAATTTGTGAAGAAATTTTACCTTTCCATGTAATGCAACACCTTTTCTTGCCTCTGGATCACTGTAATGTACTATATTGGATATGAGATGTTGATATATGTTCTGTGATTAAAATCCTTCAATCCTTTCATATATCTATCATTGATTTCTTGATCTTTCATTACATTTTGAGCATTTGTGCATGTTTTGTGTTGTGTTTCCTTGTGGATTGTGTATTTCATGCAACATCATGTGTCTCTAACTCCTTTGGTGCATCACCTATTAGCATTAGTTCTTTCTTTTTTGCATTCTCTATCTCTGTCTCCTTGGAATTTAGAGTAGATTTAGGAGTTTAAACCTATGCAATTATGCAAGTAAAATAGTTGATCAGAGGAGTTGAGGAACCAACCTCTAATCTAGAGATTCCTTTCTCATTTTGTAAGTCCCACACTTGGGGAAAGGATTCAATGTTGTGCAATCACACTGGATGCTAGTATGATCAAACTAGAAATTTGATCAGCATCCGAAGGGTGCTTCTGCCGATTTGCAACAACAATTTTGGCACACCGGTGGGACCTTAGAGGTCTTCCACTTTATCTTTGTGAGTTGGTGTGTTCTGTTAAAGATTCAACCTTTGGAGGCACTTTCAAAAGCACATCCGTGACTCCATCCCAGTAAACAACTCATTCTCTAAGTTGCAGACACTGTTTTCCATTCATTTCCATCCATTCTTCTTTCCATCATTTTCATTCTTTTTTATTCCATGAAGTTGTGTAATCATGAATTCATTTCCATCATGGAATTCACATTTACAATAAAGATATATCACACCTCCAACATGTTTTACAAATCCTCCAAATCAGCATTTTGATCAAATTCAAAATAAACATGTCTACCCATATGAGCAAATAGTGCCAAAGTCAGTTTGGATATCAAGCATATCAAGCACAAGGGTATGCTTGGTTGTGAGGGCGATCAAGAAAATGTAGATCTGCTGGAACAAATCCAAAAGATGGAGGTAAAAATGGTGCAATCCAGGGCTCAAGCACAAATGAAAGCATTTAGAATCGGTTGTAGAGCACCCTGTCCATGGGTGGGACCTTTTCCAAGGCATTATATCCCTCAAGAGAAGCTAGACTTCATGATTACAACACTACCATTGCTTGCAAAGTGGACTGAAGGAATAAAGGTGTATGAGAGGAGTATTCAACAACCTTGTCAACAGGTAAGCACACCATCTCATGCCTTTTCTCTCCCTCTTTCCCAATCTGTTTTATCTCGGTGTCAAGTTTTAAACTCTCCATCTGCTGTCCCAAGTGTTGAATCCATTTCTCCATTCCCTAGTCTTCCACCCCATCTCAATTCTTCTGTCCTTTTCCCTTCCAAACAGCCATTCCCTCCAAAGAAACAAGAGTTCCTACCTCCTCCACCACCACAAAAAATTGCAAAATCAATTGAGTTACAATCCACTTCTCCTCTTGCATTCCCAAATCCATGTTGGGAGGATAAAAATCAGAATGCCAATCAAGGAAAACAGCAGCAGAAAGAAGAGCCAAACAAGGATGAAGAAATTCAAAGTCTGAAGAGTTGGGCTCTTAAATTCGGATTACAAAAATCCCCTTGATGGTGAAACCAATAGAGGATGTTGAAGTTGGAGAACAAGTGGAAAACAAGGCTGATTTTATAACAGTAGTGAAGCGAGAAAAACAACAGTTTGTTGGTGATGAGTTGGGTGTCCATGTTGGCACTTTTCCCAAAGAAAATGTTGTTCCAACCAGACCGCAAAATCAGCCATCGAGAAGGAAGGAAAACCATCTCAAAACCCCATCTTTGAGGAGCAAATGGATGAGGTCAAGTCGGTTTACAACAACGAGAAGAAGGAAGAATTATTGATACGTTTTGATTTCATTTGAAGGGGCTGATTTGATTGATGAAGCCATTAAGGAGGTGAACAAAATAGGTCCAAATTGTGAGCAAAAGGCACAAGAAATTTCATGCTTCTCTCCCACTTCATCCGTCCAACAATCCGATTTTTGGGATGACTTTGGATTGACAAGTTTCATGTTTGAAAATGAAGCTATACAGGGTGAAGAAAATGCAGATTTGGAGGCCACCATACAAGAGGGAGAGACTTTCTTTGCGTGAAGACATTCAAGAGTTTGATTTTCCATCGGACTTAGAAGAATGTTTAGATGAAGAGCTAGCTGAAATTACCATGTTTCCTTCTTCACCATTTGTTCTCCAACAACAAGAACTTACTTGCCATGGACAAAAGAGTTCAAGGACAACAACCTACAGTTTGCAACATGCTTCTTGAATCAAAGTTGGAAGAATTTGATCTTCCAAAAGCTACAATGGAGGAGCTCCAAAGCCAACAATGTATTGCGTAAAGTAACAACAATGCAAAAGCAACTTCATTGGATGTTGCAATCAATAACGAGGAGTTGCACACTATAGAAGAGTTCCATGTTGCCATGAAGGAAGAGAAAGGGCGAGAAAAGTCCTACCATTACTTCCACATCACCCACCCAAGAAGGTCTACAAGAAGACTCCATTTTGGAGTTGAAAATCGAGCTATGGGCATATCATACGGATCATACCTTGCCCAATAAGGTATTTGACTTCATTGGAGTCAAAGGAGAAGTCACAACTAGTCATGCTTGCTTCTAAGCATGAGGGTGAGCTACAAAGTACTAAGGATCAGTTGTCATACCTCTTCAATCCAAATGCAGAGCAACTAAAAGAGGTATTGGATTTGTTTTCAGTTGACACCTTGATGATTTGGGTAGAAGACCAGCTTCTTGTTGATTTTCCACTCATCCAATCAGCCATGTTTAGTGCCAAATTAGTTGCATGGTTGCAACTTTTGAGAAAGGGAAGCTATTTCTCCCAACCATTGCAGAGTTTTTTTAGCCCACTTTTACTTCCAGTTAGAGTAGGATAGGTAGTTTTGCTTTCAGTAAAAGAAGTGCTTGTGCACACTCTGCATGTTCCATTTTGGAGCATGTATGACCTTTAGTTTTGTACATAGTTTTGTGGTGCTGGTTTTGCTCTTGCATCCCATTTCATGGGTTTCAAGTGGCTCGAGAGGCGGTTTTCAAAGTTCAGATTAGTTTGCAGGTTACAACTCATGACTCTATTACCAATGGATGCTTCAGAAATTGGTAACTTCATCAAGCAGGAGATGACCCTCCGAGTCACCAAAATTGTTATCCAAAATGTGCCCCCTTTCATTTTGTGGCTAACTCCTCCTATTCTTCCCTCTCTTGTGCCTCGATCCACAAAATTTTGCTTTTCAAGCACTTAAAACCTTTTGAAATGGCACCATTGGATAGAGCTCTTTCTAAGCTTTCCAGAAAGGTAAAGTTTTCCTCCTAACTCCATGTATTTTTCAAGTTATGGCTCGGTGGATTTTTTGTGGGAAATTTTCCCATGAAAGGCCCGCACCAATCGGGGCGTGCCACGTGTCAAAAATTTTCCCACCGACCCGATTTGGCCCTGTTTTGCCCTAAAACTTCAAATCGCCATATCTTTCGATCCAGAGCTCGGTTTTTTCACGTTCTTTATATCAATGGAAAGCTGGTGAAATTCTCTACAAGATTCCGAGGTCAATTTTGCATTTTGGTGGAGTTTGGAGAGAGAAAATCAAAAATGCTTCTGGCACGTGGTCATGAATAGAAATGACATTTCAACCACTCGATTTTAATGAAGAATGGCTCGCATTCTCTCCTAGCATGGTTAAAAATGTCAGGGAATGGGTCTGTCAGGGTACCCATGCTGTTTTGATGGCATTTTGGTCAATGGTTGAACACCTTGAATGTTTTCTCATGTTTCTCTCTCCTGGGGTCGTGGTTTGCACTGTAAAAGCCAGGATGAGTTCATTTTGCAAAGGAGAGACACTTTTTCAGCTCTACAACTTCCTTTTTCTTCCTCCTTGGCAAAATTTGTGAAGAAATTTTACCTTTCCATGTATGCAACACCTTTTCTTGCCTCTGGATCACTGTAATGTACTGTATTGGATATGAGATGTTGATATATGTTTTGTGATTAAAATCCTTCAATCCTTTCATATATCTATCATTGCTTTCTTGATCTTTCATTACATTTTGAGCATTTGTGCATGTTTTATGCTGTGTTTCCTTGTGGATTATGTATTTCATGCAGCATCAGGTGTCTACAACTCCTTTGGTGCATCACCTATTAGCATTAGTTCTTTCTTTTTTACATTCTCTATCTCTGTCTCCTTGGAATTTAGAGTAGATTTAGGAGTTTAAACCTCTGCAATTATGCAAGTAAAATAGTTGATCAGAGGAGTTGAGGAACCAGCCTCTAATCTGGAGATTCCTTTCTCATTTTGCAAGTCCCACACTTGGGGAAAGGATTCAATGTTGTGCAATCACACTGGATGCTAGTATGATCAAACTAGAAATCTGATCAGCATCCAGGGGGTGCTGCTGATTTGCAACAACATTGACATGAGGAGATGAACTAATAGACGGAGATGGCTCATGTATGTTATTAGATATAACCTTAAAAGAATATGAAAATGGATTAGGGGATTCACACTTAACAATATGTAAATAAGTAGCATTGTGACTATCAATTGTTTCATAAAAGAGAGAGTCGTATAGAATAATGTCATTAAGTGTATCATCAACATAGTATGAAGGAGAATGCAAACTAGTATGCGATGTATCATGAGAAGCATTGTCGAAATAGAAGCAACATGAGATGTAGCTAGAGTAGTGTCCTGACTAGTATGAGAATCAATATGCACATGTGTATTATTATCAAGGCCAAACATGAAATTAATGAGAGTATCATCTATATTTTATTTGTAAATTTCAAGAGGATTATGGCTAACGATATAACATGGTGTACAATGAGTGAAGCTCATCGATTAGAAACAATGCCAATGGTAGAATTATCAAATCTAGTAGGCACATTGCATTCATTAGCTAAGAGTTGTTATTGAATATGATCCAACATAGTAATATCACGATATAGAGTAGTAAGTTCAACTATGGTTGCCTCATCATATATGGGATTAACACTAACATGAGGCATGATTAACCGAGGAGGAGAAGAGTTATCCTTATCCATTAGGTTTTTAGTGGATCCTAGGGAAAATAGTTCTAATCTATGGGTTCACCAAAATGATTCAATAAAATATGGATTTTATATATGAATCTAAATGTACGAAATGTATTGAATGAAATATATTGAAATATAAGTGCTGTACAATTTTTTTGATTTTTATAAATGAAAGGAAATAAGAAGGATAAGGTACTTACCTGAATTTGACTTACCTCGCAGTGCTATGGGACAGAGAAATATAATGGAACAACAGAACAAAGAATCAAAACGAACCTCAGAAAATTTTAGAGTAGGTAGATTTTTCCATACCGAGGCACCTAGAGAAGGATGGGGGTGCTTGGGGTGCTCTGATCTGCAATATGGGTGCTTTGATATATGAAAAAGGTCTCGATATGATCGCTAGGTCTTCGTTATTATTTTCCTTTGGTCATATGAGTGTCACACTTGGTTTGCTAATGTCGTCATAAACCTATAATGAAGAATCACCTTTTAAACCCCACACAAAGCATCAAAACCTGAAAAAGAAAGATACAAATGAAGGGGTTGGACTATCGTCATATGCTACAATGGTGATTTTACAACCAATCATTACACTATGTCTCGGACTCAATTTAGGTCTTTATGTTTGTGTGTGCAATAGTCCTCCTAGGTTGCTCTTTTGCCAATGATGCCAAGATAGGGGAAATAACTAGATAAAAATGAAAAATGGTGGATGGAATAGAATGAAATCCCCTTCCTATGTAGTGTGTATGTAGAGTAATAGCCCAAATGTAGTCCCTTGCTCTATGTAAATAGATAGCCCTTGATAATAATAGTCTACCCATGTAATGGTATGTATGTTGTGTTTATATAGGGATCTCTTGTTTGAATTTCAACACTAATGACCCGACATGTCAACTAGTACCTCGAGAGATGAGACATAAAATCGAAAATACCAAACTCAAATGTAAATATAAGATCAAACACAAAGAGGAAAAGGGTTCCCATGATGGATAAGATCTCCTAAAACTCCCATCCATCCTTGGGTGCTATTTTCCATAGGCAGTGATGCCAAATGAGTGATAACCGACAAAATAGGGATCCCCGAGACCTCGACCAAAAATCGTGTGTATGAGTGACGAATGTGAAAGACAAAAAGTAATAAAGACCAATGAGACCAACATATGGAAAATGGGATGGGTCATCAATGAATACTTTCCTTACGCAAGATCCATATATAAAACAACATACTTAGTGTTATAAATAACAAGATATTAAGTATGTGATTTTGTGTCTACAATAATGAATCCCTCATTCCAAGGGGTTGTCAATTTTTTGAGTTCATGAGAGAGTGTTCCTTTTGAAGAAGAAAATAGATAGCATTTCTTCTACTTTTCATCTCTATGTTCTTCCCACTCTTGCTATGTATATTTTTTCTCAAGCATCAATGAAGAAATAAGGAGTTTGCTGACTTTTTTGACTGGGAGATTTATTAAAACTTTGTGCTAAAAAATATTAACTAGTCTTGTTTCCATTTGCATAATTATTCTTCTTCTAAATTTATGTGTGTTGGAATTTTCTGATTAATGGTTATAGGAATTTGATTTTCTACCTAAAACATTAATCCCTCTCCCTTTTTCTCACTCCCTTTCCCGATCTCCAATCAAAGTCCTCTCTATAAAGTGATTGCTAGCTTTTTCTGCAGGGTCAGTGGAGTGCCCCTGTTAGATTCCCGACCATAAGGCCACCACAGAAATCAAATTTCACACAAGCATGTAAACATGGAGCTGCATCGTTTAAGTAGAGATACTTAGATTCCCAGAGCATTGGCAAGAAGTCCACCAATTTTTTCACCCAAAAAACTTTCTCGCCAACAAATACACATACCTAAATTAGTCCCCTTTCAACATGTGTCCTATTATTCGTGGAGGGAAAATAAAATATTTTTCTATATATTCCAACAAGTTACTTACCTACCACCATATATTTTTCTTTTGAATTTTTAGAATTGGGTGTCATTTCTTGTTTTTAGTCCCTTCTTATAATATCTTTTCCTCTCTATCTCTCTCTCTCTCTCGGGAAGAAGCCCACAATTTCTAGTTTTCAACATTCCTCCTTTATCCAGTTTTGTTCATTCAAGATTAATTTACAGAGAAAGTGGAAACCACGTTCACATAACAAATTTCCATATGCATCTTCACTTGATTTTTAAACAATTCCTTTGAAATTGGTTTCACGTATAGGTGAATCATATGACCAATAACTAATAGTGTCCTTTGTTCACCATTAATGGATTTGAGCTAAACATATCCATTGTTATAAACTTGTTTAATTTTATAGGGAACCAACTAACGAGTTAGGAGTTTTCCCTTGAAGTCCTTGTACTTGGAATCAAATAACAATGCCCAAGTATTTATCTTTGGATTTTCTCAGTATGATATAGTGGTCGTGCCACACTTTCCTTTTTTATGGAATAGTTTCATATGGTGCAAAGCTTCAATTCTCACTTGTATAATTCATTAAATTATAAATCCTTTATGGTTGTGCTAGTGTCAAATATATCCCTACCTTTAATGTTGTTTTCGTAGTCGTGAGCTCACATTCTGTGAAAAAATGACTTTTCCCGTAAACTATCTCATACGGAGAGAATTTGGTAATGGTCTTCCATGTGGTGTTATAAATCGAAACTGTTTTAGTAACCTTAGTTCCTAGTCTTTCCTATTGATGTCTATCACCTTATTCAGTATGTTTTCTAGTTCTTTGTTAATGAATTCATCTTGTCCATTTGATGGGGGTGATAAGGTGAATATTTTATGTGTATAACTTGATACAAATCTACAATTTCCTTGATCACATTAGACACAAATTGTGGCCCTTGATCTGAAACAATAGATCTTGGTGCCCCAATTTTGAGAAATATTCTTTCATATAAAAACAACCACTTTCTCATCCCTAGAAAATTGTAAAGCTTGAACCTCTGCCCACTTGGTAGCATAATCGATATAGGCAAGATTGTATTCCTTCTAGATTAGATAAACATGACTAAATAAATTCATCCCCCATTTCTCAAAAATTTACAAAACCCCTTGAGGTTGGAGAGAATTTCATTGGAGAGAGTAGACTTTCCCATTTTTGCATTGATCACATTTCCTAACACATATTTTTGCATCCTTTTCTAAAGAATGTAAATAGCATCAAGCACCCAAGTCCTTTTGAATAATTTAGAGTGCTAAGTAGTTACCTCTTGAGGGTTCTGTTAACCTTTAAATCTTACCTTAAGAAGAAGATGTTTAAAAAATTACCTCATTTCTTTTTAAGATCTTTTTCCTGAAAGTGTTTTAAAATTTTGAAGTTTTCTGAAACTCTAAAATTTTGGACTTCGGATTTCGAGGTTTTTTCTTTTTCGGGGTCTTTGAAGAAGTCACTATGAAACAAAGTTTTGAATTTGGAGTTCCAAACTCGAAAGTTTGAAATTTCGAGTTTCGAGTTTCGTGTTTGAAGTCACCTTTGGAATTTTTCACTTTTTCAACTCGAGTTCCAAAGTCCAAAACTCCGTTCTCAAATTTGAACTTTGGACTTTCAAGTTTCGTAGTTCTCGCATTGTCTTTTTGGAAAATTATTTACAAGAGTTTTGAATTCCAAAAATTTAAAGTTCCAAAATTTTGGAACTTTGGACTTTGGGTTTCAGAGTTTCCGTCATCTTTTGATAATTTCGTCCCCAGAGTTCTGAAGTCTGAAACTCTGAAGTTCTGAAATTTTAGAACTTTGGACTTTTGAGGTTTTAGACTTCAGTGGTTTGTATTAAAAAAACTCACATTTCATTTCGGAGTTTCGGGGTTTGCGATTTTGGAGCTTCTATGAGCATTTAATTTTCAACTACCCCCTACGTGTTGGCTTAGAGCATTAATTCGAGTTTTTCTATATAAAATCAAATTTTTACCTGTCATTTTCACCTGGCTTTTGCTCTGACACTCTGATTTTTACTAAACCATTTTGTACTTTTGAGGCATCATTTTCAAGGTAATTTTTGTTTTTGGGTTATTTCTTCTTGGTTTATGATCATTTTGGGTTTTCTTTGTTTGTTTATTCTCTTTTTGGTTCTTCTTTTCTTATTTGAAAATGGAACCCTCATCATCTGCAATTTTTCCCTTAATCATGTTATCTAATTCCCACAACTACAAATTTCAATACATGTATGCATCTAGTCCAAATTACACACCAATTCCTTCCAAATCTTCACAAGCATTCAAAGTTTGTGCCCTTCAACTTTTTCACAAGTTCAAATTTTTCTTGTTTTGGAGGTTCAAAGTTTTGGAGTTTCGGAGGTTTAAAGTTTTTAGAATTTCAAGGTTTTCTTTTCGAGGTTTGGAGGTCATAGTTTCAGATTGCCTTTTGGAGGTCTTCCATTTTGGGTTTCCAAATATTTATACTTCAGAGTCAGAGCCTTTTTGGAGTTGTTGTTTTCAGACTTTCAAACTTTGGCATTTCAGAAATTTTATAGTTTTTTTATGAAATTTCCAAAGGCCATTCAAATTTCTGAATTAAATGTCAACCTCCTCATCTAAGGGAAAAGAAAAGATGAAGTACACATTTTTAGGAGTTTCTCCTCACTCATGCCTTTCCTCAGATTTGGGAAACATTGGGGATACCGATCTTGGACAAGTAGATTTTCTAGACTTCTGGGTAAGGTTAAAGGCCCCTAACAAGAAGTCTTGGATACAGGCTATATATAATAGTCACTTTCTCTCACTACCGCTTTTCTTGCATCATGTACATTGTCCTGAATTCATCTTGGCCGCAACAACCCATTTTGACGAAGATTCCAGATTGGTAAAAAATGACGACAGCGAAAGGTCATAATTAGATTGGATATTGACTTCTTTGAAGATTTATTTAAACTTCCAGATGTTGAGGAGTATGTAAAAATTTCACCGAAGCTACAATTGAACATTGGGACAAGGAAACAGAAATGTGTACAAAAGTCATGATGAAGAGATACTTGGCCAAGAATGTCACCAAACTGCCTAAGACAATGTTTCAATTGGATTTCATCTAGGAAGTGAATGATCTCATTGTGTTATTGAGTAGATTTTCTTGTCTCGCTTCAGCGAGGGAGTTTCAAGAATGGATGTTCTTGTATATTGCCACTATTAAAAAGAACAAATAATTCATACGATGGGGAGAGCATATCAGCAACTCAATTTGTTTTCAATTGAGTAAAGTCTTGTCTTCAAAAAAATTTACATGACTTCTTTCTTGGTTTATGCTATAACAGCCATGGGGGAATTCAATGGTTTAAATACAAAAGGTGTTAGAATTACTTATTTGTTGCAAATCAGCAGCACCCCTGGATGTTGATCAGATTTCTAGTTTGATATTTTAGACATCCAGTGTGATTGCACAACATTGAATCCTCTCCCCAAGTGTGGGACTTGTAAAATGGGAAAGGAATCTCTAGATTAGAGGTTGGTTCCTCAACTCCTCTGATCATATTTATCACTTACAAGTTGCAGAGGTTTAAATTCCTAATCCTACCCTAAATTCCAAAGGAGACAGAGATAGAGAATGCAGATAAACTAAAACTAATGCTAATAGGTGATGCACCAAAGGAGTGGTGAGCATTTCTCACTTCTGCATATTGACACAATTCATAAAATGTAACAAAACAACATGCACAAACTGATAATTGTAATGAAGAATCAGAAATTAGTCAAACAACACCAGCAGAGGATGAAAAATTAATCACAGGGCCTATATTGTTATTTTAACATCAAAATCACTTGCATTACAACACCTGGGAGGAAAAAATGAGTTACAGTTCTTAGAAAAGGTCTAATATTCCACCAAAATCACTTCCAAGGTGAGAAAGGGGACTTGCAATACACAAAAATGTTCAACCCTTTGAAAATGAGCCAAATCTGGCTTTTACAGTGCAAGGGACGAGCCCAGGAGAGAGAAACATAGGAAAACGTGGAAGGGATTCAACCATTGACCAAAACACATTCAAAACAACATGGGCATCCTTACAGACCCATCCCCTGACATTTTTAGCCATGCTGGGAGAGAATGCGAGCCATTCTTCATTAAAAACGGTGGTTGAAACGTCATTTCTGTCCATGACCACGTGCCAAAGGTGTTTTTCAATTTTATCTCTCTAAACTCCATCAAAATGCAAAAATACCCCAGAATCTTGTAGATAATTTCACCATCTTTCCATTGATATAAAGAACATGAAAAACGAGCTCTGGATCGAAAGATATGGCCATTTGAAGTTTTAGGGCAAAACAGGGCCAAATCGGGTTGGTGGGCAAAAATTCAAATTTTTGCACCTTTTTGGTCATTTGGAAAATTTTCCAAAATTTCCCCGCACTCTGCCACTCTAGGTGCCACGTGGTAGCATCTCATTGGCCGCGGGCCTTTCAGGGGAAATTTTTTCCAAAAAACTCCGCCGAGCCATAACTTCAAAAATACATGGAGTTAGGAGGAAAACTTTACCTTTTTGGAAAGCTGAGAAAGAGCTCTATCCAATGGTGTCATTTCCAGAAGGTTTTGAGTGCCTAAAAAGCAAAATATTATGACTGAGGCACAAGAGAGGAAAAAAATGAGAGGAGTTAGCCACAAAAAATGAGTAGGGGCACATTTTGGATAACAATTTTGGCAACTCAGAGGGGTCATCTACCTGCTGGATGAAGTTACCAGTTACCTGAAGCAATCCATTGGGTATGGAGTCATTGAATTCTCTATTTGATACCCCAACTGACTAGAACACTGCAAGGAGGAAGATGGAATATCGCTTGATGGAGCAAGGCCTCCAAACACATCTCCGTCAACAATGTGCTTGTGCAAAGCACTTAGGGAAAGAAAAACTAATCTATAGCAAAACAATGTGCAAAAGCACTTGGAGGAATGAAAAACCTAAACTAATATGTATAGGGTGAAGCATTTCCTTCAAAAGCAATGCATACTTCGATGGATTCCATTGACTGAATCTGCAGGTTCTTCACCATCCAATGAAGACAACTGGAAAGCATTGTTTTCCTTACACTTTGTGACCATGTATGGGCCACTCCAAATGGCATCAAATTTTGAATGCCTTCCCGATTTTGCTCTATCAAAGATCCCATTTTAACACTAGATCTCCAACTTGGAAGGATCTGCTTCTTGGCCTTTCTATCAAAGGTCTTCTTTATCAAATCCTGATCCTTCTCCATTGCTTGGATGCCTGATTTCTGATTTCTTGGAGCTCCATCAATTATGCATATCTGACTTCCATGGGCTCAAACTCCAACAACTCCAATTGTTTCATGAGTTTCAATGTTGGCAACTCAAGTGATATGGGCAAAATTTCCTCTCTTCCATAAACAAGCTTGAATGGAGAGTTACCTATAGATCTTTTAGGAGTTATCCTATCACCCATAAGGCTGATTTCAATTTGGTATGCCAAGACCTCTGATTCTCATCAAGAGTCCTCCTAATGATCCTCAACAAGTTCTTGTTTGTAGATTCAGCTTGGCCATTACTCACAAGGTAATAGTTTGATGAAGTACTTAGGTAGATCCTGCTCTTGACACCCCATTCATACCTTAGATCCATGAATGCCAATGCATTATCCGATATTATTGTAGCTGGTTGCCAAATCTAGTTACTATTCCCTCATAGAAGTCTAGGATGCTAGATTCATTTGCTTCCTTGAGTGCTACCGCTTCACCATTTGGTGAAGTAATGTGATGTGGTCAAGTTAAAATCCACTTGTGCCCTTGGCTCGAATTGGGGGATTAATAACTCCAATGAAGTCTAAACCCCATTGCATGAATGGTGTTGGTCACCGAAATTGGATGCAATGGGAGGGCAGCTAGCCTCTCTTTACTTCGTGAAAATGCACAATTCTTGCACCTCTTGATCCATGCATAACAATCATTGAAAATCTTGGGCCAATAATAACCAGCCCTCATGATCTTTAGAGCTATCACTCTTGGTGCAAAATGACCACCACATGGTCCACCATGGAACTCTTCCAACACCTTATGAATCTGATTGTACTCTTACAATGCATGACCTAAGTCAATCATGAAATTATGCATAAGGTGTTTTCCTATGATTAAGGCCATATAAAAAGAGGTGTTTTAGCAACCTTACTTACTTGCTTCTCCTCTCGCATGATAGATATCGACAACAACATGCGCTTTGGACAATGGATCAGCACATCGAAGTTGTGCGAGCTTCATCCAACAGGTCATGCTAAGATGGAATGGCCAAGGCATCCCACATTATAAAATTTATATTATTAATTATCTTCCTGCTACTTACTTAGGTTTACCTTTAAGTACTGGAAATATTTCTAATGAGGTCTGGAATGATCTTATTAAGAGATTTCAAAAAAAATTGGTTGGCTGGAAAGGAGCTATACTTTCAAGTGCAGGCAAGTGCTTATTGATAAAAAGCATGCTCCAAAACCTACCTATTTACATCATGTCAATGTTCAGCATACCAACAATAGTGACGAATAATATTGAAAAGATTCAAAAGCACTTTTTATGGCACGGTACTGAGGACAGGTTCAGGTATCATCTAGTGGCTTGGGAGCAGGTATGTAAACCAAAGAGGCTTGGGGGGTTAGGCATCAAAGATATCAAACATATGAGTGTTGCCCTTATTGCAAAGTTAGGTTGGAGACTTATAAAAGAGCACAAGCCTTGGACAGAGTTGGTTAAGATCAAATACCTTTCAAACCAAAGCAAGATTTCCTTCATTTATGATCAGTCTCTTCCGAATGGTTCTATTTTCTGGAACAACCTTCTTCACAGTAGGCACATCCTTTCTCAGGGGTGTAGCTGGAAGCTTGGGGATGGGAAAAACATTAACTTCTGGACTGATAAATGGACTGATTCTAACTAGATTTCTTCTTATGGTCACATTAAAGACAACTTAATTACAAAGTATGGACACAAAATACAGGGATACATTGAGGTGGATGAAAACAAAAGAAAATGGAAACAACTAAAAGTGGAGAATGATAATGTACAGGCTGATGTTTCATCTTTACAGAATCAACTTTCTCTAATCCATATTAGTAACCAAAATCTTAAGGATGAACTCATCTGGAAAGATTCTTTTGATGGGGAATACTCCGTTAAATTAGGATATAATTCTTTCTTTGTATCTATTGAAAGTGAAATTAAGTGGCACAAGTTGTGGATGCTCAGTGTTGTATATATTTACCCCCACAGGTAAATATGGATAAACGAAAGAAACCCGACATCAAAGGCAAAGCGGGTCTCGGAGGCGGAGGAACATGGCAAAAAGCATGTCGGAGGGTTGGATGAATCCGACATCAAAAAGCTTGTCGGAAGGGTTGGAAAACCCGACATCAAAGGCAAAGCGGGTTTCAAGCAGAGAAACATGGCGCGAAAGCATGTGGGAAGGGTTGGAAAACTGACATCAAAGGAAAATCAGGTTTCGAGTCGGAAAACAAGTCGGAAAAGCACGGGCGAAAACATGTTGCGCCACCTCCCAAACCCGATGCATGCAAGTCATACCTCCGAACTCGAAAACAAAGGAAATTTGGTAATAGCGGTGGATGCAGTGTTTCAGAAAGCACGAGCATCAAACACATGTTGAGGCATCCTCCAAACCCGATGCAGATGCAAAGGAGAAACCCGAACCCGACTGGAAACAGACCCTGACGCGGGAAATATTCAGATCGCCATAACTTTTCACAAGGAGCTCGGATTCACACAAGGTTGGACTTTTCGGAAAGCTCTCGGCGTCCTCTACGCAACTATGATTGGATATCTTTAATTGGGTGGGAACAAGTTCTTAAAAATGTAAAATACAGTTCGCCATATTTAGGTTGTTGAGATTCTCACCTACCGCCATGATTCGTTGAAGTTAGGTGCGCTTTGGAGGTGGTTGGGGCAGCATCCGAATCATTCCTTCTCCCTCTTTTCTCCTCATATAAATGGTCAAGAGAGGCTCTTTAAAAATGTTGGACATTCTTGTTTTGGCCCCTCCCTTCTTCTCTTTGGCAGGTGGAGTTGTGGAGCTCAAACCTCCCATTGTAAACTGTAATGCAACCTTTGCCTCTTGGCATTTTTGCAGTGCATTGTATCAAACCTTCGGAGCAAATAAATGCATGTCTGTGGATGTTTCTTAACCCCCTATGTGTTTCATTTTGCATCCTCCTGATCTTTCACTGCGAATATGTTTATCCGTGCATGATATTGCATTGCATTTCTATGGTTTGTGTTTATTGGCAAAACATATGTTCTTCATTCCTCGGTGCATCACCTCTCGTAGTTTAGGTTTTATTTTTATGCATTCTCTACCCTGTCTCCTTGGCAAGTTAGATTAGTTTTTGGGTAAACCTCTACATTTTATTGGTGCATCTGAACAGAGGAATAGGAGCCGGCCTTCATCCGGAGAGCTTTTCTGATTTCGCGAGGTCCCACACTTGGAAAAAGCTCCATGTTGTGCAAACGCACTGGGATTCTCAACCCATCGTGCTGCAGAGTCCCAGGGGTGCTGCGTTTCGACACCAACATTTTTGGCATGCCCGGTGGGACCAAGAGGTCATTCCATAAAAATTTGAAGGAGTTTTCACAAAATTCAGACTAAAATTGCAAGTTTTAAAATTTTCGATTTTGCTCCGTCTAGGCCAAACTCCGAAATCATTTTTCAAGGGTTTATCTTGCTCAAAACAGGTCAAAATTTTAACAATTGGTAGATCTGAGGGTAATCTTCAAAAGGGTATTCTTAGTTTTTTGATATTTTGACTTTCAAAATTTCAGGTTTTTAGTGATTTCGGGTTTTCGGGATCCGAGAACATCAAAGCAGCAATTGGGTTTGGGGGATGCATTGCATGGTCCTAGTCCCGACAGCAAAGAAAATCAGGTTTTGAGGGATGTCGGACATGTTCCAAGTTCCGACACATAGCAATTCGGGTTTTGTGAGTTGCATCGCATGACCTGAGTTCCGCCTGTACTTTTCGGGATCCGCAACTGCACAACAAGGCCCGAATTCCGAATTGAAGATTGTCTCCTCTGGGCCCTTCAAATCTTAAATTATATTTTCAATATTGTCAAGTTTGGTGTGTAACTTGGCAAAATCCAGCCTTTTAGAGGCTTGTTATCTAACACATCTGGCATGCGACTCAAGGGATAGTGTTCACGGTGTGCAGAAAGACAAGTTACCTGTGCACATGAGAAGAATTCGAACCAGGTCTAATACTCGAGAAGAGGGGCTATTTGTCCACTTGCAACTTTCACCAGGTAGAGGAAGGAGAGGAAGAAGACCACAAAGATCACCATCTCCACCTAACAGGACTTTGTCTACACCTCCACCTGGTAGGCCTTTTCTCGCATCAACCAGGGTTCTTAGGCCAATCATAATGGCGCATCTACCACCCAATCCCTTTGTCAATTTCACGGGCAAAGAGTCGACTTGCCCTAAATGCTCGAATCAAATTCCATTGCGGCGCTAAAGAATATCCCCTATTTCACAGGAGAAAATCATACTACCCCTATTGATCACATCCAGGATATTGCTAATGCATGTGCAATCCACGAAATAAATGAAATGGATGTTGCAGTCAAGTTATTGGCTTCATCTTTCAAAGGTAAGGCCTTACAATGGTTTAGGAGCCTAACAGCAGGGTCTATTACAAATTGGAACCAACTTTGTTCAGCTCTTTGCAACCAATTTGGGGAGAGGGCAGACAATTTGTCCTTATTGGAACAACTGACAACAATCAAAAGGGCTCCTAACGAACAAATGACAGATTTCAACTTCAGATTCCAACGGACATGGGACAGGATTCCAATAGCTGTTAGGCCAACCGCCGAAGGAGCATTCCTTTATTTCTTAAAGGCTATAAATTCAGACATAGCCATGATGATCCAATCAATGGGAGGAACAACGCTGCCAGGGGCCTATGACACAGCGATCAGAGCAGAGAACTGTTTGATCCAAGCTGGCAAGCTTGCACCAAGGCCACCAATGCCTCTCTATCCGGATATGGGAAATCCTACAACCAGTCAAGCACCAGAGTTGAATCCCATTCCAACTCCTAGAAATCAAAGCAATAATGAGGCGTCAACTTCTCCAAATACTTTAAAGGAATTGCAGGAGGTCATGAAACAACTGCGAGAACATTGAAACGAGCTAGTGACTATCAAAAGACAACAAGCTCAAAGTGCTAGACCATATCAACCTCAAGCACGTGATTAGGCTAGGCCCTCATACCAACAAAATAGACAACCACCTCAGTGCAAATCAAAGCCAAAACCAAGGACAACCTCAAGCCGCTGTGCCATTTCTGGCAGATGATCCAAATACAACGACATCCTCAGAGCCTTGGTTCCAACACAAAATAACATGGCACAGGAGTACGACTGGTGTTACCCTTGCAATCTACCTCACAATCAGTCAGCATGTTTCAATGGTGCACTGAATCAAGCCTTGATGGTACAAACCATTGGTGTGCCTCAAGAACCAAGCCAAGAAGGGAATCAACAGCAAGAAACACAACAAGAAGGACCTCCAACGGAAACCACATTGGCCAATTGGAAAACGGAAGACTTCTGTGGAGTTAACCAACAACCTTTTCAAGGCGTGGCTGCCAACACACGGTCAAAGAAAAGAAGCATAGAAGAGGGACAACCGTCTAATCCAGTTGTTTCTCAACCCACTCTTACACAACAAGGAGTCAGTAGACCAAACATAGCTCCAAATGTGTAAAATCAGCTTAAGGTACCTGTTGTAGCAACACATGCACCCGTTCAAGCTCCAGAAAAGCTTACACCGAGTAAGGGACAACAAAAGGACAATTCATCCCCCTTCAACATCATCGATCAAATGAAGAAGACACATGTGAACATTTCCATGTGGGAATCACTTGCGATCCCAGGGCAACGAGATTTATTGCAAGCTGCAATGGCTAATTGGTCTGCCACAAATGTATCAAACCAGGGACATGAGAAAGTTCTCACTAATGCAGTGCAACATGATGGGGGCCAGACAAGAAAAAATTTGAAGCCTCCACCTTTCTATGTTTCATTGATTGTTGGAAACCACTTGGTACACAACTGCATGATAGATTCAGGAGCAAGTAGTTCGGTGATGCCGAAGCAAATAGCGGATCAACTGGGTCTGAGGTATGAGCCAGTGCTGAAAGGAGTAGTACAGCTAGATGGAACGGCAGTAGGAACAGTTGGGATCATCAAGGGGTTAAGCCTAACACTACATTCATGTCCTAATGTTACAGTTCTGCAAGATGTGTCTGTGATTGACCTTCCGCCACTCTTTGTGTTGTGTCTATCAAGAGACTTCACTGCAAAAATCGGTGGATATTTATCTGCAGATTGGTCACACATGATTTTCAGGACAAGGTATGGGGCCAAAGCAACAATCAGGTCAGAATCAATTGCCAATTTCCATATTGAGCCTCATGTACCAAGCCCTATCAATGCAAATTGTTCAGCTTTTGATCAGGAGGAGTGTTCAAATGACCTAGAAATAGGTACTAAGGTCGAGGGAATTCCTGATTTAACTTTGGATGAATGGGCAAGCAAAAGTCATGAATTTGACCCATATAAGGAAATTGAAGAATCTGAGTTGGGTGTGTATTGTGTACACGAAGAAAATTCACCCATTCCCGACGTCATTCAGCCTGAACAAAGAGATGAAAATGAAGTTTGGAAATTATTCTTCGATGGTTCGAGAAGCAGGCAAGGTGCTGGAGGTGGTGCAGTGTTGATTTCACCACAAGACATCAAGTATTATTCAGCTTTTTGTTTCCAGTTTTCTTGTTCAAACAACACAGCTGAATATGAGGCCTTGGTTCATGGACTTCATCAGGCCAGGAAAAGGGGCATAAAGAACTTGCAGGTGTTTGGAGATAGCGAGCTAATCGTCAACCAAGTTAGGGGACAACATGCTACAAAGAACGACTTGTGAAGAGCTACAAGAATAGGGTATGGGACCTCATTGAGGATTTCGAAGCTTTCAACATTGTGTCCATACCCAGAAAGAAAAATGAAGCCGCAGATAGGCTTGCAGCAGTTGGAGCAACGTTTGATGTGGTTGACAACATCAGAAGGGAAAAAACACAGCCACATATCCATGTGATTGTGAGGCCAGCAGTTCCAGATAATAACACAAGCTGGCAGGTGTTTGAGAACGATCAACAAATCGTCAATTTCTTACAAAAAGAGGCTGAATTCTCGGCTAGGAATCGGAGCAGATTAGAGCAAAGCAGTATGGGGATCAAGTAGTGCAATGCATGGACAAACAAGCTTCCTAAGGGTTTAATAACATTGGAGTCTATCTTCAACCCTAACGACCAGTTTCGTAAGGAAAAGGCTAACATACAGGTCAAGAGAGAAGATTCAGAGCCAATTCTGGTTGGGGAAAGCAAAACACTTCAAATTGGCAAAGTGGCTACTAAACAGGAGAAATCAGATTTCATACAACTTTTCCAAGAATTTCCAGATGTCTTCACTTGGAGCTATGAAGAATTAAGAGGATTCGATCCAAATTTGGCACAACATACCATCGAATTGGATCCAGATGCTAAGCCCGTCAGGCAGAAACAGAGACCGGTCAACCCTCACATTGAGCCTCTAATGAAGAAAGAACTAAATAAGCTAATAGAGGCAAGCATTATATTCCCGATCAAGCACTCAAGCTGGGTTGCAAACTTGGTTCCGGTCAGGAAGAAGAGTGGAGAAATCAGGTTGTGTGTGGATTTCCGAGACCTAAATAGGGCATCTCTCAAAGATCATTACCCACTTCCTTCAATGGAACAAATATTGCAAGTAGTATCCGGTTCAGAGAGATTCTCTCTCCTAGATGGCTACTCAGGGTATAATCAGGTAATGGTGAAAGAAGATGACCAATTCAAGACGGCTTTCACCACCAAATGGGGGACTTATGCCTACAAGAAGATGCCATTTGGGCTATCAAATCTTTGGAGCCACTTTCTAAGGGCAATGGATATGGCATTCAAGGGTTGATCAATAAAATAGTTCTAATATATCTTGATGACATCACTTGTATTCTCAAAAATGCGGTGGATCACCTCTTTCATCTAAGGCGCGGTATTTCGAGGTGTAGAAGATTTGGGGTATCTTTGAATCCCAAAAGTGCATATTCTTGGCTCACGAGGGAAAGCTTCTAGGCCATATTGTTTCAAAGGAAGGATTGACGATTGACCCGAGAAAGAGTTGAAGGAATTCGAGCATTGCCATTGCGAAGTCACAAGAAGGCTCTTCAAAGCTTCTTAGGAAGGATCAATTTTGTCCGTAGGTTTGTTCCAAATTTTGCATTTGTAACACTCTGATTTCGTATGTTAACTTGGTGAATGTTTTACATACTGTTATAGCTGCTGGAATGAAAGAAAACATGTTAAGATATGTTTTGATCTTAAGAGAATGTGTTCTTAATTTGGATTCTTGCATACTGTGATTTATAGCATGGGACAACAAATATTGTACTTGTGTGTTTGCTGATGTGACGACAGATTGTCGTATACTTGCTTGCTCTTATTGCTGATTGACAGCATACCTTGAATCAATTCCATTGATCCAAGTATGCTGAGGTTCTCTTGTGATTTCTGGGTCGATCCACACTTGAACCGAACCCGAGATTGTTATGAGCGTGCAGCGCCTGATTGCAGGTGTGAGCAGCTAGCACGAAAATGCCAACGACAGGGATTCGATTCTTTAATCCTGTACTGTCGAACTTGGGACCTCGTAAGGTGAGAAACGCCTGGACACGGGTGGCCTTGGCACGTAATCCGAAGGACGTAACGTCCTGCTCTGCGTTAATGTGAATGTCTGTAAGGAAGCTGGATGGAGGGTGTTTAGTGTTAGTGGTTAGTGTGAATTAAACCTAAACTAACCCTAAGGCCTAACATACATCCTACACCACTATCCTAAGTGGATTTTTAAATTAAAAAAAAAGGGGGAAAATAAACCTAAGGCTAAACTAAGACCTAGGTCGAATGATTTATGTAACCTAAACTAATCCTAAACTAAGGGGTACGCAGACCCTTGGGAGGAAAGGGATAAGGATGGAAAGGGCATTCATGGCATTTAATAAACTGTCCCTACGTGGACAGCGCCAGTTTTGGCGGGGCAGGTAAGGAATTTAGAGGCATCTATTTTGAAATAGAGCCAAATTCAGTTTGCATGGAAATTTTGAAATTTAGAACTCGCCAACCCGAGTGGCGGTGGCGTGGAAAGTAAGGAAAAAGGGGTGAGCCTTAATTGCATTAATTGTTTCGGTCCTCGCGACCAGCTCGCCTTGGAAACAGCATGAGGGAATTTGATCTTTCATTGTTTCGATTTGGTTTGGCCGAAGTTGCTCTGCATTTGGTTTCTTTGGTCTGGTTCAGTCGAACCAGCTCTTAGCATTTGACATTTTCTTGGAAGTTTTGAGGCTGTTGATAAGCCTGAAGAAGAAAGGAGTGCTGGGAATTTTGTGTTGTCGTTGTGGAAGAAAAACGCGGCAAATAAGGTTTTCATCGAGCTCTGGAAAAGAGATTTCAGGCACGTTAAGCCCTTCTCTTTAAAAATCTTTGCTTTAATTAAATGTTTCATTAAAACAACCCTGCTCTTGGGTTGGGATTGCATGATTGCTGTTGAGTTGATTTGGAAATGGATTTTGTTGGTTCTTGCTTCTTTTCTTTGGAAAATGATAAGGAGATTTGCTTGGGTTGCTCTGCCTTGATCTGTTTTTGCTCGAATCATGTTGGAAATGATTTACAGTATTGGTTGTTGACTGTATAAATGGTTTGAAATGGATATTCCTTTCACTGTTCGTGTTGTTCGAAATTGGAATAGGCTGTGCAATCGCTCCTTATAGTGAAATTGTTTCTTTAAGTGTAATCTTTTCTTGCTGTTATATGGGGAATTGTCCTTGCATGTAAACAAAAAGAGAGAAGTGGAGATACAGCTGTGTATATTTCTATGAATTGGGTTTCATTGAATATTGCTGTCATTTTGGAAACAATAAGGAAATATTGCCTTGACTGCTGAGTTTTATTGTCTTGTAATTCTCGAATGATGTATCTCCCTGTGTGCTGGACGTTTGACAGTAATGGGAAATTCATTGTATATATATATCTTGTGACTGTACACTATTTATGAGTTGTTTTCACTATTGAACAATCGTTATTGCTAACGAACTGGAAGGAAGGGAATAATAGTTGATGAAGTAGTTCTTATAGAAATTTTCTTTAAGAAAGTAGATCCTTCTTCTTGTACTGTTTGGATTTTGGATGGAAGTGGCATTCGGGTTTACTTTGAGTAATTGAACTCGAACCATAGGAAGTTTAAGCAATAATATCATTGCTGTACCTTTTCTTGAGTAGGAACTAAGCGAATACGTATTGGGTATTCGTGAAATAGGGAAAAAGATAACTGTTTTTCCTTCTTAAAGTTATCTATGGATTTCGTTTCTCCTTGTTGAAAGAATAAGGTGGTTTCACTGTGTTATATGAATGCTGTTTGGTCTTCTTATACGAGACTGTTGACACAGCTTCCACTTGATTGAATTCTATGCAAAGAATGATTGTATTTCTATATACTGTAATAAAAAAAAAAATTGGGATCTAATTTGTCTTCTGAGTTGCTCTGGCTGTACCGAGCTCATACAATTAACACCTGGTTCGGGTTTGCTCTTATAGAAGTATGGACAGTTGAATATGAGTTGTTTGTGGTATTGGATTGAACGGTACAGGCTATGAGAGTTTGTTTTTTTGATAAGAACGACTGTTCTGTTATCCTTATAATGAGCTGTCTTGTTTGAGATGAACACGGATTAGGTGTTTGATTTCGTTTTGAACAAATGGTGTTTCATAGTGAAATTAAAAGGGAATGAATTCTTTTCCTGCCTGCTGTTTTAACCTGATGAAATTCATCGTCATGTGAATAATGGACTTGCTGTAGGTAACAGCAATGAATAAATGTTATTCTGAACGGGGTACGTTCCTAGAATTAGATCATCATGTGAATGATTGACTGCATGATTGAAATACTGTTTCTGTTTAGTATGCAGCAAAAGAAATATGGTTTCCTTTATTATGGCAATATATGGTATGTAACCTTATATTGTTTGATCTTGGATGTACCTAATGTTGTACTAATATGTTTCGAATCCTTAAATGAGTCTGATTCCAATGAAGTATGGATATGAATGGTGAATTCTTTCCTGTTTTCATGTAAAGCTGATTATATATGAAATTAATCTTCTTGCTGCCGGAAAGTGAATTCCGAGTGGATTTTGTAAGTTTCACTCTGAACTGTTATCTTGAATTGATTTTCGTTTGGATTCCACTGTTAGGACAGTCATGTGGAAGGAAATAGAGATATGAATGAATGTTTTAGAGAAATGATCTTTCTTCTCTCATTCAGTTGGAATCTGGAATTCGTGAATGATAAATTTTATAGTGCTTAGATGGGAGCTACTATATGCACTGCTGTTCGCTTTCTTGTCTGTACTTGAATGCTTTAAATTTAAAATACTTCATGAACGGAAAGGAAAGTAAAGGATTTATATTCAGTTAGTTTCATCCTTTGCATTTGTTATTAATGAAAGGCGTGGAAAGGATAACTGAATGTTATATAGGCAGCAAGCTACTTGTATTCCTAACTTTACAAATATTGTAAATTGATACTTGCAATGATTATGTGAAAACGGGACAGCAGTCTTATTGCTGATTGTGATAATATTTTGATAGTTCAGTTGACATGCTGATCTTCCCTTTGTGCCTATTTCGAGATTGATGTTTTGCAGTAGTTTCATAAAAGCAGGGTTCTTTTATTGAAACAGTTAGTTGAAGCATCTTATTTTAAGGATAAGTGCTTAATGTGCTCAGTTCATTGAACTGACCCGTGCAATTCATTTTGCAGATGGAATTTGATTAGAATGAAGGCTTGGCTGTTTTCTGATGCCTCTTGATTAGATGTAAAACAAATTGTAAATGTTGTTTTTATTCCTCTTTGAGGAATTGTGAAAAGAAGAAAATATATTCTTCTGTCCTTGAGTTGTATGGATGCTTTGTATAACTATGCCCAATCAGCTGGATTGGCAACTGTACAGATTATGACTTGAACATTGAATACAAGTACGAGTGTGATATTTTCAATAATTATATCAGTTTGATATTGTTGTTTAAATTGGAAATATGATGTTATTTCTTGATTTGGAATTGTTTCATTATCCTTGGATGGATGTTGAATTGAAACTGATATCTATTCTTACTTAAATGCAACTTTTAAGTTGAAGATGCGATTAGTTCATACTTGGGTAAAGATGAATTTTAAATTGACATTAAAAGGATTAAGAAGAATATGATTTCATAATCAGAAGGTATTCAGGATTAGCTTAGGAGCTAAGGAATATCAATTCAACTTCGGAGTAATCGAACTTCGCTTTCGAACTCCATTAATGATCCCGTTTGATAAAATTCAGAATTAAGGATATAAGATAGATATATCCATAACTAATGGACCTTAACTATATAACGTTAAGGAGAACAAATGAATTCATTTCTTGAAGTTAGACCTCGTTTGAATGACGTCTAATAAGTTAACATTCTGAAATTAGTTGCAGTTGGAAAAATCTTGGCTAAGTTTAATAGATTAAACTTATCACGTCCGTCGGTACAGACTGCTTAATCCAATGATTAAGAAATAAACCAAGTAAGGAATTGTAGCCCTTCGATACGAAGGTGAAGATACATAATAAACTAATGGACGGTTTAGTCCCTCTTAGTTATATACAATTGCTGACGAAACGAGGATCGAGGATCAACACGAATGCTTTGAAAGTTGAATTTAATTATTAACTCGTGGCTAAGGCACTTGAGCGGGATGTGTATTCTTGATGGGTGGATTACTCGGGACATTGGCATACGCCGGCTACAAAGAGGTGTCTTCATGAAGACGGGGTCTTCATGATGACACAATGTCAGCGAACCCGACATATATATAGCAATGCCCTCCCGAATTAAAACATTTAGAATACATAGGCCGAATGAATGTGTAGATCTCGGCGGGGGCATAGGGTATGATCTCGGTATACGGGTGACTCAGGAATACTAAAGACAAATAGACACACGGAGTCGTGGGGTAACGACACCGTATGTCTGCGTATCTTTAGTTACAGGGAGTGCCTTCCTATACCCGTTCATATTACTAAATTTGGAATTGAAAGTTTAAAACCGACCTTAAACGATGAGGATCGGGTAGGAGCTGGAAAGACCATTCTAGATAACAGTGAAGTGAAGTGAAGGACGTATTCCGTAGATGTGTATCACATCCAGGGAATATGATCATCTGCAAAGCATGTGAAAATCTTTGGCCAAAGTATCGCAATTCTTTGGTTGCGTTGTCCTTATCACTTAATTTAAGATGCGGGATGTCGATGAATATCGATGACAGATATTCAGATAGGCTTCTTAAATGGATCACTTCGATAACCGGGGAAGGTTATGAGAACAGGTATATATAATATACTATGCATAAATAAACATGAAGGATCGGTTGTTGCCGAGTCATGAAATGAAGGATCGTTGAAACTCCGAGCCATGAAAATGGAAGATCGGTAGTTCATCGAGTCATTTACAGTAGCATATAGAATCTGTTATAAGATTGAATGGCATTGAATGTGTGTTCCATATTGTAAATATGCGAACAGGGAACATTCGTTTTAAAAGGAAATTGTGTGAACCCAACTGTGTTGTTTGGGCAGAGAACAATTATTAAAACTTGAACGTGTGTTTGAATTTTATAATTCATAACAGAGAACGTTATTTAAAAAAAAAAAAATTCCCTTGTTCTGGTGTTTTAAAATGGGGATGTTACAATTTTGCTCTTGTGAAGCCAATAACGTTGATGTTAAAGAAGAGCATGGCATTTAAGTGGACATCTGAAGGCAAGGCAAGTTTTGAGGCAATAAAAGAGGCTATATCTCAAGCTCCCACTCTCGTCAATCCAGACTTCTCCAAGGACTTCGTGCTATATGCCTTCGGTGGTGGAGACACAATTTCTGCAATCCTAGTACAACAGAACAAAGAAGGATTAGAACAACCAGTTGCTTTCTTCAGTCAAGGCTTGGAGGAATACGAAACTAGGTACTCTTTCATTGAAAAGCATGTCCTTGCAGTAATCAGGAGCTTAAAGAAATTCAAGCACCTAGTCTCAAACAACAAGATCCAATTGTTGGTCTCTCATGCGGGAGTTAAGGACTTCCTTCTAAACAAGGATCTGAATGAGAAGCGTGCAGGATGGATAACTCGTGTCATGGAATATGACATCGAGATCAAGGTCACAAAGCTAGTACGTGGAAAGGGACTATGCGAACAACTAGCCTTGAGTCAACAAGTTGAAGCAGGTGATGAAAAAGAAGTTGTCTTGGTGCTACAGGATGGTCAAGAACACGAAAATGATGATGTGCCTACTCCTTGTTGGACTCAGAATATGATTCACTTCCTACAGACAGGCCTATGCCCTCCAGAAATGAGCAAAGCAAAGAGGAGATACTTTAGATTACAAGCCATTCCATATGTGCTTGTTGATGGTGTTTTGTTCAAAAGGGACGTCAATGGAGTTCTATTGAGGTGCATTGGGACAGGTCAAATTGAGAGGGTGTTACGAGATTTTCACGATGGAGATTCTGGCGGACATTTTGCCCCACGAGTAACAGCTCTCAAGATAATGAAAGTAGGGTATTATTGGCCCACAGTGTTCAATGACTGCTATACATGGATAAGAAAGTGTAAGAAATGTGCACTCTTCACAGGAAAAGAAAGACTAGCAACACTTCCATTGCACCCAATTTCGGTTGACCAACCATTTCTGCAATGGGGATTGGATTTCATCGGGGTCATCAATCCAAACTCAAGCCAAGGCCACAAGTGGATTCTCACGGCAACGGACTATTTCACCAAGTGGACTGAAGCAATAGTGCTCAAAGAGGCAAATGAGTCTAATATACTAGAGTTTTATGAAGGAATAGTGACCAGGTTCGGTGTGTCGGCCACTATCATATCAGATAATGCATTGGCATTCATAGGTTCGAGGATTACAAAATGGGCTATCAAGAATGGAATCTATTTGAGCACCTCTTCAAATTATTACCCGCAGGTAATGGACAGAGCGCGAGTCCACGAACAAAAATTTGCTAAGAATCATCGGGAGGACTCGGATGAAAATCAAAGAACATGGCATACCAGGCTAAAATTGGCATTATGGGTGTGAGAATAACACCAAAGAGGTCTACGGTAATTCCCCTTACAAGTTGGTCTATGGAAAAGAGGCGATGTGCCTATATCATTAGAAGCCACTGCATTGGAGTTCATGAAGCGGTTGGAGTTGGCTAAGTTCGAACCAATGGAGGCTAGGTATGCGAGTTGATGGAATTGGAAGAAATTAGAGAACATGCAGCTCAAATGATTGAGAAAGATCGGGCCTTAGTGAAAAGATGGTTTGATAAGAAAGTAAGAGCAAGGACCTTCTCGGAAGGAGACTTAGTTACGAAATGGGATGCGAGATCGGGCAAAGCGGGAAGGCATTCCAAATTTGATGCCATTTAGAGTGGCCCCTACATGGTCACGGGATGTAAGAATAACAATGCCTTCCAATTGTCTACATTGGACGGAGAAGAATCCCGATTCGGTCAATGGAATCTATCTTAAACATTCTTCTTGAAGAGAGAAAAGTCCTACCCTTGTAAATATTAGCCTAGTTTTCAATTCCTCTAAGTGCGTATACACTTTGTCTTGTTGTAGTTAGGTTTCGCTTTCCTAAGTGCTTTGGCACAGGTTTTGTTGCTCTGGGTTGGTTTTCTACGGTTCGGCGTGTTCTCGGAGAAAGAGTTACGGTGGCAGGAGTCGGTTTTGGGGTTGCTTATGACTCAGTGCCCAATGGATTCCTAAAAGGCCATTGATCTTCTACCTAGCAAGAGCGGGTAACCCCGTGAGTCGCCAAATTGTTGTATATATTTACCCCCGAGGTAAATATGGATAAACGAAAGAAACCCGACATCAAAGGCAAAGCGGGTCTCGGAGGCGGAGGAACATGGCAAAAAAGCATGTCGAAGGGTTAGATGAATCCGACATCAAAAAGCATGTCGGAAGGGTTGGAAAACTTGACATCAAAGGCAAAGCGGGTTTCGGAAGTGGAGAAACATGGCACGAAGCATGTCGGAAGGGTTGGAAAACCCGACATCAAAGGAAAATCGGGTTTCCGAGTCGGAAAACAAGTCGGAAAAGCATGGGCGAAAACATGTTGCGCCACCTCCCAAACCCGATGCATATGCAAGTCATACCTCCGAACCCGAAAACAAAGGAAATTTGGTAATAGCGGTGGATGCGGGTTTCGGGAAAGCACGAGCATCAAACACATGTTGAGGCATCCTCCAAACCCGATGCAGATGCAAAGGAGAAACCCGAACCCGACTGGAAACAGACCCTGACGCGGGAAATATTCAGATCGCCATAACTTTTCACAGGGAGCTCGGATTCACACAAGGTTGGACTTTTCGGAAATCTCTCGGCGTCCTCTACGCAACTACGATTGGATATCTTTAATTGGGTGGGAACAAGTTCTTAAAAATGTAAAATACAGTTCGCCATATTTGGGTTGTTGAGATTCTCACCTACCGCCATGATTCGTTGAAGTTAGGTGCAGTCTTGGAGGTGGTTGGGGCAGCATCCGAATCATTCCCTTCTCCCTCTTTTCTCCTCATATAAATGGTCAAGAGAGGCTCTTTAAAAATGTTGGACATTCTTGTTTTGGCCCCTCCCTTCTTCTCTTTGGCAGGTGGAGTTGTGGAGCTCAAACCTCCCATTGTAAACTGTAATGCAACCTTTGCCTCTTGGCATTTTTGCAGTGCATTGTATCAAACCTTTGGAGCAAATAAATGCATGACTGTGGATGTTTCTTAACCCCCTATGTGTTTCATTTTGCATCCTACTGATCTTTCACTGCGAATATGTTTATCGGTGCATGATATTGCATTGCATTTCTATGGTTTGTGTTTATTGGCAAAACATATGTTCTTCATTCCTCGGTGCATCACCTCTGTAGTTTAGGTTTTATTTTTATGCATTCTCTACCCTGTCTCCTTGGCAAGTTAGATTAGTTTTTGGGTAAACCTCTGCGTTTTATTGGTGCATCTGAATAGAGGAATAGGAGCGGCCTTCATCCGGAGAGCTTTTCCGATTTCGCGAGGTCCCACACTTGGAAAAAGCTCCATGTTGTGCAATCGCACTGGGATTCTCAACCCATCGTGCTGCAGAGTCCCATGGCTGCTGCGTTTCGACACCAACAACCTGAGTTAACCCCTAGAGTGAACTTCTTCTAGTGGCTCATCATTAAAGGCAAGATCCTGACTAATGACAACCTCATCAAGAAGGGATTCATCATGCCGAATAGATGTTGCATGTGTCAGAAAGAGGCAGAAGACATAAAACATTTATTTCTTCATTGTGAGTATGCTTCCAAAATTTGGCATCTTGTTTTTGCAAAATTTAATCAGAGATGGATTTTCCCCTTACCTATCTTCAGGCCTGGGAACAATGGGACTCTCTGTATAAGCATTGTGTGGTGAAGAGATTGTGGCAACTTGTTTTACCTCACACTATGTGGCGAGTTTGGAAGGCTCGTAATGATGGCATTTTCAGAAACACTAGAAAGGCATGTAACAAAGTCTACAAGGAAATTATCATTGTTGTGCAGGATAATATTGCTAGATTTAAACCTCCTAAAAATAGACTTTACCCTAAGAAAGAAGAATACATTCTGACTGATTGGAATATTGACACTGCCTTCAAAAAGAATAACAATGGTATGGATAGAACCACCGTCCGATGGATTAAGCCTCCCAATGATTGGCACAAGTTAAATTTTGATGGGGCCTCAAAAGGCAATCCGGGAGACTCTGGAGGTGGAGGAGTCATCAGAGATCAAAGAGGTTGTTTTGTTGCTACTTTTTCTGGGAAAATGGGTAGGAAAACTAACCATTACTCTGAAGCTCTGGCGGCTCTATGGGGAATAAGGCTTGCCAGAGATTGTAATATTCTGAATATTATAATTGAGGGTGATTCTCTGAATATTATCAATCTCTTAAACAAAAAGCAACACCCCAGCTGGTCAATTAGAGATTTCATTGGTGAAGCTATTGATATATGCAAGAGTTTTGAAAATGTTAAAATCACCCACACCTATCGGGAAGGAAATAGGGTCGCAGATGGTTTGGCAAACCTTGGTGTTACTAATACTTTTCAAACTTGGCTAAGGGGGGACGTTCTGCCCACTCAAGTCAATAAAGACATAATCAATGATCTACATGGCCGTGAAAATCATCACTAACGGCTGTAATGTGGATGCTAATGTGTGGATCCTCAAGTACGAATGATGACATCATATAAGATTTGTATGATTGATGGGATTTGTGTGAACTGGACTGTCATCATTTCTTGGCATAGAAAGAAAGCCAAGGAGCGGGACACTAATTACAAGTATGGTCTAATAATTACATCTTCTTTCATGGAAGGAAAGATTCAAAAACAAAAAACAAAGTTCAGCCTGCCCCACATAGTGCTAACATTTTTACCGTTGAGAACAGAAACAGTGGAAAAATGGGGGGTCTGCCATGCAAAACAGAACCCACCCACAATCCAGTGTGGAAAGAGGATGTTGTGCTTTGGAACTACCTTCAAATTGGGGGTCTGTCAAATTTGATAGAAAGGATTCAAGGGTTTGATCAAGATATTTCTATTAGATTCGCCCAGGGATGGAAGAATCGGGTTGTCAAATACAACAACATGGAGGTTGAGATCACGGAGGAGCTCATCACCCAGATCACGGGACTCAGTCTTGATGGCACCAAATTCTTCAATAAGAAGGTAGACAGGGAGGTGGAGACTAAGAAATTCCTGGACGATGGGGAGAATCTTGAATTTGTGACTGCAGGCATCAAGGTGGCTTCGATTCCTGAGCCTTTTGCTGAGCTAGCCAGGATGGTTGTTAGGTATGTAACTCTTGAAGGAAGATTTGTGACTATACCTCAAAAACATTTGATATTTCTTAACCACTTTCGTAGAAATATAACCATCAGCTTCCCTCACTACTTGATAAACTCGCTGGAGAAATCAGTTAGGGAAGTTCAGAGCCATTCTAGGGTTGTCCCTCTGCATCAAGGGCTAATCCTGCTGATCCATCGCCACTGTTCAAACTGTCCCCGCATGAATCCTGCTCCACCCTCTTCCTCCATACCTCCCCCTGCTCACACCGCCTTCATTCCCCCTGCTAGAAAGGAAGATTGAAACTGCTACTTCTAGCAAGAAAAGAAAGGGCATAAAAACTAAAATCCCTACTTCTCAATGGGTCCTCAGAAGTCACAAAGACCTAGAGCTTGCTGAGAACCTCCTGCATATCAGCCAACCGATGGAGGAACCTAAGGAGGAGGATTTGATGGTCAGAGTGGACAGGATGGAAAAGGAAATACAAGAACTCAAAGGGGTTATCAAAAATATGGAAAAAGCTAAGGGAAAAGGAATACTGCAAAGTGATGATGAGGAGGGGGTTATTGCTGAAGTATTCAAGAAGTTACAGTCTTTGGATGGTAGAATGGGAAATGCAAAAAGTCACAATGACTGCATACTATCTGCCCTTAAAAGTATTTATAATTTCATTGAACAACATGTTCATAGTGTATGCAGTTTAAGTGGGATTAATGAAGACATTTGGGGCCCCAAAGAGAAAAGGGATATAGCAATTGCTCAGGTGGATCTGAAAGACTCTTCTCAGGCCACAACCATTGCCTTCTTCATGTCACTGCAGGCTATCAAAACCAAGATTGACAGGGCTATCAAGTAACGGGGTGCTGTGATGCTTTGTTTGTTGGCTGCGAAGTTGCTGATAACTGGCGGTTCTGGAGCTATTTTTTGGCGGAGATATTATATGATGGATATATTTTGTTTTCTTTTTGATCTCTTCTGCTACTTTTTGGATCATTGTACATCTGGATCCTTTCTTCTAATTTGTTGTTTTATCTGGCTGATGAGCCCTCTTAGGTTGGTTGTTTTGCCCTTCTCTGGGCTGTTTCTCTCACCTATGATATCTAGCTTTTGAGCCCTTTTGTATACAGGGTATAGTCCCTTCAAAACTATTTGCCCTTAATAAAAAAACATTTATATTTGTCTTCTTCATCTGGTCCACAATGTTGAATGGAAGGCCCATTGACTTGTGTATTTGGGGAACAACAACATCCTTTCTTATTTGTTCAAGCGCAGAGGTAAGGGCTTTAGCTTGCGCAAAGGCTTGACCTACCAAAGGAGGGGCACGCACCACTTTAGCAAGATTTTTACATAGAGCCTTGTGCACAGGAACTTGTGTGCCTTTACTATGGATGACTTAACTACATCTCTTTTCTTTTGAGGATTAACATGTGTTGTGGGAATTGAGACTCACATGCCAGCATTGATCATTCTTTTCTTGTACCTTATGTTGTCGAACTTGGATAAGCGGTATGTTTGAGTAATATGTGGTTTGATTAACTCCACGAAGTCTTCGGCACCAAAGAACATAAGGTTTGCCTTAGGAGGAACTTCTGATTTTTTTACTCTCAAGCTCACTTTCGCTTGTGGAAGGTTCATAGTTAGAAGCAACATGAATAATGTAGGCCTAGGAATGCACAACAATGCTGTAGTGATTCTGACTGTAAGGCATGCTACAAGGAAATCACCATTCTAAATCTTGCGCCAGATTATTTTGAACTGTAACTATCACTTGGATTGATATGGGCACTTTAGAAGAGGTTGGGTGGAGGAATAACTTGCAGTAATGGCAATTGCGCATTAGCATGCCATCTATCATTTTGTTGGTTCATCCCATATCTTTGATTTGCATACTAATTTTTCTAGGGTTGATGGCTTGGATAATGCCCTTAATTAGAACTATTTTTTAAGGCTTGTGCCTATTGCTTCTCTAAAGATGTAACCTTATTAGACAAGATTCTAATCAGGTATTTCATTTCTTCATCTTACTTCTAATGCGCAGGAGAATAATATGTGAATGTAGTATGTTGAGAGCTCTACTCGGGATAGGGGAAACAGAAGGTTAGAGCACTGAGGAATTTTTGGGAATAATGGCGCGGGTAGCCTAGGAGCTAACTTTCCTACCTGAATGAGACTATTTTCTACCCTTATTGCAATATTGTCATAAATAAGTAAGGTTCTACCTCCCATGAACTGAATCATGACTTAGATGTCACTATGCAAAGCCCTTAGATAATATACAAAAGTGTGTTGGGATTTAGGCCTTACCACTAGAGGGATCTTGTCCCAAGTCTTCTAGAATCTGATGTTAAAATTAATCATCTTATCATTGGGTGCCCTCTTTGTTGTTGTCAGCTACTCCAATAAAGATAGGTGATCTAATTTATCTTCAAATTAGTTGTAGAGAGCCTTTCCAAGCTCATCCCAAGTGGAAATAGATGCAAGTCTCAAAATTATGTACCACTGGAGCATTTTTCCTTTGAACGAGGCCATGAGGAGCCTCACTGCTACATCATCATGAGTGATAAAATAGAAAGATCATATATTTACTATATCTTGGATGTGTTTAATAGGGGTGACTTGATTCTCACTGGTAAAGTAAGGGATACTCTTGAGCATGACTGTTGGCATATCATGTTATGCATTGAGATTGACAGGGCTTCCTCCAAAGGTGAAGTTGAAAAAGTTACTCGAAGGAGAAGGTGGTTGTAGTGCCATGGTAGGGGGTGTAGGTCTACTGTGAGGAGGAGTGGAATTTACATGACATGCTGGAGATGGAGATGCACACACGAGAGCTCTTCAAACTCTTCTTCTAGGAGATAGCTAGAGGTACTCAAAGGTCGCCTCAACTACTGCACTTTGTCTTGTATGTAATCTTCTCATAAAAGGCACATGGACTGCTAGAAATAGTAGATCTGAGTGTTGGGAGTTATCAAATGTGTTGAAATAAGCCTCCAAATGCTGGAAATCACTAAGTCACACACCATAACTTAGTAATAATGAAATTTAAGCTTTCAATGCTTGTCCCACTAGGCATGCCAAAAACTGTTGGAGCTCAAACTTGTAATCATCTCAGAAAAGGTTGAATTGAGTCATTGAGGCAACAATGGGACTATCTCTAAGTTGTGGGACCTTGTGCACTTGAGACAGACCTATGGAGAAGGTCGATTCCTCTACCTATTTCTATTCTCTTCTACTCCTAATGCTTTGGAAGGAAATCCTAAGCTAAAACATGTCAGGGACCAAGGATAGAAGGATATGTGAAAAGGGAAAACTAAACTAAGGAAGGTGATAGCACTAGAAAGAAAGGGTATGAAAATGATTAGCTTTGAGTGAAATCAAGTAGAATGCACAAAGGAAGGCTAGACATGCATAACATAGACCAAAACGTAGCTACACGAGTCATTTTTGTGAAACAAAATCAAAATAAGAGATGTAGGAGGTGCGAGAAGGCACAACAAACACACAATCATGAGGGAGAGGCAATAAAGAAGAATAAAAACATGTTGAGGTAGAGAATAACCATAAAACAATACTTCTTTTACTTCCGAAAATGCACAATCGATTCTGATGGCGTACGAGGATGATATCCACATTCAAGGATCATATCTAAATGTTTGAAACTCAAAATGCAAGGTAATGCCTATAAAAAATTAAAGAATCCAACCCTTATCAACAATCAATTCTCTTACATTTATAGATTAATGGATGAGATAAGGGGAGGAGAAGGAGGAAAACTACAATTTGAAAACTCAACCACCAACAACCAGAAGTTAATGCCTGCAAATTTGCTTGTAAATCATCAAATGCACTTCTCCGTGTCTGTTTGGCATGTAGGATAAGGAAAGAGGCAAGATCTGAATCAAATCAAGTGGTTGGAGCAATCAGATCCTACATTAATGGCATGAGAGATGTTTTCCAGCTTCTTACCTACCCAATCCCACCGAAATTTGAACTTGAGTGATCTGGAGTGTAACCCACGTCATCGCTTACTCTGCCACATGTCACACCTTGGTTGGAAGGATTCAGCACGTTGTTGGCATGTTTTGGTAGGTTATGTGTGGTTTACTCAATGTCTGACAACCCATGTGGCACAAGAACTAGTGTAGAGGAAGGCGTAATAACGCACGAAGGAAAGAAGTGCAGAAGAAGAAAGTAGGAGGAACGTAAAAGTAATGTGCATGGGAGGAAAAAAATTATTACTTACGGAGGTACATATGGAAGAGGTGTAATCATTATAAGGTAATGCATGGTAGTAAGGAAGGGGGCATGCAAGAATGCTAGGGACTTAGCTAATTTTGGGAAGTAAGTCTGAGGTGTGCACGAAGGGTGCATGAACTGTTGGGAGGAATGTGAATGTGCCAAGAGTGGGTGCGAGGAAAGATGGGACAGATAGAGGAAAAGAAGGGAAGATGGAAGGTGTGAAGAAAATGGAGAGCATGAAAGGGTGTGCAAGGAGCTACAACCAAGAAGACTATGCCAAGGAAGTAACCATAGAGTGCGTAACCTGCAGTGTTGAACTTTAGAGTCAGAATATGAATGTAAGTTGTCAAAATAACTAAGGGAGTTATTTTGGACAACGAGCATCTTTTCTCTTTTCATGTGGCTTGTCTCGATTATGTTGATGATCATAATTTATTAACAAAACTCTTTCCTCATAGTCTCCAAGACTATGTTATGCATTGGTTTTATGATCTACCTATTCATTCAGGGTAACATCTTTCACACATTTAGCTAACGCTTTCCTTGCTCACTTTTCCATCAACATTAGTTCAAAGATATCATATGCACAACTAGTACAAGTAAAGCAATGATCTAATGAACACCTAGCATACTATGTTTTACATTACAAGAACAACCTAACTAGGATGACTAATGTGCTTGTTGACTCGGAATTACAAGATTTATTTGTTCAGAGTCTCTTACCACCACTACAAGAGAGTGTCATCTTTGAAACCTCTCCTTCCTTTGATCACCTTTGTCACACTCTTAAGCTTCACAAAAAAAAGATTCTCACTATGGGTAAACTCAAGTATCAAGATCAGGCTACCTCATCTTCTAACAAGTTTCCAAGCAAAGATCCTTTCAAACCATCTACTAAGGTCAATAAAAATGTTGTTGTTAATGTTGTATCTCCTCCTAAGAAGCTTCAATTGCAACCTCAATGACATATGTTTACAAAATTAACATGTGCTCCACATATCTTATTACCACAACTTATTGACAACAACCTAATTACGCTTCCTCCTCCACTTACTATGGATCCATCTCACCCTAAGGGTCATAGCTACAATGAAAATTCTAGATGTGACTATCACCAATGCGTTGGACATTCCACTGATCGTTGTTTCAAATTGCACCATCTCATTCAAGATCTCATAGACAACAATCAAATTGAGCTTCCTGAGCCATCGACTTCTCCACCAGTAAATGAAAATAAAAAGCTTAAAATCTTCAACAATCCCCTTCCAAACCATGAAAATAAAGTTGTTGAATCCTTGACTAATCATGCATATCATGTTGTCCCTCCTCCTTCATCGGGACCTCTCAATTTTCTAGTTGCTCACGTTGATTCATCACAACCTATCATTGCATTCTCTTATTACGATCACCACACTACATTCTCCATTGATTACTTGCACATCAATGCTTCTATTGGATCTACTCCTATCAATAACACTATGATCGATCCATCATTTCAACAAAACACATGTTTTATTTCCTTACTTGTCACTATCGGCTATCCACTCTCACAGATCTCATATCTAGTGCTTGGATCTTATGGCTATGTCAAGCTTCCAGTCACTATCGGTCCTCTCACCATGCTTGTGCCTTTCCTTATGGCACCAAGCGTCCATAATTGTGACATGATCTTAGGTTCTCCATGGGTCATGGTCGCTCAAGAAATTGTTTCCATGCCTCATATGTGTCTTAAGTTCATGCATAACAACCAGGTTGTCACTATCCGAGGTGTCCCTCTATGCACACCGTGGCCTCAGCCTCCTCTTGAGGTGGCCCTCACACTTGCTAGAGCATCTAGGTCCCCTGGACCTTTGAAACATAAAGCACCATCTGCTCCTATCTCTCCTACTTGTGTGTGACACACTCATCCTCATAGGTATATTAGTCCATCACACTAGTCTAGGTCCACCATTCAAACAACTCCTTCACCTCGGTATGCCTCACCTCCACGTTTTGTTTCACATAGGTGTCCATCACCTTCTCATTCTATTTCACATAGGTTCCCATCACCTCCGCATTCTGTTTCACATAGATGTCCATCATCCATGTGTTTTGTTAAACAAAGGTGTCCATCACCTCCATAGTATACTCATCATTCGCATGCATATAGGATTCATTCACATGCACATTATCTATCTCATATACCACCACTCTTAGAGCATGGTCACATGCCTTTATCTCCTCAAGCATTGGGTGGAGGACCCTCATCTTTCACTTTCATCGGATAACACATTCATTATCACACACTTGGGGGCATCACCTATATCTTTCTCCCATCCTTTTCTAGCATTGACACACATATTATTCCCATCATTTCATATCTAATCTCTTATAACATACACATCTTGATACATTTGTATCGTCATTACCCTATGACGCACTCTTGTGTTAAGGTTCACACTTGACTATTAAGGGCATACTATACACATGAACCTCACACACTACACATTTCACATCTATGACATCTTCTTTTTCCTACACATCATACATATTGTGTGCTTCCTACATCCTTTTCTTACATCTATTACACATCCTATGCACTTTTTGCTTTCTACACATCTCACACTCTACACATCTGTGACATCATATTCTTACTTATATTACACATCATACGCACTTTGTGATTTCTACACCTACACATTCTACACACTTTACTACTACACATTTTACATATTTTACACTATCCACATCTTCGACATCATCTTCCTACTTCTACTATGCATCATACGCACTTTGCACTTCCCACACTTACATATTCTATACATCTTGCACTTTGCACATTACACATCCTCACACTCAACACATTCAACACACATCTTTCTAGTGTCGTAATCTCAAACAACATACTACACACCTACAATCTACATCATTCTACCACATATCATGCTCTATGCATCATGATCAAAGATTTACTGATGGACACTACTCAACGACGCACTCTAGTCTCATGGTTCATACTTGACTACTGAGGGTCTAAATCTAAATTGAACCTCACCTCATTACATTTACATCATTCTATGCTTGGTCTTCATAATCAATCAATCTTTCTAGATATCACATCATGCGACACTATTCTACAATTTACGCTCCAAACTTCACTTCCTATCATCCTATTCACCCATTCTATGGTCTACACTAGATCATCAATCATTCTTGCATTTTATTCACATATTTCTACATCTTACATATCACATGACATCATCTAGAATTTACGCTTCAAACTCTAATATTTGAATCTTTCTAAGCTTACAACACATCATTTAAACCATTTCCGATGAACACTCTTGTTATACGGTTCATTCTTTCTTTTGCTAAGGGTATTGTATAAATAAACCTAATTTCACTCATGCATACATCCATACTCGTGGGTCACACTTTGCCCCTATCACACTCATATTACATTCCATTCCATCTCATCCACAACATGTTGCATATCTTGGTTGCACATAGTTCTTACTCGCTTATGCTTACATGTACACTTTATTACACATGCTAGATAGATATCTTGTATGTCATTATCTTTATCATACACATGTGCATTCACTTTCTTTCTAGTTGTGATCATAGAATTTACATAGATCATTACATGCAACACGGATGCTTGGCACAAGGCCTCATACCGAGTCCCTTGAACGGCTCCCGGGGCATCCACATTTGGACATATTTCAGAAGATATTGTTTCATAATTATACATAACAAATTACTATATTATATTATACATGCTTTATATCTTTCTAACATGCTAACGAGTGCTTCATGTGCAACATTTTCCTTATAGGACCTATTTGCCACCATGGTTATCTGATGTTTGCTTACTCTTGTTTGCCATTGTTTGTAGGCTTTGCGCTATGATTTTTCTTATGTGCACATTGTATGACTTTGGCCATTGTGGCCTTCATTGTCTTGCGACATTGTGAGTGATGTCCCATTTTTGCAACCCGCTTTTCGCAGTCTACTTTGTCTTCTTTCTTGGTAGCTTACATTGTTTTCTATATACATGCTTGTCTACACTAACACTTGTCTTCTAGCCATTGTTTGTATGTGCCTTGGTTTCTACCAAGCACATTCCCTCCTACATACCGGTATCACTTTAGTGGGGGTCCTCTTTTGGGCCATATCCTCCTAGCAACATCGCATGCACCCCAAACAAGGGGGGATCTATTAGTTGAATGAGTTACCCCATTCAACACTTACGATCCATTTCAACAATCTACAATCATAGTACAACATAGTTCAACACAAATTCAACATAGTCTATAGACTCATAATCAGACTTGGGTTCTTACTTTAGCACAAACGTTAGCGCCCTGAATCAGACTTGGATGCCTAGGCGCTTTTGTCCCTTCCTGGGAGTATGAGACCATAGAGAAGATACACAATATTTGTTAGTTAAGTATAGTTCTCAACATTGTCACAAAGGCTTTTCATAGGGTAGGCAATCCTTCAACACTTGGCAATTATGTATGATCTCACTTATTCACATCATATCAAACTTGTACATACCATATGTAGCAGGATTTTTACTTCGAAGCGATTAAAGGAAGGAGAATGAAACTAGACCTTTCACCCTACACTACCTCTTTCATGGCGTGAGATCATCTAAAAAAAATGCTCTTCATCAACATCTTCATGATCCTTTATATCACTTTTTCTCATCACAGATCAGGTGCACATGTTCCTTTTTGCATTTTCAGCATTTTACACACTTTTTAAATGCATTTTTCCATATTTATACACATATTTGACTACTTATAGGCTATTCTCTTTCACGGTTCATCCTTATGGGAATCAGTATTCAACATCAACACACAACAAACATTGTCATCAATAATAGGTACAACATCAACAATCTACACATGCGTTTCCACCCTAGGGTCATTATCATCACTTTTCTTTTTACTTCCTCTTCTTTAGCATCCACACTTCACACTTTTTATCATTCCATGCTCTCTTTGTCTCGGCACACTCTTCTACATTGATCTACATGGTTATCAGGTACACATCTCTATCTACTTTATGTTACCGAGACTTTCCGCTCACCAACATAAAGTGGGGAAAATGTAGACACAAAATCACACACTTAGGTACATTACTAGGTCCTAATCACATACTACTATTCATATGATTCTTATAGGAGAAAAGTACTAGTTGATCACTATACTTGGCCTCTTAGGTTCCCTTCTAGTCTCCCTTTTAACCTTATGGACCTCACTGCCCAGTCTGACCCTTCACATTTCACCTTTTCTAGCTCTCGAGACCGGCGCCTAGCCCAGGATGTCAATGCATATAGGCACCCTAGACCTCTTTTTATTTATCTCACTCCTTTTTGGGTCCTTTCTAGCTATTGGGCATCCTTATCTCTTAGGGGTCGGCCTTTTAGTGATCAATTATGAAATTTGAACAAGAGAAGCATATAAATATAAAGTTATGTGACCAAATTAAAGGACCAAGCTCTAAGCATCTATACTATCACCTAAGGTTGCATCTCACAAGCACTCAAGAGCATCTTTACATCCATCTAGCACCATTACAAGGGACAAGGGATGGTTTTCTACATCACATGCATAGGAGGGAAGTTCATTTTATTCCATGCACACATCTATTACATATTTTTACATCTAGCTACTTTTCTCACTATCAAGTGTGACACGCACAAGAGCCACCTAGGGCATGATTCCACACACACACACATAGAACTACATTAGGTCTAAGATGTAGTACAACACTTATTCGTAAGATCACTTTTTTAACAACTGAGGACAGTCTGACCCCTCATTTTGCATCTTTCTTTTTAGGATTTGATGTTCTTTTAAGGGTTTTACAGGTGATCTCTTTATTACGGTTTAATGTGTGCTAGCCTAGAAATAAAAAACAAGGGTTTCGAGATCAAGTAACGACCCTATAAAAATCATCTTTTGACCTCTTGCGCAGACCCTAATGCCTGAAAGGTATCCTAGCATTTAGGCACCCCAAGACCAGATCCATGCACCTTGGTCCCTACTCCTCCTGCACTTCTACATTTTTAAGGCTCGGTCGTGACCTCTTGTGTTCCTGTTGTGCCAGTCTTCCACCTTAGCACATCGTAAGGATTATTGCAAAATCAGCTAAGTGTTATAACTCCTTATTACACTTAGGGTCTTTACTTTCATTGCTTGTTGCTTGACTCATCTAGTGTACTTTACTGCCACATCTACTTTTTGTAACATATCTTATTATTTAACAAAATAATCTACACATTTAGTTTATTTTTTATTAAATCACATGCAAAGATACATCACTAAGACCAAGGATAATTGAAATAACAAGGATTTAACAAGGAATGTATGAAAAATGGTGGTTATAAAGACATAACATCATGGAATCATCTTCTACGGATGTGAAACATGATACATGCCCTTATTCGAGTTTTAATGCACTTTAACAAAGATAGGCGAAACATATGAGACAACTTGTTATATAATAGTCTTAGGGTTTGATGGTCCATACAAGATCTTGTTTTAGTGTGAATGATGTATGCATGAATGATAAAGGATGATAATCAGATATAGATACAAAGATACAAGTAACCAAGGGCAAGGTGGACCCAAATTGAGTGACCTTCATCTATAAAATGGTCATGATCCTCTCAACTAAAGAGGACAGTCAAGAAATGGAATTCTAGCAAGTGAAATCAACTATCATCCTAAGTTAAACCAGGTAAGAACTTGCACAGGGAAGAGGTATAATGTTTAAAGAGTTTATGAACCAGAGAAGACTAAATTTCATCCACATCATACTCCAATATGTTATAAGAAAGGTTGTCACTCTCAACTTGATATGGCAGATCTAGGTCTACTAGTATGATTATGTATTGAATGTGCATGATCAAGATTGCGAGCTATGATAAGGTATAAAAGTCTCCTTGGAACTTATTAAAACCCCTTGAAGACTACCTTGTATGATAATATATGTTCTCATATGTTCTTTTTTCCATGATATAAGGATCCAACATATATAGACAAGAGGACTGTGGATTTTAAGGTGAAACAAAGCATGATCATGCTTAGGATCTAAATAGGCCAAGCTAAGAATGGAAATCATTATTTCACATTTTTGGATTGGACACAAGTTGAGTAAGAAATTGTGGTTGGTTCACTTTCTCCGGTTGAAGTGGTTGGTGGTGATGCGAAGGTCCAAGCATAAGGGCTTGTTATTGGTTTTACATATTTTGATTGTGTCTTTGGCCTTAGAATGGTTGTTGATAACCTTGTTTGTTATAGTTTTTTTCGGGGTGGATATTATTGAGGAAACCATTGCAATGACATTGATTTTACCATGGTGGATTATTCCATTCTTGAGGGATTTGTTAACCCCAAGGTTACGAAATAGGCCAAGGTGCATTCCATTTATTTTTGGGCCATTGATTCCTAGGAACAAAATGTTGGTTTGAAGGGAAATTGCTATCTTATCTTTGACCTAGATGATTAAGTTCTACTTTATGGTGGTTTTATTTCTTTATATGATCTTTAATGACTAGTGGAGTGGTTTAGATAAAAAAATATCTTCATTATCTAGAGGAAAATCCTTAAGTGCATGCATCTCTCTACACCGAGGGAAATAAATTGATAATTCTCTAAATCCTTGGCTTTTGCTTGCATACTACCCATATAAGTTTTTAAATGAACTAGGATATCTATTTTGAGGTTAGTAAACTCCTCCATCAACTGGCTCACTTCACTAATTGGTTTCCTTTGTTTGTTCTTTCGAAATCTGGTTTAGTCCTTGAATAGTTTCTAGAGAGATCAACAATATTTCCAATTCCTAGTTTGTTCAAATCCCCTCTGCCCATTAATTTTAGAACATCTCTAGACTCATCATCCAATCCTCTTAGAAATATGGTTTTTCTCGGCTCTTGGTCTAGTCCATTGCCACATTGTTTATGGACAAAAGGTATCTATCAAGATAATCCTCAAGGATTTCATCTTCCTTTTGGGTCATCTTGAAGAGTTATTCTTTCCACTCTCACACCCTGTAATAATCTTGATTTTGGGGGATTGTATTTAATTAATATTCCATTTGAATCTCTAATCCTACACATTAACTAAATAAACGCTTTTTAATATCCTAAGTTTAACTAAAGAGACACTAAAGGAAATGTTAGGTCAATATTTCCCCCAAATTAAGTGTTTGCGAGAGTTTCCTACTTATTTTTACTTCATGGAGCTCACAAGGTCTACTGCTATCACATACAAGTGCTTGAATCATTAAAGGAATTAAGGAATCAACATTCTTCATAGAAAATTATATTAGATCTCTCATAACATCTTATCTCAACGAATACCTATTGCCATGTGCACGGAAATAGAGCCAAAAGTGGTGAGGGTCATTGTATCCTCCACTTTAGTTAATTATGTTGAATCCAAGGTGACATCCAAGGTTGTCTACTATAGGTAACCAAATGAAACATGTTTCCAACAACCCTACTAATCTAGGCTAAAACAATAAATATTTGAATGCTTTAGAATCAAGGAAATGTAGACAAACAATATCCTGGGATAAATTATTGACTTAAATGCATAACATAGATGAATAAATTTCAAATACAATTATCTATTTAAATAGTTCTACAATTTATTTAAATACAAAATGCAAAAAAATAAATTCCCTAATAAAAATACCAAGAAAATGTTCCTCCTCCTTTGGTGAGAGTGGCCCTTTCTCCCCCTTAGATTTGGCATAGAACTAATCAAGAATGTTCAAACACGGTATTCAACAACTCCACTTCTATTAACTCAACATGTCTTACAAATAGAGTATTTAATATCTATTGATAAATTGGCTAACTACTTCCAAGTTTACAACAAGGTGTTTATAAACTACTTGGAATTTGAAGCATTGAACCTCTCATGAATGTAAAAATAAATTATACATTCATGACGACTTATTGAATAAAAATCCTATTGAAATTTAGATATGGATCCAACTTTGTAGATTAAAAATGGATGTTATTAGTTATCCTATTACAAAACAACTATGAAAATTTCAATTTGAAACATACATTAGGACTCTTCTCTCAAAAGGCGGGAGAGTGTCCTTTTTTTCTTCTTTATTATCCTACCGAAGGCAAGGATATTGTCTTGATAGATCTATTAATTTTTTCAAATTTTCCAATCGCCTTTAGACATGTGGAATATTTATTTTTTAGACTATAGTTTTTGAAAAATAATATATTCTTACAGTTTATAAATATCGTTATCTTTAATCTTATTGGATGGCCAGTTGTTCCCTTTATTTCACACCAAAATTCAAATAAAGCAATAAAAATTCAGGTTGTGTTAGAGGTGGGAGGCATTTTGTCTAAGATATGCGGATCTATCGGAGATGGGGCATGTCAAAATTTTGAATGTCTTTCTAGTTTTAACAACCATCTCTCTCTGAGTTCATTCATATGAAATCTAAGAGAGGAAATGTTATAGTCGCTGATTTGGTCTCAGGAATGGCTAAACTGAAATCTTTTAGGACTTATTTACTGAGGAAGAAGTGAAGGTAATTCTTGCGCAATACTACTCCCCTAACACTACTAACAACACCTACCTAGAGAAAGAGACAGATTTTGAATATTTTCTGACATCCTAGCGCTTGAATTCGTAATTCTTGGGATGCAGATGTATGTTAATATGCAGTCTCATGTGAGCACAAAAAGGGGTTGTTCAGCTAACTCATCCTCCTTTCTAAAGGCAGCGACAACTACCTTGCTTCATACAATTAGTGAATCTGAGAAGAAAGCTTATATTGCCCACATCAATAGTTTCTTCGAAGACGATCCTATCATGAAAAGATACCTTCCAATTGACCCTTCCACAAACAATCTTTTCGATATAGCCAAAGACGAGTCCTCGCTATGGTATATTTGCTTCATACCTCATATTAGTGTCCCAAACAAATGTACCCACGGTTTGGTTTTTTTTTTTTTACTCCTTATGAATTTGCTTAATATGATTAGAAATATAATCACATGCATGCTGAAATTTGAAATACTACAGTGCATTTTATGTCTTTTGAATCTATGCGATGGCTGATCAATTTGGCAGTTCCTGGGACCATCGACGAAAGAACTGTAAATACCAAGGATAAACTCAATCCATGCGAGAGGAATGAAAATCATACACTTTGCCTGAATTCTGTGAAAACCTATTGGTTGCACGGTTGTCAATATTGGAAACCAGGATCTAGTTGAAGGAAGGGTATGTGAGATCTATTATATTGTTTTTCTATTCATATTTTTTTCCATACTAATACTTTGGGATTAGTAAATTAATGGTTTGTATCTGGTTGTTCATGAAGTGTCCCCATCTTTTTTATCTTTTGATTCCCACTAATTTACATTTCTATTAGGAAATAAAATTACATGGTGATCATTAACTGGCTATAATTTGACTTGTCCATTGAACCTAGCATGTTCAGCCCCCTGTTTGTGTCTCCTCTGGTCCTGGTGCGAATCAAATACACATTTTCCCTAATTTTATCTGTGATCAGTTTTCTCTCATGGTTACTTATATCTTACTATTTTGTGTTTTGCAGCGTACATATTGAGCAACGAGGTGGTTCATATTCTCCAAAATGATCAAGTGAGGACTACCCAGAAGATTTTGAAGTGAGCTCGAGCTATGTACAATCGTTATAATGTGAAGGGTCACAACTATGTTGTGATTGGGAAGCCAAAAGATAAGATTTGTGAAGTTGCTCACAAGTTGGGAGCACAATTTCTAGTGATGGTAAGCCATGACCATGGTCCTCTCCTTAGGTAATACTTCTTATTTGTCTGTTGTAAAAATTCCCACTGAAGAATCAAGATATTTTGCAGATAAATTGATTGGTGTGATTGATTGACCAAATTTTGCAGAGCAATAAAAGGGAGTGTGAGTGATCACTGCTCACGAAATGCCATGTGCCCTGTTGTAGTTGTTAATAAAAATGTTTTGCAAAACCTAGAGATGAATATTTTTTCCTACTTGGCCTGGTGAGATTGTGTGAGATGTATGTACATGAAGAGGGAGAGAGTGATGACATGGTATTGATATACTATAGTTTTTCCATTAGCATAGGTTTTGTTCATAGTTTGAGGGACTTGAGGGAGAGAGGAGGCGGCTTGGAGAAACAAAGAAAGGGATTTTCAAGCAGTGGGCAGGGAATGACAATACTGCTATAACATTATGTGAAGTAGGCTTAAGTTTTATACATAGTAGGTTCTATGCATAATGTGAAGTAGGATTATGTTTTGTAAATAGTTTGAGGCACTTGCTATTAGTAGTTGAATGTCTTAGGTTTGAGTGTTCCAAGTTCTCTACCTAATTAATAGGTAAATAAGTTCTCTCGGTTAATTGGGAGAAATTTTTACAATGCACATTTTAGATCAGATTTCTGATGGAGTTTTTTACTTTTATTTTATTATAGTGATGGATCAAAGGTCTGATGTGAAACGTCAAAATAAAAATTTCTTCCACAAAACTTAAATTTCTCCCATAATTCACCCTGAAAACTTATTTACAGATTATGGACTGTAGAAGCAAAATGTAAGAAATATGTTATGTGGGTATTAATTGAAAATTTAAATTTAATTAGCTGAACGGTTATTTAATGTGAGAAAGAGCCCCTCTGAAATTGACCAGGAATTGTCATTTCATGAAAGTTGTTCTCGATTTCCAATGCCTCAGGCCGGTTTAAAAATAATCTATTCACTTGCAGCTTTAAAAATCAATTTCGTTCACATTTTGAAGATGCAATTGTTTTCTTTTTCCTTTTTATATTTGGTTCTTTGTTTTCTTTTGTAAAATTGTTTTACTTCAAATTTTACAGAATTATAAATTCTATTATGCTAATAAAAATATTTTAGATAACAAAACAAGTCAATTATAAATTCTTTGGACTTGATCGACTATTATTTCCAATAAATTAATCAGGGTTTCATCTGCATCCGTACATAGACCACTGTGGAAAAAAAATTTAATTGAATATTTCAGCTGCGAACGGAATCTTCAATCATTCCAAAAACGAAAAACCAAATTTAACAAAAAAACACACAGTGAGTTATGGCCATCTAAAGTTTACTCAAAGGGGAATTAATCCCCCGTTAATGTTTATGCTGATTTTTTCTAGTGTTTTGTGTTTTTTTACTTCAAGTAAGTATTTGTATTTGTATTTTTTATTTCATGTATTTGTAATGTTTTTACATTATGATTGGAGTCAATTATTTTGAAATCAATTTGTGTCATATTTTTGTATTTTAATTTTCTTGCCATATCTTTGTTGGTGGGAAATTTCACATATGTTTAGATTGTTTGTTCCGTATGTTGAAGGTGAGGGACACTTTATAGTTACAAATCCAACATAAATTTAATGTTGACAAGTGTCTACACCATGTTAATGTGATTTTAATTATAACGATGACACCCTAAATTTTATCTTTAACTCTGTTGTTGGAGGTGGTGACGACGCACATAGTTGGTGGTGTGTGGCAGTCTGTCGGAGATATGCGGCGCGATCCTGTCGTAGATGGGTTGTGTCAAGATTTTGAATTTCTTTCTAGTTTGAACAATATCACTCCCCTCATCTTATTCTCATATTCATGCACAACCATTCGAATCAAAACTCATTTTATTTTTACTGTTTTTCTATGTTAAATTTTTTCGTTTTGATTTTTGTTATCTTGTTTATTAAATTCCATATTTTATGGTAGATCGGTTCTTAATTTTCTACAAGTTTCTCATTTATTCTATTCTAAGCATGATTGAAAGAAGCGAGTTTCATTTTCCTGAGTGATGCAGAGTCATATGTGTGAGTATTATTTATACCCAACAGACCACCTGGAATGCTATTGTTGCTAACCTTAATGGAGGCCTGTGAAGTGTTCCCATCTTTTTTATCTTTTTATGCCCATTGATTTGTATTTCTATGGGGAAATAAAATTACATGGTGATAATTAACTGGCTATAATTTGATGTGTCCATTGAAACTAGCATCTGAATCAATTACATGAATATAATCACCCTCTCAGGCTAGGTTAAATCTAGCGGCTTTGAGATTACAAAACTGGAGAAGATAGTACGCCCAAACATTGGGTAAAGTATATTTAGCCAAGAGTCATTGAGAATGTGGAACAACAACCTGAAGATGAGTGATACGAGTTTCTTCTTTCAATTATGTATTTTTAGAATCTAGTCACTAACTTTCATTTATGTGTCTATATCCGACTCTAGAATAATGCCAGCTTGTTTCTCTCTTCTTCCAAGTTCCACAAGTAGTTCTACAATTAGTACAACACTTAATGAGAGCACAAGAATAGGTTAAAAATGAATTACCCATGATCAAGTATGTTCATGGAACAAATACTCGCTTTAGCTGAAAGCATAACAAAGTTGGGAGTAAAAGCATTACACACGAGACCGCTTCTTGTTAGGATTATATTTTTCAGTCGGTGTAACACGCCTCAGGATTTGTACACTTCAATGAAAACTCTTTCAACTTTAACAGGACCTCCTCCACAATTCCCCACTTTGAGTGGTACGACTCCACCCACACACTTTGTTTCGACATTTTATCCTTCACAGAACTCCACACCCTCCTCCTAACCCCAGCTCAAGGTGTACATAGTCCATAAAAATTGTGTTTCAAAAAATTGTGTCCCCTATAAATACAAAACCATAAAACCCCGAAAATGAAAATTGTCCCAACGACTCTACCTGCTCATAATTCCTCTGTAACTCACAAAAATGAAGAACACAACATGCAAGACAAGGAGAACATAAAATCATAGATATATAATCATACTAAAACGTGTCCAACAAAATCATTTTAAACTTGTCATGGAATGCACGCATTAATATATAGTGTGTCTCTCCCCTGTTTCCCCCACTACCACCACCTTCGAAAGCCATCTAACTTTAGAGACGATTTTCCAAAATTGGAGAACGAACCATTTAAAACCTCACCTTGGATCCGAACCAATAGTAGCCAGGTGTATGGTGTACTATTTCCACTATTGTCTACGTGGCAGGATCATCTCTGTTTTTTTTAAACGAGTAGGTATGACGTTAATTTGAAAACTAACTAAATGCGAGTCCAGAAATGCCACCATTTTGTGACCATGTCTTGTTTGCCTCCTCCTAGAAAAAGAAGGCTATGTTTGAACAGGCAAACAGAACTATGTTAGATTCTCGAGTTTGGCCTAGAGATTTTGCCACTGCAACCAATGTGGTGTCTTACTGATCCATGAATGTGTAATCTCAATCAATAAGTGTGTCTTGATCAGTTCCATTTTCTGTGGCCTTTTTAATAAAATATTATTGTGACGGATCAAAAAGCTACTCATAAGAATCCATCGAGTTTCTTCACAAAGAAAAGACCTTGTTAAATTGATTTATATCATTTTATTTGCTTAAATGCCATTAACATATTTTTATTACAATTTTTTTTTGCCACCGAAATATATCCTTATTTATGGAAAACTAGAGTTCTGAACAATTTTTAGGTGTGTATTCTAATTTGATAGACACTTTTACCTATTGAAAAGTTATAATCCATCAACTACTTTATTGTCAAGCAAAGCTCAAATCACAAAATGTTTCCTGCACTTATACACGTCTGGTTAAATTATAAAGTGACTTTGACATCATACCTTCAATTGATTACAAAATCACACATAGACGGAACTCCACTCGTTCATATATCAGCTACATGTTTATAACATTTTTTGTAAAATTGATTAAACAATAACACCAACTTCCATTCCGCAACATAGCTTTAGGTCATTACAAAAGCAATATACCCACGCAATCTTCTTTCAATGCATAAACAAATTGAACGCTTCTAGCATGTTCACCCTTGTGATTCATAAGATCCTTCCCCTTTCGCACATACAATTCCCATGCAAACAACATAGAACAAATGCATCCAACACAACAAAAAAACATTACCTTCGGCAGGATTTGCCATATCATGGCCTTGTTGAATAACACTTCTTCAACGTTGGATCGTTATGTGTTGCGATGAAGAAATATTCTTCATGATCTACAAAGTCCTTTCAATCTCCAAATATATGGGTAGCTTTGTGATTGGGCATCAAGTAGATAATTTTTGATTTTAGATCGAGTCTTGAACTTGGAAGGAGTCTTGCACTTTCCTCGAAAGTCCTATGCTTTTCTCGGGATCCCGACCTTTCTTGAAGTCCCGTGATTTTCTTAGAGTCATGTGATTTATTTGAAATTCATGCACTTTTCTCCTTTGAGTTTGAAACTAAGCGATGAAGTCCAAAGCTCACGACTCATCAAAATTAAGGCTTTTGATCGATTTATTACTTGTTACAATTCTAATCTTCCTATTTTTACATGATAAAACATATTTTGGATATAAGAAACGGTTAGGAGTTAGGAAACAAACAAACCACAATTTCCAAAATTTTGAGTCAGTGTCCTTTGGAAGGGTTACTCGTAAAGAGATAAATTCAAGAAGTTAGAAATTTTCATTCTTTGGAGTCATTTTTAGTGTTTTGTGGCTAAGTCGGATATTTTTGTCCCATGTGTCCCAAGTGTCCACTGGGCCTCCAGTTCACCAATTTTCCACTTTCTCCGCACTACTCTGCTTTTGTAAGCTTTTCATCTGCGTGTGTCCCAAGTACACTCGGCCTTTGTTCGTCCTTCATTTCCCCATTACTCCTCATGGACCGCCCTCATGTCTCTCTCCCATGGACCCATATTTTCTACATCACTTTTTTTCAAATCGGCTTTGGCTCCACATCCCATGTGTCCCGATGTGTCCCATGGACCGTCATTTGTGCTCTCTAGACCCACATTTTCCGCACTACTCTTGGATCGGCATTTCAGCTTTGTGTGTCCCTCATGTCCCAATGTCCCATGGACCGTCTGGGCCAAGTTTTTCCCTTTTTCCACTTTTTAACTTTTTGAGTTGGTGTGAGGGCCATTTATTGTGCATTCATGATTTTATCTCTCCATTCATTTCAACTCATGGCTATTTAAAGAGGTAACCATTCATTCATTTTCACACTTGCTCACTCATTCCCTCCCACTCACGTTTTTGTGCAAATCAAGTCATTGCCCACATTTGTGCTTATGTATTTTCTCTTGTAGGTAATATTCCATTGAAGGTTATCTTCTCTAACTCTGTCATGATGAAGATGCAATATCAAGGGCACGAACACCTCTCCTCATTGGAAACCTTTATGTGCTTTGACATTGGTGACAGTGAAGCTCGACATCTAGACCTTGATGATTTTGGGGCAGACTTGGATGTGATAACCCTACTCCCATCACTCAAATGATCAAAAATAGTGGGATTACATTTACAGGTGGTTTTCCTATCTCTTTCTAGTGTGTTGATATTATGCTCACTTGCGGGGCTTGTTTTAATCCATAATCCAAAGAAATTGTTGATGTACATGGTGAAGTAATTGTGCATGAATGGATTCCAAAGCTATTTGTGTTTCCCTGTGCATCCCAATAGTGGAAGGGGCCAATACTCTCACCCTTTATTCAAGCACAAGCACTATTTGACCAGGATAGTGAGAGATATAAGGCTAGGGTAGCTAAATCATGGTTGAAGAACCCTAAAAGGGAGCATCCAGACTTTCAAAATCATTGTTCAGGGTTGATTTCAATGAAGATCTTTCAGACATCATCACCCTTCTTGCTAGAATCATGGGAATGCCCTCTACAAATGAGTTTCACTTTTGGATGTGTCCCTTTATCAACATCATCTGTGAGGGGAAGCGAATTTGAATTGGAGTGAGATTATTTGTGAAAACCTAATAGAGTAGCTGGTAAATGTTCACAGAACCCAAACATTCTACATGTCATCCTACCTTATGTACACCATTGTTGCATCCAGAAATGGCTTGGTCTCACTTTCATTGAAGATAAGAAAGATGCCCCCATATATGAATACTACCCTCAGTTAACCCTCAAAGTTAGCAATCATAATTTTAGGAGGGTTAATGATGCATTCACCATGTATATTGTGAGGCTCTTGGAAGGAAATACTGCTCGGAGGTTTTCTGAGGAAGCAAAGATTTTGATATCTGACTATGGAAGCTTCTACACTCAATTCAAAAAATTCTCATATATCAAACTGGCTGGTTTCAAAGGTCCACCTCTAAAGCTTCCTATGTTTTGTAATGATAAAATGGCTCTTGTTGAGATTTGTAGGCAATTGGATAAACTCCACCAAACCTATAGAGATAAGAAGATTACTGGCATTCATTTTCCTATCTCCCTGGGAAATTATACATGCGGAAAACCTGGATGCCCAGAACATTGATAGAACCATTGTTCCTCTCACTATCCATCACTTCAAATCTAGAACTTGTTTTGATATCAAAGGATACATTGATAAGAATTTTAGGATGGTCTTTCATCACCTTCCTGACACTGAAGATTATTGGGCTGATTGTAGATGATTTTGAGGCCAGGAGAAGGTACTTTGGTACATTCTCCCTTCAATAAATCATAGACTTCAACATCTATAAAGTACTTGATGGGCTTAAGGATGATGATGAGGACTTGTAATCTATTGAGTATGAGAGGTCTATTAAACACACTCCTCAGAAACATTGATTGGTCTTGTAAAAGAGAGATGATTTGAAGGAAGTAATCAATCTTGTTATTGTGAGAACCAAACTCTAGGTTTGATAGGAAGATGCAAGACTTTAGGATGAATAAAGCCAAGTCTTCTTCACAAGAAAACTTCTTCTCCTAGGTGGGAAGAACCTATGCCCAATATTGAGGTGCTCAACACATCTACTCCATCCTCCTCAACAAAGGTATACCTGAAGAAAGGTAAGGCCATCAAACAAGAACCGGTTGAAGAAGAAGTTCTTTTGGAGAGCAACCAGAGATGTCCCTGTGGGGCCAAAGGATATTGTTGTTTTGAGTGAGGATGATAGTGAAGAGATGAAAGAAGAAGAAGAAACCCTATCATTGCTATTGAGATAGAAAATGAAGGTCAAATGACTGAACCTCTAGATTTGATAGATTCATCTTCTAAGGATCTTTCTAAAATTGTGCCAACTTCCCCATTGGAGACATCAGTAGTGTAGACATTGAGTGCAATGAGTTCACTTGCACTCGGATCTATTGTTCCTTCTCCATCCTTCCTCATCCTTTTCTTGGGTTCAACCTTTCATTGATAATAAGAAAAGAAGTCTTCTTCTCAAGTTGTAGTTCCCAATTTTGATGTTGTGGCTGCCTTGCTCGGTACTACTCCTCCTCCTCCTCTAGTGAAAAAGAAAGAAACCACCTCAAGGCTGGTGTCAGATTCACAGGGTCAATGAGTTCATGGAGATTTTAGAACCTAAGGTGGATAAGGAGGAGAAATATCTTTTGGTTTCTAACTTGGAGCTTATGAGAATTCCACTTGGGAATCTACACCTGAAAGTGAGGTTCATAACCTCAGAGAAACTATGACCAGAGTCATTGAACGAGTGGAGAAGGGTAAAAAACTATGGAGCAATTGGAAGAACATAACCAAGTTCTTTCAAATTTTATAAAATCCCTATTGGAAAAGATAAGGTCTTGGATCCAGCTCCACTAGCTTCTCTTCCACCTCCCATAGTTCTCAACAAAGATGAAGTCCAGACCATCAAATATATTCACAAATATACTACCTATGGAAAGGCCATTGAAGCATTGGTTGATGATATGATAGTGGCTGGATTGAACTTCATTGAAGAGGCCTTCAAGTCATATGAGAAGGTGTCCAAGTTACAGCTGAAATTCACCACAACAATCAGTGGCTTGGAAAAGAACTAAAGCTCTGGTGTGAATGTATTCAAGATCTCCATTCAATGAGCCAGACAGATGAGAAGATTTTATTGGCAAGCAAAGTATTTGATGAAGCCAAGAACAATCTATCAAAATCCTGGGTTTTCAGTATTGATTGGAAGATCAAGGTTTTGGAAGAAGTAGTGGGAGAACTAAAAATATGTGGCAGAAAGGGGAAGCTTTCAAGACTTGTGTTTTTCTTGCCTTCCAAGATATTCATTGTCGATCCAGAATGAAGCCTCAGGTAATCAGTTTTCCATTCGGAGATCAAGGCCCAGTTCAACACCTTCATCAAGGAATATCTTTTCAAAGAAGAGTCAATGTCTAAAGAGAAGATGAAAGATGTCTGCTCTCTCTAGTCAGCTATCACCAAGGAAAACAAAGAGTTTCTAGAAAACACAGAGTTTGAGAAGGATATGGAGAAGTGCCTTGAATGTGGACTCATGCCACTTCTAACACCACCATACCCAAGTGCATGGAGATAGATGAGGCATTAAAGAAATTTAGACATCGGATTCTCAAGATGGTCGGCCCTTCTAAGCCTCCATCGAAATGTTTCTGTTCCTGGTCCTAGGACTTCTTTTTTATTTTCTATGGGAAAGTAACACCCATGATGTAATTTTTGATTAAAGACATTTTATTAATGTATTTGTTAAGTGTCTTTAATCTTTAGATTAAAAGAAGTTGGAACTGAATGTAACTATCTTGTAAGCTATTTAATGGGCTCTTCATGCCATTGTTAGGGGTTGGACCTGATACTCTTGAAATGTAATAGATTTGAAAGTAATCAATACAAAGTTTTTCCTTGTCTCTTATTTCCATCTGCTATCCTTTCTTCCCTTATCTAAATTTATGAATCATCAATCTTTCATATTAAGAAACTTTGTGTTCTTGTGATATGATTTCTAGAACTTTGTGTCTGTGGAATAATATCAGATATTGCCAATGTGAATGATTCCATTCTGTATCTCTTTTTGCTAAAGTACACATAAGGTTATATTTTGCTATCTATATTACCTGAAAGTACTGTTGTGTTCTTCCCTTTTAGTTTTCTTGTTCTTCTATTTCTATGTATTGATAATCTTTATTGGCATAAAACATTTCAAAGTATCAGGAGTCCTCATTAATATGAAAGTTGTATATTTTTATATAAGCTTTGCTTACTCACTTTTTCAATAAGGGAACCTCTCCCATAAAGAGGAGGGACTTGTTGTCCCCTGACTGTTGATTACTAAAGTGCTAATTCAAAAACCAACAGTTTTTGGTGACTCTACTGGGGATTTCATTTCAACATCCCTTTTTGAATAACTTCAAGACCATTTTTCTAGTCTAGCGACTCTAAGATATACACGTAGTAAGAAAGCTCTAGGAGTAGAAGATTCTCATTTTCAACTTCTAGAGCAACAAAACTTTCCTCTTCCTTCAAAGAAGAAGGAACAAAAGAACTCATTCTGCGAGCACACCTCCTGCTAAAAGTAATATTTCTAAGAACAACAGTCCTCAAGATCAACTCAGTCCTAATCTCCATGCTCTAGTACTTGCTGGAGTTACAGTTCCCCTTTAGTCAATCTTTCCAAAGATGGCAACACCTTTTCCTTGGGGACAATAGGTTGGGCCTCTTGCTCTTCCTCAACCATTGCATGAGTTACCCAGGGTAATAGGAAAAGTTTTCCTAAATTCCGGGTGATGGGAAAGTACACCCAGATGAACACATTGCAGCTTTCATTGTTGCATGTGGGATTCTTGGGGTTGAGCATGAAGATGTTTCATCGTCAGGATCTTCATGGAAACATTGCAGGACAATGTTGCTGATTGGTTCTATCACCTTCTTGTTGGGTCGATTACTGATTGGACTACTATGAAAACTCAGTTTGAGCAACATTTTAAACCTGTTGAAGATGTGCATGCTCTCTTGCTCAAATTTATCATATAAAAAAGGAGCCACATGAGCCCATGAGGGAGTTTGTGGCTAAATTTAACAAATTGATTCATAAGATTCCACAGAACACCCGTCCTGTAGATCAAATCCAAAAGTGATTTTTCCTCAATGCTCAGTTGCCTAAAGTAAGTTATGCACTAAGGAGGGCTAATCTTCGACCTTGGATGTTGATCAATGATTGGCTATCAGTGTTGAAGATGATCTAATAATGTCTAGAAAATTGAAAAGAGAGTCCTCCAAATCTAAAGCATCTTCCTCTTCCTCCCTAGGAGCCAATTTTGATCAGTTAGTGCAGAAGATGAAAATGATCTTATTGCTATCAAGAAGCAATTGGCTCAACATGCTCCTTACCAAGATATTCCAAGAAAGAATTTTCAGCCTAGGAACCATTTTCCCTCTTCTCAGACTAGATTGGCTATTGAAGGCCCACCCATCAAGGTTCCAGTCAATGCAACTTGTGAAGTTCAAGAACTTGATGATGAAGAGGAGAATGAAGACTATGAAGAGCCTAAAGAAGAAGTTAATGAAGAACAAGAAGAGCTTGGTGAGTCTCAAGTTCATTTCCTCACCACTGAAGGTATGGATGATGAAGATGAATATGATGAAGTAGTGGTAGATATGAATAGTGAGTCATATGTTGTTATGACTCGGGAGCAAATGAACAGAAGGAAAAAGTGGTACAACCTTCTAAAAAATCTAAATAAGTTCCTATAACTATTCCAGTAGTTGCGAAGAGAGAGCCCCCTATTCCCACTACCTCCACACAAAAGGTGAGTAATGCTAATTCTTCTCCTTCTATCTCCACTTCTGAACTCCTTGTTCTTCAACTCCTAAACCTGATAAGCCCAAAGTTCCCCTCATTCCTAGTAATGATGCCCCATCCACCTCTGGATCTTTTGATATCATTGACCACATCAAGAAGACAAAGATCCAAATCTCGAGAGGCAGAATTTTACTAGACTCATCCAAATGCTTTTTCTAAAGTAGTAAAATTTATCAATTCCAAATCCAAAACTTCACCCAATACTTCTAAAGGTCTATTACCTACTCCTCCTCCTCATCTCAACCAAGTCTTGTGGTCTGCAGTCTCTTCACCTAATGAGAAGATTAAACCATTCTATGTAACGCTTCTCATAGTCTGGCCACAAACTTAGTAATTGTGTTATTGACTCAGGAGCATCGACAATGTGATGCCTACAAAAGTAGCTCATGCTTTGGGCTTGACTCTAACACGTACATTTGGTTCCTACTTATTCCATGGAAAGTAGAGAAGTACCATTGGTTGGAAGAATCAAAGATGCACAAGTGGCTTTCTTTTTTTCCAGAGAAAAGGGTCAAAGCCACTATTTTAGTGGTTGACATTCCTCCCTCATATGGTATGTTACTAAGTAGAAATTTTTGTAGAGAAGTGGGAGGTGAAATTCAAATGGACTGGTCGCACGCCTTAATCTCGGTCAATGGAAAAATGAAAAAGCTACTACTAGAAAGACAGACTGAGTACATTGTGCAAAATACTGATGATCCAAAAGCACAAATACTCTATGAAGATATAGGGCATGGTAACTATATGATCATGTCAGAAGATGAGGAAAAAATTCCTAAGGGAGTAATTCACAATCCTAATGGCATTTGGACCTTGGAGTTTGATGGAAGTTTCTCTTCAACTGGTTCTAGAGCTGGCATGGTGTTAATCTCTCTAGAAGAGAAGATTCATCCATTTTCATTTAAGCTTTATTTTGAAAATACAAACAACACAACTGAATATGAGGCTCTCATCCTCGGATTGAACGGAAAAAGAAATGGGAGTAAAGAATCTTTGTGCTCGTGGTGATGTAGAGTTAATTGTGAAACATAGTCAGGGATCTTTTTCAAGTCAAGAATAGGAGATTAAAACATTATAGAAGTCTTATCTGGGACTCCATTGAATTTCTTGATGCTTTCTCAATTGAAGTTGTCCCAAGAGAAAGGAATACTAGAGCTGATCTCTAGCTGTCTCAGGATCTTTGTTGATTCCTCATCCAGATTTTTCTCAAGAAAAATTTACCATTGAAATGATTCATAGGCCTAGTGTGCCGGATAATGCAAGCAACTGGAAAGTTTTCAATGATGATCAACACTTGCTCTCTTTCTTGGAGCTTAAGGATAACTTCAATCAATTATATTTTGAAGGAAGTGAGACTCTTCCCAGAGAATATGTGCCCTCTAATGAAGATGATATTAAGGAAGAAATGGATCAGGATGGTTGTATCAAATTGAAAGGTAACAAGATTCCCAAAGGGCTGGTGAGTTTAGAGGATCTGTTTGATAAGCATGATAGGTACATCAAATCTAAAGCTTCTCAAAGAGATCATCAATCTGCTGAGTATGAGAAGGTTAATATTGGAAGTAATGATGAACCCAAGATGGTGAATATTGGGAAATGTTGCACTCAAGAAGAAAGGAAGAAAGTAACCTATTAAAAAGGTATGCCGACGTCCTTGCTTATTCATATGATGATCTCAAAGACTTTTCAACCAAAGGAGATGCAACACTATATTCCTCTAAGACCTAGGATTAAACCTTTCAAACAGAAGAAAAGGAAATACAATCCCAAGATTGTTGATACCATTTTTCAAGAGATTCAAAAATTACTCAAAGAAAGATTATTTTCCTATACATCATTCAACATGGATTGCCAACATTGTGCCAGTAAGAAAGAAGAATGGTGAGATTCATATTTGTGTGGATTTCAGAATTTAAATCAGCCTCTCTAAAAGACAAAACTACCCTCTCCCCATGATGGATCAAGTTTTGTAGGCTTGTCATAGGCTCTAGATGTTGTCCATGTTGGATGGATTCTCTGGATACAATCAGGTGGAAGTTAGTACCCCAGATCAACACAAGACTACTTTTACTACTCCTTGGGGCACCTTTTCCTACAAGAGGATGCCATTTGGTCTTATCAATGTTGGTGCCACTTTCCAAAGGGAATGGACTTAGCTTTTGGTAGTCTCAAGGGAAAATGCATTGTTGTATACCTTGATGATTTGACTATTTTCTCCAAAACAAGGGCATATCACTTTCAACATCTTGAAACAATCCTTCAAAAATGTAGAGAACATGGAGTATCTCTTAATCCTAAAAATTATGTCTTTTTGTTATTGAAGGAAAAAGCTACTGGGACATATTGTCTCCAAAGAAGGAATCAAGATAGATCTAGAAAGAGTTCAGGCCATTCAATAGATTCCTCTTCCCACAAGCAAAAAGGGTGTTCATTCTTTCTTTGGCAAGATAAATTTCTTGAGGAGATTCATTCCAGACTTTTAGAAACTGACTATGAGAATTTCTCAAATGATGAAAGGGAAGCAAACCTTTGGTTGGAATCTTGAAGGAAAAGAAGCTTTTGAAGGTATCAAGAAAGCTATTGCTAAAACTCCCATCCTAGCATGTCCTGATTTCAACAAAGATTTCATTATCTATTGCTATGCTACTGAGAATACTTTGGCCACTATACTAACTCAAAAAAGACTCGAGAATCATGAAATTCCAATTGCCTTCATGAGCTATGTTCTAAAATCTCATGAACTAAAGTATACTTTGATGGAGAAACATGACTTTTGTAGTAGTCAAAGTATGTCAAGCAGTTTCATTTTTATATCCTTAATTCTCACTCTGTTGTATTTGTACTTGATACAACTATTAAGTCTATTCTTACACAACAGGAGTTTGGAACTAAGTGAGGCAATTGGGTGGCAAAGGTTCAAGAATATGACCTTGATATCAAGCCAACAAAGCTAGTCCGGGGTAAAGGCTTATGTGAACTCATTGCTGAAGGAGCTGATGAAGAATTGTCCATAGAAGTCGTTGATGTTCTTGTTGTCCTCTTTCTTAGTTCAACAGATGAGTGGTATGTTGATATTGCACATTTTCTTACTTATGGAGAATGTCCATCTCACTTAAGTGCCAAGGAAAAGAGAGCTATTAAGCTAAGGTCTACACAATATGTATTGTGGGAAAATGCTTTATTCAAGTGAGGCATTGATGGAAGATTCCTTAAATGTGTGGACAAAGAGAAACAAAGAAGTTGTTTGTAGCTTTTCATGATCAAGCCTATGGAGGGAATTTCTCTTCTGTTGTCACTTCTCACAAACTCCTTCATGCAGGATACTATTGGCCTACATTATTTTGAGATGCATCAAAATGGGTAGGAAAGTGTGAAGCTTGTCAAATTTTGTTGGAAGACCTAAGTTGGTTGCTTTACCACTCAAACCAATAGTTATTGATGAACCTTTTCAACAGTGGGGATTGGATTTTATTGGAACTCTCAACCCACCTTCCAGTGTTGGACACACTCACGTGCTAACTACTATAGATTACTTCACAAAGTGGGTAGAAGCTATTCCAGTCAAAATTACTACTTCAGAGGTGGTGTGTAATTTTATCAAAGAGAACATCTTGATAAGGTTTGGAGTGCCAAACAAAATTGTGACTGATAATGCTTCTAATTTTTCTTCTTCCGAGATGATGGATTTTTTCTATGGCTATGGAATTTCCCTTGCTCATTCTTTAGATTATTACCCCAAGGAATGGACAAGCAGAATCAACAAATAAAAATTTGGTAACCATCATTCGGAAGCTTGTCAATGAATCTCAAAGGAATTGGCACAAGAAGCTCTATGATGCCCTCTGGGAAGATAGAATTACACCCAAAAGAGCAATTGGAATGTCTCCATTTCAGGTGGTATATGGTGTTGAAGCTCAACTGCCAGTAACAGTTGAATTTCCAACCTTGCACTTGATGAAGGCCATTGAGGATTCAAGTTTCATCAGCTCCTTGGATAAGAGGATCATGTATCTCCAAAAACTAAATGAGGATAGGATGCAGTATTTGATAGGATCTCCACTCATCAGCAGAAGGTGAAAGCTTTGTTTGAAAAAAGACCAGACCCAGATATTTTCAAGTAGGAGACATTGTTTTATTATGGGACAAAAGGCATGAACCTCATGGAAGCCATGGTAAGTTTGATTCTCTTTGGCTTGGTCCTTTCAAGATAAGACACTTTGCTGGAGAAAATTATTTCTATTTGAATTACATGGATGGATCTCCTCTCCCACTTCCTTACAGTGGGAAGTATTTGAAGTTGTTCAAGTCCTAGGTGATTAGGTAGTTCCTTTTGTATATTGTGTGCAATGTTCCTATTTTTGGTCTCTCCCTTGTGTCCCTATTCCTTTTCCCTTTTGTGTGTGTTCTTCTATGTTGTTTTTCCTTTGACTCTATTTTCCCAATGGATAAGGCACTGGTCTACTTTCCTAGAGTTTTCTTATGGTTCTTGATCTTGCCTCATTCTTTTATCCTAGTCAAGTCATCCCCAGAAAGAGCCATTGTTGTCACCCTAAAAATAGCTCCTTTTTCAAAGACAAATTTCCAAAATTTTGAGTCAGTGTCCTTTGGAAGGGTTCTGGTAAAGAGAGAAGTTCAAAAAGTTAGAAAATTTCATTCTTTGGAGTCATTTTTAGTGTTTTGCGGCTAAGTCGGATATTTTTGTCCCATGTGTCCCAAGTGCCGTTACCGGGCCTCCAGTTCACCGATTTTCCACTTTCTCTCTTACTACTACTGCTTGTAGATTTTTTCCCACATGTCCCAAGTACACTCGCCTCTTGTTTTCTGATTCTCCACTTTTCCCCACTCTGTCCCATGGACCCATTTGTACCCATGCTCTCATGTCCCTCATGTCTTTTTCCACATGCTCTTCCGGACCCACATTTTTTGCATAGCCAATCAGCTCCACGCATGTCCACATGTCCCAATGTCCCATGGACCATTTGTGCTCTCTGGACCCACATTTTCCACACTACTCTTGGATCGGGCATTTTGGCTTTGCATTCCCTCGTGTCCCAATGTCCCATGGATTGTTTGGGCCAAGTTTTTCTACTTTTTCCACTTTTTAACTTTTTGAGTCGGTGTGAGGGCCATTTATTACACATTCATGATTTTATCTCTCCATTCATTTCAACTCATGGCTATTTAAAGAGGTAACCATTCATTCATTTTCACACTTGCTCGCTCATTCCCTCTCACTCACGTTTGTGCAAATCAAGTCCATTGCCCACATCTTTGCTTCTATATTTTCTCTTGTAGGTATTAATACTCCATTGAAGGTTATCTTCTCTCTACCTCTGTCATGATGAAGATGCAATATCAAGGGCACGAAACACTCTCTCATTGGAAACCTCTGTGCCTGACATTGGTGATAGTGAAGCTCGACATCTAGACCTTGATGATTTTGGGGTAGACTTGGATGTGATAACCCTACTCCCATCGCTCAAATGATCAAAAATAGTGGGATTGCATTTATAGGTAGTTTTCCTATCTCTGTTCAGTGTGTTGATACCGTGCTCACTTGTGGGGCTTGTTTTAATCTAGAATCCAAAGAAATTGTTGATGTACATGGTGAAGTAATTGTGTGACTAGATTCTGAAGCTATCTATTTGCCCTTGCCTGCATCCCAATAGTGGAAGGGGCCAATACTCTCACCCTTGCTCAAGAAAAAACACTATTTGACTAGGATAGTGAGAGATATAAGGCTAGGGTAGCTAAATCATGGTTGAAGAACCCTAAAAAGGGAGCATCCAGACTTTCTAAATCATTGTTCAGGGTTGATTTCAACAAAGATATTTCAGACATCATCACCCTTCTTTCCAGAATCATGGGAATGCCCTCTACAAATGAGTTTCACTTTTGGATGTGTCCTTTTATCAACATCATCTGTGATGGGAAGCAGAGTTTGAATTGGAGTGAGATTATTTGTGAAAACCTAACAGAGAAGCTGGTAAATGTTCACAGAACCCAAACATTCCACATGTCATCCTATCTTATGTACACCATTGTTGCATCCAGGAAATGGCTTGGTCTCACTTTCATTGAAGATAAGAAAGATGCCCCCATATATGAATACTGCCCTCAGTTAACCCTCAAAGTTAGCAATCATAATTTTAGGAGGGTTAATGATGCATTCACCATGTATATTGTGAGGCTCTTGGAAGGAAATACTACTCGGAGGTTTTCTAAGGAAGCAAAGATTTTGATATCTGACTATGGAAGCTTCTACACTCAATTTAGAAAATTCTCATATATCAAACTGGCTGGTTTTGAAGGTCCACCTCTAAAGCTTCCTATGTTTTGTAATGATAAAATGGCTCTTGTTGAGATTTTCAGGCAATTGGATAAACTCCACCGAACCTATAGAGATAAGAAGATTACTTGGCATTCATTTTCCTATCTCCCTGGGAAATTATACATGCAGGACAACCTTGGATGCCTAGAACATTGATAGAACCATTGTTCCTCTCACTATCCATCACTTCAAATCTAGAACTTGTTTTGATATCAAAGGATACATTGATAAGAATTTCAGGATGGTCTTTCATCACCTTCCTGACACTGAAGATTATTGGGCTGATTGCATAGATGATTTTGAGGCCAGGAGAAGGTACTTTGGCAGACTCTCTCCCTTCAAAAATCATAGACTTCAACGTCTATAAAGTACCTGATGGGCTCAAGGATGATGATGAGGACTTGTAATCTATTGAGTATGAGAGGTCTATTAAACACACTCCTCTAGAAACCATTGATTGGTTTGTAAAAGAGAGAGATGATTTGAAGGAAGTAATCAATCATGTTATTGTGAGAACCAAACTCTGGTTTGATAGGAAGATGCAAGACTTCAGGATGAATAAAGCCAAGTCTTCTTCACAAGAAACTTCTTCTCCTAGGAAGGAAGAACCTATGCCCAATATTGAGGTGCCTAAACAATCTACTCCATCCTCCTCAACAAAGGTATACCTTGAAGAAAGGTAAGGCCATCAAACAAGAACCGAGTTGAAGAAGAAGTTCTTTTGAGCAGCCAGATGTCCTGTGGGGCCAAAGGATATTGTTGTTTTGAGTGAGGATGAGAAGAGATGAAAGAAGAAGAAGAAACCCTGTCATTACTTGAGATAGAAAATGAAGGTCAAAGGACTAAACCTCTAGATTTGATAGATTCATCTTCTAAGGATCTTTCTAAAATTGTGCCAACTTCCCCACTGGAGACATCAGTAGTGTAGACATTGAGTGCAATGAGTTCTCTTGCACTCGGATCTATTGTTCCTTCTCCATCCTCCTCATCCTTTTCTTGGGTTCAACCTTTTGTTGATAATAAGAAAAGGAAGGCTTCTTCTCAAGTTGGAGTTCCCAATTTTGATGTTGTGGCCACCTTGCTTGGTACTACTCCTCCTCCTCCAAAAAGAAAGAAAATACCACCTCAAGGCTGGTGTCAGATTCACAGGGTCAACAGTTCATGGAGATTACAGAGCCTAAGGTGGATAAGGAGGAGAAAGATCTTTTGGTTTCTGACCTAGAGCTTAGAGAATTCCACTTGGGAATCTACACCTAAAAGTGAGGTTCATAACCTCAGAGAAACTATGACCAGAGTCATTGAATGAGTGGAGAAGGGTAAAAAACTATGGAGCAAATTGGAAGAACATAACCAAGTTCTTTCAAATTTTATAAAATCCCTATTGGCAAAAGATAAGGTCTTATCCAGCTCCACTAGCTTCTCTTCCACCTCCCATAGTTCTCAACAAAGATGAAGTCCAGACCATCAAAGATATTCACAAATATACTACCTATGGAAAGGCCATTGAAGCACTTGGTTGATGATATGATAGTGGCTGGATTGAACTTCATTGAAGAGGCCTTCAAGTCATATGAGAAGGTGTCCAAGTTACAACTGAAATTCACCACAACAATCAGTGGCTTGGAAAAAGAACTAAAGCTCTAGTGTGAATGTATTCAAGATCTCCATTCAATGAGCTAGACAGATGAGAAGATTTTATTGGAAAGAAAAGTATTTGATGAAGCCAAGAACAATTTATCAAAATCTTGGGTTTTCAGTATTGATTGGAAGATCAAGGTTTTGGAAGAAGCAGTGGGAGAACTAAAAATATGTGGCGAAAAGGGAAGCTTTCAAGACTTGTGTTTTGTCCCTTCCAAGATATTCATTTTCAGATCCAGAATGAAGCCTCAGTAATCAGTTTTCCATTCAGAGATCAAGGCCCAGTTCAACACCTTCATCAAGGAGGATCTTTTCAAGGAAGATTCAATGTCTAAAGAGAAGATGAAAGATGTTTGCTCTCTCCAATCAGCTATCACCGAGGCAAAAAAAAGAGTTTTTGGAAAACACAAAGTTTGAGAAGGATATGGAGAAGTGTCTTGGCATGTGGACTCATGCCACTTCTAACACCACCATACCAAAGTGCATGGAGATAGCTGAGGCATTAAAGAAATTTAGACATCGGATTCTCAAGACGGTTGGCCCTTCTAAGCCTCCATCGAATGTTTCTACTCCTGGGTCCTAGGACACTTCTTTTATTTTCTATGGGAAAGTACACCCATGATGTAATACTTGATTAAAAGACATTCTATTAATGTATTTGTTAAGAAGTCCTTAATCTTTAGTTTAAAAGAAGGTGTAACCAAATATAACTATCTTGTAAGCTATTTAATGGGCTCTTCATGCCATTGTAAGGGGTGGGACCCTGATACTCTTGGAATGTAATAGATTTGAAAGTATTCAATACAGAAGTTTTTCCTTATCTCTTATTCCCATCTGCTATCCTTTCTTCCCCTATCTGAAATTTATGAATCATCAATCTTTCATATTAAGAAACTTTGTGTTCTTGTGATATGATTTCTAGAACTTTGTGTCTATGGAATAATATCAAATATTGCCAATGTGAATGATTCTATTCTATATCTCTTTTGCTAAAAGTACACATAAGGTTATATTCTGCTATCTATATTACCTAAAAGTATTGTTGTGTTCTTCCCTTTCAGTTTTTCTTGTTCTTCTATTTCTATGTATTGATAATCTTTATTGGCATAAAACATTTCAAAGTATCAGAGAGTCCTCATTAATATGAAAGTTGTATATTTGTATATAAGCTTTGTTGCTCACTTTCAATAAGGGAACCTCTCCCATAAAGAGGAGGGCCTTCTTTGTCCCCTGACTATGTTGATTACTAAAGTGCTAATTCAAAAACCAACAAGTCTTAATCATTCACAATACATTTTTACACGTAACACATTTAGCTTCTTATTTAGAGTGTTGTCCACAAGATCTCCTCTTAGGCCCCGTTTGTTAGATTCTTATTCCCATGTTTTTCTTATGATTATCAACATTTAGCTTATTTTCTTGAGTTATTGAACCCTAAATCTCATTTCTCTTGTTGATTTCTTATTCTTCTTTGTGTGATCCCCATTAATCCCCTTTTTTATATTTTCTTCTTTTACTGTCTCTCTTCCCTTACTTCCTCTCTTTTCCCTAGTTTGTACCTATTTTAGATCTTTTGTTTTTTTGTAAGATGTTGACCAATTTCATAGCTATGAATCTAGTCGTATCTCTACGAAAGTGGTCACTCACTTTTTTTTAATCAAATTTGCATTTCTATGGGGATTTTAGATTTCTTTGTCAACATTCCCATATGTTATGTGTTGTGTTGCACCCCAATAAGGTCCTAGTTCAAATTCAATAGATATATAAATACATCGGTGCACTAGTGCATTTGGAAGACATACATAAAACATTCAAGATGAATATATCCATATTGAATTCATAAACAAAGAACCTCTTATTTCGAAAGAACCTTTGTATTAATGATTATATTTCAAACATATAGATCCTCCAAATTGCTTTGCATGCATCGAGAATATAAGAGTTGAGACTATTGCACTACACATGATTACTTGTTCAATATAAGTGTTATTTCCGAAATTATTCACCACTTAAAATATCAATAAATATCAAGAAAGCTATCATTTTCCTTGTGTAACATAATTTTCAAAACACTCTATATACCTAAAGCCTAAATTCAGGTTTCGAAGGCGTAGGTTACATCCTTAATATTGTGGGACGAAACTAAACAAATTGAGAAAGACTTTTATAGGCTAGGGCAGAAGAGACACATTCATATCATCCATTCATCCTAACACAAACCAATCCATTTTTGGAGGACATGGAATTGGTCTACACGGTTTCCTAGTCCTATTTCTCCTAGAATTATTCGCCTTACCATCTCAACCTATTGTACAATTAATTATCATCCTATCAAACCCTAATTCTCCCAAGTCCTAAATAATTTTTTCTTTCACACTCTGAGATAGCCTTTTTAATGTAAATAAATCTGAATCTGAATTCAGGATGAGTTTAGTACACTTGTCAATGTAAAAGCACTTGGACATGTACAACTACACATTCTGTGGCATCGAATTCGGCTGCCAGTGCCGAATAAGCTGAGAGACAAACTCAGACATAACACGTTCGTCCATCACATGATTTGTCCTCTTCCCCTTGCTCTGTTCTGCTCTGCACTGCCTTTAAAATACTTCTGCCACGATCTTAGGGACAAGTGTCTATCCAATAGCCACTGCTGATAATGCCCAAATACATTATTCATTATTGTATTGGGTCGCTGGACAGTGGACACCATCAATAGCTACAAAGAATGTGTACCATCCACACGGCAAAGCTGCAATGGCCCGGACTAGTAGTATTGAATGGGTGTCGTGGAATACCTGTGACAGCACAGGTTACCTACCCATTATAATAAAATTACAGAAATAGGCCTCCACCCCACCTGTCGTTTCATTAGCAAAAATGGGGTGCAGTGCAATATGGTTTTACTTCCCACTTTGGGAGCACCGAATTGAGTTGTCTTGTGGTGAATGGCAGGGACAACTTTTTGGTTATAAAAAGTAACCACAATGATTCACATGGTCGGTTGGTTCCGTTCAATGGAGGAAGTGACTTGTGCGATCACACATTGGATGTGTAGTGCTACTTGGACTGGGAGGTCAACAACATAGCTGATTTGAGGCTGACAGATTTGTTGGCGGGTTAATTTTCTCATCATCTATCTATCACACAGATAAATAGGATAAAAACCCACTACCCTTAATCATAGATCTTCCACAGTGTAAAAATCACCATCTAATTCAGAAGAGGAGGAAGTTTCAGTAATCATGGTGTAGAGGAATCAACTGAAAGTACATTTTCCTTTCTCACTGTTTAAGTAATGTAGAGGTACCATGAATTAATAAACAAATTAAATTCCTTTCATTGAGATTATATGGGTTATTTCATCTATAGAGGTAGTGATACTGTGCAAATGGGGTGGGGAGCCATTTCATAATCTGGTTATTGGGGTAACATTATTTGCATTTGTTGCATGGGAAAATTTCCACCATGAATTGTTACCTGTTAAACATATGGTTGCAATTGGCTTGACGACTTGACAGTGGATGTTGTAGTGGACTGAGCTATCCTGGCATCTTGAGATGTGGCTGTTTGAGGTCCCACTTGATAGCTGTAAACCGAGGCATTATGGCAGGTTTTTGTTTTCTTTTTCTCTGGACCATTTTCTATCATTCTTCTTCTTTGTTCATCACTAGCTTTACCCTTTTTGGCCTTTATCCAATTACTTGTAAAGATACCCTCCAGCAGCATTCTTTTATTTTATGATATAATGGGTCTACTCAAAATTGCATTTTTTAATGTAATCTGTGCAACGGGCTGCTTGTTAATTGTAGCCTCACCCCATGGGTTTCTGTCGTGGTGAAGAACACTGACTTTCAGTAAGAAAATAAGTGAGCACAAAAATTTGAAAGCCCCTACTGTAATCGAGTTTGAATGCTTTTTGTGTATTGGGTTGAGCTCAAGCGGTAAATCAACATTGTATCCAATTCTTGGTGTGGCTATCTCAACGAACTAGGCCCGGTGTAAGTATTCTCGGTGAACTTATGTAATGAATACCCCCTGTGATGGCATTTAAAGTGAAGGTATGACCACGCCTGGTTTAAAAAGGCGTACTTTAATCATAAAAATAGTTTGAATCGTTACTGAGGAAAACTAGATTCTTCTGGTGCATTAGATTTCATTATATGCCACCTGTTAACTGGTTCTCTGGAAGTATACAGCATAGTTCAGTTCGAAAAGACTGGCGCTTCCTTTGCTATTAAGTCAGGAAAAATTGAACATATCAATAGAAAATGCAAATCATTTAAACTGAAACTTCAAAGTAGAACACAAGGTCTTCAAACATGCTATCAGGTTCTTACATACAAAATTGATTGTAAACAATCATATTCTTATCTGCTGTCTTGATATCTTTATTTTCTTATTATTGTTGACTCTGATTCATTTATGCCCTCATTAGATCAGGGTTTAATATTGGTGTAATAAGAGGGGCCCTAATGTTCTGTATGTTAGACTTTTCCTCAATGTTCCGTATTTGTAATTGATCTTGTATGGCTGATATATTTTACTTTGAGCGCCCAGGAAAGTTCTAAACATGATAAACATCAGAGGAAGATGGCCATTTGATGCAGATCGAACCTGCAATACAAATCTCAATACGAACATATGCTACTTATTGCAGCTCTGTATGAACGTGATAGGAAAACAGAAGCAAACCAACCAGCAGAGAAATAAGTGAATCTCTTCTTTATTTCTGCCAGGGGCCACTGCTCCTGTTTATCTGGGAAATGTGGTCCCATATTTTTTCAAACCGCCGCATAAACTCAACAAATTTCCTCAAATTTATTAGCGGCTACAGTTTAGGCAGAGGCTTTCCAGTCTCAAAAAGCAGTGGGGGCACCAAAATAATCATTTAGGCAGTTTTTCTGTCACTTGGCATCTCTGTTTGAGCTTCCTCCTACTTTTCCTCCCAATATTCTGTTCGGAATTCATGGGACCCTGCTTCTGCTACTACTATGGTCTCCTACTATATCTTTACAGAGAAAAAAAAATTCAGAAGACTGTATTACTATTAAGTATCCTATTTTTACTCTACAGCATCTACTGAAAGAGATTAACTTTTCCCTTGCATGAGACCGTGGCCCAACACTTTTCAATATGAAAAAAAATCCCTATTTAGACTTTCCAACCCTTGTATTAATAGTCAACTACAATTGTTCATCTAACTCCAGGAGAACACAAAGCAGTCAGAGAGTTAAAGAAAGCTGTTATTATTACTAAATAGAAGTCTTAAATAATTCCCTAAAACAATTAAAATTCCATACCAACAATTTTTCTAAAATAAGTGAACCACTAAACTGATGGGAAGTAGGAATTATGCAGCATTTACATCGCCCTTTTACGAAGAGATTAGTTTAAAGGAAATAAAGACCAGAGGATGCGAATAATTAAAGTCCCCCTGAACCTTGATTGCAACTCTTTTTATGCTCAATTATCATTGAAGTGCCCTCAAGAATATGGTGGTTTGTTACTCGAGTGTTTTACGCATGTCATAAACTGAAACCAGATTCTTTCCCAATGACAAAGAGGAGTTCCCTAGTTTTGAATTCCACATATATGTGAAACTTCTTTTGGTTCTTTTCCCAACCATTCTCATCCTTCCTATAAGGACTTGATGGCCTCAAGAACACCCTCTTCTAAATATAGTATATACTTATGCTTGGGCCAAGCAATTCTCCTGGTGTCATGATCATAAGGGAAATAAATATGCCTCCTCCTGTAGCTAATTCATTTATATATTGTACAATACAATGACTCCAACAAACAGAGATCACGGATTAGAATCTGAATTATTTTCACATGAAATTTCTCACCGTGCAACTTTTCCTTGGATGTGTAGGGTATACCTTTAGCCACCTTGCTACTTCGCATAAACCATCGCCAGGTAGGGTATACCTTGCTACCTGGCGAGGATTGACAAATTGCCAAACTAGATGCAAACATGTTTTTCTCTGGGAACAACCAAATACTAAATAGACACACACAATTTGTGATAAAACAGTTGGGTGCATATAAAAGTGGTTTGCTTCTAGCATTCAGAAAGCAGTATATTAGTTTGTTAGCACAATTTCAATCAGTTTTCCAGTCTCATGATTTTTACTCCAACGCTTCTTCATGAGGTTTACGTATGTTTACGGCTTCATCAAAACTTAATCAGTATGTAAGATATGATTCAACAAGAAGAGTTTCCTTTTATAATGTGCAAGCCAAAACTCTAGGTATCCTAGCTCTTAATGCATAAATGGAAATTTGAGTTCTGAAATGTAGGAAGGAAAAAGCAACACTAAGAACCGCACAAAGGAATGATTTATTTAAGAAATTTAAAATCTCGATTCTCAAGAATGCTTTCCTAATCATTGATTTCATTTTTAGAGGTTACTAGGCTATACGTCTTTTAAAATGCCAAAATATGGTACAGAAAACAACAGGCTTATAGTTGCAGGTCAAATTTTCCTGTAAGAGGTTCATGCAAATAAAATAACTACCATTGAGAAAAACTTTTGGCCCATACCAAATTGCTTTCAAGGGTGAAACTCAAAAATTAAAATAGTTCTGCTGGTTGGTTGGCAGCCCCACAAGTGAAGTTTCCTCGCCTGGCGCTTGCCATTTTGCCTGCTAAAACGATAAGGAAAAGTAGTCTGACGGTTAGAACCTGATACTTGGTATTGCAGATACTCCTGTTAGTGGCAGGGGGAGGGGTTGGCTAAACTTTTATGTATAAGTTTTGAGCTGATCTAGTGATTTCTTGGCCGAGGCCGATTTGACATTTTGGAGTGTGATTCTGTCCCCTCTACCTTTTTTTTTTTTTGGGTAGGATTAGCTTTGTATATATATATGGAATAGTTTTTCAATTAAAAAAAAAAGTCCAGCAAGCAACTTTAAGTCCTTAAATGAAAGATATTGGATTATTAATTTTTTTGCTATTTGTACATTATCTTAAGATGTAGAAAAAAATTGAAATGAAGTTTAAACACAATGAAAGTTGTAAATATTGAGGTGAAAATCTTTTTATACTAAAATTATGTCATCTCAAGGTCTTCTAGGTCAACCTTATCCTATCTGGTTTGAGATATCTTGTGGTATTGTGCATTAGAAATTAGATTAGAGTCATATAGCTGGGTCAAGTTACTAAAGAGAAAAGTCAGTTTGGTTCTTGCGGACCCTTGCTTTTCTAGGCATAGCCATTATAGATCCAAGATTAATTTTACATAGTTTTTCAGCGATTGATCAGATTGTAGACATCAAAATGATTGCGTTTATTTTTCTAAATTGGTCTAGAACATCTCTTTCCCGTTGACAGGATATGTTTCTCCTCAACTGGACTTGTTTCTTGATAAAGATTGCAAATTACCCCCATTTTTTTTTTTGCCAATCTAACCATTTTGCAAAACAATATTTAGTTTTTGATTTATTTTCGAACCCCATGGATGTGCCAATTGTATCCTCAAGGTAGGTTGCATCATGTACCCCATTCAAAAAAAACTTCTTTGATTGTAGTGGATAAATCTGATTGGGTCTAGAAGAATATGTGGAATGATTTTTGTTTGCATATGATTTGGCTCTTTATTGGGCCCATTTCATTTTTCTTCCTACAGTTATTCGGATCTTGTATTGTATCTTGCACTTGAAGCTTAATAAATCTACTTTCAAGGTATTATAAAGACCTTACATGAATTGCTCTAATGGTGTTAGCATGTGTAATCAACTGTTCTTTTTGGTGTACAACTAGTTCTTTTTAGCACCGAGAATAATAACTTTCCATAGGCATTTTCAACACCAGGTCTTTTGAGAAAAGGTAATACTAGTCATGTTATAAAGTGTTATGTATAGGGAAGAAGTTAAAAGGCAGGATAAAACCCTAATAGGAGCTATTATTTTCCGAGTTGTCCATTAAATTGAGGTAAAGTGCTGTCGTCAACAAAATGTTGCACATGTTCTTGAAGACCTACAGCTTTTGATTGTCTGTTCTGGTGGAGGCTTTGAAGTCTCCTCTATGCCTTCGTGCGAGAATAGCTAATTTACACAATTCTTTTTATCAATTGCTTCATCTGTTTATGCCATTTTATCTTCTGCAACTTCTTTCAAAGGTATCCAATTAGTGTGTCTAGATTGATTCTCTGCTGCAGTCTTTTTTTGAAGTGCAGTTTCTACCTAAACTTACCTGCTTGAAGATTGGTCTTTAGAATTATTAGGTCCATCTCCAACTTCTTAATTTGATTCCTCTAAAGCTCGGAAAGGATTGATGTCAATGTTATGCCGATAAAGAACACAAGGTATTAGCACAGAACAACATGCCAAGTATTGCACATGACACGGAACTGATTAGATAGCTTAAACTTTATTAATATAATGTGTATTGAGCTTAGAAATGGGTCTCCACATACAATAAAGGCTCTAAATAGGTAGAAGGTAGAAAGACAATTTTAGATCCAACACATAAGAATGCCGATCTGCAAAGTGGTTCCGGGAATGGTTAAGGACTATGTGCAAAGGAGATAAAGAACTAGAGGTTGGAATGGATCTAACAAGAGGGGACCTACGCATACAAACACTATCTAGAGAAGAAGTGTAGAGGACCTTAGTAGATCTGCCGTGTCATTTGATGATCAAGTAAGAACTATGTCAAGTGACAAGAACCATGAAAAGGCAAGGGACATACCAATAATAGCAATAAAGCAAATAATAATAATTATGTGATATAGTATCAAATAAATGGGGAGAGAGACAAATAAAGGTGAGACAAAAATTCAAATTGAGAGAGTTTTTGTGTTGTCCCACATTCAAATTAGAAACTGAACGATTGAATAACCAGCATTTAGTTACAAGGTTAACTAATGCACTCTGCTATATTACTAACTTTTATAAAGCACAATGCTATATTTTTTTATTGTGCATTTATTTTCTGTTTTGAGATATTTTTATAATAATAAATATTTGACTTAAATTTATAACCAATATACTAAATATTCTAAAACCCTTCCTTAATGATCATATATGAAAACATGAAAAGTTTATCCCTCGAATTGATAATCTTTTCAATACAGAGAGGTTTTATAAACGTATTTACCGCATACTCCTAAGTTGGACTATATATCAACTCAATAAATTCTTTCTCGACAGTCAAACGAATAAATTAAAAATAAATCTCTTGGTACTTCGGAGGTCCATGGGACACAGGATTTTTGACCAATTTGAGCACCTTGATCATCACAAAATATGCATGCAAGCTACTCCAGATGTCAATACAAATCAGCCACGATCCTCCTCAGCCAAGCCACCTCACATGGAGCCAAAACAACCTTGTACTATGCCTCGGTTGAAGATAAAGCAACAATATTTTTTTCCTTGCTTACCCAAGATATTGCACTTGTTCCAAGGTTGAAGATATATCCAATTCTCATGAACTGATCCGACCCATCTGAATTAATATAACTAACCAACTGGAAGTCATAAAAAATACCATATCGAATTGCAAAATCCAGTGTGCCTTTGACATATTGAAAGATCCTCTTCCCTGCCCTCCAGTGTTCAGCATTGAGTCTACTACGGAACATGGTAGCACAGCTAACAACGAAGGAAATTTCAGGCCCGGTGCAAGAAAGATATATCAAAGCTACGCACCAATTTTTGACAAAGTGGTTTGTCAATCTATTTAAGAGAATCACTTGAGGCATCCAGTTATAAGCCATCCTCCATAGGGGTTGCCATTGGCTTACAATTCGCTGTATTGAATCTCTCGAGTAGTCTTCTTGCATACTTTTTGTAAAAATAAACATGCCTATATTAGTTTGCAAGAAACCCCTAAACAATAGCATATGAGACCCAAGTCTGTCATGTCAAAAGTAGAGCAGAGAATCTGATTTTTACCTTAGCTAATATCAGCGGTCTTGTTTCTTGTGATGATTAAGAATCACTTGAGGCTACCAATTTGACTTGCACGATCTTGAATGTCTGCCAAAACAGGGTGCTACTAGAATGTCTGCGGACGATGATGAATCTGAACCGGTATGAAGGTGGTTTAAAGGAACCCATGTAGTGCTCGAAGCCGGCTCACCCTAATCCCAAATTTGGGAGATTGATGTGCAAACAAGCCGTAAGCAAGAAAAGTGTTAGTAAAGCAAATTTAATGTGTATAATTTTAATGTAAATTAAAAACTATGTATAGGAGAGTATTACAATGTATGAGAGCTCCTTTCCTGACCGTCATCATTCTAATTTCTAAATATATGAAGTTTGACTGAGAGATGCGCCGGCTAGACCACAACCATCTCGGTATTGAAACATACTAACCAATATAGTACTGTATTAAGACGATCATTATAGACTCCAATTACATAACAAAGGATTTCAATTGTGCTGACTGTCTCTATCCTCCTCGTTAAGGCAAGTTGGCATCCCTTTCAACACCAAATCTAAGACAAAACTCAAGGAGGAGGAGGAGGGAAGGGTGGGAACGTGGGGAGGTGAAGAAGACATCCCTACCTGAGGGGCTGAAGTAGAAGGTACAATTGCTGCATGAAAAGACTCGACTGGTTCTGCTGATGCTCCAACCAACCCGTATCTCTTCCTGCTACACCAACCTTTAGCCTCGTCATCTTGGCTCGAAGGTCTTTGACCTCCTCTGTTGTCTTCTCCAAATGTCGATCTACGTATAATTCATGCTCTCAGCTATACTTAATCATTTGGACAACTTCAATCATCTTCCTAGTAAGCTCTCTATTAACAGAAATGATCTGATCTCGTCTTACCTCTACCTCGGCCAACTCCTAAAGCCAAACTTGCATAGTTGCAAGAAGCTACTATAACTTCGGGCAAATGGGACACCACCTCTTGAGTGAGCTAAGATTGCTGCCAGAGTTGTTCTCGGAACCTATGACAATGCTTCTCTGACCGGGTCTATGGCTTATCCTTCTCCCTCACAGCCTTTATTTTTACCTCAGTCAACTGCCCGTTTTCCTCTTGACAACTTACTGTTCTCCCACGACTCCTTTGATGTGAATTATTGGAGCGTGAAAGTGTGGTGAGTAGATTGTGGCATCTCACGTACATGTCGTGCTGGTGGGTATGCCATGGCTGGAAGTCACTGCTCAATTATCTATGGAGTATGCAGCTCTTACCACCTCTGGCTCTCATAGGCTTTGGATAAAACTGTGTGAAAGACTTCCTCCAAGAATCATTGTATCCATGTCACCTCTTCAATAATAAGAGGTGTCTGCTTTTGCCACACCGGTCAGTCTTAAGTCTTTTACTTTTTTGGCAATATCCAACATCACCTGGACATTGTTGGACCTTTGTCATCAGTCAAATGTGTTGTCATTGATATCAAGTTACATTGATGGCAAAATGAGTGAATTTGGTAAAGTGAGCAAGCTGAAAAGATGAAGGTTGATTGGTAGTGTCAGCTCATAGAGGCTTTAAGGTGACTAAGGATAAGTGCTAAGGGACTTAGTCAATTTTTGTGCAAGTTGTGAACAAAAGGAGATATCCGCCGGAGCCTAGAGAGAGCCACCGGTTCGCACAAAGCCGCGAACGCTAAAAGAAGCCGCGGAAGGTAAGTGGTTGCACGCATAAAAGGATGAAGTCATGAAGCTTCATGGAGTCAAAGGCCAAGCCATGAGTAAGAAAAGTGAAGCCAAGAATGCTAAGGAAAAACCGCGAAGATGAAGGCAAAGCCGCGAGAGTAAGGGAGTCATAAGCAAAGCTGCCAATAAAGAGAAAAGCCGTAAAAAACTAGAAAAACCACAAAGGACGGAAGATAGCCGTGAAAGACTATAAAAGCCGCAAGTAAAAGAGATAGAGTTGTGGACATGGAACAAAGCTGGGAAGGCAACAGATAAGGAGAAACGCCGTGTGACATTGGAAAAGCCGTGAGAAGCATAGAAGGGCGCGGATAACCAAAAAGTCTGCAGTGAAGGAAGAAATGCCGCAGGACAAAGGAAAGTGCCACAATACAAAGGAGAAAGTCAGAGGAGCTAAGGAAAGCCGCGAAATGAGAGAATATGGATTGAAAAGGGTTGAAGGCAATGAAATTGATTTAAACATGAACAAGTAAGATTTTGGTTTTCCAAAATCGATGATGATTCAATTATTAGGTAATTGCGGCCAAGTGCACAACTTGAACTCCACGAAGAACGAAGAAATCCATTGATTCATTGCCAACATTTAATGCTCATCGACTTTGTGGAAATGCAATTACATTCTCTATGAGATCCCGAGCTTCAAGGCAGAATAAAATATTGGAGAAGGAAACAGTTCATTGATCTGGGTCACATTGAAAATGTGAAAAATCTATTTTTGGCAAATGGCTAATAAATAGCTTTCGAAATGCATGGGAAGTGGTGTAATCAAGCCAAATACAGAAGGAACAATATCTGGAGTCAGCTACATGCATTTAATAGCCCGGATTCTCAGGCGACCAAGTAGGAAGGTGCACGACACACAATTCAAGTGAAGAATTGGGTCGATTGTGAATATAGTTCGAACTTGGAGCTATTTTTGAGTGTTACTCAAGTAAAGAAAAGAAGCATTCAAGCTAAGGAAGAGATGCGAAGAGAGAATACGATGCAATCAAGCTAAGAAAGAGCGACAGAAGAAAAGAGAGAGGAAAGAGGAGAGCAGATCGATGAAGCATTGATTTAGCAGATGAATAGAGCATCAAGGGCGGCAGATTGATTGAGCAAAGAGTTCAAATCAGATGAGCAGAAGAGAGTCAGAAGAAGAACATAGACAGAGCTAGGAAAGTGATCATAATTCATTGTAATAGCAATTGCTGTAACTAGGTGATCAAAATTTGTACATAAATCAAGTCTAAGTTGTAGCTTAGAGCATTCGGGGGTTGTAGCTTCCTTGTAGGTGGGTGCCTCAAAACAAATATCATGTGATGTGTAATATTCACTAGAGTCCTTTGTTGTGTGTAATATCAATAGAGGTGTAGGGGTTGGAGCTCCTTGTGGGGTTGGTGCCTCACCAAATAAATCTTGTAAGATGTGTTATATTGTTATGAGTCCTTGCTTCGTGTAATATAAGCAATGGTTTTGGTGGGTTTTATCCCGAAAGGGTTTCCCACAGGAAATCTGTTCAACATTTTTTTGCATGACATATGTTTGATTGACTGCTCATAGTTTAATGCCGCACATCATTAAAGAGTTAAAATTGGCATAAAGTGAAAAACTTTTAATCGACCGATTCACCCCCTCGCGGTGCTTGTGATATCTAACAATTGGTATCAGAACGATGTCCTTATAACAGAAGATTAACATCTTCAAGGAGGTTCTCCTATCACAACCATGGTAGCAAATCAGGGACAAGACGGTTTTTCACTGTCAAGATCACCTCTCTTTACTGGTACAAATTATGCATTCTAGAGAATAAGAATGAAGACATATTTGATGTCACTTGGTTTTGACATCTGGGAATGTGTTGAGAAAGGTTATACTTTGCTCTAGCCACGCCAATCACTACTTCCGCGGATAAGGCAAAATATGAATGTAACTCAAGAGCTATGAATGCCATTCTATGCGCCTGACTGAGACAAAGTTTGTAAAAGTTATGCACTGCACAACCACAAAGGAAATATGGACCAAGTTGCAAAGTATCTACGAAGGTGATGAAAAAGTCAAGCTAGCAAAATTGCAGACCTATAGAGCTCAGTTCAAGAATTTGAAGATGAAGGATGATGAGAGCATAGCCGCCTACATGCAAAGAACTAATGAAGTCATAAATATGATCAGAGGCTTAGGAGAAAAGCTAGAATAATTTGAGATCCCTGACCAACAAGTATGATGCAAAGGTTTCAGCCATAGAGGAAGCCAAAGACATGAAGACTCTCACGATGGATGAACTTGAGCACCACCGTCAAAGCATACGAAATGAGGATTGTTGCATCCAAAACTACCAAGAAAGAGGTAGCATTCAAGGTCAAGAAAGAAACTCAATCCGCACAAGAAGAAGAAGAATCAACTTCAGGAGATGAGTTGGATGATGAAAAGATTGAAGCCATGTTCATAAGAAGATTAAAAAGAGGCTTAAGTAAATATAAAGGAAAAATCCCATTCAAATGTTTTGCTTGTGGACAAGTAGGTCACTTTGCTAGTAGGTGTTCGAACAAGAATAAAGACAATTAGTCTGAACATGAAGAGGACAATCATAAACATAGAAAAAGAGAAACTGAATATAAGAAGAAAAGTGACAAAAAGAAGTTCTTTAAGAACAAAAGAAACTTCTATTCAAAGGAAGAATCAAGTGGATCAGAGTCAAGTAACTTTGAGAATGAAAATGATGAAGATCAGTCAGAGTGTTTGTTTATGGCTATGGATGCGGTGAAGAATGCAGTTCCAGAGGGAAGATGAAAAAGAAGCTGAAGTGAATCTCAAAGTAGAGCTAGTATGTGCTCTTGAAGAATTGAGATTGTGTAGGAAAAAGAATCAAAAGTTGAGATGCACATTGAAAGATTATGAGGAACAAATCTGCGTCTTTGAGAGAAGACATAGTTTGAAAGAAGAAGAGGCTAATGAGCTCAAGGAGTTGGAAAAGATTTCAAGCTCCTACAAGTCAAAGGAGGATGAGTGCACAAAGTTGAACTTAGAACTGGAGAAACTAAAGGTTGAGATGGAACAAATGAGCAACAAGCTAAAGATGTATGAAAAACTTGAAAAGGGCTCAAGTGTTTTGACTGATATACTTGAGTAGCCAACGTGATGCAAATGACAAGACTAGAATTGGTTTCAAAGAAGAAAGCAAAGTAAAGGAGCCTGCAAAGAATGAAGAAAACAAGGCTGCATCAACATCTAACACCTCATCCGCCACAAACAAGAAGGTTATTAGTGTCGCAAAGAGAACTTCGCTCCCCGAATCACATATATAATGAGGTACACACATTCTTTTTATGGTTACTATTATTCATGTAATCAATTTGGACATAAAGCCGCCAAGTGTAGGAAATTCTCTAGAGGCTATAGAAGAAACTTTGGCCCATCTTACACCAGATCAAACTATAATGGTGTCCAACACAATTATCATAAGAAGAGTAGTGCAGTTTCAACAAACAAACAAGAACCGCCTAAGCAAAAGAAGTGGGTATATGTTGCAAAGAAAGATGAGAATAAGAGAAAAAATCTTGCTCAATAGTGCAGATTGCATTCCATGTGCAAAATGAAGATAAAATCTGGTATTTGGATAGTGGATGCTCAAGCCACATAACAGGTGACAAAAGTAAATTCATTCAATACATCGAGTCTTTGTGAGGTTTGGTGATAAAACTCAACAAACATAGTTGGGAAAGGAACATTGAGTCTAGACAATGGAAAGACTATAACTGAAAATGTTTTATATGTTGAAGGTCTTAAACACACCCTTTCGAGTGTGAGTCAAATGTGCAAAAGAGTATATAATATGATATTTCATGACAAAGGCTATGATATTATAAACTGCAAAACAAGAAAGAAGGTTGTAAAGGCCAAGCGGACAAAGAACAACATGTATGTTCTCAATGAGATAAACAAAGAGAAATGCTTCACAAGCAAGATTGACTACAACTGGTTGTGGCACAGGAGATTGGGGCACATGAGCTTTGAAAATATAGTAAAATTAAGTGCAAAAGGTTGTGTCAGACATATGCTAGAGATTGTGAAACCCGGATACTCTATGCAAGGCCTGTTTGCATGGCAAACAAACAAGGAGATCGTTCAAATCAAAGGAGTATTCTACAACTAGACCACTGGAGTTGATCCATATAGACCTCTGTAGCCCCACCAGAACTGAAGGTATAAATGGTGAGGTATATTTTATGCTTCTAATAGATGATTACACGAATGACATGGGTAACATGCTTAAAACAAAAATTAGAAGCCTTAGACATATTTAAGAAATTCAAGGCATTGGTAGAGAATGAGAAAAACAAGAAAATCAAATGCCTAAGATCAATGACAGAGGTGGAGAATTCTGGTCCAATGAGTTTGATGAGTTTTGTGAAGAACATGGAATTAGAAGACAATTTTCAGCTGTGAGGACACCTCAAAAAATGGAGTTGTTGAGAGGAAAAATAGAATTGTTCAAGAAATGGCAAGGACAATGTTGAATGAATCCAAACTCTCGATAGGTATTGGAGTGAAGCAGTGTACACCGCGGTTTATCTTTTGAATAGAGCTCAACTGAGGATAAACAATGACAAAACTCCCTATGAACTGTGGAAGAAGAGACCAACAAATGTAAAGCACATAAGAGTCTTTGGAAGTAAATGCTATATCAAAAGAGATGAAGACAACTTGGGAAAATTTGACTCAAGATGTGATGAAGGAATATTCCTTGGCTACTCAATGGTCAACGCGGCTTATAGATGCTACAATAAAGGCTGCAAAATATTGTTGAAAGCACCAATGTAAAGGTGGATGAGACACAATATGTCAAAACTAACACTCAACACAATGGCGATCATGAAGAACAAGAAGATGATGAAGAGTTGGATAGTCCATGTGAAGAAGTAGATGAAGAGGAAGAAAGACCAGACACTAAGGAACCCTCTAGGAAAGTCAAAAAGGACCATCCTTCAAATTAGATCATTGGAAACAAAGATGACGGCATTCTCACAAGAAGGCTAAAACAACAAAGAAAACCATGAAGACGTATCTCTCCTATCAATGATAGAACCTAAGAGCGTTGTAGAAGCAAGCAAAGATCAACATTAGGTAGATGCCATGAATGAAGAGTTGGATTAGATTGAAAAGAATGAGACATGGGAACTGGTACCCAAACCGTGGAATAAGAATGTAATTGGAACCAAGTGGGTTTTCAGAAATAAATTGAATGAGAAAGGAGAAGTGACGCGAACAAGGCAAGGCTAATTTGTAAAGGATACACGCAAATGGAAGGAATAGATTTTGATGAGACGTTTGCACCAGTGGTAAGAATGGAAGCAATAAGACTGTTTCTAGCTTACACGACATACAAGAAAATTAGAGTATTCCAGATGGACATGAAGTCAACTTTCCTCAATGGTTTTTGAACGAAGAGGTATATATTGAACAACCTGATGGATTTTCACTGACTGAAGATAAGGATTATGTGTGTAGGTTGAAAAAGGCTTTGTATGGATTAAAACAAGCTCCCAGAGTTTGGTACAATAGATTGGATTCATACCTCATTGAGAAAGGATTTAGAAAAGGTGTTGCGGACAACAATCTCTACATCAAGGAAGAAGGAGACCACTTGCTAATTGTCATTGTATATGTAGATGATATCATATTTGGTGGAGACCATGATAAGATGACATATGAGTTTGTTGACATGATGAAAGAAGAGTTCGAGATGTCAATGCTTGGAGATCTTTCATTCTTTCTGGGTTTACAGATCAGTCAAACAGATCAAGGTATATTCATATCCCAGACTAAGTATATCAAGGAAATGTTGAAAAGGTTTAGAATGGAAGAATGTAGACCAATTGGTACACCAATGGAAGTTGGGTGCAAGCTGAGTAGAGATGATGACTCACCTAAGGTAGACAAAACACTGTACAGATCCATGATAGGAAGTCTACTTTACTCCACAACATCAAGACTTGATATCATGCAAGCGGTAGGCCTTGTTAGAAGATTTCAAGAAGATCCAAGGGAAACACACCTCAAGGCGGTCACAAAATTTTGAGATATCTCATAGAACAATTGAATATGGATTATGGTACCCCAAAAGCAATGACTTCAGCATAAAAGCATATACAAATGTAGATTAAGTGTGGATGATAGAAAGAGCACAAGCGGAGGAGCATTCTTTGTTGGAAATTTCTTGGTATCTTGGCTGAGCAAGAAACAATCATCAGTGGCTCTCTCAACATGTGAAGCAGAGTATATAGTTGCCGCGATGTGTTGCACTCAAGTTCTATGGATGAAGCAAACATTGGAAGATTACAAGGTAAAATCTGAAAATCCAATTCCTTTGTTGTGTGATAGTACAAGTGCAATAAGTGTCTCTAAGAATCCAGTGTTCCACTCAAAGACCAAGCATATACCTATAAGATATCATTTCTTGAGGGAACAAGTGAATGACAGGAAAATCAATCTAGAATATGTGAGCACTAAAGAAGAAATTGCAGACATCATGACCAAGCCGCTGCCAAGAGCAACATTTGAACACCTAAGGAATGAATTAGGGGTCATTCCTGATCCCGCCAACAACTAGAGGGTGTGCAGAGAAGGAAGGGAGCATTATCAGGTATTATCTCGCTCCTAAAAACAGTGCAAAGTGAGGGGGAGCTAGTCTTTTAGCTCAAATTCATCAAAGTATGCATTAACTCAAGGGGAGCATTACCACGGACACACCATGACAAATGGATCAGAAGCATAAGCCTAGGGGAGCTTCTTGAGGTAAGAACATGTTGTATCTAGCTTACTAGAATATTCAGTTTATGCGGCATAGTTGGCCCTTTGTCATTGTTGTCAAAGGGGAGAGAAGTTGATGAAAGTCAGAAACCAACCTGTTACATTCAAAGGGGAGAAATGTTTGTGATATATAAGGGGAGAGATGATGGAACCAACCAAGTTATATACACAGAGGAGTAAAGTGAAAACAACATAGGTATGCAAGTATTTTGCCATCAAAAGGTTTTTGTTCTGAAGGTTGGAATATTGCCATCAATGACAAAGGGGAGATTGTTGGACCTTTTTCATGAGTCAAATGTGTTGTCATTGATGTCAAGTCACATTGATGGAAAAATGAGTGAATTTGGTAAAGTGAGCATGCTAAAAGGATGAAGTTTGATTGGTAGTGTCAACTCACAGAGGCTTCAAGATGACTAAGGATAAGTGCTAAGGGACTTAGTCAATTTTTGTGCAAGCCGCAAATGAAAGGAGATATCCACCGAAGTTCGCACAAAGCCGCGGAACGCTAGAAGAAGCCGCATGAAGAAGGTAAGTGGTTGCCGCTCATAAAAGGATGAAGTCATGAAGCTTCATGGAGTCAAGGCCGAGCCGTGAGTAAGAAAATTGAAGCCGAGAATGCAAAGGAAGAACCGCGAAGGTGAAGGCAAAGCCACGAGAGTAAGGGAGTCATAAGCAAAGTTGCCGATAAAGAGAAGCCACAAAGAACTAGAAAAAGCTGCTAAGAATGGAAGATAGCCGCGGAAGACTATAAAAGCCGCAAGTAAAAGAGATAGAGTTGCGGACATGGAACAAAGCCGCGGGAAGGAAGCAAACAAGGAGGAACGCCGCGTGACATTGGAAAAGCCACGAGAAGCATAGAAGGGCCGTGAATAACTAACAAGCCGCCATGAAGGAAGAAATGCCACAAGACAAAGGAAAGTGCCACAATACAAAGGAGAAGGTCAAAGGAGCTAAGGAAAACCGTGAAATGAGAGAATATGGATTGAAAAGGGTTGTAGACAATGAAATTGATTTAAAAATGAACAAGTAAGATTTTGGTTTTCCAAAATCGATGATGATTCGATTCTCGTGTAATTGAGGCCAAGTGCACGACTTGAACTCCTCGAAGAACAAAGAAATCCACTTTGTTTCATGCCAACATTTGATGCTCATTGACTTTTTGGAAATGCGATTACATTCTCTATGAGATCTCGAGCTTCAGGCGAAATAAAACATTGGAGAAGGAAACAGTTCATGATCTGGGTCATGTTGAAAATGTGAAAAATCTATTTTTGGCAAACATTAATAAATAGCTTCTGGATATGCATGGGAAGTGGTGTAATCAAGCAAAATACAGAAGGAACAATATCTGAGTCAGTGCATGCATTTAATAGCCCGGATTCTCAGGCGACCAAGTAGGAAGGTTCATGACACACAATTGAAGTGAAGAATTGGGTCGATTGTGAATATGGTTTGAGCTTAGAGCTATTTTGAGCGTTTCTCAAGAAAATAAAAGAAGCATTCGAGCTAAGAGCTGCAGAAGAGAGAATATGATGCAATCAAGCTAAGAAAGAGCAACATAAGAAAAGAGAGAGGAAAGAGGAGAGCAGATTGATGAAGCATTAATTTAGCAGATGAATAGAGCATCAAGGGCGATAGATTGATTGAGCAAAGAGTTCGAATCAGATGAGCAGAAGAGAGTGAGAAGCGAGAATATAGACAGAGCCAGAAATTGATCATAATTCATTGTAATAGCAATTGTTGTAACTAGATGATCAAAATCTGTACATAAATCAAGTCTAAGTTGTAGCTTAAAGCATTCAGGGAGTTGTAGCTTCCTTGTAGGTGGGTGCTTGTAAAAAAAAATTGCATGTGATGTGTAATATTCACTAGAGTCCTTTGTTGTGTGTAATATCAGTAGAGGTGTAGGAGTTGGAGCTCCTTGTGGGGTTGGTGCCTCACTAAACAAATCTTGTAAGATGTGTTATATTCTTATGACTTCTTGCTTTATATAATATAAGTAACGGTTTTGGTGGATTTTCTCCCGAAAGGGTTTCCCACGGTAAATCTCTGTGTTCAACGTTTTTGTGCATGACATATGTTTGATTGATTGCTCATAGTTTAGTGCCGCACATCATTAAAGAGTTTAAAATTGGCATAAAGTGAAATTTTTTTAAGCTGCATTGATTTACCCCTCCTCTTAGTGCTTGTGATCTCTAACAATGGGCTCCAAGTTCTTCATTAAGTAATGAAATGTATAATGTGTGATCTTTTGCTTAGGTTGGGGCAAGAAGATCCGGGAAACTCGGGTTCGATAATCAAGGCTCACTCGGACCCTCCTATATAGTGTGCAGGCATAAGAGGAATCAGCTAATGTATCCTCTTCCTCATCCTCAACTGAATGCCATCATCACCCTTCTGCTGTAAAAACATTCTCAACATGGTTAGTGTCCCCTTGCTTCTTCACTGTGTTGACACCATGGCTACCTCATGTTCAGTATTTCCTTGTTTCTTCACCCATGTCAACACCATGACCACGTCTATGCGCTCTTCCTCAGGAATTCGCGACTACAGAGTGAACTTAATCCTCAAGTAATGTGTGGAGCTGCTCTCGAGTTGACCTTAGGGAGAGACTCTAGAGAATTGCATTAACATAAACACAAAGATGATTACAATTATGCTAACCAAAGCCAAACTATTTTGTTGGCTGAAAGATGGTTCTTTTTTGGAGAGCTTTTATATTTCTTGAGATTGTCTTCTTTGTGATTTTTTTCTCAATTCTCATGCCAACTTCCAAAGCATGATGACATTCTCTTTTGAGTGGTTTCTTATTCATTTGTTCCCTTCATTCCACACTGATTATATGCTAACCGTCTCTTCGTTTTTTTGGTTAGAATATGTTAAATTCCCATAATCAAGTCAATTCCATACATTACCATGGTATAGTGGTGGTTCCCTTTGTTATTGTTTACCATGTTTTGGCTGTACGGTTAATTTCCGCTGCCGACCTCCTTCGAAGGTGTCACTGTATTTTGAAGGGTTTCTTTTTTCATTTGTTGGCTTTATGCAAACTTCTTTTTGTGCTATTTGTTTCTCTTCATTTTTGGTTTTTTGAAAAAGAACTGGCTAAATGCCTTTATTCAAAGCAATTTATGTATTTAAAAGATATGTTCTTGTAGTACAGTGGCTGTTCCCAGACACAATCCATTATTTAAGTTTAGTTGAAGTTGGAATTTTTTGTAAGTTGATGTCTTTCTTCCATAGTTTGGCCTTTATATTTAAAAGTAATCTTTGAGGTTGAAAAGAATGTTCCCAATCTGTTCAAACGAATTGTTGTTAGGAAACCATAAAATTTGTAGCAATGAATGCGCAGAAAGTTGAATAACAAAACAACTGTTTACAGAGATAGAGATAGAGAAATATACAAAATACCAAACATGTAAGAGACGAACACCAGATTTACGTGGTAAAACCCCAACTGAGTGCTTAGGGAAACATCCACGGTGCAAGATATCAAGCTTTTATTAACTCAAGATGAATAGATTACATGCGAACTCGTTATGAGCTACTTTGGATCTCCACAAAAATAAATACACCTAATTGGTGAAGTACAGTTAGGATTCCTCCTAAAAATGCCATTAGAATTCAGTTGAATTGTCTTTCTAGAAACAAGGGATTGATTCCTTAATTTTTGCTTTGGGGGCTCTGCCCCACCTGGACCCTCTTGCGACATGAGTGGGGCCTGACCCCCACCCTGCCCTTCTAGAAGTGAGTTACAAATCGCTCCGCAAAGGAACCCAAAATTTAACTTTGTTGTCACATATCTAACAATTGTGCCAAAAATCTAAGGGTGAGTTGGAGTCTCGCCTAAACTCGGGTAGAAGAAAGGGTGTTCTTAAGTGGATGTAACTCTGTTATTAACAGTTTGACTCTTCCCATCTGTAAAGATCACCAGAAAGTGACCTGTTGGGAGCATGATTGTACCCTTCTTGTTCTGAATTTTTGAATTAACATTTTCCAATTTTTTATTTGACTCAGAAAACCCATCATGTTTGGGCTAGTATTGCTTATATGAGAATTCTATAAGCAGACAAATCTCTTCCAAGCAGGCCTGTGTCTTGACCACACAATCCTCCTAGCATATCATTGCTACTAAAATTAAATTGAGAGTTGACCACTACAATTTTTGCTGAAGTTAGTCACCTGTGGATTTTTCTGGTATCAGGGAATGGGGTACAACCTACAGTTATTCACTGTTACATTTGCAATCAATGCAGAATTTTAGTGGTAGCCTTTTCAACATGCACTTGATGTCATTTTTCATATTTTAATGGAGATGGTCAAAGATAGATTCCAATAAATCATCAATAACAACACTACCAAAAACTTTATCAGTGAAAACTTTTTTCTTTTGCGGTAGTACATGATCTTAGACATTAAATCTCCCTGTGGAGAAAAGTTTCCAAAATATGAGCAACAGAAATCTGCGTTTTATCTTTCTTACATGAATCATTGGCACTAAGATAGCACTAGAAGTTTGTATAAACAGGGAAGTAGAGATTATATTTATCTAGATTTCAGTTGCCTACCTAAGTGGTTGTGTAATGTCCTTGATTTAAATTTCCGGAACTATCTGCCACTTTTAAATTATATAATTTACAATTTGGAAGAACATACAACTTGTTTGTGATGTATGTTCAACTTCAGACTATATTATCTAGTTTCTATATATTTGTGTAATAGGTGAAGGAGATTTGTTATAGATGATATTTATCACTGTTTTATCAAGTTAAAAGCATATCTAAAAACAGAGATACATTGTTTTGATTGAATCCAAAGTTTGCATGGGTTAGGTGCTGAATTCTTACTCTTTCAAGGTGAGGGGTTCCGCCAAATTTGTCTGGGGTATGACCCTGACCTCATCAAATAAGTTATAGTCCAATGGTCCGTATGATGGTGTAAAAGGTCTAAGCCTTGATTTGTTGAGGATTAGTATATTTGGCTATATTAAATATCCTAAAGTTGTGTATTATTTGTTTTATGAATTTCAATTCATATAATCGAGGTAATATGAGGTGGCATGTAGTCTTCATTTGTTTTTGTCCCATTAGGGATATTCTTCATTATGAGCAATTTGGAGTTACATTTTAAATGTAACCCTTATGCCACTTTGCACCCACATTCCCTTCATTACATGGGAAAATGAAACACTAGGCACACACTTTCAAGGTTGGTCGAGAGATATCATTGGAGTTATTTTGTAACTCATTGGTCTCTCTTTACTCTATTTAAAGAGTCAAAGGGTCTCTTTCGGCATCATGGATGTAATCCTTCATGATAACTTCTTGGGCCTCAACGACCAACACATTACGATTTTCTCATTGCTACGAGAGTTTTTTTGGCCTTGGATGTTAAGAGATTCTAGGGGAGTATTTTTCTTTCTCCTAGGATTACCCAACTTGGCCCCTCGGCCCTAGACACCCCTTGATGAACATGTTATCATATCCAATATTAGCCCTTTCATAGTGATAGAGGATAACATAGATGATTCCTCTACCCCGGACGCAATTAGAAATATTTGATGGGACTACTATCCAGTCTTTTTAACTTTTATCAGCCCATGCTCTTTGGGGGTTCTTGCTCCTCCCACATGGCTATTTGTATTGGTACCCTAACTACATGGATCTTTGGGTTTACTCATTTTGTTAGTGCTTTTCTTCTTCTTTTATTTAATTAGTTGTTGATCCTAGGGCCCTTTTACTATAGTACTTTGTAGTTGGATGTATTCTTGAATCCCATTGACTTACTTTTGGTCATTCATGGATGTTAATATAATTGCTTTCTTTCTTTCTATTAGGAATTCTGGAATTCCTAAGACATCTTCTAGCGTTTCTACGGATTTTATTATCTTGTTTCTCTTATTCTCATATGGAAGAATATTCATGCTTATTGTGATATCTTGTAATTGTTTTGGGGCCAATTTTCAATAATGTGTGGGTTTTCCCACTTGACAAATCTTGTGTGTCAACACTTTCATGGGATGGCTTTATGATGACCTTTGGCTTTACTCCATATTTTCACTTATGGTTCATTGTTTTAGTGTTGATCTTTCAATTATCTCTTTCATAATTCATGTCATATGACATCTAAGTCGAATGCTAATTGATTCCGTTTTTCGGTTGATTCATCTGATGATTTGCACTTTGCATGTACAAAGCAACAATATGCACTGAACAGTATGCATGTTGATTGTCTCGCATGGTTCATTTTTATTTTTCCACCTTGGCGATGAACAAAAGCGATCTCCTGTAGACATTTTCTTCTTGAAAATGTTCATTGTACAGATGCTTTTCAGCTGTGCACGTATTGTAGGTCTTGTTATTTGGTTGTTAAGAGCACCTCTCAGGTCAATATTGAATTCTCTCTGAAAATCTTGCATCTCAATCATGAGATGGCGATGGTCTGTTTTTTTGTAGGTGTGTGACAAGTCACCACAATCTATTGTAGAATGGTCATGAAAATTTGTTGCAGTCTCATAATGTTTTTTCGTTACCTATGGTATGTGAAATTTTAACCTCTAAATTTTTTTTTTTGCAGGATATATTGATTTCTACAGTCTCATAATTGAAACCAGGATAGCTAGCCTAAGGTCGGTTATGCCTCTAAGATGAGCATGAATGGGTAGTCTCACGTGCAGATTTCACTATATGTATAGACACATTCTTGATATTCCGTTAAATTGTGAACAATATTTTATAACATAAGCACCATCACAAACATGTGTCAGGTTGTGGTGGTCATCAGGTTCTATTTATGTACACAAGAGGACAGAAAATGCACTGTTTGCAGGCAAGAAGATAATTCTTTCACTACCAATAATCAATGGTTACGTGCTCTGCTTCTTGTGAGCTGCTATTTTTCACTATTATCGGTGTGTACTAAACATCTATATTTTGAAAAACAGCAAAGAAAATCACAATGAAAAGAACACTAAATTATCAAGAATCCAAATTAATTACTACAAACTTCTCACCCAAATTAGAAAATCACTCTTATTATTGGGAAAACAGTTGAGATCCGTCCTAGTCAAGAAAGCCATCCTTCCATTAAAACTAAAGGTAGCAATTCTATGCATCTGTTTCTCTAACCTAGCCAACCAAATCTAGCAGATTATACCTACAGATCAGAAAATTAGAATCATGACAACGCTACAATGATAATATCATAGATATCACAGGCATGGCAAATTGGTCGACCTGCAAATATTTCATGTCTCTTTTTAGGTGTGTATACAACATATCATTAGTATTTTTGAAGTTGTTCTGGACCAATAGTAGCTTCCTTATTCTGTTAAGCCTTCAATACCCTCCCTTACCTCTTCTGTTATACGTCTTTAATCTATGAAGCTAGAGATTGAAGGTTTTTGACGTTGGAACATAGTAGTCTTGTTCTAAATTTGAAAGCGCCAAGGAAGAAAGAATTTTTGATATTTATTCCTTCAAAGATTTGGTAGATAATTTACCCCAGATCGCTCTTCTGGGAATTTTGAAAATGCATCTGTATAATTTCTTAGGTCATCCCAATTCAGGACTTTTCTATGTTTTTGACATGCCTCTCTTTCTCATGTCCTTCGTCAAGAGGCAAAACTATTTTGAAAATTAAATAAGAAAAAAACAGAAGCCGGTTTCATGTTTAGTAAAATTCTTTTCTTTTCATGGCTCGCAATCCTCCTTTTGTCTAGACTCTAAATAAAGTCTGTCTACTCTAATATTTGTGTTGGAATTCATGTCTGACAAGTTTCCCAATTGTAGTTGTGTTGTACTATATTTTGCATCTACCAGTGTATTGTCTTTTCTACAATAATTTGATATTTCTATATTATGCTTTCCCCTTTATCTTATCTTGTTGGCTTCTATTTTCCTGACTTTGGCTAGTGTGATGCTGGCCCTTACTCGTTATGTAGATTACAGTCCAGTTGCAGCTAATGTGGAAGGCCTTGAATTGAAACCATGAAGATAGAAGTTTTGATTCTGCGCGAACCTCACTTTCATTCTCTGGATGGAATACTTCCAATGGAATGGAGTAGTATGCTGCGAGTAGCTACTAGGTGTCACTGAACTCTCTCAATTTCCCATGGCAAAGAGAATAACAAACAAGTTAAGAAACTTGGTGACCGATCCACTAGTGATGTAATTGTGAGACTCAGGATAAAAGATGGTAGAGATGATCGGTTCTACTGTCATTCAGAAGTTCTAATAAAACAAGGGAAACATTTTTCTGAAAGGCTTTCAGATGATTGGCCTACATGCCAGCTTTTAGATTCCCGCAATTGTGTTGAAGTTTACTGTACCGAACTTGACTACAATTATCATGTCAAAATTTTAAGGTTATTTTATATCTCCGATGACCTTGTGACAGACTTATACCACAATGTCCATGACACTCTAGCCCTCATGAAAGTAGCAGTCACTCTTGGGTGCAATGGAATTATTTCCAACTGTATTCAGTTTCTTGAGGCAGTTCCTTGGGATGAAAATGAAGAGCAAGAAATATTAACTATTCTTCCGAGCCTTGGTTTAGAAGTTTGTCCTGTTCTTGCTAGACTGCAACCAGTCCATCCAAAAATGGTGAGAGAAGTTTTCCTATCTGCCATAAATGCTGCTACTTCATTGGGGAAAATGTCCCTTGACCTGGCAAGATGTCCAACTAAGCTTGGATCTTTTGCACAGGAACAGGTAGAATACATGCTCAATGAGGATGATGAGACACCTCTACTTGTGGCAGATGATACGATCAGGTATGAAGTGATAAAGAGGCTTGCAGAGATCTTTGATATTTTCAAAAGCGAAATAGCAAATTTCTTGTCTACAAAAAGCAATATGTCAGATGCACCTGAAAAACGTGCAATTGAAAGTGCCTCCAGCTTATTGTGGTTGTGTCACATTTCACCAAAGATGAGTTTATCAAGTACTTTTGTTGATAAATGGTTAGAAGCTTCAGATGACATTCTTGGCATACTTCAGGACGTAAAGTTGAGGTCAAGCCTGTGGGAAACCAAACTAAAGGTAATTGAGATTACGGCAAAAGTCTTAGAGACGGTTGGTTATGGCCATGTTATTCTTTGTGCTCCAAGTCGAGCACATTTAGTGAAAACTTGGCTGCCTTTTATACGGGAGACGAAGCCTCTGATTGATTTACAATATCTCCATGAGAAACTGCCTCACAAAATGGACGATGATCTCTGCCAGAGCATAGAATCTGCTCTCATTTCTCTAATCCTTGCTTTGCCATCTGCTGATCAGGCAGGGATTTTGGCTGATTGGCTAAACATAGAACAAGCAAGATATCCAGACTTAAGTGAAGCATTTGAAGTTTGGTGCTACAGGGCCAAAGTAACAAAGCAAAGAATTTCTTTGGGCATACATGGTGTTAGTACGGCTAGCACAATTAGCAGCACTGGGGAGAAATAGCCCTGTTTTGATGTTCGATCTACATATTATCAGAAGTACTAAGCTACCCAACTAATGTTAGTTGTGGGTTTTGGGCTTATTCCCCGTAGCATTATTCTATCCAAAATTCACAGAAGTGATCAACAATGGTGTCACGTAGATTGATCTCTGTTTATCCTGGGGAATTTTTCTCTGAGAATTTTAGTTCTCAATTGTGCTTCTCAATTGCCTGGAGGCTGTAGTGCATACCTATAAAGCTTTTTGGCTGCTATCATGAATGGGTTGCTAAAATCTTTGGCTAAAGCTAGCTTCTTTCCCTAGTTTTCTACAGGGATCTCTGTAAGAGCCTAATAGATGATCTGCCTAGTTCTCCAGCGCCAGCAACTGTGGCTGCCTTTCTTCCATCTGCAGGCACAAATCAATGAGCCATTCAAATGCTGGACATGCGGTTGCTGTTGGGCCAGTCGCGAACATAGGCAGAACATAGAAGCAAAAGGGAAATTGATAGCAATTCAGGAAAGGGGCGAATTCAGTGGAATTGATAGTTACAAAACTGTTCTCCAAAATAGTAACATATTGCTATGAAGGCAGTGGAGATGATATCAAAATAAAATATGTATACTCATAAGATAATGAGGTCATATAATTACTGTAACAGTTCTCAAGTCCAAATTCTGAATTCTGAATGGTGAATAAAAAATTAAAGATAAACAAACACAGGCAGCTTCAAGTGTAATTGGAAATGAGACTTGAGACGTGTTGAAATTTTGGCGGTATTTTCTATTGCTATGGATTTGAGTGTAGATGCATGTTAGCCTTGCTTGAAAAAACAGACCAGTTTTTGGCCCAAACCTTCTTATCACCTGGGTTTTAAATTGTGGCGAAATCAGTCTATCAAATCACAAAAACCTTTGAGCTTGAACTAAGAAAATGAAAATAAAGACCCCAACACTGAATTCAGAAACACTATTGTTCCGAAAGGCAGTTTTCTATGTCATAGAAAACTTTTGTACATGATTTCCTAAAGGAGTATAGTAATGAAAGGCAATAAACAAGGATAGGCAAGAATTGTATAAAAACAAGCACATCAACAAAATTTTTGACACATTTGACACTTTTTTATAAAGATTGAGCAAAATGACCTTTTAGAGTTTTCGAAGCAATTCCAAGATGTGTTAAAGAAGTGTATCTGATTTGGGATTAGTGAAGCATCTATTTTGAAACATTTGAAGGTAATTATAACATGGGAGTTCTTGAACCTTGCAGGCAGGAGTGATTTATACCTTGATGGATGTCAAACAATGGATTATTTGTATCTCAAGCATAGTGTTGCTTTATGTTTGACTTATGAAGGGAATAACAATTGGATTGATGTTAAATGTTTCCTTTTCATGGGAATGTGCAGATCTGTTGAGAGTTATTGGAATGTTACTATTAAATGGACGTGGTTATTAAATAGAATATTGCTTACTACAATTTTAGCAATATTACATACTATTTAGTGAATGTTGTACTTGGGTTTAGGTTTAGAGCAGTTATAGCATTTCCCTTCTTCAATGATCAAGCAACCATTTTTTTTTTTTGTGAATAAGTTCTTTTATTAATTTAACAAGTAAAATGATACAAGGTAATTCACAAAAAGATTGGGCGGTATGGAAGCATGCCCCAAAGCCATGGAACAAATTAGGCGAATAAGTAGAGGAACAAGGAGAGAGCAAAAGCATCAATACATCATAGACAGAAAATTAAGTTGCCGCTGCAAATTGCTACCCCGTAGGGGTGCGGGTCTTGATCATGCCAACTAGAGCTAGACATATCTTTGCCGGAGTTCGGCACATCCCAAGGTAAACCAAGTTGGCTTCCTTCTTGATCTCTTGACAAGGCCACGAGAAGGTGAAATGGAAAGTGCTAGCCTTGGACATTTATCCGACAGAGGAGGAAGGTTCCATCTATCATGAGAGTGAGGCTTTGGTGCAGGGTGCGAGCTCCAACCGTGGTGGTTGATGGGGCGTGGGGGGGGGGAATATCCCAACTCCGGTGGTGAGTGAAGGTAGTGGAGAGAAGTTCCTCCGATGAGGATGGCGATGAGAGGAGCAACAAGCGCGGATAAATGAGTGGCGTTGGGAGCGGCCGGTGGCTAGCACCTCATTGCCGACCGTTGGCACTGCCATGTGGCGGGGAGTGGTGAGAGGGGGATGGTGGCTCACATGCAACATTGAAAGGGCGTTGCCCTAGTGGCGTATAAGTGTCCAAAGATGCTCAATCTCTAGCGCCACCTTATTCGCTTGAACTTGAATCTGCAACAAAACATTGGTGAAAACCACAAACTTGTTATAAATAGAGAAGTGATGATCGGCATCAACATTAGCAAACAAACAAACATTCCTTTCTTTCCATAACTAGAATAAAATTTCCCCTCTGAAAGCATGCCAAATATGGGTAAACTTGTGTGGCATTCGGGATTGTCTCCCAAGAGAACATGATGCCAAGTGAAGCACTTAGGATGGAAAGGTTGGAAGAAGGAATGAATCCAACCCCATGCCCCAGGGATTTGTGACAAAACCAGAGGAGGTGTGTGAGAGTGTTTCCAAATGCCCACATAAAGGGCATTTGGGTGCAACCACTCTAGTTGAACCAAATAAGCAAAAATTTGTGGGAAATTCACCTTTACCTCCACCACCTACTTCTCCCATTACTAAGACTTGTGTTCCTAAGGGGTATGTTATGTTAGAAAGATTAACCAATACCAATGTTAAGATACCACTTTTGGAATCAATTAAAAAGTCACATGTCAAAGTTGATACTCATCTTGCATCCTTTGCATGTATTATGGACACATTTAAAACTATGAATAAGGTAGTCAATTATAGTCTTACCAATATCCCTTCTAAACATGGTGTGGATCAAGTTCCACCATTTGTTATTACTTCATGTATTCATGGATTTCTCATCAATATCAATAGCGAGTTTGGTAAAACAAATGGGACTTTTGTAGGCTGTAATTGATATGACTAGTAATCTTGTGTTGTGTTGTTGAATTACAACCTAAGTATTGAAGGCGCATAAGGATTGGGCGCGTAGGAACGCATAAAAGATGTAGCAAAAATGGCGTGACCAGAAAGTATGACTTCGGGACTTAGCCGTTTTGGTTACAATGGGCTAAATATAGATGTTGAGTGCGGGACATGCAAAGGTTTGAAGACTAAGCAAAGTCTATTTTGGACAAGTGGGAGATCAAGCGACATGCATAGTTTTGGGATAATAATAGGATTAAATCTAGTAGTTATTATTAGATAATCTATTATTAGTGAGCTTGCATGCTTTTGTATTTATCTTGCGCACACAAGACTATTTTGAGCATGCAACCTATTTTGAGGATGCTTAGGCGGTGAAGGGCAAGTCCCCACTCACATATATATATTTATTGATTTACATGGTTTAGAGGATCTTGATCCACATTTTGTTAGTGTTATCTTTGTTGGTTTGTGAGCGCGCATGATTATGGTGATATTCTTATGTATGTATTCGGTTTCAGTGCTTTACATTAATTAATATAATGGATCTATGTGGTTGGATATTGGTTATTGACATATCTGTTTCTGGATCTTGTATGGTGAATCTGATCTTAATTCTTGTTTAATTCTTCATGCACTATGGTTGTGATCTAGATTTGTTTATGCTTTACTTTTGAATGGATATTATGGATTTGGTTTATATGTGTGTTTATCATGCTAACTCCTTGACAAAGCTTCCATAAAAGAGGGACTTGGTACCCTTGCACGCTTTGGGTGAGTGCTCAATTCTGTGAGTGATGTGCAATGCGCCTTGGGTTGTTTGGTAAAATAAAAGACTACATTTTGGTTCCATTGTCGGGACCTCTTTTCAAGATATTTGTAAGGATGTTGCATGATGAAGACATACCGGTTGACTTTGGCCAACATTGAGGATTGGGTAGAGAATTTAGAGGAAGAGTTTGCTCACAGATTTAACACTGGACTTGAATTTGATGCACATGCGTGGGTTGAACAGAATATGTATCATGAGCTCTATGAGACATTCTTTTCCTACTTCCTATAGAGTTGTACAAGTGGTTGGTAACATACGCATCAAAGAGAAACTGGAGATATAGAGTGTTTGTTTGGAGACATGAAGATTACCAAAATTTGCATGATGCCGATCTGCCTTGGACACACTATAGATCATTGGTGGATTGGTGTTTTGTAGAGTTACACCTTGGAGTACACTGTTTCTACTTATTCTTGTCTAGAGGTTGCCGAGTTCCAGTTCTTGCGCGAGCTTAGAGTATCTTATTTGCGCTATCCCTTTAGGGCTTAAGATCTTGATTGTGACTCTGGATTTGGAAGAGCGTCATATGGCTAGCTAAACTCCACAACGTGCGGAGGTAGGAGCAGGTGTGGTGAAAGATGGCGGACTTGGCGGCAGAGAGAAGAAATGCGGCTTAAGTTTAATAAAGTGTGTGAGAGGGACTTGGCAAAGCAGCGTGATGTTGTAGAACAAATGGTGTTGCAAAGAGAGATGGCTCATGAAGGATTTGGAGCTCACATAGAAGACATGGAGCCGAGCATCTGGTACTCCCCCATTTGGGTAAGCATGACAGAGAACCCTCTTCATCTTTAGATGAAAGTGCACGGTTGAAACTACAAGGACCGTGGGTACACATCTGATCCCTTCTAGCGACCTAGCCCTTGCACTTGGTTTTCCAGTTTCTATGACAATCATTGATAAACAAGCTAGTGTGGGTGGTAGAGTAGTGACAAATAGATTTCACTTTCTATTAAGTTTAGGAGTTAGATAACACATTCATCTATGGTGGCGCAAACATCGTCTCTGCTTTATTCGGGGTCCATTAGAGGTATATTTTCTGGTGCATCATCAACACAAAATGTGGGCGTGCAGAACATTGGTATTACATCTGGAAGTAGTACAACTTTGTAGACCGTGGGGGTTCAATTTAGTACAAATGTTGGAACACAAGGCAATACATCCTCTAGTCTAGTACCCTTCACATGAGGGGGATCGGGAGGGATCAAGTGGTTCAAGATCTAGTGGATTTGGAGGTAGAGGGAATACATGAGGTAATATAGGTTACTCAAATCGGTGGGCATGGTCCACACCAATCCCAACAAGTTTATTTCGAGATGTGCCTTCGTCTACCAGAATACAGAGGAATTGAAGATGCAGTTGAGCACATGCATATGTGTGAGATACTATGGCACGCTAAGGGGATTACAACTCTAGAGCGTAAGGAAAGTTAGTTTGCTACTACTTTGCAAGGGTGCGTGCATAGTTGGTACAAGAAGTATGATCCAAACCAGACTTGTGTAGACTATGTCGCGCCGCTTGATGCTTTCTTGGCGAGTTTCGTAGACTTGAGTTCGAGCGAGAAAAGCATTAGCACACTGAAGGACATTAAGTAGGGCATGGTGAGAGAGCATTAGGGAGTATGATGCCCACTTTAAAACTTTGCTATCAAAGTTGTCTTACGATATTCACCCTAGTCAGCATGCTCAATGGTTGGAGGTTTGATCACACCTTTCAAAAGGGCGCTCTCACACAAGAATTTTATAGATCCATGCGAGGCACTCGAGGCAACTTTGTGCACTGAGGCAGTTGGGAGCGTAGACACTTTGGAGTTAGCCCATTTTTGGAAGCTCATATTGCATCTATGGAAAAACAATTAGAAAAATTTTCAGCTAATTTAGCCCATGAGATGCACAGTGGTATTTGGTGCATGATTGTGAGGTAGAAGGACATACTAAGGATAGTTTCCTCAGTAAATCGGTGTGCGCCATGTTGTTGGATTGTGAGATCTATCATTTGGATCATGATTCAAGTAGGTGCCCCTTGTTGCAACGTGTGATAAAGAAGAATGTGTCTTGTTATTGTAAGATTTGTAAGTCTACCACTCATGATACAAAGAATTACAAATTGATTGATTAGATTCATGATGCCATTGAGACTGGTGTATGTTAGACTAGTGTTGCAAAAAAATTCTAAGGAACAAGGTGAGCAACATAATCGTAATCACAATGAAGGGCACTCTGATGGAGGTGGTAGAGGTAGAGGATACCGTGGAGGATTCAGAGGCCGAGGTCATAGCAGAGGAAGAGGTGAATTCCCATGAGGAACATGTTATACATGCGGGTCCCCTGATCATTATAAGCATGAATGCCCTCAAAATATTATTTGCTCCTAGTGTGGAAAGAATCACAATTATGAAGAATGCCCGATTTGTATGAGCACATGAGAAAGAAGCACAAACATGATAAGGGCGCAGGAATGGTTAGAGTACATCGTCTTTATGGAAGATTAGTGGATGTCGAAGTTAGCACTTTGACGACCGAGATAATCTCGGCATTGGTTACTACATGCGTTGAGGTGGTGGGCATGCGAGAGACTTGAAGCAAAACCGTCATTACAAAATAGGAAGTATTGCATGCAAAGTATCTAGATCCTACCCATTAGAAGGAAGTTTATCAAGAGACCATGGAGGTCATTAGGAACTTGCAGGGTGAGATACAATGCTTGAAGGAAGGAGCGATTACGTAGGTTGGAGCAGGAAAAAGTGGTTGAGCTTCCTCAGAAAGATGTTGATGACTTGAAGGAGGTTTGTAAGTTGTTGTGCTAGGAAAACATCATTCCTTTGTTAGGGAATGGCTAAGGGAAAAGATATTTGCGTCTTTGAAGTAGAGTGTGAGACAAATATTACATGCAAATTTACCTCATCACAGTCTTGATTATGACAAGGAGATCACATTGAATGCAATTGTTGATGGATGGTTTCTTAGTAACATTTTGATTGATACAGTGTAGAAGTGAATGTTCTCACCTTGGATGCGTGGAATTAGATGGGGAGGCCACCATTACAACCATCTTCAAATGTGTTGTATATGGCGAATAGAACTAAAGCCACACCCATTGGATTTTTGAAGGATGTCACTATTACTATACAAGGGGCCAAGTTTATTGGGGACTTTGAGGTCTTGCGCTTGCAGAAGCAGACAATTTTCCATCTTTACTTGGGCACTCTTGGTGTTATGCAAATAATGCTTGATCTACGCTTTAATAAATGATTTATCATTTTGAGAACAAAGAAGAGTGCATAATCATCCCTTTGACAAACGGAAAATCCACACCTTATGTGGAACCTTTGAGTGAAGAGGATTTAAACATAATTTATGTGCGCACCATTAGAGATTCTGAAGTACTTGAGCCATCAAAGGAAAGAGTTATTCAATGGGATGATGCACAGTCTATGCGTGATACCACCAGCGTTGCTTGTGATAAATAGGCGCGTGGGACTTATAAAATGGTTGAGCGTGAGATGAAGAGTGCGGTTACTTGTGTAAGTAGGCTACACCGTGTTAGGTGCTTAGGTAGTACCAGTGCGAGGTACACCATTGAGGAAATTCAAGTATTTACGCGCACTATGGAAGCCCAGTGGATAGATCAAGTGGAAAGAAGGAATATGTTGGTGTATAACTTGCGTGGGATAGAAACACACTAGTGGATGGTATAAAAAGATGGTTTTTTAGAATGACGGGAAGTGAGAATTGTCTTCTCTACTAGATTTCTTCGAAGCAATGCACCTACCATGACATGCGAATTTCATGGGAAGGACTCGCCGCATGACATTCGAAGTGTGAGAGACTCGGACGAGGGGGGTAGGAGGCCTTACCACCTTCATTATGGGTGCACAAGTTCTACTTCACTTTGCGTGGTTGTGCGTGTGCATGGTATGTTTATGCGGAGTTGAATAGAGAAACAAAGAATTGGCAAGAACTAATTGTAGGTATGATTTAGACCTTTGACTATTTTTCTACTAAACCTCTAGTGAATGAGGCATTACAGTTATGAAGCGCTTGACTATGGGAGATAGTGCAAAGGCTAAGGAACTTATTCAGAATTACTAGGTGAGTCAGATTTGGAGGCGCATTTTAAAGAATAAAAGAAAGATAAAGAAACAACTTGGGCACGCATGCCCGGAAAAAAGAAAAAGGAAAAATGGTGTACATGATTGATGATGAGGAAGTAGAGAATCTAGATGTTAATCATACTTTGTGTGTACTGTGAGGTTTTAGACAATGTAGATGAGAAGGTGCACGCGTATCATGAGCCTATGAAAATGAAGAAGGTCAACATTGAGACATATAAAAACCAAGGAGGCCATCATTGGTGATTATTGGTCTGACTCAGAGGTTGCAAAGATAATTGAGCTATTGCGTGACTTCCAAGACTTATTTCCTAGAGGCTATCATGAGTTGAAAGGGCACATCACTCTTTGGGTGAGATGAGGATCAAGTTAAAGGAAGGTGTGCGCCCGGTTAGGAAGAGACCTTATAGGATTAATCCTAATTTGTGTGTCAAGGTAAAGGAAGAGATTGATAAGATGTTGAAATTTGGGATCATTGAGCCCATTGAGGAGTCAGAGTGGGTTATCCCTATGGTTATAAGCATAAAGAAAGATGACATGACAAAGATTTGTGTGGATTATAGGGAGTTGAATACTACATGTGTAATATATCCCTTTCCCACACCATTTACTGAGGAAATCTTGGAAGGCATTGTAGGGTGTGAGATCTACTCCTTCACTGATGGATTTTCCGGGCATCATCAGGGGAGGAGTGCTAAAGAAGATAAGGAAAAGACAACTTTCTCCACTGAATGGGGAATTTTTGCATATACAGTTAGGCCTTTTGGATTGAAGAATGCGCATGTAATCTTTTCGCGCATTATGGTTCAATCATTCCGGGACTTCATACATAAGTTTTTGCAAGTTTACTTGGATGATTGGACAATTTATGGGCTAGTAAAATACCATTGTGATAATTTAAGACTTATGTTTGAGAGGTGCCAACAGTTGAGCATCTCTCTAAACATCAAGAAGTGTGTTTTTGCTACACCCTTTAGGAATCTATTGGGGCATATTATCGTAAAGAAGGCTTATTGGTAGACAACGATAAGGTGGTTGTTATTTTAGGTTTAGAGGAACCTTTTACCGGAGTGAGGTGTGTGGATTTTTTGGCACACAGGTTATTACATGAAGTTTATCAAAGGTTATGCTAGGATTGTCGTGCCCTTAGAGGAATTATTGAAGAATAAGGTAAAGTTCCATTGGGGTGAAGCACAACAATGTGTGTTTGAAACATTGAAGGAAATACTTACTTTTTCGCCTATTATGCGCTTTCCTTCTTGGGATTAACCATTCCATGCGCATGTGGACACCTCTCTCGCATGGCCATTGGTGCAATATTAACACATCTTGGGGATGGGATTGTTGATCATCCTATTTAATTTGTAAGCGGGAAGTTGACACCAGCTGAGCAAAATTATACAGCTACAGAGCGCGAAGCATTTTCCATGATTTGTGTTGCATAAGTTTAGGCAGTACTTATTGGAAACTCCTTTTATTTTCTATACAGATCACATGACATGTGAGTATCTAAGTTAACAAGCCCGTTTTGCGAGGGGCACATATGCTGTTGCATTCTCGTTGTTCCAGAAACTTGATGTTACAGTTGTGGTAAAACTAGGAAGTAACTCAGGACCAAATCATTTGTTAAGGATTAATTCGGGCGAGGATGCGTAGAGCATTGAGGACACAATGCTAGATGCACAACTGTTCAGATTGAACCACACACCCTCTAACTTAGAGGATATTGTTTTATTTTTGCGTACAGGTGTGGCACCTAAAGGAATGAAGGCTTTAGAAAAGAAACAACTTTCTATATGCGCTACACCTTACATGTTAATTGGTGGAGATTTATACAAGTTAGGTTGTGATGAGGTTTTGTGCCGGTGTGTACTTGAGCATGAGTGCAATGCCATTATGGAGGAAGCTCATGGTGGGATTGTAGGTGGACATTATGCAGAAATGTTACCGTGTGTAAGATTTTATTGGCAGGCCTTTGGTGGGAAACGATTTACAAGGATTATATAGAATATTGTAAGGCTTGTGACCATTATCAATGCCTTGGAAAGCCTAGGCATAGAGATGAAATTCCTTTGAGGCCTATTGCTAGTGCAGAACCTTTTGAAAAATGGGCAATTGAATTTGTTGGGTCTTATTTCCCCACCCACATGCAGGACTAGTTCATGCTACATTATAACTTGTACCATTATCTCGACAAGGTGGGAAGAAGCAACACCTACAAAGGATTGCATGAAAACTACGACAATAAGGTTTCTGTGGGAGAATATAATTAACATGTGTGGATGTCCACCGAGTCTAACAAGTGATAGGGGACTCATTTTCTTAACGAGACAATCTAGATATTATTGGCAAAATTTATGGTGGCACACCATAAGACAACGCCCTATCACCCACATGCCAATGGCACTCTGAAGCTTTCAATAATATATTGGGGCATACATTGACTAATATTTGTGATGTTAGAAGGAAGGATTGGGATGATAAAGTCTCTGTTGTACTTTGGGCATACGGAAAACCTACAAGAGGTTGAATAAGGCCACACCCTTTCAGTTGGTGTTTGGCATGGAGGTTTGCTTTACCGGTGGAATTCATATTATTTTCTTTGCGTATTGCACGTGCGGGAGGTTTGGATGATGAACAAGCACTAGAAGAGGGCATTGGTAAACTGATGCAATTGGATGAGAGGCACACCATTGCCAGATGGAGTCGAGAAGACAAAAATTCCAGGGCGAAGGCATGACATGATCAACATATTAGAAATAAGTAGTTTGAAGTTGGATGATGGTTCTTGAAATTTTTGCACCACCATGGAAAGCTCAAAGTGCATTGGTTGGGACCCTATGTTGTGACTTACATACTTGATTTAGGCTAGATGGGACACAATTGCTCGGGCCACTTTAATGGGAGTGGGCTAAATCCCTAATATAAATAAGTCTTCTTGGTGTTTGTAATAAGACAATATTTCCATTAGATTAGATTTATTTTAATGCATTCCTTTATATGTGTTTCATTTCATCGTTGTTATGCTTTGTCAATTTAGTTCAATGTTTTGTGTAATAAGCGTGCTTGCACTTTTGAAAGCTGAGTTCTTATCTATTGAATTCATGCACAGAGGACCACATATACTTTTAGTGTGGGGTGGAGTATATACAGGATAAATGGATCAAGTTTGAACATCCTCTAGAAGATGGGTATGCATAGGGAAATATTGTGCAAGTGCTTGAAGTAAGGGTGTGGATAAAGAAAAATTACTCATGCATAAAGACCATGTGAGGATGAATGGATGCACAATGTAACACGAGGTAGGATGCAATATGGGAAACTACTTGGTTTGAGGCACATTGGAGAGGCACTTTGGTGCATGAAGGCGCACGTAAGGTAATATTTGGACAAGAAGTAGTGGGTGCGCTAGAAGGTTATGACTGGGAGTAGTAAAAAATTAGCATGAAAAAGAAAAGAGATGTCATTTAATGCTTGAGTATGGTGGTAGGTGGAGAGCAATAAATGTGAAGAAATTTGAAAAGGTTTTAAGAGGCGGATTTGTGAAATCATTTTTGCCTTGCATTGTGAAGAAGAAGCATTCAAGTGAGTTGAAGAGAGAGTTGACGAGAAAGTTGTGTGAGAAAGTGCAAAAGAGTTGTGATAAGAGATTGAACCGAGATAAGATTCGTGCATGGAGTCATTGCGCTCCATTGGAGAGAATGTTTGAGTGAAATAGAGGCATGCGGGGAAGAAAATCTACGAGTTAGGGTTCAGAGAAGAGCTAGGGCACAAAAATTTGAAGCTAGGGCACACAAGTTAGAGTCAAATAGCTCGAATCGATTGCAAGAACAATTTTTATCATCACTATGACACCTAAGCGAGCACTGGAGTGACTACAAGGGGAAAGAAGCAGAAGGAAGTGGAAACAGAGGTTGAAGACACCCTTGAAAGTTGATTTTCGTAGATGCAAAGATCCGAAGGTGTGTTTATGGGTTGTGATTGGGAGTCTCACATCAGGAGGAGCAAAGTGAGTGACTACAATCATAGGACTAAGGATAATAAGGATGAATTGGACAAGTTTGTTGGTGGTAAAGACAACTCTATGAATGGAAAATGACATGGCTATTCTGATGATGCGGTGAGAAACTATTATCAAGTGTGGGATTTTGTAGCTCTATGAGCTCCCATATTTTGGAAATCCTAAATTTTTTATCAATGGCTGATGACTTGAGTCCATGAGGACTTATTTTATTTTTTTGGGTGGCAAATGCAACTTACCACGCCCTTGATTGGGAGATTGAAAGGGTTGAGGAGCTCGGGAACAAAAATTAGTAGTGACCTTACTGATGATGAAGGGGTAGAAACAACCAAGAAAGCACTATATTATGCAAAGGGAGGGCGTGGAATGGATATTTGCAAGTTATAAAAATACCTTGTCATTCAGGAAAAAATGCACCTCCTTACCAAGTTGAACAACCAAGAGCGTTGATTAGAAGTGAACAAAAGATGGTTGCACATTGCTAAGAATATGACAGAGGGAGTCATTTACAACTTGTCAACCTTCATCGCCGAGACCATCATCGCAGAGGCACACCAAGGAGATAAGATAAGTTTTGGTGCTATCCTTTTGTCAATTGTGTTTGTAGAAATCGAGTGCCCACTCGAGCCAAAAGATAATATATGGCAATACCTTGCAGAGAAGAAGTCCTCTTGCGAGAGATATTTTCAAAGATATAATGTTATCTATTTTTTCTCGCTTGGGCAAAAATGGACAACGGTGGTAAAATTTATGATATTGAGCCTGAGTTTGTGGATTCGAAGTACTTTTCAGTTTTAAGTAGAAAGTAAGGTTACGTGCATAACCTTCCCATTGAGAATCATTTTTAGACTTTACCTGCACCACTTGTGATAATTGAAGAAGAATTTCTTGAGACAAGAAGCATTAGCTATCACGGGATTATAAAATAAAGCCGAATAAACATTTGTGCATGGCAAATAACTATCATTGGATCAGCTCGAGTTAGCAAGCTATGTGAATAAAACTCGTAAGTTCAGTTTAGGTGCTTGAGCTCAATATTACGAGAGGAGAAGGGAAGCTTGGGAAGCCGAGCCATGCCGAGTTTGCACGAAGGCGAGTTTGGAAAGATGGATAGCACGAAACCAAGGTGGAGGATGTTTCTTTCGGATTTCGGGGTCTAAGTTTTTGGAGTTCGGGGAATTTGCAACGACGAGTTGATGAGAATGAGTTCAAATTATGAACTCAAGTCTGAAATTTAGACTTTGGATTTCGAGTTGAGCCATTTTGGGTTTCGAGGATTGTGTATTTCAGGTTTTGCATGGGTGTGTTTGAAAGATCACCGAGTCATGTAGAACGAATATCAAAATCCGAAGTCTAAAAGTGAGTGTCATGGGGCTAGCTACGCATCAGATTTCATTAGCCAATGTATGGCACTGAGACACTACTTTTTCACTCGCCTTAGAGGATCAAGCTACTCGCAGTCCCAGACTACACCTTCATCCACCACCCATTCCCAACACATCTCCAACTTATGCACAAGTGAACCCTTCCAACACCTTTCACAGCTGCCCATACAACTGCTCTAGAAGACCACTCACCGAATACCACGGCTGCCCATACAACTGCCGGGAGCTCTTAATATGCCTTCTTAGTTCACTTGAGGGAACACCTGACTCATGCCTTCTGACTCATCACTGACCCAACTCTCCAACGCCGCTGGCCGGCTCACTTTGCCGAACATTCAAACATTCGCATAATGCCGCTAAGGAACATCACATGCACCTTTCTGTCATCCATCCATGAGTCTGCCTGAGTTGCCATGCCGGTCACCTACGCATGCACCAGCTGGGAATTCCTCCTCGCGAGTCCTTCTCGGGTGTGAGCCTCTACTCACCCCGACCTGCTGACTGTTCTGTCACCCAAGTCCAACACCAAAGATCCCTGCGGGGAGCACTGCAAGCTCACCATCTTTGTAGACCGCATCACATGCGGGTGAGGTACTCTTCTTCCCTCGGCTCGATCCAACCTCTGATCTCGCCCCGATGCCATGGCCACTGACATTGCCATGCCTACTCTTTGAGACACCCATCCGCATCTAGACCGCATTGAATCCTACTCAAGTCTTCTGCCTTAGTTGTCAGCTCACCACATTGCAACCGTATCCATGATGTCCTTGACTCAGCCCACCATGTTGCGCATCACCATGTGAACCATCCTTTGTCCACTTCATGAGTCTCAGCCACTACTTCTGCACCCACTCCGCATCCATGCCTGCTGCGCCTCTCGATACATCTATGTGAGCACTCGACTCATCTGTGTTGTTTAACCTCTGCAAAGTTGAGGAGCTCGCCACACTTGGCTCACTTGCATCCGAGTTACTTCTTCTCTGTTTCAACCTCCGGATCCCAGTCTCACTCCGTCATGCCTCTTGGCTGCTTTCCACATGAACTCTGCTTCTAAGGACGTTGCCACCTCAAAGGTCTCCCCAAGTCCACTGTCACTTAACTCTGGAGTCCCACTGCTGATCCACGATGCACATCTCTGCATGGACATACTCTGCAAGGGTAGAGTATATCTCCAAGGTCTCCTGAACACCCCATCCTCTGAATGTCCAAGTGCACCAAGTGTTCCACGCTCCACTTGGTGTGGGTGTGAGTTCACCATGTTGGTCTTAATGTCTGCCATGCTCATCTGGCTCATTAGGCTTGCACTGCACTCTCAACGCAAGGCCTCTATCATGTAAGGTCTTCATGCTCAAACCAACTCGCTCTGCCACTGCATTGCTCTCATGAGTTTCCCAACTCGCTCCGTGTACATTGGGTGCGTTCTTCACTCCAAGACACCCTGCACTATTCCTAAGTGCAACCAACTTTGCTCACCAACCCGCCTTAGCTAACCTTGATTCTGAGACATCCTTGGGCTCACAACATGGTCCTTTCAATCCCCCATGCACAACTCTTTCTCACTAGCCATCCCTCAAGAGTTGCATTGGTGCGCCACCGGGAACTTCCCGAGAGGTCACCCATTTTATGCCTGCGCGCTTAACTCGCCCAACTCACCCAGATCTTCTATGGGCCAATGCATGTGAGGTCATCAACCCAAACCCATGTGTGGCCAACTGTTTTCCTCGGCCAGGAGTCCCTCTGGCTCCCTGGATAGCACCTCATGCACTACCCTAGTCGGATGGTGTCTGCCCATCCTAGGGGAGGCGGTCGCTTAATGAGCTCGAGAGACTCGCCCCCTATATTCTCCCCACTCAAAGTGGCGACGCCCATGACACCATTGCTAGACTTCACAAGCCTGCACAAAGGATACCAGTGTTCACAACACTGGGAAAAAATGTAAATGCACTACTCACATGCAAATACACAAGGAACACATCGGTCACTGCTGACATAACACAACTCAGTCTCTTCAACATCTCGTTGTGCTAACTCCCTATGCTCGGGACAAAAAGTGCCAAATCACTCAACACTTCTGCCACTGTAGCTCCCTTCCACTGAACTACACTTCACCAAACATCCAACACAATGTCTGATGGGATACCCCTTCTGCAATTCCTACCAACTCTTAGGAATTCTGCATGATGTACAAGCTACCCTGCTAAGCTCTGAGCCCTTCTTGCACAACAATCACTGCATAACTTGGAGAACCGCCAACAACCTCCATGTTGATTGATGAACCACTGCAAGGTTTCACTGCCACTGGAACTGGTCACACCACATTTCCACCCGCAACATGAAATTCTCCACCTGATCTGGGGCCTACTTCACCACAACTTCACCACAATGCTGCCCTTGTTCAACACTTCTACCAACACCATACCACCATTGTGCCTTTGATGCTGATCTTCCGGAAAAATCTTCACCAGAATACCTCATTTCACTGCAACCTGACTGATCTACTCACCACTATTTTCAACCAACCAACACTTCCGAAAATGCAACGCTTGCTTTACTCCGGAAACGTAGCCACTGCCACTATTGCCAACCTGAAATTCCGAGGTTTTGCAAAATCACCACTCTGATTCTGCCAAGGGAGAGCCACTTTTTCCACTTCATGGCTTGAGTATCAACTTGATATCACTTCACAAACACTGCAATTCAGCCATTCTCAATGCACAAGTTCTGTCAACAACTTCTGGGGAGTCGTCACGCTACTCAGTGCTTACGCACCTACCGAGTTTTCGAGTTACTCTGCCTCTGCACCTGAACTCTACCAAGTGTTATCCCTTCACTCTTCGACTGCTTGGAGTTAGTTCTACACCAGCCTTCACATGAACTGTCCACCTCAGTGACGTTACCCAGCCCACACTGTATGCATCCCTTCCACCTCCTCCACATCTGAGTTCTGATCAACACTGGCCTTCTTCTCCCACAAAGTCTCTAGCAACCTGCACTGGCTTACTTGCATTGCACAAGTGCCAACTCTTGACACCTGCATGGGTCTAAAACACCCTTATCACCGAACGCCATGCCGACCATGTCGCAACTACATGACTCCTTCCTCATCAACCCACTGGTCTACCACTGAGAAAGTTCACGGCTTCATTCATTCCACTGTGACATCAATAAGGCTCAACTTAGCCCTGATACTCTATTGGATCACTCTGATCTGACGCTGCCCTCTGGCCCACACCAGTCTTCTTCTTACATGGAACATAACTACTCCTCTTGATCCAGTTGTGTTGGTGTCCCGCCTTCTGATCGCCAACACCATTGATTGCCAATCTTCACAAGACTCAACTCCTGATCCAATTCGTCCAACAACCAACTCCCACAAACATGCATGACTCTGCTCACCGCGCATTACATTGGGCACTTCAATCTGATACTGCTTCACAAGCACACACCAGTCTACTTTTGCTCAGCCCAATGGTGTCCTGCCCATCCGATCACCAACGATGTTGATTGCATTGGCTCCCTAGTCTGCCAACTCATTCTTCAATCAACATCCCACACACCTGAAGTTGAGAGCTCTTTCGCCAACTACTCACGCTGGTTTACACTCTGTTCCCAACTCTAGCTCCGATGCTCGCAGTCACTCTATGTACCAGAGAGAGCATCACCTCAAATGCTCGATATCAGCATTACGCTGAGTATCAAGAGAGAGCAATCCACATCCAAAAGCTCTGATACCAGCTGTCACGGGGCTAGCTATGCAGTGGATTTCACTAGCCAATGTGCGGCACTGAGACACTACTTTTTTCACTCGCCTTAGAGGATCAAGCTACTCCAGCAGTCCCAGACTACGCCTTCATCCACCACCCATTCCCAATACATCTCCAACTTATGCACAAGTGAACCCTTCCAACACCTTTCACAACTTCCCATACAACTGGTCTAGAAGACAACTCACCGAATACCAAGGCTTCCCATACAACCGCCGAGAGCTCTTAATATGCCTTCTTAGTTTACTTGAGGGAACACACAACTCATGCCTCCTGACTCATCACTGACCCAACTCTCCAACGCCACTAGCCAGCTCTCAGCATCAAACATCCAAATGTTCTGCACAACGCCACTAAGGAACATCACATGCACCTTTCTATCATCCATCCATGAGTCTGCCTAAGTTTCCGTGCTGGTCACCTATGCGTGTACCAGCGGGGAAGTCCTCCTCGCGAGTCCTTCCCGGGTGTGAGCCTCTACTCACCCCGACCTGCTGACTGTTCTATCACCCAAGTCCAACACCAAAGATCCCTGTGGGGAGCACTGCAAGCTCGCCATATTTGTAGACCGCATCACATGCGGGTGAGGTACTCTTCTTCCCTCGGCTTGATCCAACCTCTGATCTCACCCCGATGCCATGGCCACTGACATTCTTTGTGCCTACTCTTTGAGACACCCATCCGTGTCCAGACTGCATTGACTCCTACTCAAGTCTTCTGCCTTAGTTGTCGAGTCATCACACTCGCTAACCATATCCATGATGTCCTTGACTCAGCCCACCATGTTGCACATCACTATGTGAACCATCCTCTGTCCACTTCATGAGTCTCAGCCACTGCTTCTGCACCCACTCCGCATCCATGCTTCCTGCTGCGCCTTTGATACATCTATGTGAGCACTCAACCCATCTGCGCTAATTTAACCTCTGCAAGGTTGAGGAGCTCGCCACACTTAGCTCGCTCGCGTCTAAGTTACTTCTCCTCTGTTTTGACCTCCGGATCCCAGTCTCACTCCGTCATGCCTCTTGGCTACTTTCCACATGAACTCTACTTCTAAGGACATTGCCACCTCAAAGGTCTCCCCAAGTCCACTGTCACTTAACTCTGGAGTCCCACTGCTGATCCACGATGCACATCTCTGCATGGACATACTCCGCAAGGGTAGAGTATATCTCCAAGGTCTCCTGAACACCCCATCCTCTGAATGTCCAAGTGCACCAAGTGTTCCATGCTCCACTTGGTGTGGGTGTGAGTTCACTATGTTGGTCTTAATGTCTGCCATGCTCATCTGGCTCATTAGGCTTGTCTTTGCACTCTCAACACAATGCCTCTATCGAGTAAGGTCTTCATGCTCAAACCAAATCGCTCTGCCCACCGCATTTCTCTCATGAGTTGCCCAACTTACTCCACATACATTGGGTGCGTTCTTTGCTCCGAGACACCCCGCACTTTCATTCTAATTGAAACCAACTTTGCTCACTAACCCGCCTCAACTAACCTTGCTTCTCGAGACATCCTTGGGCTCACATCATGGTCCTTTCAATCCCCCATACACAATTCTTTCTCACTAGCCATCCCTCAATAGTTGCATTGGTGCGCCACCGGAACTTCCCGAGAGGTCACCCATTTTATGCTGCATGCTTAACTTGCCCAAATCGCCCAAATCTTACGTGGGCCAATTCATGTGAGGTCGTCAACCTCAACCCATGCGTGGCCAATCGTTTGCCTCGGCCAGAGTCCCTCTTGCTCCTGGATAGCGCCTCGTACACTACCCTAGTCGGATGGTGTCCGCCCATCTTGGGGAGGCGATCGCTCAATCAGCTCGAGACTCGCCCCCTATAGTGAATTGATGAATGCAAGCCATGGTGAGTAATATGATGTTCACATGGGTATAGTTAGATGATGAAATTCCACGGGATCATGGTATAAGTTCGATGCGAGGAAGAAATGGTTCGGGAGATCTTGCCTCAACGTAGGAAAATGTGAAGCTCATCCAATGCATAAAGTGGTGGAAGAAGAGTCGAGTTAAGAGCAACATGATGCGTTGAGCTAGAGCTTAGAATATTACTAACGAGGTTGTGAGTTAATCACATTGAGATAGATGAACATTGAGGTCGATGGCTATAAGTATTTGGTGCTCAACCTCGTTCAAATCCGAGGGATTTTCGGGCTACACATGCTTCAAATCAATAGTGAGCTTGGGATATAAGCGAGCTATGGCGTCACGATGGGAGGTTGAGCTACTTCGGTGTGGCATGTTAAACGTGGCTCACTCGACACGGAAGGTGAGGAAGGCGACGATTTCAACTCATGGGCCATGGTTTTGGAAATTCATTCGAGTGGGTAACTCACGGGAGTAAACATGTCATGGTTGGGCTGATTGAATCGAGCTAGGTGGGGAAAAATCATCAATGTAGGGACAAGCTATATTCAACATATCATGGGAAACCGAGTTAAGTACAATCATGTGTGGCTTGAATTGTTCGGGATGGAACTCGGCTATTGAAGTTGGCTCGGATGGAAATGGGAATAGTCTACATATGAACAAAACTCATGCATGAAGCATACAAGTTAATCATCTAATGGCTCGGAGTTGAGCCAAAGAAGCTCACAGTGGCTTGAGCATGGCTCGGGTGAAGGATTCACAATGTCACATAAGGGGAATGCTCGCTATGATCAAACTAAGTTCATGACGGAGCTCGGCTCATGAGATAGGTCAACATTGAAGGAGTTTTGAAAGGGCGAGTCTACCTTCATGTGTGTAGCGAAGTAATGGATAGCGTGAATCATAGTGTAAGCTCCCGAGGGTGGTTGCGGGTAGGACCGAGTTACTCGGTGATGGAATTTCGATCTATCGAGCTAGGAAGAGGCGAGCCTGAGGTAGGCATTGAAGAAGTGGAGTTTGTGTCTTCGGAAATATGTTTTGGTATCAAATTTTGGAGCTCGGTGCATGCATTGCATATCGAGTTGGCTTGAAACCTCTGAGACTCCAAAATTTGAGTTTTGAACTTTTGAATTTGTAACGTTTGGGTATTGAGGAGCTCGAGTTTTTAGAGGTGTTCGGACTCTAAACTTCAAAATGAGTCGGATCAATGTGGATTTGGATCCTAACGACTCGGCGTGGAGTAAAGTGTTCGGATTCGAATCCGAAATGGTGGTGGTTTCCGAGTTGGCTGGTGACATGTTGGGGTGGCATTTGAGGATGAGTCTGAGTCATCGATAGTGGGATGAACATTGAAAATTTGGTGGTGGGCTTTAGTGGATAGGTCGTGTAATTTTAATATAAAGCATTACACTTAATGAATCGAGACGAGTTATAGCAAATGAACACCATGTAAGGAGATGTGGCGGCGAGTTCTTATTTGGGTTGACCATATGAAATTCAATGCAGCCGAAAGCAAATAACTCGGAGGAGTGAAGTTTTGGGCCCAATACGCCATTAATGGAATTTATAAAACTAAAAGTCAGGTAGAAGAATGTGGAGTTGGCCAACACGCAACATTAAAGGTAATTAAAATGAATTGTTCGGTAGAGAATTCAACAAAAAAATATTTTCCAATAAAAAGGCATTGAAGAAAACAAACAACTCACTGGAAAATGAAAGCGAATGACTCGCTAGCCATCTCGGTGAGCTGGCTAGTGAGCCGTTGACAGAGCTAGTGAGCCAAAGCATGCTAAAATCCCTTGAAACACCAAACCAAACTAGTGGTGCCATTTTAAGGAGATACAAAGTGCTTCATAAATATATTAAAATACCATGAATATAAATTCAATTTTTTAATTTGTGAGAACATCGTGAGAAATTAGCGAGAGAGATAATGGAGCGCGATGCCCAGGTGCCTGAAAAATAACTTTCGCTCAAGAAGACATATCTTCCTTACAGGTTGTCTCTTTTCTACAAAATTGTAGTCGTTGGAATCGGGAGAGCGAGAGCTACGCAATGGAATCATCAAGAAATGGATTTTAGGAGGTTTTAGTGTTATGAAATGGTAATATTTCCTCATTCCAAAAATAGTGCCTCGAAAGGTGGAGTTGCAATTAATGAGGCAAGCATGGTTGACCTGTTCTGCTACAATCTTGCCTAGAATTTAGGACTTTCTCCTTCTTTCTCTCCTTAGCTCAAGAAATGTCTATAAATGTAAAGGGGTTCTTATTAAAAAAAGAGTTAGACATTTTTTCTTAGCTTCCCCTCTCTTCACAAGCTGAGCTGTTGTGAATTTGCAAAGGATAGAACTCGTATGAGAACCCGCGCGTTGCATTTGAATATGAGTGGAGGATACCCAAGGATCTACCTTTGGTATTAGACAAGAAGGCTCAATTTTTATTTACCAACATTTTTACATAGGGCGTTTTAGAATGAAGGATGGGAAGTGGAGTCCATGGTGCAAACTTTCATACGCCTTCACAACACGTTATTTCCAAGCATCTATACATAGGTTTTCCAATGTGTGCAGGTTGATTTTCAATGTAGACAAATTAGACTATGATTATCATACACTGAGGAAGACATATGTCTACCCAAGTAAGTATTATTACATTCAAAAGTTAATATCAGATGACATCAATATTAATTCTATGAGTTTGGCAATTGGGAAGGTTGGATCAGAAAAGGTATATATCTACCTTAAGCCTAAGTTGGAAAATGGAAAATACATAGAGAATAAATTTGGGCTCCCTCAATCGCCCTAAGGAAAACATCTTGGGCACCTTGCAGAGATGAGAAGAATATTTTTCCCTAGAAGAGGAATAAGAATTAAAATAAGACAACAACGGCTTGGAACATGGAAACAAAAAACAACCAATTGTAGGAGAGAAAAGAGCACACGAGACAACTCCTCCATTGCAAAAGGTAGATGAGAAAGTGGGAATGGATACGGAGGCTGTAGGTTTAGAAGAGGGCACTGAGGACCAACAATATAGGATAGTGTTGAGGAGAATAAGGACTTAGGGCGTGGGGCCATCACAACCACCGAGGATTTTATTGAGAAACTCTCCTATGAAGGAATAAGCTCAAGAAGAAGAGAAGGTGCAAGTACATCCCCACTCAAGTAGGTGGGGGTGAGAAATCAAAGGATAATGCAAAGAAGACTCTAGTTAACACTAAAGATGCAGAGGAGCCTTAGAGAAAAGAATTAAAACAAAAGTAGAAGGATTGGAAGAACAAGAGGTAGGAAGTGGCGCTGTTAATACAAATATGGGTGAAGATAAGGGCTAGCCATCAGTGCACCTACTAGCGAGGACCAGTTCTTGATGCATGCACACACATTCCAAAAGGTAAGTGCTTTGGAAAGGAGAAGGATGGAGAAATGTATGAAAATCCAATAATAAGGTATATCAATGATCCTACCAAGATCATTTGTGCTAGGTTCCAAAGTACTTTGGAACCCAAGGACCTTTATGGCTGGGAATTGATGGATTCTAAGATGGTGACCACATGCACCTATAAACAATTGTCATGGAGTATGCAGAATCACATGGATGAGCTTGAATTTGATGTATGTGAAGAATCATGTGTGTCACGAAGGATGAAGAAAGTGCTGCATTCTCACCATGTGATAGTCAAACCGACTCAGATGTCAGATGAGCAGGTAAGTAATGCATTGACAAAGGTATCTGCAGAGGTTGTGCATAGAAACATTGATAAGGAAACAACTATTTGTGCTTTGTTGGAAGATAGAAAAGATAAAGAAACAAAGATTAAGTGACTAAAAGAGGAAAAGGAGACATATGAGGTGAAGGCGTGAGCGATAATGAATATGGCATAGAAGATAGGCGATGAAATTTTTAAGGAAAGGCTGCATCTGGAAGAGAGAGTGGCAGAGAGGTTTCCATCTGCTACACATTATTTTGCACACAATATTTCATATGGTGATGGATGAAAGTACAATAAGGATGTTAAAAACAAAGGATGTCACAAAGCCTGAGGAAAAGGAAAAGACAACCATCGCACACAAGATAAGTGGGTATAAGTCTTTATTGTAGGCATTGAAAGATGAGTTAAAAAGGTAGATTTGGCGTTAAACATTTTCACAGATCTTGAGATGATAATCAAAACAAAGAATCTAGTGGAAGAGAATGCAATCCTTGCAACAAAACAAGATGAAGCACTTGGACATGAGTAGAGGCTAAATTTAGTAGCGAAAAAGTGCGATGCACTTGCACTAGCCTAGGACCCTCACTAGGAGAAGATAAAAGATATTGGGAAACGCATTACGCGGCGTATGGATGTGATGGAAGGGATGGTCTCAGGTTTGGTGAACATACTTAGAGTATTATAGAACAAGGGCGAGAACATGACCCTGGATGAGATGGACAGGGTACTCATAGACATCCCTGACAAAACCAATAAGGAACTCAGTGATTGGAATGAGTTAGAGGTAGAAATTAAAAGTGAATATCTAGAGTTGATTCTACCTTTAGAAGGGTAGTGCACCCATATATTCTTTCTTTCTATGTACATTTATTCTTTTGTTCCTTATTCTTTATTCATGGAGAGGTAAGTCATGGTTACCCATTGCCGAGGGCAAAAATGAAGCAAGTGTGGGGTAATGTTGGGCTGATGAATTACAACCTAAGTATTGAAGGCACATAAGGATTGGGTGCATGGACATGGGGCACGTAGGAATGCATAGAGATGTAGCGAAAAGGGCATGCCTAGGAAAGTATGATTTTGGGAATTAGTCATTTTGGTGTGATGTGATAAATATAGACATTGAGTTCTATACATGCAAATGTTTTAAGACTTGGAGACTAAGAAAAGTCTATTTTGGATAAGTGGGAGATCAAGCGACATGTATAGTTTTGGGCTAATAATAGGATTAGATTTGTAGTTATTATTAGATAATCTATTATTAGTGAGCTTGCATGATTTTTATTTATCTTGTAGCGGTGCATGGATATTCTTAGCATGCAACCTATTTTGAGGATGCTTAGGTGGTGAAGGGAAAGTCCCCACTCATATATATGTATTGATTTGCACGGTTTAGAGGATCTTGATCCACATTTTGTTAGTGTTATGCTACTGGTTTATGAGCGCGCATGATTATGGTGATATTCTTATGTATGTATTTGGCTTTTGTGTTTTACAATAATTAATACAATGGATCTATGTGGTTGGATATTGGTTATTGACATATTTGTTTCTAGATCTTGTATGGTAAATCTAATCTTAATTCTTGTTTAATTCTTCATGCACTATGGTTGTGATCTAGATCTATTTATGCTTTACTTTTGAATGGATATTATGGATCTGGTTTATATGTGTGTTTATCATGCTAACTCCTTGACAAAGCTTCCATAAAAGAGGGACTGGTACCCTTGTGCACTTTGGGTGAGCACTCAATTCTGGTTGAGTGATGTGCCAACGCGCCTTGGGTTGTTTGGTAAAATAAAAGACTACACTTTGTGAGACTTTGAAAATATTACATGGTCTCCTTGGATCTCTTAGTTGTCCCTAAGTAGCTTCCTACTTTGTATTTCACATCAAAGACAATGCTCTTAATTACAATATCATCATAGAGTCTTAGATCCATGCTATGGAGGCCATCCCATCTATTGTGCATTAATGTTTCAAACTTATCGATGATGGCTATGCATATACTATTTGATGGAGAGTCAACCACTTTCCTACGAAAAAATGCAATGGATTGCAAATCTGGTGTAAAATTTCTCATTTATGAAATAACCATACATCTACTGAGGTCCCTCTAAGGCATTTACCAAAAACTAACACCTCCTTGGGTTGGTCGGACTTACTCCTCTCCTTTAATTTATGGCTAATCCCGACTTTTGTCTCTCATCCCCTCTCTCTCCCTTGGCTGACTTCACACCTTTGGTCCTTTTTTACAGCCCTCCAATTTCTCAAAACTAACCAAGCTAACCTAAACTCGGTGGTCTTCTATGCCATTTATATCGGTGTGCCTGAAAATTCGGCTTCTCTCTCCTTTGAGTTGGCTCCTCCACTTTTCTGCCTGAACTTTAAATTTGAATCTAGATTCTTTTTGTATCTGCATAATCTTCTTATGACCAATATCCTCATGCCACATCATCGATGGTTGGTTTCTTATGATCAACCTCCTATCATCTAGTTAACATCACCCACATGATCATGAAAATTCGTGTTGTCCCTTGTGTTTGCTAGTTATCATCGCATATTATCATATCAATCCTCATCCTTCGCGCTTGTTGTGCCCTTGTATTATGATATGAATTCCTCCAATATCCTCACGTGATTCTTTAATTTCTCCTCACACCTTCAAGTGACAATTCCTCATTTCATACTTCTTCCCATTTAGCTTCTAGAAATAGCTCTCCCATGCATCCTTGCACCTCCTCATACTTAGCTACCATCATGTGAAACTATTCTTTGTGTGCCCTTCCTTCGCCAACTACATTCGGTTCATTCATGCTCTTCTTCCTTCGCACTTTTCAATCTCATGCCTTTGGGTTGTTTGTCTTCTTCTTTGTGCCTTCTCCTCCTTGCGCTTCACCCTTCACCTATGCCCCTTTTATCCACATGCTTCCTCTCCTATGCATGTATTAACTTTCTTCTGCTCATTTTTTTGTTAGGGATTAAAATAAATATAAGTCAATCAGTCCTAGATAATCACAACAAGAACTATGAATAAAAAATACAGAAACAAAAATACACAACAAGAAGACAAGATTTAACGTGGTTCACCCAATGTGGGCTACATCCACTAAGAAACACTTGCCTAGATTTTATTATGAGCCAACAAGAGTATAATCCACTCTCAGATCAGTCTTCTCACAATTACAATGCACAGATCTTGTTTGGAGCTATGCTCAACAAACTCTCTCAAATTCACACTTGAATTCACACACCCATATATCTCCCTATTGTATGTCTAGCTATTTATAAGCACATCAATAGGTAATTGTCTAAGCAGTTTTACAATACCATGGTCCAAGAAACCGACCCATAAACCTATGGGTTAAATACCACCCAGATAATTAATACATTAAAAGACCTCACTTTTTGGTTACTCTAAAAAATTCTAGGGGATTCCGCCTCAAATCCCTACTCGGGGCCTAACCCAACCCCAAACCACGATGAGAATACATGAAGAGTGTACAATAATTTTAATGTACAATTTACAACACATATCACATGAAAATAAGCTCCACAACCTAACATTTTTCTTTTGTTCCTTACATGCATTTCCCCCTTTATACCCTTGATCCTCATCCTACCTCCTTCGGCCTTCTACCAATCATATGCACCCATCCTCACATGCCATCCTTGACCCTATGGTAATTTCCTCCACGCATGCCTCTATGCTTGTGGCTTGATCCATTTCTCCTTATTTCCTTTTCACTTTCTTTAGCAACTCTCCTCACTTTTGGCTTACTTCTCACATCCTTATTTCTTCTCTCGAATAGTTGCCTCACGGTCGGTATTCTACTAGTCTTTCTTCTTCCTTCATTTTGATGTTGTCATCCTTGTGCTTCATTCTTATCCCCATGTGTCATTTCTTTGTGCATACTTCTCCTTATGTGGCTTCAGCCACTTCTCCTCTTTATCTTCTCATTTCTCTTCTTCCACGACTTTCCACCTATTACTTGACAACTCCTTATTCTCGACACACACCTCCTTTTTCACTTTCGATGTTGTCATCCTTGCGCTTCATTCTTATCCCCATGTGTCATTTATGTTGTGCATACTTATCCTTATGTGTCTTGGGCCACTCCTCTTTATATTCTCATTTCTCTTCTTCCATGACCTTCCACCTATTACTTGACAACTCTTTTTATTCCACACACCTCCTTTACTGCACTTTCTTTTCATTCTCTTACACATTCTCTAGTTCTTGCGTGCCTCCTCTCTTGTTTTAGGTTTGTCTAATTCCTAGGATTTCCCTGCATCAAACACCCAAGGTATTTTGAACTTGAGGTCCTCTTCAAGTGGTTATGGTGAGTGATATAATCACTCTTTGGACTATATTCACGAGATAGTCTGACTCCTTCAACCATTGAGCCATCTTCCTTTTCTCATGATTTTTCAGCACTTCCTCCAATCATTAACCACTCCTTGGTGAATCTATGGTGCCCTCTTGCACTTTCTTACGAGTGCCTTCTTCCCACAAATTACCCTTTTGTGAAAATATTTGCCTTCCGATCCTTAGAGAGTTTCTACTCATTATTCTTCTTCACAAGTCTCTACTTTCTGCCTCCTTTCATCCTATGGCTCTTACGGTCTCTCCTCCAAGCCTTATATTTCTTGATTTTTCCTAAATCTTTTCCCCCTCTATGGTATTTTCATTGCTGGATTTCTCCTCTCCATGCATTCTTCCAATGCACACTTATTTCCCTGTCTTCTTCCTTTTCCCCTCATGGCCTTTGTAACATCTCCTCTATTCTCTGTTGTCCTTTCACCACAAATATTTCCTTTTGCACTTCCTTGCTCTATGTATTGTTTCTCATCTCTTCCCGTTTTCCCTTGGCCCTCTTTAGCATTCCTTGAATCCATACCTCTTCTCTACTCCTTTGTCACTCTTTTAGCATGAACCCTCACACAAACATCCCTCTACACATTTCTCTCAAGGAAAATATTCTACGCCCCCATACCTTTCATTCTGAGGACATCTTGAGGACTTCTTCTTCTCTTTGTCTCTTAGGATAAGTTAGACCTCACTCTTCTTTGATGGATTTTACCTTCTCTTGAATCCTCTCTTTGCCTTGTGCGTGTTGTCATGCTAAATGTCTAGCATGCCAAATTTATTTTTTTCCATGAAAACTAAGCCCCAACCTAAAATTTTTCTCTCCTTGTAAACCCTTCCTCTAGCTAGCCTATCCTTAGTTTTATCCTCATTCTAGCTCATAGGAATGTGCTAACAATATTTTCAAGTGTATTTAATGTGCAAGGATGTATGCCCAAGGTGATTTAATAAGTCACATAGTAGGGGAGAAATAACTATCTTCGAAGGCCTATAAAGGGACATTTTTCAACTGGTGAAAACCCTTTGGAAGCTTATAGGGAAGATTCAAACCATCTCGAGTTGTATGGGAGAGTAATGAAGTTGTCTAAGGTAGTTTATGAAAATTTTGTGGAGATAATTGATGTCGGGAACAAGTTAAGCAAAACCGGGTCATTTTGGGCACATGGAATGAAGGCTCTAATAGAGAAATTCAAAATTTGCAGGATATTTTGGGATTTCTAGGAGGATTTGGAAGCTCATCAAATACTCAATGGAAATATCTTGGAATTCTCCACATGATGGAAACATAAATTGTTTCCCAAGTCTTCAATTGTTGTTCCTCCTTTGTCTTTGAAAGGGTGATTAGTGTAAAAATTTAAATTATAGGTAGAATTGGCTCCTTATAATGGTTGGAATGATCTCAATAGGTTATTTGGAGTCAAAATAATATAATTTTGACCCCAAAACACTCTTCCATGCTCTTGGGGAAGAATAAGCTCTCTTGATGTCCTAAAATGCACTTGACGGGTGACATCAGTATTTCAAAATGGATTGGTGACATTTTTTCATCATTGGTGTCCCCTTGGATTGTCCTTGAGGTGAAAAGGGGACAAGGGGGACAAAAAATTGTGACCCCCTATGGATGTTATGTTTTCGTCACTTAAAACTTGTGACTTAAGTGGTTAGGTGAACATAATGCAAAAATAGACCACTTTCTCATGATGAAGATCCATTGGTCACACATTTTCACCCTTGTTGTCCCCTTGGCTTGTCTCCAATGTTCAAGGGGACACGGGGACAAAAAGTGTGACCCCCCTTCCATTTTTAAATCTTCATCACTTAAAATCATCAACTTCAAGTGTTGTAAGTGTTAGAAGGTGCATGTAGTGTTTCAAGTTCCTTAGCCCCTTCCTCATGTTTCTAGGACCCCTTGGTCACAAATTTTCACTCTTTTTGTCCCCTCAAATTTTCTCTAAGGTGCGAGGGTGAAAAGGGGAACACAAAAGTGTGATCCCATCTCTCAACTAGCCCACAGACACATGCAAAACCCAATTTTAGCTCCCTTGTGCTAAATTCTAGCACCTACATCTCATTCACATGAAACCAAAAAGTGACACTTGTACAAATTTGGTGCAAGTCACACTTTGGTGTTCCTTATATCCCCTTTGTCCCTATTTTTAGGGTCCAACTCCACTTTAGCTCTCATCCAAACCCAATTAAGCCTGTTTAAGTCAAGATGGAGTTAAGATGTGCATGTGAGACCAAAATGCTTCATTGTTAAAAGACTTCATCATTTTTAAGTTTAAAAGCTAAAATTTTTCTCACAAAAGCTCTCTCCCTTGCTGTTATGTTGCTAAAATTGAGCCAAAGGCCTCATATGCTAAAAATGGAAAGTTTCTCATATCTCCCAAACCCATTGTCCGATCCCCATGATATTTTAACATCACCTCCTTCTCAAAAATACCTTTCAAGTGAATCCAACCTTGTATCCAATGGTGCTCTACATAATGTTTAATGGCCATAAAAATTTTAAAATAAAAATCATTTTTTAGATCTATAGAGTTCTTGTAATTGAAATTCTCTAAAAATTAGAGCAAAGCCTTCTTATGAAATAAAAAACATTTGAGACTACTTTCATTCCATTCTGACAACTACAAGATCCACTTCTAAAAATAGTAAGCCTTCATAAGCCTCACTATCTATAAATAGTAAGTGTTGCAAAAATTCATTCTCAGAGTTGTCATTGCCCCTTGCACATCGGGAAACTCAAAAGTGCCAAATTAAGTAGCTAGTAACTAAAAATGACTTCTCAAAATAAGGCTTACTAAAAATAGTAAGTGTTGGGATAGTGGTTAAGAAACAAGGATGTTGAGCCTCTCATGTTGAAGAAAGAACACTGGATAAGTTTGAAATAGTGTAAAACATCTTAGTGACTTGAAAAATTCATGATTTTATACTATGCACTTTGAATTGAAGGAACAATTATTATGGTTAGAGGAGAAGAAATTTTCCAATAAGAAATCGTATGCACCCAAAAATGCACAAAGTGCTACATCGGCAATATGGAAAAAGTATTCGATGAAGTTTCTATTTTCCAAACAATGATGAGATCCATATTTTTTCCCTCTCTCCATCAACATGTTTAACTAAATTTTTATCCTTGTTTCTAATCCCCTTATATTTTATTGTCTTTGCAAACTATTTTCCACCCCATTTCCTCGAGGTTTTATCCTTTAGTTACGTAACCACTAGTTTGGGCGAGAATAATGACGGGTCTGTGGGCATTTATATGAGAATCAATTGTGTTTTGAACATGTGTCTCAAGTTTGTGAGTGTCTTTCTCACCCGTTTCTTGACCATTTTGCTCGATTTTTGGCTTGTTAGATACATATTGAACTCCTCTTCTCTGTTTACTATTATTAGAATGTTGACTTCCTCTCTTTTCGATGATTTGTCACTTCTTGATTGCCAAGTGTGATAGACTTCTTTTCGACATTTTTTTAATAAAAGCTGAGTTGTTATCACAAAAATTAGCACCCTAGGATATGGAAATGGTAGATCCCTACTTTTTGCTAACATTGGACCATCTCTCAAGTTGTGGGACTTGCAAACTTGAGATGGCCCTCCAGAGAAGGTTGGTTCTTCTTCCTAATCCTAATGCAACAACTACTCCTAATGCAATAAAAACACCTATCTATTCCTAATCTATGATTTCCAAAGAGATAGGGAGAAGGAGAAAGGGTAAAAGGAGAAATCCTACACTACAGAGGTGATAACACCAGAAAAAGGGGGTGTTGAACAACTCACAATGCATGGAAATGGGGAAAGACGAGCATGAAAAGGATGAAAAAGCATCACATGCCATTATTACAAACAATACACCATTCCATTTAAACACAACAATACTTAGTATTCCATGGGAAAAAATATTACACAACATATCTCGAAATATGATGAAAGGTAAGATAGAACAAAAAAATCATGTAAAGGATTGAGAAAACATCACAAAAAACAAGTTTTATTGCTCCTAGAATCTACACAATACATCAAGATATCTTGATAGAAGGCATGAGATTCCATTACATTTCCAAAAATGAAGGCTTGAATCTCTATTTTGTCTTCAGATTAGAAAGAAAGAGAGCAACATTACAAAATTATCCAACTCTTTTAAAATGAGCTCTCTTTTACAATATATGGAAGAAGGAATGAGAGAGAGAGGGAACTGAAATTCACATTCAACCACCAACAAAGGGCATTGAATGACCTGAAAAAATCATGGAGAACCCTGCAAAACCCATCCCTCATTGTCCTTTGGCACCTTACAAAGAAAAGAAAAATGGCTGCCCATGCTCATTGATTGCATCCACAACCATTTGGAGGTCTTCATTTGAAAATGTATTTTTTCTACATTTTTAGCACCTTAACTCCATAAAATACTTAATTTCTTGGTTGTTGAGTGTAGAGGATGGAGCCACAATTCTAACAAGTCCAATTTTGTGTGATTTGGTTGAGAAATGAAAAATTTATGGTCATTTGAGTGCAAAATAATTTTTATCTCTCTCAAGCTTGGTTGTTGTTTACGAGGCTGTGCGATAAATTGCTTGCGAAAGTAATGATTTTCTCCTTTTTATTCCTCATAATATTTCAATGTTTTCATGGGTCTTAGGAAATCACTTTAAAATTTTTGGTGGGGGCCATTGTGTTTACAAGCTTTAAAATGGAGAGGTCTAGTGTGATGATCATGTTTGAAATGGGGCTAGCTCGGCCATTTCGGCCAACTTGCTAGGTGTTCGCCAAGTTGGCCATTTACTTCGCCCCCTAATTTCCTTTGGTGACTCACCACATGGCTCCCCTGTGGCTTCCCGAGCTCCTCGTGTCACTCCGTCTGAGTTTCTCACTTCCCATTCCTCCATGTCGGTATTGACTCATCGAGCTCCCCACTTGTGTCATTGTGGGTCTCCTTACATTGCGAGGAACATAACTCGGTGGATAAATCCTCATGACACATCCCATTCTCCTTGTGCTTCTCATAAGCGATGCGGATGCATAGAGACCATCTCACCCACACTACCGACGTTCATTGGTGCCTTGGTTCACCCAACGAGACCCCCAGACCAACTAGCTCGCCGCTTAACGTGGCCCCGAGCTACTTTGTGGGAACTAAAGCCTCCTCGCAAAACGGTTCAAACTCGCCCCTTTGGGCTGCATAAGTCTCCCGACCCACATTGTTTTGTTTTTCCGTAAGAGAGGGATCGTGAGGAACTCATGGCACGAGTTCCTTTGGGCCCTCCATTCCCCACTGATCCACATCCACCGACACTACCCTGCCAAGAAATTTCCTTGGTGGTGAGTTGCTCAAGAAAAAACTTTCAACTCTTTTGACATTCTTCCAATTACATGCACCTCTATGACTCGGATCTTTTTGAGCCGACCACGACCATCGTGCATTGAAACTCATCTCGAGCTAAACGGTGGCTAACTTTGTCACATGTAACCCGAATTCACTGCTAGGCCTGACTAATGCACCAACTAACACAGACCTTCAACCCTGCAACTCGCCCTCTATAACAAGCTCAACGAGCTATTTAGAGACTTAGAATTTGTTTTGCATCTTTCTCCCTTTTCTTTAGATTTTTTTATTTTTTCCTAAATCTTTGTGAGACCAGGAGGCCATGAGGAGGAACTAGGGTGGCTTGAAGCTGAATGCTTTACTCTTCCTCATTTTTTCTCATTTTCGATCATTGTTTTGCTATCTCCTGCAGTTGAGGCCAAGAGGGTGAGGGCTTGCAATTGTTCCCAATTTCTAGTCTTTTGATCTTTACTTGTATCATTCTATATTGTCTCGTGAAACCCTTCTCGGTGCTCAAGATCATTTCCCAAGTTGAATATTTTTATTGGGGGATAAAAATAGAAAACATAAGTTTTTACCCATATCTTGGGTTGGAGATTTTTGATTTGAATTGCACTTTACTCTACTCGCCAAAATCCTACTAAAAGTACACAAACAACACTTGTGCATTGCTTTGTTGCTTCGTGCTTACATTTGTGACAAATTTAATTGTAACCAGTCTACTCCAACATCTTCTTGATTTCTTCTACAACCAGCCAACATTGTTCTCTGGATCACTTGGACTCTCATCTTTGGAAAGGAAGTTAAGGAGACAAAAGAATCATCACCACACTTGGAAGTTGTCACAGTTCTACAATAACCAGGTTTGGGGTGCATTTACAATTTCTTCAAAGCTTTCATTTTAGAATATTGTCATTAAAACTAAAAGAAGTAATACACTTGTTTTAAGAAGTAGAATTAATAGTTTCTTTGTTATTAGTAAGAAGCTTCCATTGATATTTTCTTCTTGGATTATCCTTGTGGATTTGCATGGGAAATAATTTGGAGGAAGGTTATGTACACAAACTTCTTTATTTATTTCTTTTAGAATATCCGTGTATTTCATTTCTTCATTTCCATATTTGTGTGCATACGAGAAAGCTTCCATTGATAACTTCTTCCCTACTTATCCTGTGGATCCGTAGTGGAAAAAATCTTGAGGAATATTCGTATGCATGCTTTGTCATTTTATTTCCTCATTGTTAGTTTGTCTGTGCAATTTATTTATTTTACCGGGGAAGGCTTAGGGAAAGAGGAAATTGATTCTGAGAATCTTTCTTTCTTCCCGTGATTATGAGGTGAAACAATTATAAGAAGTTAGATTTCCACAATTACAAGTTAGAATACATCTTTCTTTAAATTATATTTAATTACATAACCTGTAATAGTGGAATAGTTACATCCGGCCATTCCCTGTTTAATTTATTTTCTTAGAAGTAGTAGTGTTTTGATTTCACGTGTGTCGTGTCTATAGAAGTAGATTTATTTTATTTTAATTAATTTAGAAAAGGTAGATGTTAGTTTTGTTTAGTTACCTCATTTCAATTCATTTCTTTCTCAAGAAAATAGAGTAGATATTTCATTTCATTTTATTTAAATTAATTAGGAATGAATTTGGTTAATTAAAAGATTAAACACACTTGTCTTTTATTTAAGCTAGATTTACTTTCCTTATTTATTTAAAAATACTTTAAATTTAGTTTATTATTCAAATTAAAACAAACGGTAAAATGATAGGGAACTTACACTAATTCCCTTCTTTCCAACTCAACTATTAGGAATTCACACTACCCATCCTTAGTCCCTGATTATTCTTTAGCTTCCCATCAATATCCCCCTCAATCATATGTTAGAACATAATGATTAAGTAGTTTGGACAACCCTTAATGTATATGGGTCCATCACTAGTATATACCTAGGTTAGCATATTTAATAATAGAAACATAAATATTTCATATTATTAAATATTAACCTACATATATTAGTGATGAACCCATATACGTTAAGGGTTATCCATACCACTTAATCATTATGTTTCAACAACCCCCTTAATGTTAAGTGGGATAACATAACATATGCCAATAGATTACCTTACCATGGAACTATTAGGAAATAAGGGATAAAATATGCGGAACAATCCCTCACGAGAATCGAAACAGTATAAACTAATATGTAGAAAATATTACAGATCTCAAATAAAAGTGCGAGAATAAAAATACCACAACACAAAGAGACAATATGTAACGTGGTTCATCCAATTTGGGCCATGTCCACCAAGAATCACTCACTCAGATTTTATTACAAGCCACCGCTCTCTCAATACAATACCAGTGTCTGTTTGGAGATATGCTTAACAAAATCTACAAAATTCACTCCCGAATTCAAACACATCTTCAATGTTACATAATCCCTAACATACGCACAAAAATACATAAGTAGATAACTGATTAAGCAATTTTACAAAATTGTGGGTATCAAAACCATGAGCCAAAACCATCCCATAAACCTATGGCTCAAAACTCCTACCCATATGAGAAAAGCACATTCCCACTGTATATCGGACACCATTTTCTAGGCCAATTTTTTTTTGGGGGTGTGCCCTCGAACCCCTCGCTTTTGGGGGCTGCCACCCTGGACCCTCACTCGGGGCCCATCCCATCCCTAAACCCCTGCGAGACAAGCCGTGAAAAGTGTACAATACTCTTAATGTATAGTCTTCAACATTTTCACACATGAAAATAAACTCCACAACCTAACATGTACACTACAGAGGATTTACAATACTTAAACCATAAAAGGTTTTAGGCTAGCATATCAGTTGAAGGAATTATAACACCTTCATTATACTCAAGTTACTTTTTTGTACAAAAGGATTTAAAATCCCAAAGATCATCCCATGATCAATGGCTACGTATGATTTGTGTGTTTTAGATGTTCTCACAAGTTCTCATAAAAGTTATTGAACCCAAGCATATAGGATCCTTTTTTAACTAATGACCTCCTTAACAATATGCTTGTACTAGATGTTTACCAGTAAAATCAATAATACTAAAGATTTTACTTAAGACCACCTTTAAGATCTTTCTACACTTCTTTTTAAAAAAGAAGCTGAGGAGGTATACATGCCCGAAGGTCTTTTTACACTTTCCTGAAGACCTTTTTACACTTTCCCGAAGACCTTTTTACACTTCCTTGAAGGTATTTTACAAATACCCAAAGGTATTTTTAGAAAAACCAAGTTCCATTAGGAGGTGACATTATCATGCACACTCCCCCTCAATGGAAACTCTAACAATCCAAGCTTTTCATGAAAGTGACAAAACTTTCAACACTCGGGGCTTTGTGAAGATATCAACAACCTTCTCTTTAGTCGACACAAACTTGAGATCTATCTCACCACTTAGCACCTCCTCACGAGATGAAGTGTATATGTGTCCCAATGTGCTTTATCCTCTGATGTTGTACTTGATTATGTGCAAGATATATTGTGTTTTGGTTGTCACGAGAACAAAGGAACACTGCCTGGATCCTTCATCTTTATCTCATCAAACAACCTCTTTAGCCATAGAGCCTCTTTTACAACTTCCATTGCACTTCTATACCCAACTTCTATTGAAGAGAGAAACTGTTGGCTGATTTTTGTTGCACCAAGTAATGACACTTGCACCAAATTTAAACACATAACTAGAAGTAGATTTTCTATCCAATACATCACCAACATGATCAAAATCACAAAATTCATATAAGTTAGCATTTTCATTCTTAGTATAATGCAACCCATAATTGATTGTTCTTTTAATATATCTAAGAATCCTTTTTGCAAGATTCCAATCATTTCTATAAGGTTTCTACATAAACCTGGAAGCAATTCCTACTACATAGGAAATATCTGGTCTTGTGATAGTTAGATAAATCAAACTACCAACTAATTGTCTATATAAAGTAGGATCAAATTTTTCACATGCAAGTTTAGGATCAATTTTCAATCCAACTTCTATAGGAGTAGAAATTGGTTTATAATCAATCATGTTAAAATTTTTCAATTACATTGGTTGCATCTTGTACTTGTGAAACAACAATAGAATGTTTATCTTGAAATACAACCATGCCAAGAAAATGATGTAAGAGACCTAAATCAATCATTTCAAAGTACTATTTTAATTTTTCTTTAATTCTACAAATTAAAGTAGGATTATTACCAGTCATAAGCAAATCATCAACATATATACAAATAATGATAATATGTGATCCTTCTTGCTTAATGAATAGATCATTGTTAGAAGAACAATTAACAAATCCTAACTGTTTAAAGAAAGAATTAATTTTCACATACCAAGCTCTAGGAGCTTGCTTTAAACCATACAAGGATTTTTTCAATTTACAAACATAGTTTTCTTTACCAGTTTCTTCAAACCCTTTAGGTTGAGACATGTAAAGTTCTTCTTTTAAACTACTATTCAAAAACTAACTTTTCACATCCATTTTGTGGATTTCCCACCCAAATTGAGTGATAATTATCAATAAGATCGTAACAATACTCATTTTAGCTACAGGGGTAAATGTGTCAACATAATCAATACCAGGTTTCTGAGTGAAACCTATAACAACAAGTCAAGCTTTATGTTTGTCAATACTACCATCAACATTATATTTTACTTTGTATAACCATCTAGACCCTATAATACTTCTTTTTTATATAGGTGAAACAAACTCCCAAGTTTGATTTTGAATTAGGGCATTGTATTAAGCCAACATTGCGTTGATCCACTTCTCATCTCGAGAAGCTTCTTCAAAAGTTTGTGGCTCATGTTCATATAAGGTAATTAATGCATGGTAGGTATGATGGCTTATGGTCATTTTCCTAAGGTTAATAGGATTTGAACTTTCTAACATAGATTGAACCCAATTTAATTTCTTAGCTAGAAAGATATGAGTTTCGAAACATCTATAACATCAAAACATCATCATGACCATTTACTAAATTAGAATCAAAACCATCATTTAGAAGCATTTAATGAAGTAACTTCAAGAGAATAAAACACATGTAAACCTTTCATTAGATTACATCTAGACATTTCTTATAAACTTTGATAATTAACATGTCCTAACCTTTCATGCCATAGTTTTGAATTATTCAAACTTTGATATATAAAACAAGATCTGACGAAAGACAAATCATAAAAATATATATACCATTTCTTTGAATTCCTTCAGTTACTATACTCTGATTACTATCCTTGATATACCAAGTATCCTTCATGCATGGATTCTAGTTGAGTCCATACTTATGTCGGATGTTCGATACTTCCAATGTGTAGAAGGTACTCATCGTTCACATTACGTAGAATCATAAAAAAACCTCTTGCATTAATGTTATATACTGATTGCTTGATGACCGATGGGAACAACCTTAGATCTAGAAACAATCATCCGAGTTTCCTTGCCATAAATTTTGTTTTGACCCAAATGTTACAGATTAGTTCAATTCAAGATTTGGGTTTTATCAAGACAGAAATAGCTAGACATCATTATTTTCCCGACTTAAAACACATCCCATTATAATATACAATGTAACAAAAATTTAGATACATATTTATAAAAAAATACTTTTAATAGAATCGAGCTAAATTTTATAGATCTAAAGAGCTATCCATACTAATTAACCTCTAATTACATCATTACAATACATACTAATTAACCTCTCATAATCAAAATAATAACCCATAATATAAAGAGATCTGCATTATAACTAGAGTTATATAAAAAATATTTTCAATCATATAGAAGAGAAGAAGAAACCACTAAGAATGCATAACTTCAAATTTTTGAAAATTAATGTAGGAAAATATCCGCCATCTTAAATTTGACGTCTAAATGACCGTCATAATGGCTTATTTTTTAGTTTGCCGTGATAATCATTTGACCATCAATTTTAACACGGTGAAAGTTTCACGGAACTGCGAGCTTAAATTTGACGTCTAAATGACCGTCATATTATTTTATGTTTAGTCTGCCATGATGGTCATTTAATTGTCAAATTTAATGAAGCTAAAACTTCTTTGTGTATTTTCAGAATGTGAAATTCTAGAATTTCTTCTTATATATAATATTAGGGAGGTTATATTTTAATACATTATAATAACCTATTATAATTTATAATGTAAAAATATATACATTTTTTTAAAAAAGAGGTAAATAATTTATATAATGTAAATAAAAAACAACAAATAGTTTATAAAAATTATAAACTATAGTATTCTTTTTAATAAAAAACACATAACCCCTATTAAAGGGGTTTAAAAGACATAGACTAGGTTAAAATATATTTTGAGTGCAGTAGATTTATGAGAGTTCGATTAACTTTGCATATTTTACAGAGGGGACAAGTAATTTCACCTAGCCAATGAAATAAATTGAAATCCCTATTTTCATGAACCTTTTCTCCTCCCTTCATTTACTCTTAATTTTACGCTGCACACATTTGAAACTATGGAAAGATTGAAAAATATTTCATATAATTAAGCAAGCTAATTTTTTTATAACTTTTATGTCGCTATAACTACCAATATTTTAATAAATATTTACCACACTTCACGTGGGCCACCAATAAACTAGTTTTTTTAATTCTCCATTTATACCTGGGAATTCCACATTTATACCTGAGATATTATCCCATTTTATTCTCCACTCCCACGCTTATATAAAAGAAAACCTTGAAATATGTTTATTTATATAGTTTTTATAAACTATAAGATATAAATGAATGGCGCCGCCTCCTAACATGGATAATATAAATGGTTAGGGACACATGCTAGCTTTAGGTTTGAATAATTATTTTTTAAAAACTATAAAATTATAGTTATTTTGTTATACAAATATATATTTTTGTTTTTATAAATTATAAAAGATTACTATAGTTTTAAGACTATAGTATTTACATGAATTTATTAAAGAAATAGAAAGGACCCTATTTAAAGGGAGTCTGACAACTATAGATGACTCCTTAATAAAAATATGTAAAAAAATTCAAACCAAGATATTAGAGCAATTGCATTATTTTGTCCCATTCCATGGGTTTTTAACCCCGAGCCAATAGGAAAATTTTAATTTTCCTATTCTCAAGGAAAATTGTCTTCGTATGAGAGACCTTGTGATTTGAATTTTTATATGTTTACCTTGGAATTTAACTTGGGCCTGCACATACATTACAAACTATAAAAGAATTAATAAAATATTTCTTAAACATTTTAACCTTTACATATGATATTCATGCCTAGGTAAAAAAATTGTTCTAGAGTCCCTTTCACCAAGGGTTTTGAGGATGGGGCGGTCCACCAAAATTTTCCTGTAAATACCTATTCTTTACAAAACACACAATTTTAGTTTGCACAAAAATGGAAAGAAGAGGGCCCAACCAATTTAAATACCCTTTCGAGTTGGTTGAAAAAACCTGTAAAAATTAAATACATTAAATACAATAACTTAGACCTAACCTATTTAATGTAAACCATGCTCTGGTACCATGTTAGAATTTAGAGGATTTTAATTATTACGAATTTAATCAACCAATGTATTTAAATTCGTAATAATTAGAATCCTTTAAAATTTAACTTCCTACACACTCTGGTTGTTGTGACATGACATCAAGAGGTAACGTGCATATGAAATCACGTGTTGATTCTTAGGCGTACAAAATTGGTGAACCCGACATGAAGGACTAGTTTCTTCTTGTTCCTTTTAGTTTCATTTCCATCCGTGAACCTTTCCTTCTCTTCCCATATTAGGTAGGTATTTTATACCTCCCAGATATGTCTGGTAGAGAGTTTGGTGGGCCATTTTTCTTTGATAGGTATTATACCAATGTTCAACTACAACAATCCCCTTCCCTTTCAAGATGGGCTGAAAATTACACAAACAATGTGCAAACCTCCCCTAGTTACATCTTAAATCCTACTAGTCATGTGAGAATAGAGGAGGTTGACCAACCTTTAAACATGTAATATGGTCAATCCAATTCAAACAACATGACCTTTATGGGTGAAACAAGTCCTTACCCTAGAGTCTTTTCAAGACCTCACATTAACATACAGTCTATAGAGGATGACATTTTTCGTGAATTACTGATCCACTTCACACAATTGATGAGTCCTTGGAAAGGATGAAGACTCATACCTTTGAGATGTTCAACAACAATGTATTGGCCACAAATCCTGAAACCCCTATTTTCAAGGAAAACAAGATGATAATGCCAAACAATTTATAACGGGGTAGTAAGTGTCTAGCCAACCAAATCCTATGCAATAGGAACCCAAACAAGGATCTCAATTCTTTCCTATGATGTTATTTCTAATTTAGTAGGGAGGATTAGAGAACTAGAGAGTTCCCGACATTCACAACAAACTTATGCAATAGGATACACGTGGTATCTCATAACAAAGGATACACCCCTACTAATGCACAACCAATGCAACATCATGTATAACAAGGTTATCTAGTCCAATCAAACCCGGGTGATCTTCTCATAGGATCTGACACACTAGGGATGGGTCCTCATCCATCTCATGCTTATCCTATGCAAGGGATGGATAAATGTGCGTTCGAAATTCCATTCCTCAAAGAAATATGACATTCCTTGGTTTTACGACCACTAGTCCATATCTTAATGTTGTTCTACCTTACTGAATATGTAATCAAAATCCCCTTAGCTGGACATGTATACTTTCCTTACTCCTTATATGCGGTATTAAGAATCTCTGTATGTTACGCCAATTCTTATCTTGTAGCTTATCCAACTCCTATTCCACTTCCTCCTCCCCATCAAAGATATTCAATGGTTGAATCTTATATGGTGGGCACCTACTTTGAATATATAAAAATACGTCTAAACTTTACAATACGAGGTGTCATGCTCTCGCGGCCATTGCCATATCTTCCAAAGTTTAAGGGATAATGAGACCCCAATTCCCATATTAAGGCATACACTACTGCCATTAGAGAGTTACTCTCTTGGGATGCGGTTGTTGCAAATATATTTCCAAAGACTCTTAAAGGAATCACTTTGGATTGGTACTATCAAATTCCATAAGCTTCGATACATTCCTTTAAAAACTTAATTCCGAATTCATTAGAGCATTTGATATGAACAAGTTGCTAGGAACAAATATTAGGAGTCTTTACATATCAAACGGGAAAAAAATATTCCACCTATTTCATCCACATACGGCGTCAAGTTATTTACTCCTCTATAATTGCACCTAACATGGATCAGATGGAACTTTGTGACCTCTTCCTTCACTCACTTAACTAGGAGACCAAGGAGGAAGTCCAAAATTTTCCTTTCCATAGTTACGAGGAAGTGTTGGAAGGTGCCCTTCAAATCAACCACGCCACTATTGACAGTGGGTGTAAGACTAATGGTCTCAATGGAAATTTGGTGTCCCCTAACCAAAACAATGCAAAACATCAAAACAATAGAGCCAACAAAAAAGGAACCTAGGTTGAGAATCACAATCGTGGTATTGCTAACCGGAAAATAATGCTGGTTTTACAAATAATGGTAACAATAATAATAACAACAACATGGGAAATCAAAGAGGCCTAATTCTATTTCCTTTGTCAACATGGTTGATGTCAATCACCCCCTCCTCGATGACACAAACCCAAGCCCCAAACCAAAACCGAAATCCTAGTAAGGGGAAACGAATTATGGTTATAACAACCAATTTCAAAACTACAACCAAGGTTATAATCAACAACAAAACTTGAATCAAAGGCCAAGATACTATGACCCCAATATATATTACGATTTTCACCGTGTTGTTGGTCATGATGTTAGGTCTTATAGGGATTGAAAAAATTTCATACAAAGACTCCCCGAAAATCAAAGGAAGCTCTTTGTGGACATGTTCCTAGAAAATCTGAAGGGACCTCTCAACCTAGTCATATAGGACCTATTGCACCTTAGAATGCAAACCTAGGCATCTATCGGGACCTATTCCCTAAATGTCATGAGGATGGAAAGGTATGTCCTCAAAACATGAAAAGGGTATTCTGTTAGGAATAACGAACATGATACTGAACTTCGAAAACTCTCGAGTTGCCCCTAACCTTGGCTAAAAAACAAATAAAAATATATTAAGATTAGCTGAGTTATAGGTCGAACCATAAATTAATGCAACAACTCGGATAATGGAGTACACTTCACAACCTCTTCCCACTCATTCTCTCTTATAGGATGATGCTCCTATAGTCTCAAAACATGTAGGAGCTTATGATTTGATTTTAGATTTAAACAAGACCTTTTCTCACATTTCATTTCTAGATTTGTTGAAAATTCCCCTATGCATTGTTTTGTGTCGCTAGATGCATTGGGTCTTAGTAACCTAATTCATGCTATTCCTCCACCTAAGACTCAAATCAATCATATCGAATTTGACATACATCCTTCAAGATAGAGTGATAGGGATACCGGGTTTGTCTTTGATATAAGCAAGATGTCATCTGATGCTGAAATATCCTAAAGAGGAGATCCTTCTTTATATTTGCAAATATGGGTCTATAAAAATTACATCAAGAGAGCTATGATCGATGATGGGGCTGTTGTAAATGTAGTTCCCTTATATTTATTTCAGAAGTTGGTATATAAGGATACTAATTGATCCTATACTAGAAACACGCTACGAGTGTATGATAGTCTTAAATCTACCTCAATTACAACTATAGTTCTTACTATCTCCATTGGGCCAAAACCTATTCTAACTGAGTTTTACATCATTGAAAAGGAAACAAATTATAACATGATCCTTAGTAGACCTTGGATCCATCAAATGAAGGGAATTCCATGCACTTTGTTCCATGAGGTTAGATTCTTCCATTTGGAAAAAGTATTTTTCACTTGAGGGGATCCTAAACCCTTTGATATACATCTGGAGAATCTCAAGAAGAAACTAGGGACTCTTTTGGATTATGAGCTCCTGCAAAGCATCTAAACAAACCACTTCCATTAAAGGAATCAGTCCTAACCACCTAGAGTGTTATGAAGGTTGAGATCGATAACCAAAAGACATTCAAGGTGGAAATAAGAGAGGGTAAGGTAGTATATGTGGAAACCATGTACATAAAAACCACAATGGAGATTGTAAAAATATTAGAGAGTGATTCACTAATTCTAATCCCCTTTTAACTACAAGGATCTGGTAATTTCCTTAGTTTAGCCTCTCTTCCTGCTGATGATCTTGGTTTGGATATACATATGCTAGAAGTATCGAGAGAGGAAGAAAATTTTGATAGCGGTTTGATGCTCACCGAGGCCATCCCTAGGTATTCTCCCATTTCTAACCTTGGTCTAGATATAAACATGTCACAAACAAATCTTATCATGTCCATGAGATATGATCCCATAGTGCAACGAACACCAAACATGATCAAGTCTCCGGATATACGAAACAAATTTGAACAACACCATCACATTCATATGAACATGATCTGTCAAGAGCACGACAAAGAGGTTTACAAATGCCTCATACAAATAGATGGTCATATGCCAAGATTAGATGTTCGAAATAAATACGATAGTAGGAAAGGGTTGTAAGTTTAAACCCAAGGTATTAGGCCCTTGTCAAGAAAATGGAAATTTCAAGAATCCTTCTTATCATTTGTGTACCTTGGAAGGTGAGGATTTTGACAAAACCATTGACTCACATCACCGAGACATTTTTGTATATAGTCATTACATTTCCACATTGTCCTTCATTGCATCCACATTATCTTGTTACTTACATTATCATGTCATTTAAATTGTAAAATAGAAACTTCTTTGTTCAATTAATTCTTTGACTTTCTAACATTGGAAAATCTCCTAATCATACCTATTTCACCATTCTTCTCATACATTTAAACTGTATAATATTTATCATCACTTTCATTCAAGGGACAAATTTTAGCATTGCTTTATAAGGACTTACATACTCATTCTTCTCCATGCTTACTTCGATCAAGGAACTTCTCGCTCATAGTTTTCACTAGAAGATTTTTGATGATAAGTCTTTCCCTAAAACTCTCTCTCTATGACAAAAAAATTCAAAACATTTCATTCATAACTCTATTTATCCTATCTCAATCTTCGATATTGAGCCCTCACATCCTATTAGTCAAGTTAGAAAAAAAATAAAAATAAAACAATAAACACAAATCTATTTTATTACAAATAACTACACTTCTCGTCCCTACCAACCTTTGGTGATGAACCCATGCTTCTTACTGGTAGCATGAGATTAGGAAAGGAGGGAAGTTCCCTTACTCTCCTATGTCTTGTCCTCAGTGATGAGCCCATGATTCTTACTAGTAGCATGGGGCAAGATGTAGGGGTCACATTAATAAGTCAAAGTTACAAATAAACAAGGAAATAAAAGTTCTTCTAAAAATTCCCAAGAAAATGACTTAGATGTATATGTTAAGAGAGATAATTATTCTTTAAAACTAGATCTTATCAATCAATAGGCCATCTATGGATCTAATTCTAGTCAAAACTTACAAGAAAAATTCATTTTGAATTGGTTAAGTTAATTTTGGTTTGGGTTGGGTTGTAGGTTTCTCAGTAAATCCTTGTCAAAGTTCTTATCTCTTGGTCATTCTCATTCACATTATTCAAAACATACATCTCATGTTATTCTTGGCTCTTAGTGGTGATCCCTCACATCTTACTGGTTGTGTGGAGTTAAGAATGAAGTGAGGTTATCTTATCATCATATCATATTCAACACATTTTGCCAATGAAACATAAATGCTAAAAGTTACTTGAAAAGCAACATATCCAAATTACAGTTTGTTACTATACTCATAATTATATGTATATCATATTGTCTATCAAATTGCATCATCATCCATAACATGAATTCAAAATCATGAAAAACATGAAAAATTATAAATCACCTAAGAGTACATAGATGAGACGAACTAGAATAAAATCAACTCTCACAAAATAATATTGAACCAAAAAGATGTCAATATATATATGTAACTTGTCAAGTTTCTCATGTACAATGTCATCACATTATAGGATAAGTGTGGTAAAAGTTCTCAACCATGAGTCAAAAATACAAAAAAGTGACACACACACACACACATATCAAAAACTATCTCAAAGTAATAAATGCCCTAGGCCTATCCATCCCTCCTAGATCCTGTAAAGGGGAAAGGCGAGGGCTCATCTTGCAGGTCCTACAATGAGATTGGATTGGTGCAACATGGGATCCCCATGTGTCGATCAATGAGACTATCCAGGTGAGCTACTAGTAGTGGTAGCTCTATTGAGTGAGTGTCCAAATTGCCTCTCTCAGTCCTTGTGCAAAATGATCTCGGTCCTCATCTGGTCAACTCCTCTATGACATGATAAACTAGAAAAATATGTTAGTATAATGACCATCTAGTGTCGTGTGTCCGAGTCTATAAGTAGCACCTCTCGATTCATCCTAGTAGGGATCAAAAACATGTCTAGGTCCATACGCAAAACAAGGTATCGCTAACCATCAATTGTGGCTGCAAGGAGAAAAAAATCACGAGTTAGGAAGAGAAATAGGATAAAAAACAAAAATTCTACTAACATCTAATTTATAAATTAAAGGGAAGATAAATGTGCATATACTCACTCGAATATCTAGGTATACAAATTGGATCAATAGTTGGTACTATTATAGGAGATGGTCTGCCTCCTCCTCCTCATCTCTCTCCTCCTCCTCTCTACCTTGGGGATGCATGGAGGCATCCTCTATCTCCTCGAGGATGTGCTTTGAATCATGCTACACCTTTTCCTCGGTAGTGACAGCTATTAAGGCCTCTCTCTGTGCCTTTCCATTTCAAGTCTATCTCCTCCCTCATGCTGGAATTTATCTTGGACTCCTACCCCTTCTCACTCTGTCTTTGGACTTGCACCAATCTATAAAACTTTTCTTGATCTAGCTGTTGCCTCGGTAGATGGATTTGGTTGGACCCGTTGTGTGATAATACAAACCCCGGGCATAGAAACCGTCCATTGTAGTATACCCTTATTCGCAGCTCTAGCACTCGCCGGATCCCCTTATAAAATGTGGCCATGACAAGAAGAGCATCTATATAAGGTAACCAAAACTACGGGGTATGCAAAGATCTAGATGAGTGTCCAATTTGATTCTATGGTCAACTAACTGAACTATAATGAAATGTGTTTGGTTAAAACACCTCACCCCATCTCATGAAACAAATCCTTATACGGCTACACAATCATATTTTTTGTGGTCAAGGTGGACACTAATTGAGTCAAGTCGCCGAGTGGAGCCATATCCACCCACTTAGATGCTCTAATCTATGTTATCCCAACTCCTATATGATAGGGGATCATCTACTCATATACATGTTATCACCAAATTATAGCACCCTCTGATTTTCTTGCATGTGAATAAAATGGGCAATTCAATGTAACTAGGTAACATGGAATTATGTCTAGGTGTTGGACCATGAAATTGAGATAATTCTCCAGAGAAGGCTAGTTCCTCTTCCTAATATGTTGGGCCCTGAAATTCACTAAGTCCTAAGGAAGAAGTCATCCCGTGTAGGAGGCGGTAAAGAAGAAGGAAGGCGCTCGGGAAAAAAATGCACAAGGGAAAGGCGCACGTGTAGAATAGGTTGGCACGTGTAGGAGAAGAAAGGTTTAGGGACTTAGCCATATTTTGAAGGAGTTGTCATAGGAGAAACATGTGAAAATCCCAAGTAGGCATCTGAATGGATAAGGTGCCAACCTGGAGCCTTGTAGGTCAAGAAAAGAATATTCCACGTAAGGGATATTTCCGGGATGATCATTGCGGGTAGTGGATGCATTTGCAGTTAGCATGGGCATTTAACCATAGAGGACCACGGTTCCACTTGGAATGTGATCTGATCATGAAGGAAATCAAGGAAGTGCATCTAGATCCTATTTAAAGGAGTGCTTGGGTCTGAAATAAAGAGAGAAAAGAGTGAGAAAGAAGTGCTTTAGGGAAATGAAGGATTAAGGAGGGTTTTAGGTAGTGATAAGGTGCTGCAGAAATGCTTCCAAGAAGGCTTTTGAAGCATTTTAGACATGGATTTGGGTATGAAAAAGGGTTGTAATGGGTAGAATAGCTAAGAAATATCTCTTTGTAGAGTATTTTTGTAGGGTTTAAGATAATATCCCTTGATGTATTCGGTCTGTATGACCCTCATGATGTAATGGAGCCATTATAAATGTTTATAAATTAATATATGGTGTGTGATTCTAGTTATCCATGCCCAAAAGTGTAAACCGTTATGTTATTTATATTATTAAGAGTCATATCTAGTTTCATTATGTATGCTTATTTACAATGTTGACTTCCATTTATGATGCATCATTGCATGGATTTGTTGTATGTATCTTATGTTTTTGAGTGAATGTCTATGTTTCCATTTTTCATAACTCATTCTCCATTAATGGTAGATCATTCTCATGAAGATCACATAAAGGAGGGGCTCGGTGCCCATGTGTGCCTTTGGTGAGCACCCAACACATCTGGGTGATAGGCCGACGAGCTTGGGGTGGAAATAAGATATATGAAGAAATGACTACATTTTGGCTCCATTGATGGGACCTCTTTTCAAAGTTGTTATCATAATGATATGTGATGAAGAAGCATCTGACCTTGGTCAACATCAATACCTAGCTTAAAAGCATGGAGGATGAGTTTTCTCAGAGGTTTAGTATTGGATCTGAGTTTGATGCATGAAAATGGGTGGAGGAGAACCTATATCATGAGCTCTATGAGACATTCTTCTATTGTTTCCCAATAGAGTTATATGAATGGATCTCAACATATGCATCAAGGATAAGTTGGTACTATAGACCTCATGTTTGGACCTAGGAGGAATATCAATGGTTGCATGATGCTGATCTGACCTAGACCCATGTTGTTGATCACTAGTGGAGTAGATTGATGGCTAGTTTTACCTTGAAATATTCTATTTCTATGTATTATTACCCGAGATTGATGAGTTTTCATTCTTGAGTGAGCGAGAGGATCATTCTTCTTTGGATAAAATCCCACTAGGCACATGACAGAAAAGTTAGCATGGTAGAGGATGGTGGACATTGCGGCAAAAATGGAGAGAGAGGAGAGGTGGATCAAGTATCTTTGAAGCTCGAGAGAGGGAGTTGGAAAGACATCAAAAAGATGCAGGAGTGATGGATTTATGGAGGTAGACATTGTGGGAAGGATTTGAGGTTCACATGGAGGACCCAAAACACGAGAAGTTTGAGCTACCCCATCTTGGAAAGCATGGAAAAGAGACCCCCTCGGTTTAAAAGATATCTCATCATATGAAGAAAGGAAGAGAGTTGTAGGCGTGCATCTTAACCCACATGGTGACCAGACCCTTGCGCTTAGTTTTCCAGTTCCTGAGATAAGTTTTAATAATCTAGTTTGTATCGGTATTGGTAGTCCAGTGACACCTAGGAGGTATAATTTTTTATTTCGTACATATATGGTGTATAGTCATTTCTGTGTTTGGGGGTATTTTTACGCACAACATTTGGGAAACATGTGGGATAACAAGGTTTAAGTATCACATCTAAGAGTGACACAGAAACACATTTGGAAGTGGTTCGATATCACAGACTGTCGGCACATAGTTTAGCATGACGGTGGGATCACAAGGCACACTGTGTTTTAGGCCCCTTAACTACTGATGAGAAGATGATCTAGAGGAGTTGGCACTAGTGGATCTAGTGGAGTGCAGTGGTGTAGGCAACACTAAAGGGAATCAAGTTCCTAGATATGGTGGATAAGGTCCACAACACTATCAACAAGTGTTTTATGATATGTTGCACCACTTACTTGATTACAAGAGTGTTGAGGATGCCATGAAACATGTACAAAAGTGTGAATTACTATGGCGCATGAAGGGAACCACATCACGGAGTAGAAAGTAAGTCAGTTTGCAACCACATTGCAAGGATATGCACATAATTGGTACAAGAAGTATGACCCACACTAGATAGTGGTGGATTATATTGTGTTGTGTAATGCCTTTTTGGTGAAGTTCCACATACCCAAGTTTGAATATAAAAGCATCAGTGCGTTGAAGGAGATTCAACAAGGAATGATAGAGAGTGTGCGAGTATGACACATGTTTCAAGACTCTCCTATCCAAGTTATCTTATGACATTCACCCTTCATAGCATGCTCAGTGGTTCATCGGAGGAATGATCATACCGTTCGGGATATTGCTTTTATAGAAGACTTTCATAGATCCACACGAGGCCTTGGAGGATTCATTACACGCTAAGGTAGTATGAAGCATTGATATAAGAATTAGTCTATTCCTACAAGCCCAAATTACTGCAATGGAAAATAAGCTAGAGAAATTGTTTACGAAATTGGCTCATGAGACTCGTAATGGGTTATGGTGTACAGATTATGAAGTAGAGGGTCACACAAAGGAGAATTTTTACGATGGCTAGTTCGCGCCATATCGGTGGATGTGAGATTGTCCACGAGAGATCATGATGCAAGTAGGTGTCCCTTTATAGACATCTGTAGTTTAATCAAAGCAATATTATTTCTAATATTGCACTTATTATTCTCTCCCTCACAAATTTGTGACATCTCATTAGTTAGATCCATCCAACTCCCCTCTTACGAAAATCTTTTGGTTGTATTTCCTCTTTTAAACTAATTAATTAGGTTATAATAACCTCTTCTTGGCTAAATATTCTCTTCTTTTCCACCTCTATTAGCTCCGTGGAATATCAATCCACTTCATTGGTTTGATTAAGCCTTTCAAAACCCTCTCAGAAACCTAATTTCTCTCTAAATAGGATTAATTACCCTCTAAACATGGTTAGCTAGTCTTAACCATGATCAACCTCTCTCTAAAACTAGTCAAATGTTACTTTGACTTGCTAATTTACTTGTTGACTCCCTTTTTAGTCCCACATGCACCAAAAATCCTCCCATTTCCCAAATGGAAAACTATAAATAGCCTACTACCCCCCTCTCATTTCTAAGAACACTTCTTCCCTCTAACCTAAACTATAATATTATTGCTAGGATTAGGACCTTTTATTGAGCTATTTGCTTTGCTTTTGCATTTCTATCACATAACATCGAGTAAATGGGAAGAAACATTGACCTTGAAGCCATTAATGGTGAGATCCCATTCTCTTGAAGCATAAACTGATTGCTTAAGATCCTTTTAGGTTCATTTACTTTAAGCTTTCAAGAATAGAGGTTAACTTCATTTGTTTAAGTTGCTTGTTTACTTCAAGTTAATGCATGAAAATAGGATTCCTTTCTCATTTCTTATCATATGGTCCATTGAGGGGATTTTGCACAAAGCTTTGGGGTTCTTGAGTGTTTCTTACCCCATTTCAATAGCTCTTGCAAAACCTTTCATTGAACACATTTGGCACGCCCGGTGGGACACTTATGTCCATCCTCCATTAATGGAGGTCTTTTGAGTTCTTCAAAGTTCATTTGCAAGTTTTTTTAGTTAAAACAACTTGTTATTTGCTCATTTCTATTTCTAACACTAGCTAAATCACACTTATTTGCATATGTTTTGTGGGTTTGAACTAGAAAGAGGCTAATTTGACTACCAAATAACTGTTTACTCTTAATTTTTTTGAATCGTGAGTTTTGTAGGTTTTTCACAGGGTACACATAGGTGTTGTAAAGGGGCACGTCCACGTTGAAACCTAGCGTTCCCATTAGAATAAGCACGCACATGTCTAGCTTTGTACTTATCGGTAATAAGTTTTTTTCTCTGCGAGGATGTGCACACGTCCTTGTCGGTGGGTCATCGTATCTATCTCTCTGGACGTGCACTGTAAATAACCTCATTGTGTAAAAATTGAAACTTTTTGTTTTATGCTTGGACGTGTCTCCGTTGAACCCTAAGCGTCCACATTGAGTTGTAAGCGTCTCTATCTTTCTAGATGCATATGTGTTTTTGGTATACTATGGATTTTACTAATTTTGTTTTGCAGGCATATCCATTGAGTTAGGTGCGTACCCATCGGTTGGGGCATCGTTGGTGTCGGTTTGGGCACGTAGGTGTTTATGTTAAAATTGGAAATTTTTCTACAGTCTGTAAAATCTATTTTTCTGATCTTTGTTGCAGGTTTCTAGGACTAACAAATTAAATACGAGTTTTCTTTGGTATTTCAGTTTGCATAGTTAAGTGTTTTCAGTTCTTAGCTTAAATTAGGTTTGTAAAAGTGCGTATGCTCTCTCCTCGCACCTTCAAAGGTGATCTTGGAGATCAAAAAAACTTGTACAAACTTGTATCGAATGTTCAAAACACTTGTTCTATAAAGGATAAAGTAAAATTTCATGTGATTTAGTAGGATTTTCACATTGTGTATGCTCTTCCTTCGCACCTTTTGGCAATCTTAGGAATCAAAAGCAAGGTGTAAAGTTCTCTTTCTTGACATCAATATGTAAAACTGGAAAATTACTAAAACTTGTTGTCTATAGGACCCAATGCTTGTAGAAGAAAGGTGTAAAAAAAAGACACAAAACTTCTAATACACGTGTTTTATGCAGGTTGCCAAATGGTGTGCTACTTAAAACCACATTAAGTTAAGCAAGATAAAAAACACACCACTTTCATCACACTGTATTGCAGGTTTCGGAAAAGGGTACATCCCTATCCGCTTAACTAGAACATAACCCCTTTGGCATAACGCCTTAAGCTACAACAATGGGGGTGGTTCCAGGAACCCTAAAGTAATCCATCACTTGAGTAACCTCGTGGATGAAATAGGAAGTGCTCTGCTTACCCACTTGACTATTTTTCCTCACGAGTTAGCGTTACCGGTTGTCTGTATGGCCACCCCAGGTTAGAGTACACATGAACACATTTATTGCCCACTGTGCTTAAAGGGGGTAAAGTAAAGCCGAGATACTCCCAAATTAGTCATTACGAATTTTGGGTAAATCATGCTTGCTTAAGACAACTTTGTAACACCTAGGTGAGAGAACTTATTAAGGAGGCCATTCTGTCTTGGAGCCCACTTTGCTAGTCCATTGTTGCATCAAGCCATCACAAAGTGAAAAATCATTCGAATCTGAACCTTGTTTTTCAAACATGGTAAAGAATCCTTGTAAGTTTTATCTAAGTGTCTTTCATCACAAATTTAAACTATGTCCCACTTTAGCTCAGTTTTATTCTCATTTTTGGATGAGGTGAAACTCTACCCAAGTGGCGCTTAGTTTGTTTTCATCTTTTGATCTATACCCTTGCATTCTCACTACCCATTTTTCGGGTGAGAAGGGTGCATACCTCGCACATTTTTATGAATATAGTGCTTGCTTTAATTTTTTTCCATTTATGCCTATCCATGTTTGTGGCTGGGTTGTTAAACGTGTAAAGTGTGCAGGTATGTTTTTCATATCTTTGATAAAAGTCCTTCAATCTTGATTTCAAGATCATCTTCACCGCGAGTTTGGTTCATCATTCATCTCTTCTTGAGTTGATAGTTTTGTTCGCATTCTAGACGCACAATCTTGGTACTTACGTCGTGTTCTCATTTTTAATGAGAAAATGGTATAAGTCCCTTTATTGTGTGGTTACGCTGCTCACACAATTAAAAATACTTGTTATACTTATCACTTGGTTTCAGTTTTGATGTCATCTGAGTCTTTTTGAAAAGTGTCGATAATGCCTTATATATATCGTGATAAGGTTGTCATGATACTAACACCTTGCTTGCTCGGTTAATGTATCACGATGACATTGTTACGCTATATCTAGTCACGACTTCCATTTTTCAGAAGGTTTGGCTTTCATCGGCATTCAAACTAGTTTTAGTGTACCTCGTCGAGGGAGTGTCAATACCGCATCGATTACTTAGGCCTTGTTAGAATTCTAACTTGACCTACATATTGATACGATATTGTCACTATCTATTTTAGGGCATAGGCTTGGTAACAAAAAAATTGAGTGATCATTACATTTAGGTGTGCATATGAGTGTTCCTTGATAAAAATGACTACATAACACTACATCTAGGATACACTATGGTATAGTTCAAACATCACCTTGAACAGCTTGCAGAAACCATACACTTAGGGGTCACACTAGCTGCATACAAATGTCGGCTAGTAATGCCTAAAATCGCAAAGATGGCAACCAAATCAAACGAGCATGACATAGGAGAAAACCCTTTTGAAACCTTCCCATTTAGCGGAAAAAATTAGCACCTCTCTTTTCTCAAGTCAAGGATGTGGAGCCATTAATTGATCATAGCGGAGAAGAGTCAGACTCTTTCGGAGAACAACAGAGGTTAGACCTAGGTAGATTTGATGAACTCCTATATTATAATAAAGATCAGGTACTCGCAAGAGTCCTAGAATTAGGAGTAAAACTTCCACACGAGTGTGAAGCAAAACCAAGGTCATCAACCCTTAACTAGGAGAACAAAGATTCATCTTAAACATAAATAACCCTTTTGATGTGGGATACACTTCCACTTCTAGGAAGCATCATGCCACTATCAAAGGGGACCCATCACGAAGACCTCACTACAATGTTTCACATAAAGTGAAAACTAAGTGTAAAGATTCACCTCCTCCCAAATTTGATGAAGAAGAGGACCCTCTGTTGAAGAAGAGATCCTTCAAAAATAGATCTTGAAATTAAGCTAGAAACTAGAAAACTTAGGCTCTTCAAGAAGAAACATATACAAAGACAAAGACAAAAATAAACCTAGTGAGTTTCACTTTGATCCACACACGGACCATACCTTTAAGGTGACTCAAGTACAAAGACCAATGTCGCCTACTAAAGAGAAACTCATTCAGAAAGAGTTACAATCAATGAAAAATATGCTTACTACATTACAAGAGGGAAATGTAGGTCAAAATAGAAAATATTCGTATGAAGAACTATGCCCTTACCCCTTTGATAAGGACATGTTACAATAGCCTTTCCCAAAACACTTTACCGTTCCCAAGTTTGATAAGTATAAGTGCAAGAGTGATCCTTGTGATCATATAAAAGACTTTTACATGGCTTGCCAAGAGGTCGCATATAGTGATAACTTCTTAATACAAATTTTTCCTTGCAGCCTAAGAGCCATGAGATTGGAATGGTTCTATAGTATACCCAAGGGATCTATTATAACGTGGCCCACATTAGCGGAAAAATTTGTATGACATTACTCCTATAATATGGAAAGTGACATCACAATGAATGATTTATGCAATACAAAACAAAAACCCCATGAGACCTTTACAAGTTTCTTACAACTATGACATGGGTTGGCAAGCTGTTTCCCTTGTGCGTTACTTAGAAAAACAGGCTAGTGAGGATTTGTTCCTAACTTAAACCTAGAAATAAACTTTCATTTACAGATGCACTATGGCTCAAACTTGAAGAAGTCATAGAGAAAGGCAATCAAATTGAGAAGGCCCTCATTGCAAAAGGTACACTTAAACCATTTGTTAAAGATAAACATGAAGCCAAATCCGTAGACAAACCAAAGTTCTTTAATAAAAACAAGCATGTCATTGGTGATGGCATTACGGACTCCAAAAGAGTCCAAACCATGCAGACAGGCCCGCTTTTAAAGCTCTCACAAGGACCTCATCCCAAGGCACCCACTAAATGCATGTTCATGCCATTAACGGAGTCCTTGTCTACCATACTCAAGCAGTTAGATAATGGAAAGATGGTGGAATATCCAACTGCAATAGTACCATACCCAGAGGATGCTCCAAAACTTGGTTGGTTCAAAGACCATGAATATTGCAACTTCCACCGTGTTAAAGGACACAAGACAGATAGGTGTTTGAGACTGCATCATTACATACAAGACCTCATCAAGGAGGGTAAGATCATTGTGGATTCTCCCCCTGAATCCGGAAAAGGTCCAAATGAGAAAATGGGTATCTACAAAGAACCTTTTCCTAATCATGTAGATAAAAAGAAAAGGAAACCAGATCATGGGCAAACCTCCAACGACTATAGAACTGCTGCTTATGTTTACCCTACAAATGATAGTCCTTTTGATTCTCTCATAGGATGTATTAGCTCATCTAATGAATAGATCAACACCATCCAGATTTTAGAAAAAGTTGCGCAGTAGGGATGAGACGTGCTTGCTTAGTCATACCAGATCCCATGCCTATCCCTTAGGAAGGTCAATATAATTTAATAGATCAGTTAGAGAAAACACCTGCTAGGATATCTATTCTCGATCTCCTCAAAATATCTAATGCCCACAAGAACATATTATACAAAAACAAAATTTAGGGGTTTCAGACAGATGTAGACCCCACAAACCTCCAAGCCATGATTACATGCCTAGACTCTAATGATCATCTGTAATCCCACATAACAACCGAGAACATAGCTTACCCTTATATCTCAAAGCGGTGGTTACACGTCTTAAAATCAAGAGGGTACTTTGGACGGTGGATCTGTCTAAAAATTTGCACTTTGAAGGCTGATTAAACGGCTAGGCCATTCGAAACATATCTTAGAACTAAGACTATCGTAATCATGGCTTATGACAATGAAGAACGAGAATTAGTGGGTACTATAGTAGTTCCCATGGAAGTAGGCCCAACTTGTCATGACATGACATTCCATGTCCTTGACTTGGACCTTCCATACAACATGCTCTTGGGGCACCCATGGATCCATGCCATGTAGGATATTCCATCAAATTTTCATTAGTACATTAAGTTATGTCATGAAGGTCAAGTGGTTACCATTCTAGGTGACCGGAACCATTCACACATTATAGGGCATTGCACAGTTTTTCTCGTGCAACTTATGAGTGTCCTTGATAGATGTTGTTTTCCCCTACAAATAGAAGCTATGAAGAAAAAAATAGATTCAGAGTCCCTCACTCCTTATAATCAAGACTTTCCTTCATTAGTCAACCTATTCTCTTCATGGGAGGCAATGTCGGCAAAATATGGCCCAGGTGAGCCATTCACTCTTGAATAGGCTTTGTTAATATCAAATTTATCAGTATCTCCCAGAACAAGGGGTAAGCCTTATTTTCAATTCAAGAGCACTCGCGAGAAGTGTCCTAAACCATTGGAAAAGTTTTTCCATAGTGGTCTCCTATCTGAGGAGAAAATGTTAGAAGATCCTACCAGCAGAGTGCCAGAAGGCACCATGGATTCATGCCATCAAGCACCCCAGTACATCAAAGGTCATCGCATGATGTTTGTCATCGGATAGAGGGGGTTTGGATGTGGCATTAACACACAAGATCAAGCTAGAGCATATTCCCATCCCTCGTTTTAAGAAAGATAAACATGGTCTGGGAATAAGGCCTCATCACACTCTACCATCGATAATGACACCACCTCTTATGAATGTGAGGAAGTTTCATCTCATTCGATAGTAATCTGATTCCTAATGTAGCCTATACGAGGATCTTTCTTCCACTAACTATTCCTAGATTTAACGGTCCTTACCTTATCTGATTCAATCCCCTCAAAAAATTATCAAGTAGCCCTTGTATATCTAGAACTTATAGATTGGGATCAACAAATTCACGTGCCCCTAGACTTCTTTGAAAATGATGATGCATTTGCAGATTTCATGGGACTTAGGGATTCTATTCCAGCTGGGGACCACAAGAAAGGATTTTCAATTCAACTAGACACCTATGCATACTTCGGGAAGAAGCAGAGATGTGGGGATGTTTGAATAAGAAGATGGTAAGTAAGAGTACAACCACTTCCAAGAAACTTGGAAAAAAGAATAGACAGAAATCTCATAGTGACAAAATCTTTGAAAAAATCATAGATAAACAAAACAAAATATACGAAGATGCAATAGTTTATCCATTTAAAGATGATAATGAGCTACCACATGAAGTCGATCTTACTCTTCCCCTTGATCCTACATGGATGGAAGATGCTTCTAAGATGCTTGTTGAGGAAACAATCAACGTCAACATTGGCTCAGAAGAACAGCCTAGAATGATAAAGTTGGGGGCTTCACTCTCAGCTCAGGAACAAAATATCTTTGTAGAGATCTTAAGAGAATACACAGACATATTTGCATGGACATATGTAGATATGCTTGGTTTGGACCTAGAGCTAGTTTTGCACAACCTTGTTGTGCACCCAGATGCCAAACCCATCAAGAAAAAGTTGAGAAAGATGCATCCTAAGGTGGCACTCCTTGTCAAAGAAGAATTGGAAAAGCTGTTAGCTGCTGATTTTATTAAACCCATTGACTATTCAGAATGGATCTCTAACATAGTCCACAGACGAGAAGAATCCTGTTGGCATAAGAATCTACACTGATTTCCGTGACATTAATAAGGCATGTCCTAAGGATGACTTTCCCCTACCTAACATTGACATGATAGTTGATTCCACTGCTGGTTATGAAATGTTTTCCTTAATGGATGGATTTTCAGGTTATAACCAGATACAAATTGTAGAAGAAGATCAGCATAAAACAACCTTCATCACCCCTTGGGGGACATTTTGCTACAAATTCATGCCTTTCGGGCTCAAGAATGCCGGGGCTACTTATCAGCGGGCCATGACTATTATCTTCCATGATATGATGAATGACATCATGGAAGATTATGTTGATGACATCCTAGTAAAATCCAAGAGTAGGGGAGAGCACCTTGAAATCTTGAGACTTATTTTTCACTGCATGCAGGGACTATGAGGTTCGCTTGAACCCTACAAAATGTGTCTTTGGTGTTTTATCGGAAAGCTCCTAGGGTTCATTGTTTGAAAGAGGGATTGAAGTGGACCATGCGAAGGTTGCGGCTATCACGGAGATGCCACCACCTACCAATCTCAAACAACTAAGGAGTACAAGGAAAATTCGGAAATCCGTCACTTTATTTCACACCTTGCGAGATAAGTGCCACCCCTTTACCCATTTTCTAAAGAAGGATGTTGCATTCAATTGGGGACCTGACTGTCAAAAGGCCTTCGCACTACTAAAACAATACTTGGTCAGCCCACCTGTACTCATGCCACCTACCCCAGGTAAACCTCTCCTCTTGTACATTTCCACTACCCAGTTTTCTATTGGTGCATTGCTTGCCCAATATGACTTAGACCATAAAGAGAGAGAATTTTACTATCTCAATCGCACCTTGATTACGTATGAATTAAATTATCCGCAAATAGAAAAGGCTTGCTTGGCAGTTGTCTTCACCTTCCAAAAGCTTTGCCATTATCTCCTAAATAATAAAACCAAACTCATATCCAAAGTTGACCCTCTCAAATACCTTTTATCCAAACCTACCCTCATAGGATGAATGGCTAATTGGATCATTCTCCTGAGTGAATTTGATATTGATTTTGTAAATCAGAAATCCTTGAAAGGACAGGTATTGGTTGATCAGTTGGCAGAAGCGCCTCTACCAGGTATAGAACCTTTGTGTCTGGATCTACCAAACGATCTATGATGTACATCAAAGAATCTATAGAATGGCGAGTCCATTTTGACGGATTGTTCACCTTCCATGGATCAAGAGAAGGAGTGGTTCTTATCACTCCCACAGGTGATGTCATACCAAGAGAATTCCGGTTGGGATTCCCATGCACTAACAATATTGCAAAGTACGAGGCACTCATTGCTAGTCTCAGGCTAGCTATTACTTGGAACATCCGATAACTACGAGTCATTGGAGACTCTCAACTTATCATTAAAAAATTTAATGCTAAGTAAACAATTAAATATGAAAAGCTGATTCCATATAAAAATATGGTTGAAACCTTGAAGGAGTACTTTACACAAATCATATTTGAGAAAAAACCAAGGTCGCACAATAGATCCATGGATGCTATGGCTACTATTGGGTCTCTGTTATGCATTCCCCTCAGGAAAGTAAGATTCCTTTCTTTGTAGAGCATTTACAAGTGCCAACATATGATATGCCAGAGTCATGTTTGGCATGTGAAGTTGTTGGTCCCTTATCCCCTTGGTATGACCCAATCTTTCGATACCTACAAGATGGAACTTTTCCACCAAACATTACTCATTCTGAAAAGAAAGCCCTTATCCACCACATAGCCCATTATACCCTCCTAGGAGGCACCCTTTATCATCATGGCTACGATGGGAATCTGCTTCATTGTTTGGATGTTGCTGATTCTATCCACGCCATTAAGGAAGTACATGGTGGTATTTGTGGAGTGCACACCATGACATGGTATTAACAAAGAAACTATTGAGAGTAGGCTGTTATTGGCTTACCATGGAATTGTATTACTACAAATTTGTAATGAAGTGTGAACTATGCCAAAAATATGGAAACTTAATACATGCACCAACACAGGCCTTGCACCCTATTGCAACACCTTGGCCATTCTCTAATGGGGTTTGGATCTCATAGGGAAGATCCATCCTTCTTCTTCAGATGGTCATACTCACATCATCACTACCACCAAATATTTTACCAAATGGGTAGAGGCTGTCCCTCTTACTTATGTCACCAGTGCGTAAATTTCAAAGTTCATCATGAACCATCTCATATGTTGTTACGGGATCCCTTCAGCCATTGTCATTGATAATGGTAAATCCTTTAAGAATAAAATAGTTAAAACCTTGTGTCAACATTTCCATATCCAACTCAAGTGGTCTACCCCCTATTACCCTCAAGGTAATGGATAGGTAGAAGCTACTAATAAAACCCTTGTATGGATTATGGAGAAAATGGTCGGTAAAACCGGTTGTAATTGGAACTTATAGATACATCCTACCCTTTGGGCCTATCAAACTTTCATCCACAATCCTACTGGTGCACCCCATATTTTCTCATCTATGGCATTAAAGCCATCATACCTCTAGAAGTGGAGCTTCCTTCCCTGAGAATATCTCTTAGAGACTATCTTGATAAAGATGAGGACTACAGAGTTGATTGCACGGTAGAGTTATAACTATTAGATGAAAAGCGTATTAGAGCGCTCAATCACTTGAAAGTCTATCAGAACAGAGTGTCTAGGGGCTACAAAAATGCATCATTCATCGAGAATTTGATGTAGGAGATCTAGTTCTAAAATAAAATTAGAAGAACACCATCAAAGATAGAAAAGAAAGGGAAGTTTGAGGCCAACAGGCTAAGTCCTTATGTGGTAATTGCAAAGTATGGATAAAAAGACTATAAAATTACAAATTCGGATGGTGAAGAGATTCTAGAACCTATGAACACCATGCACCTCAAGCGGTTCTACGCTTAAGCATGACGATAATATCAGATAAGAACTAAAAAATAGAAAAATAAAGAAAAAACAAGCAAAAAAATGGAAAATTGAGAAAATAGTAAAGAAAAAATAGGTCATCCACATGTGAAAACCATGCAATTGTGGCATAGTGGGCAGGTCTTTGGGTGAAAATTGGGTTTTCATTGCTCAAGGAAGATTCACCGGATGCAAGTCACTCTTACAGAAGGACGGGTAATTGTCACCACTTTCTAGATATGACTTCCTTTGCTAGGTCTAGGAACCCTATTAAAGCCACCTTTTCCACACCATGATCTGGCTTATTTTCTCTTATATCTACATGAAGGACATTGCCTTTACATACTCCCATCTATCGTTGAGGGCACCTACACATTTTCACCTTCTCATACATACACACGTGGCATTCTGCCTTTTGTATATTCCCACATCACGCTGGGGGCATCCACACTTCTTTGTTCTTGTACATTACTTTTAGAACATGACCTTAGAAAATGCAAAAACATTCAGAAAATAGATACACAAAAATCTAAACATTCGAAAATATCCCCTTTTAAGGATGAAGCTATGACAACCACACAACGTTGTCTTAGAAAACAATGTGAACAGTAGCCTTAAAAACTTATCTTTTTAGATAAACCCAAAAACATTAGAAAATATGTCAATGTTGTCCCGCAAAAACAAGGTAATGATTTAATTGCTTTTAGTTGTTGGTTTGTATAGTTTTGATTGTGAATACCTTTTCGTGTGATGTTGTGACTTATTTTCTTAGTATGGGTTGGATCTTGTTTGAAATAATTATATATGGCATTTGATTCATTTGTAGCTTGTATGCATTTATTAGGGTTCATTTTACTTAGATTAAAATGTCAATTTGATCTTTTTAGTATGTTTTATCAATTCATGTGTTTGCATCATAGGTTGTGTTGTGTTGTATAGGTACAATTGTTTAGCTTTGTTAACTTTTGCTTGTGTATTTGTCTCTTGCACAGTCGTTTGTTATCACATCTATCATCTATCATTCATCACATATAAAACATCATCTACTACATCATATATACAAAAATGCTAAGTATAACATCATGCATGTATGCTAAGCTAATCATCACATATCGTATCATCAATGGGGGCAAGAGGGGTTGCGCATAATCAAAAATCTATCCCCCCCACACCAATATCATCTAGTGATTTGAAAAACATGTTTTGTATTTTTTTCCACTTTTAAAATTTTTCAAAGATTGTGATTTTCTTAACCAATTTTTAAGTATTCTAAACTCCACAAATTGATTAAATTCTGATTATTATGCATCCATATAAGTGCGGAAAACTTGTGTAGCAAATAAATAATCAGAACTGAAAAACATTCAGATAACAAACAAGATTGTTTACGGGGTTCGGAAATTCCTACGTCCCGGGTTGAGATTGAACCGATCCATTAATAATATTGAAATGCAAGTACAATAACTCTTAAAAACAATCAATAATGAATCAAAACTACAAATGAGCTGATCAATGTCCCAAGAACTCTGAAAAATAGCAGAAACTGTCCCAAGAACGATCCGTGGCTCCTACAGTGTTTTCACAATGTGATCTCCACTGCAAGCAATGTTTATAAAAACATGTACAAATGGAGATTTAAAAATATTCTATGAAAAAAAATCATATGTCTAAGATCAGATCTGAATTCTGAACACTTTTCATGTTTACACCAAGTCACAATTCGGACCAGAAGTGCATTGAAATTCATGTTTTCCAACTAGCTGTCTTGAAGATCCCTGTTAAAATCTGCATTCAAAGCTTCCAAAAACAGGTTAAAACTCAACAAAAAGATCAAATATTACATCGTTGGAATTGTCTCGGAATTTCCTTCATTTCATATTTTTACTCTAAATGCTCAATTTGAGTGCAAGGCCTTTAAAAATGGTGTTTTCTGAAACTGCCTCCTTATGCTGCTTGCACAGACCTGTACCCCTTTATTCAAATACAATATAGCTCCTTTTATATTGTTTCTAAACAAGTGGCGCGGCGGTCAAAGCCCTTATCTTTTAGCATGGAGACCACGGTTCAAATCCCCCCCATATCTCCACTTCCTTCTCCTTAGGCGGATTTCAAGAGGTTTATCCCACATTGTGGGTGCGTGGATGAAGGGAGGTATTTAATAATGCAAAGGGGGCGCTTTTGTATTGGCTTGTGAGCCATTTTAGCCGCTTGTTTTTGTGGGTTTATTTGCTGTTTGGATAAGGATGTGCATGGCTATGTATAGACAATATTTTTAGGCACCTTGAATAATGCTTGGAGGTTAAACCAAATATAATGTGTGGAAAATGTAATATGGATTTGGATTAAATGCGTGGAATATGGAAATTGGACTTACCAAGATAATATAATTTCGACCCAAGTAATATAATGACATTCCAAATGAAATATGGCAATAAATACCACTTGTCGACCCTTGATAGGCAAATCGATCGAAAACCAACAAACAACTCCCTTTTGCCTTTTCGCCACGTGTCGCAGTGTGATTGGTCCATTATTGACCAGTTGACTAGAGTTGACTTTCCCGTTGACCGAACTTTGATCGAACATAACTAGAGCTCCCGATGTCCGTTTGTCACGTTCTTACAGTCGTTGGAAAGCTCTCGAGATGATCTTCTGCACTGACACCATTTAGGGATGTTTTGGGAACTTTCAAAAATGATCCCCTAATCATCTAGTATCATCCCAAGTGCTAGAATAAGAACTCAGAAACATCTCATAAAAATCTAAAAACATGTGATACTCTCTATGGATACATCATCAATATGAAAGCATGAAACATACACATCTCTAAATCTAAGGTATGTCACATACATAGAGGAAAGGGAAATCATACAAAGCATAATCACAGTATAACATGACAAAATCATCATCAAAATGTCCATATAATACATGTATAATTGTCCATGTCAATACTCAAATGTACATCATCGATACAATATGCCATCTAACAAGGGCATGCATCAAAAGAATCGAGCCTTCATCAAGAGGTGTCATCAAAACAATGGTACATGAAACTATACATCAAAATCAGCCTTCATAAGAGGCATACATACAATACATTTGTACAAAAGGAGAAGTAAAGATCTCAACCATAGCTCTCGCCCTTGCCGGGGCTCTCGAGACAATGACCTGGAGTTCGGAAGAGTGGTGGTTGTGATGGACTAGCACCGGGGTATCACCCCGCTATTTGGATGGCTGGCTTTGCCTAGTCGACTTCTCTCTGATAAGCTACCTATTGGATTTCAGATTTGTACTTGGAATGAAACCACAGTCAGGGGACAAGCAAGTCCCTCCTCTTTAATGGGTGAGGTTCCCTTATTGAAAGTAGGGGAAAAACCTATGTACAAATACAAAATCTTTCATTCAATGATGGTTTCTTGATATCTTAAAATGTGCTTTATGCATGGAAAGTTATCAATACATGAGGATAGAAGACTTGAAGAGAGGAGGGAGGCAGAAGAAGAAAATACTTTCAAGGAAAAGAGATGGCAGAGAAAACCCTTATATGTATTGAGAAAATGAGATATAGAATAGAACCATTCACGTTTATAATGGGCACAATCCACAAACTCAAAGTTCTTGAGATTGTATAAACTAGAACACAAAGTTTCTAAGCATGCAAGGATTAAATGATTCATAGATCAGAGCAAGAAGGAAAGAGAAAACAAAGGAAAAAGGGGAAAACCTTTGTATTGATTTCTTCCAATTCGAAATTACAGTTTTAGAATATCAAAATTCCAACCTGTACAATGGCTTTGAAAGCTCATGATATAGCTCATAAGAGATAGTTACAACTTCCTCGAGCAAGCAAGAAACAATTACAACTTATTCCAATCATCCATGCCCTTTCAAATTATTGATTTGCAAAGAAACGTTAATGGTGGAAAAAATAGGTTTTTAAATATATGGCCATTTCATTATTTCACTAGTTAAAACATGGGCCATTTGATTTACTTCTATAACTTTAAATTTGGGCCACCCACGTGGAAGGAATTGATTGGAGTGGGCCTGCGAACACCTTTTACATTTTTGCCTTTGAAGCTACACTAGGATGACACGTGGAGAGCTCCACCGGTTCCTTTATACTTAGCCGATTCAGGCCTATTTCCTGCTTGACCTATGTTGACCCCTAGACATGTGGAGGGTGGCACTCATTTGAGTTTCCATTTTGGAAACACCTCTTAAAATTATGCCGAGATGACGCGTGTCTCCTTCCATTGGTCTTGGAATTTTCAACGGCCAACTCTGTCTCTCCATTGAATTTCACCACATGGCAAGCTGGTGCTCATTTGAATATTGACCCTTTGATTTCACTTCCAAAATGGTGCCGTTAAGGCATGTGGAGACTTCCGCTAACCCGCCCATACTTAGTCAATTTTAACGATCGACTCTTTCTCTTTTTGGACTGGGACATGTGGAGGACTGGTGCAAGTTTGAGAACTACCCCGAATTGAATCCTGACGAAGTTGTGCTAATGAGGCGGGTTACGCCATCTTCTCGAACCTTCCATAGCCGATTTGAGCTTATTTTACCTTCATTTTGAACCTAGGACATGCGGAAATCCTGCGCTTATTTGAGGACTATCCCTTGGGCCCTACCCCTAGAGTTGCGTTGTTTGGATGCATGAAAGCTTCCGATGTCACTTGAAACATGGCCATTCCATATCCAATTAGGAAAATTCATGTACTACCCATGGATGTTGGGGAAAAAATTAATAGGAAGATATGCATGTCATTCCCATTGCGGGGAATAAAATAAAAATAAGGAAGAAACTCCACCAATATGCTGACTTTGAAATTATTCTCCATGAATGGGAAAACCAAAAATAATGCCGGGCTCAACATGATCCAATACTCTAAGGTACAAACTCAATTTTTTTTTGAAACTTGACTTCAAAAGAGGGGAATTTTGAGGACGACAACAACTGGGTCTTTCTGGGGATGACTTGGTTTGGAAGAAAGACAGAAGGAAAGATCAAGAACTACAGATAACTCTGGGAAAGAGGACCAATGTATTATCCGTTGGGAAAAGGAGTTAAAAAAAAACCAATACAAGGCAACACACATAAGACGGGAAAAAGAAATAAAAAAAACCAAAAGGGAAGAATAGAAATGAAACAAAAAGGAACGACCCAAAAATAAAACATTGTACAAAATATATAGAAGGACCGCCTAGTCACCTAGGACTTGAAAAGCTTCAGACACTTCCCACTATAAGGAAGTGGGAGAGGAGAACCATCCATGTAATCTAGATAAAAAGAGTTCTCTCTAACAAAATGTCTGATTCTAAAAGGACTAAGCCAAAGAAAATCAAACTTACCATGGCTTCCTTGTGGCTCATGTATTTTGTCCCAAAGTAGCACAATGTCTCCTACTTGGAAAACTCTGGTTTGGCTTTCTTGTCAAACAAAACCTTCACTTTCAACTAATGATCTGCTATCTTGTCAACCACTTACAACTTGTTCTCATCAAGCTTCAAGGTACAAAATTCTCTTGTCCAAAGAGCTATTGAAACTTGAATCTTCAATGGTTTTCATCGATGATCAAGGTTGGCAATTCCACCATGATTTGCAGTTGAGATTCCACACCATAAACCACATGGAAATGAGACATTCTAATCACTCTCATAGGCTCATGTGGCTCCTTCTTGATATGAGAAATATGAGCTAGCAAAGCATGCACATCCTCGGCAGGTTTGAAACGCTTCTCAAAATAAGTTCTCATAGTCGTCCAATCAATGATGGTCCCAGTAGGAAGATGATAAAACCAATCAGCAGCATTGTATTGTAAGGTTTCCAAAAACAACATCACGAGATACATCCTCATGTTTAAATCCAAGGACCCCATATGTAACAATGAAGGCTGCAATGTGTTCATCAGGGTGCACTTTGCCATCACCTCTAAATTTGGAAAAATTCTTCCTGTTACCCCTAGGTAACTCATGCGATAGTTGAGTAAGAGCCATAGGCCTAACACTTTTACCCCAAGGCTAAGGTGTTGCCATCCTTGGAAATATTTCTTGAAGTGGAACTGAGACACCAACAAGAATTAGGGCAAAAAGATTAGGAATAATTTGTGCTTGAGGAATGCTACTACCCGAAGCTTTGTCTTCAACGGAGGTGTTATTGTGGAATGAGCTCTTCTATTTCTTCTTGTTGGAGGAAGTTGAAAACCTTGTTGATCCAAGAGTTGAAATTGGGGATCTTCAATTCCAAGAGCCCTTCTACCATGAGTATATCTTAGAGTCGCCAGATCAAAGAAATGATCAAATTAGTTGTTCTTTTAGAAAGGAAATTTGTTGAACAAATTCCCTAGTAGAGTCACCAAAAACTGTTGGGTTTCATATTAGCACTTGGGATGAAACCACAGTCAAGGGACAAGCAAGTCCCTCCTCTTTAATGGGAGAGGTTCCCTTATTGAAAGAAGGGGAAAACCTATGTACAAATGCATAGTATTTCATTCAATGGTGGTTACCCGATATCCTGAAATGTGTTTTGAGCCTGGAAAGTTATCAATATATGAGGATAGAAGACTTCAAAGAGAGGAGGGAGGAAGAAGAAGACAATACTTTCAGGGAAAAGAGATGGTAGAGAAAACCCTTATATGTATTGTGAAAATGAGAAACATAATAGAACCATCCATGTTTATAATAGGCACAATTTGTAGACTCAAATTTCTTGAGATTGTACAAACTAGAACACAAATTTTCCAAGAACGAAAGGATTAGATGATTCACAGATCAGAACCAGAAGGAAAGATAAAGCAAAAGAAAAAGGGAAAAAACTTTGTATTGATTTCTTCCAATTAAAAATTACAGTTCTAGAATAATAAAAATTCAAACCCATACAATGGATTTGAAATCTCATGATATAGCTCACAAGATATGGTTACAACTTCCTCGAGAAAGCAAGAAATAGTTATAACTTATTCCAATCATCCACGCCCTTTCAAATTATTGAAAATGAAAATAAAACATTAATGGTGGAAAAACCAGTTTTTAAATATATGGCCGTTACATTATTTTACCATTTAAAACATGGGCCATTTGATTTTCTTTTACAACTTCAAATTTGGGCCACCCACATGGGAGAAATTGATTGGAGCGGCCTACGAATACCTCTTGCATTCTTTTCCTTTGAAGTAGCACTAGGTTGACACATGGAGAGCTCCGCCGGTTCCTTTATACTTAGCCGATTTGGGCCAATTTTCTGCTTGACTTATGTTGACCCCTAGACATGTGGAGGGATGGCGCTCATTTGAGTTTCTAATTTTGAAATGCCCCCAAGATGTGTCGAGTTGATGCATGTCTCTTTTTTCGATATTATACTTTTCAATTGCCAACTCCATTTTCATATTGAATTTAACCACGTGGCGAGATGGCGCTACATGGAGGCCCGACCCTTTGATTTCACTTCCGGAATGACACTTTGTTAAGGCATGTGGAAGCTTCTGCTAACCTGCCCATACTTGGCCAATTTTAACTATCGGCTCTATCCATTTTTGGACATAAGACATGTGGAGGACTGGTGCAAGTTTGAGAACTGCCTTTGGCTTTGACTCTTGAAGCTACATAGATGAGGCACGTGTCGCCGTCTGCTGAACCTTCCATACTTAGCTGATTTTAGCTTGTTCTATCTTCATTTTATACTTGGGACATGCGGAAAGCCTACGCTTATTTGAGGACTATCCCTTGAACAATGCCCCTAGAGTTGTCTTTGTTTGGACATGTGGAGGCTTCCATTGAACCTTGAAATATGGAAAAACTGCATCCAATCAAATATATTCACGTATTACCCATGGAATCTAGGGCAAAAATTAATGGGGAAAATATGCATGTCATTCTCGACTATGGGAAGAAAATAAAAAAAAGGAAAGGAACTTCACCATATGCCTGACTTTCAAATTGTTCTCCATGAATAGGAAAACTGCAAACAATGCCAGGCTCGACGCGATTCAATATTCCCAGGTACAAACTCAATTTTTTTGAAACTTGACTTCAAAAGAGGGGAATTTTGGGCCGACAACAACTAGCTCTTTCTGGGGATGACTTGGCTTGGAACAAAGACACAAGGCAAGATCAAGAACTGCAGATAACTCTGGGGAAAGAGGACCAGTGCTTTATCCATTGGGAAAAGGAGTTGAAAGAAAAACCAATACAAGGCAACACACACAAGATGGGAAAAGAAACAAAACAAACCAAAAGGGAAGAACATAAATGAAACACAAAGGAATGACCCAAAACCAAAACACTGTACATAATATATAGAAGGACCACCTAGTCACCTAGGACTTGAACAACTTTAGATACTACCCACTATAAGGAAGTGGGAGAGGAGAACCATCCATGTAATCTAGATAAAAAGAGTTCTCTCCAGCAAAATGTTTGATTCTAAAAGGACCAAGCCAAAGAGAATCAAACTTACCATGACTTCCTCATGGCTCATGTATTTTGTCCCAAAGCAACACAATGTCTCCGATTGGAAAAATCTGAGTTTGGTTTTCTTGTCAAACAAATCCTTCACTTTCAACTGATGAGCTGCTATCCTGTCCACCACTTGCAATCTGTCTTCATCAAGCTTCTGAAGGTACAAAATTCTCTTATCCAAAGAGCTACTGAAACTTGAATCTTTAATGGTTTTCATCAGATGCAAGGCTGGAAATTCCACCATGACTAGAAGTTGAGATTCTACACCATACACCACTTAGAAAGGGGACATTCCAATTGCTCTCTTGGGTCTAATTCTATCAGCCCAAAGTGCATCATATAGCTTCTTATGCCAATTCCTATGAGAATCATTTACAATCTTTCTAACTATGTTTACCAAGTTCTTGTTTGTTGATTCTTCCTATCCATTCCCTTAAGGGTAGTAGTTTGAAGAATGAGAAAGGGAGATCCCATACCCATAGCAAAAGTCCATCATCTCAGTAGAAGAAAATTTAGAAGCATTATCAGTGACAATTTTGTTTCGGATCCGAACCCGATCAATATGTTCTCTTGAATGAAGTTGCAAACTACCTCGGAGGTAGTGCTCTTGATTGGGATGGCTTCCAACCACTTGGTGAAAGAATCATGTGGCGATCAACACATGAGTATGTCCAGCATTGGAAGATGGATTGAGTGCTCCAATGAAGCCTAAACCTGATTTTTGAAATGGCTCTTCAATCACTACAGGCTTGAGAGGAAAAGCAACCAACTTAGGTCTTCCAACAAATGTTTGGCATGCTTCACATTTACTAACCCATTTTGATGCATCTCTGAATAGAGTGGGCCAATAATAACCAACACAAAGTATTTTATGAGTTGTTATAGCAAAGGAGAAATGACCTCCACAAGTCTAGTCATGAAAAGTAGAGAACAACTTCTTTTGTTGTTCCTTGTCTACACACTTCAAAAACCTTCCATCTATGCCTCATTTGAGCAAAGCATTTTCCCATAACACATATTGTGTAGACCTCAATTTGATGGATCTCTTCTCTTTGGAACTCAAGTGATATGGACACTCTCCATAGGTCAGAAAGTGAGCAATGTCAACATACCATACATTATCGAGCTGAGGAAAAAAACAATAGGGACATCAACTTCATCTTTGGACAACTCCTTGGCAGCTCCCTCAGCAATGAATTCACATAGGCCCTTACCCCGAACTAGATTTGTTAGCCTAATATCAAGATAATAATCTTGCACCTTTGCTACCTAGTTACCTCTCTTGGTTCCAAATTCTTGCTGAGTAAGAATGGATTTGATTGTTGTATCAGGCACCAACACCACAAAATGAGAATTAAGGATGTAAAACCTAAATTGCTTTACAAATTTGACAACTACAAAATCATGCTTCTCCATCATGGTGTACTTCAGCTCATAATTTTTCAATAAATAAATCATGAATGTAATTGGGAGCTCGTCATCTTCAACATTCTTTTGGGCTAACACAACAGCTAGGGTATTTTAAGTGGCATAACAATAGATAATGAAATCTTTGCTAAATTCAGGGAACGCCAAGATTGGAGTCTTTGCAATAGCCTATTTAATGTCCTCAAATGATTTATTCCCTTCAAAGGACCAACTAAAGGTTTTCTTCCCTTGCATCATGTGAGAAATGCTCATATTAAGTTCTGTAAAATTGAGGATGAATCTCCTTAGGAAATTGATCTTACCAAACAAATAATTGACACCCTTCTTACTTGATGGAAGAGGAATTTGTTGGATGGCCTAAAATCTCTCTGGATCAATATTGATCCCTTCATTTGAAACAATGTGTCCCAAAAACTTTCCTTCTGTGACACAAAACATAGAATTGTTATGGTTTGAAGAAATCCCATTCTCTCTACACTTCTACAATACTATTTAAAGGTGTTGGAAGTGATCTTTTCTTGCTTTAGAAAACACTGTTAAGTCATCCAAATACACAACAATGCATTTCCCTTTCAAACTACCAAAATCCAAGTCCATGGACCTCTGGAAATCAGTACCAACATTGACGAGACCAAATGGTATTCTCTTGTATGCAAAGGTGCCCTAAGGAGTTGTAAAGGAAGTCTTATTTTGATCCACAATATTCACCTCTACTTAATTGTACCCGAGAATACATCTAACATAGATAGCATCTCCGAGCTGTGACAGTTTGCAATACTTGGTCCATCATGGGGAGACCATAGTTTTCCTTCAAAGCACCCGATTTAGATTTCTGAAGTCCACATAGATCTAGATCTCACCATTCTTCTTCCCGACAGCACTATATTAGCAATCCACGTTGAATGGTGGATGGGGAAGATGATCCTATCCTTCAAAAGTTTTTGTATTTCTTGGAAAATTGTAGTATCTATCTTTGGATTATATTACATTTTATTCTCGTTTAAAGGGTTTGATCCCGGGCTTAAGAGGAATGAAATGTTGCATTTCTTTATGATGAAAAGCCTTAAGATCATCAAAAGAGTAATCCAAAACATCAACATACCTTTTCAACATTCACCATCTTCTTTTTCTCTTCTAAGCGTAGCATTTTCCAATGTTGACCATTTTGAGATCATCAAGGCTCTCAATATTCACTTTCTCGAGTCTTAGCAGTTCTTTGGGATCTTTGGAAACTTTATACTTCATATATCTATCATGTTTATAAAAAAGATCCTCCAAACTCACCAGCCCTTTAGGAATTTTGTTGCCTTTTAGTTTGATGCATCCATCTTGATCCATCTCTTCTTTGACACCCTCTTCATTTGATGACACATAGTCTCTAGGAATATTGTCACTTCCTTGAATGTATAGTTGATCAAAGTTGTCTCTGAGCTCCAAGAAAGAAAGAAAATTCTGGTCATCATTAAAAACTTGCCAATTATTTACATTGTTAGGAACACTGGGTCTATGGATCAGCTCAATGGTGAATTTCTCCCGAGGGAAATTAGGGTGAGGAATCAACAAGGACCCGAAGCATCTAGAGAGCTAGCCCTATTGTTCCTCTCCCTTGCACAACTTGCAATGGAAAAAGCATCAAGGAATTCAATGGAATCCTAGACCAGATTCCTATAGTGTTTCAACCTTTTTCTCTTTACCTGATAAAGGTCTCTAACTTGTTTTACAATTAGCTTGGCATCTCCAAAAGCAAGAAGGTTCTTCAGTCCCATCTCATTCACCATGGTCAACCCAAGAATAAGGGCCTCATACTCGGTAGTATTGATGGTATTTTCAAACTAAAATTTTAAGGATAAAGAATGAACCTTACCCACGGGAGAAATGAGCACTAAACCAGCTCCGAACCAGTTGAGGAATAGCTTCTATCAAAATCCAAAGTCCACACACCATTAGGATCAAGCAACACTCCCTTTGAATGACTTGTCTCCTCTTGTGACATGATCATGTAGTTCCCATGCCCTATATCTGCATACAATATTTGTGCTTTAGGATCATCTATCTTTTGCACAATATACTCTACTTGTTTCTCAGCAAGAACTTCTTCATCTTCCCATTGACAGGGATCAAGGCATGTGACCAATCCATTTGAATTTCCCCTCCTACCTCCTTGCAAAAATTTCTACTCAGCAACATCCCATATGAAGGAGGAATATCAGCTACCAAAATGGTGGCTAGGATTCTTTTCTCTGGAAAAGCAACAAAAGCTACTTGTGCATCTTTAATTCTTCCCACCAAAGGTACTTTCTTACTCTCCATGGAATAACAAGAACCAAAGGCACGTGTTAGGGTCAGACCCAAAGCATGGGCTACCTTTGCAGGCATTACATTATCTGATGCTCCTGAATCTATGACATAATTACTGAGTTTGTGGCCAACTATGAGAAGGGTCACATAGAATGGTTCAATTTTCTCATTAGAGGAAGTGACTGCAACCACAAGGCTTGATTGAGGTGAGGGAGAGGGAGTGGGAAAAAGGCCCTTAAAATTACTGGATGAGACTTTGGATTTGGAATTTACAAAGTTAACCATTTTGGCAAAGGATTTAGGATGGGTTTGATAGAAATCTACTTCAGAAATATGAATCTTGGTATTTTTAAGATGGTCTATAATGTCAAAAGATCCAGATGTGGATGGGGAGTCACTACTAGGAGTAGGAGAAGCTTTTGATCTATCAAATTTATCATTTTTTGCACAAGATTTCCCAGAATCGAAGTAGAGGGAGAAGGACTAGCAGAGCTTACCTTTTAAGTGGAAGTAGTAGGCATAGGAGCTCCTCTTCTTATAATCACCAAGATGGTCATGGGGTACTCCTTGGTTATTTTTGTAGGTTGCACCACTATTTCCATTTTTTTGGTTTGCTCCCAAGTCATAACAACATATGACTCACTAGTTCAACTCAGCCACTACATCATCATAATCATCCACATCATCCATACCCTCAATAGTGAGGACATGAACTCAAGAACCACCAGGCTCCTCCATTTCTTCATCAGCTTCCTCTTCTTGTTCATCATAAAGCCCATTTTCTTCCTCATCATCAGGTTTAAGAAGTTCACAAGTAGCATTAACAGGCACCTTGAGGGGTGGACCTTCAATGTCCAACCTGGTTTGAGAAGAGGGCAAGCGGTTCCTAGGCTGAAAATTCTTCCTTGGAACATCTTGATATGGAGCATGCTTGAGCCAATTATTTCTTAATGGTAATGAGGTCATTAGCTAGATTTTGCACCAACTAATCTGCATGACCTTCGGGATAAGGAGAAGAAGAAGATGCTTTAGATTTGAAAGAATCCCTTTTAGCTTACCAAAAATGACCAAGTCATCTTCCACACTCGATGACCAATCTTTGATCAACATCCAAAGTTGCAAGATTTTCTCTCCTCAGGGCATAACTTACTTCCGGAAATTGAGCATTTAAGAAGAAACACTTCTAAATTTGATCAATAGGTCTAGTATATAGTGGAATCTTATTAACCAAATTTTTGAACTTGGCCACAAATTTTCTCATAGGATCATGTGGCTCCTTCTTGATTTGAGAAATTTGAGCTAGAAAAGCATGCACATCCTCAGTAGGTTTGAAATTCTACTCAAAATCAATTCTCATAGTAGTCCAATCAATGATGGTCCCAACAGGAAGATGATAAAACCTATCTAGCACCATTGTCTTGCAAGGTTTCCAAAAACAGCCTCACAGAGACATCCTCATGTTCAAATCCAAGGACCCCACATGCAACAATGAAGGCTTCAATGTGTTCATCAGGGTGCATTTTTCCATCACCTCTAAATTTGGGAAAATTCTTCCTGTTACCCCTATGTAACTCATACAATAGTTGAGGAAGAGCCAGTAGCCTAACTCTTTGTTCCCAAGGCCGAGGTACTACCATCCTTGGAAATATTGCTTGAAGTGGAACTGAGACACCAACAAGAATTAGGGCACGAAGATTAGGGCTAAATTGTGCTTGAGGAATGCTACTACCAGAAGCTCTGTCTTCAACATGAAGTGTTATTGTGGAACGAGCTCTTCTATTTCTTCTTGTTAGAGGAAGTTCAAAACCTTGTTGATCTAAGATTTGAAATTGGGGATCTTCTATTCCAAGATCCCTTCTACCACAAGTATATCCTAGAGTCACTAGATCAAAGAAATGATCAAATTAGTTGTTCTTTTAGAAAGGAAATTTGTTGAAAAAATTCCCCAGTAGAGTCACCAAAAACTGTTGGGTTTCAGATTAGCACTTGGGATGAAACCAAAGTTAGGGGACAAGAAAGTACCTCCTCTTTAATGGGAGAGGTTCCCTTATTGAAAGCAGGGAAAAACCTATGTACAAATGCACAATATTTCATTCAATGGTGGTTTCTGATATCCTGAAATGTGTTTTAAGCCTGGAAACTTATCAATACATGAGGATATAAGAATTTGAAGAGAGGAGAGAGGAAGAAAAAGACAATACTTTCAGGGAAAAGAGATGGCAGAGAAATCCCTTATATGTATTGTGCAAATGAGATACATAATAGAACCATCCACGTTTATGACAGACACAATTCACAGACTCAAAGTTCTTGAGATTGTACAAACTAGAACAAAAATTTTCCAAGAACCCAAGGATTAGATGATTCATAGATCAAAACCAGAAGGAAAGAGAAAAAAAAAGAAAAAGGGAAAAAACTTCGTATTGATTTCTTCTAATTAAAAATTATAGTTCTAGAATAATCAAAATTCCAACCCATATAATGGATTTGAAAGCTCATGATATAGCTCATAAGAGATGGTTACAACTTCCTCGAGAAAGAAAGAAACAATTACAACTTATTCTAATCATCCACGCCCTTTTGAATTCTTTAAAACGTAAAGAAAATGTTAATGGTAGAAAAACCAATTTTTAAATATATGACCGTTACATTATTTTACCAATTAAAACATGGGCCATTCAATTTGCTTTTACAACTTCAAATTTGGGCCACCCACGTGGGAGAAATTGATTGGAGTGGGCCTACGAACACCTCTTGCATTCTTTGCCTTTGAAGCAGCGCTAGGCTGACACGTGGAGAGCTCCGTCGCAGTTCCTTTATACTTAGCATTCGGGCCAATTTTTTGCTTGACTTATGTTGACCCCTAGACACGTGGAGGGATGGTGCTCATTTGAGTTTCTACTTTTGAAATGCCCCCGAACCCACGCCAAGCCGACGTGTGTCTCCTTTTTTTTCGATCGTATACTTTTCAATGACCAACTCCATCTTCATATTGACTTTAACCATGTGGCGAGATGGCGCTACTTGGAGACTAACCCTTTGATTTCACTTCCAAAATGGCATCGTTAAGGCATGTAGCGGCTTCCACTAACCCGCCCATACTTGGTCAATTTTAATTATCGGCTCTATCCCTTTTTGGACCTAGGTCACATGGAGGACCGACACAAATTTGAGAACTACCCTCGGCTTTGACTCTTGAAGCTGCGTCGATGAGGTACGTGTTGCCATCCATTGAAACTTCCATACTTAGCTGATTTTAGCTTGTTCTGTCTTCATTTTGTACCTGGGACACGTGGAAAGCTTGCCCTTATTTGAGGATTGTCCCTTGGAACCTACCCCTGGATTTTCACCATTTAGACACATAAAGGCTTCTGTTGAACCTTGAAATATGGCCAAACCACATCCAATCAAAGATATTCACATATTACTCATGGAATCTAGGGAAAAAAATTAACGGGAAAATATGCCTATCATTCCCAACTGCGGGAAGAAAATAAAAAGAAGGAAATAAACTTCACCATACGCCTAACTTTCAAATTGTTCTCCATGAATAGGAAAACTACAAATAATTCTAGGCTCAACATGATTCAATATTCCCAGATACAGACTCAAATTTTTTTTTTGAAACTTGACTTCAAAAGAGGGGAATTTTGGGGCCAAAAACAACACTCAAGTTAGATGGACACTCTCCATAGGTCAGAAAGTGAGCAATGTCAGCATATCATACATCTAACAAGCTGAGGAACAAAACAACAGGGACATCAACTCCATCTTTGGATAACTCCTTAGCAGCTCCTTCAAAGAATGAGTTCACACAGGCCCTTACCCCAAACCAAATTTTTGGCTTGATATCAAGATCATACTCTTGCACCTTTGCTACCCAATTACCTCTCTTGGTTCCAAATTCTTGCTGAGTAAGAATGGATTTGATTTTTGTATTAGGAACCAACACCACATAATGAGAATTAAGGATGTAAAACCTAAACTGCTTGATAGCTTTGACAACTACAAAAGCATGTTTCTCCATCATGGTGTACTTCAGCTCATGAGTTTTCAAGACATAACTCATGAATGCAATTGGGAGCTCATGATCTTTAGCATTCTTCTGGCTAACACAACAACTAGGGTATTTTCAGTGGCATAACAATAGATAATGAAATATTTTCTAAAGTCAAGGCACACCAAGATTGGAGTCTTTGCAATAGCCTATTTAATGTCCTCAAATGATTTCTTCCGTTCGAGGGACTAACCAAAATTTTTCTTCCTCGCATCATGGGAGAAATGATCATAGCAAGTTCTACAAAATCAGGGATGAATATCCTTAGGAATTGATCTTACCAAAGAAAGAATGAATACCTTTCTTACTTGATTGAAGAGGAATTTGCTTTGGATGGCCTAAGATTTCTTTGGATCAATCTTGATCCCTTCCTTAAAAACAATGTGTCCCAAAAGATTTACTTTTGTGACACAAAACATAGAATTCTTAGGGTTTAAAGAAATTCCATGCTCTCTACACTTTTGCAATACTATTTAAAGGTGTTGAAAGTGATTTGTTCTTGCTTTAGAAAACACTAAGTCATCCAAACACACAACAATGCATTTCCATTTCAAACTACCAAAAGCCAAGTCCATGGCCCTCTGGAAAGTAGTACCAATATTGATGAGACCAAATGGCATCCTCTTGTATGCAAAGGTGCCCCAAGTAGTAGTAAAGATAGTCTTGTGTTGATCTTTAGCATTTACCTCTACTTGATTGTACCTCGAGAATCCATCTAACATAGATAACATCTCTCGAGCTCGTGACAACTTGCAATACTTGGTCCATCATGGGGAGACCATAGTTTTCCTTCAAAGCACCCCGATTTAGATTTCTCAAGTCCACACAGATCCGGATCTCACCATTCTTCTTCCCGACAGTGCACTATATTAGTAATCCATGTTGAATGGTGGATGGGGAAGATGATCTTAACCTTCAAAAGATTTTGTATTTCTTAGAAAATTGTATCAGCCTATCTTTGGAATATATTTCCTTTGCTTCGTTTGAAGGGTTTGATACCAAGCTTAAGAGGAATGAAAATTTTCATTTCTTTAGGCTGAAAATCCTTAAGATCATCATAAAATGAATCCAAAACATCAACATACCTCTTCTATAGATTCACCACCTTCCTTTTCTCTTCCCGAGTGCAACATTTTCCAATGTTGACCGTTTTGGATCATCAAGACTCCCAATATTCACTTTCTCAGTCTCAGCAGATTGTTGGGCTCCTTGGGAAACTTTAGACTTCATATACCTATCATGTTTATAAAAAGATCCTCCAAAATCACCAGCCCTTTAGGGATTTTTTTCCTTTTAGTTTGATGCATCCATCTTGATCCATCTCTTCTTTGAAACCCTCTTTAATAGATGACACACACTCTCTAGGAAGATTGTCACTTTCTTCAAAGTACAATTGATCAAATTTGTCTCTGAGCTCCAAGAAAGAAAGAAAATGCTGGTCATCATTGAAAACTTGGCAATTATTTGCATTTTTAGGCATACTGAGTCTATGGATAATGTTAATGGTGAATCTATCTTGAGGGAAATTAGGATGAGGAATCAACAAGGACACCGAAATAGCTAGAGAGTTAGCCATAGTGTTCCTTTCCCTTAGCACAACTTCAATGGAAAAAGCATAAAGGAATTCAATGAAATCCTGACCAGGTTCCTATAGTGCTTCAACCTTCTGTTCTTTACGTGATAAAGGTCTCTAACTTGTTTTACAATTAGCTCTGCATCTCCACGAGCAAGAAGGTTCTTCACTCCCATTTCCTTCTCCACACTTAACCAAAGAATGAGGGCCTCATACTTGGCAAGATTGTTGGTATTTTCAAATTGGCACTTGAAGGAGAAAGGATGAACCTTACCCCAAGAGAAGAGAGCACTACACCGGCTTCGTAACTAGTTGAAGAGAATCTTCCATCATAACTTCAAAGTACACACACCATTAGGTTCAAGAAACACTCCTTTGAAAAACTTGTCTCCTCTTGTGAGATGATCATGTAGTTCCCATTCCCAATGTCTTCATACAAGATTTGTGCTTTACAATCATTTGTCTTTTGCACAATATACTCTGCTTGTTTCTTAGGCAAGAACTTCTTCATCTTCATATTGACAGGATAAAGGAATGTGACTAATCCATTTGGATCTCACCTCCAACATCTTTGTAAAATTTCCTACTTAGCAAAGATGCCATAGGAAGGAGGGATATCAACAACCAAGATGGTAGATAAGACCTTCTTCTTTGGTAAGGTAGAAAAAGATACTTGTGCATCCTTGATTCTCCCAACCAAAGGCACTTCTCTACTTTCCATGGAATAGAAAGAGCCATAAGTATGGGTTAGGGTTAGACCCAAATGATGATCCAATTTTGCAGGCATTACATTATCAGATGCACCAGAATCAATGACACAATTGCTAAGCTTGTGGCTAGCTATGAGGAGAGTCGCATAGAGGGTTTGATCTTCTCATTGGGTGAAGTGACTGCAACCAAAAGGATGGGTTGAGGCAGAGAAGGAGTGGGAAAAAGGACTTTAGAAGAATGGTCTAGGGTTTTAGATTTAGAATTTACAAATTTAACCATTTTGGCAAAGGATTTAGGATGGGCTTAATAGAACTCTACCTCAAAAATCTGAATCTTGGTATTTTTAAGATGGCCTATAATGTCAAAAGATACAGATGTGGATGGGGAATCACTACTAGGAGTAGGAGGAGCTGTTGATCTACCATCTTTATCATTTGTTGGACAAGAATTCTGAAGCAAGTAGAAGTAGAGAGAAGGAATAGGAGAGCTTACCTTATGGGTGGAAGTAGTAGGAATAGGAGCTCTTATTCTTGCAATCACCGAGATGGTGACATGGTACTCCTTGGATATTTTTGTAGGTTGCACCAATTTTTCCTTTTGTTGGTTTGTTCATGGATCATAACAACATATGACTCACTGTTCATCTCAGCCACTACATAATCATAGTCATCTTCATCATCCACACCTTTAGTGGTGAGGAAATGAAGTCAAGAACCACCAGGCTCCTCTAGTTCTTCATCAAATTCCTCTTCTTGTTCATCATCGGGCTCAAGAACTTCACAAGTAGCATTGACAGGCACATTGAGGGGTGGACCTTCAATGGCCAAACTGGTTTGAGAAGAGGGAAATCAGTTCCTAGGTTGAAATTTCTTCCTTGGAACATCTTGATATGGAGCATGTTGAGCCAATTGTTTCTTGATGGAAATGAGGTCATTAGCCAAATTTTACACCAATTGATCTACATTATCTCCATGAGAAGAGGAAGAAAAATATACTTTGGATTTGAAAGGCTCCCTTTTTATCTTGCCAGACATGATCAAGTCATCTTCCACATTGACAACCAATCTCTCGATAAACATCCAAAGTTGTAACATTTTCTCTCCTCGGGCATAGGTAACTTCCAACAATTGAGCATTAAAGAAGAAACACTTCAATCTAATAAACAAGCCTAGTGTTTTATGGAATCTTGTTAATCAACTTGTTGAACTTGGCCAAAAATTATCTCATAGGTTCATGTGGCTCCTTCTTACTTTGAGAAATCTGAGCTAACAAAGCATACACATCTTCAACAGTTTGAAATGCTACTCAAACCGAGTTGTCATGGTAGTCTAATTGGTGATGGTCCTGCATGGAAGATGGTAAAACCAATCAGTAACATTGTCTTGCAAGGTCTCCACAAGTAGCCTAACAAAGTCATCCTCATGCTCAAATCCAAGGACCCCAAATGCAAGAATGAAGGCTACAATGTGTTCATCAGGGGTGCACTTTACCATCACCTCTAAATTTGGAAAAATTATTCCTGTTACCCCTAGGCAACTCATGCAATGGTTGAGGAAGAGCCAGAGGCCCAACTCTTTGTCCCCAAGGCCGAGGTGCTACCATCCTTGGAAAGATTTCTTGAAGTGGAACTAAGACACCAACAAGAATTAGGGCATGGAGATTAGGGCTAAGTTGTGCTTGAGGAATGCTATTACCAAAAGATCTGTCTTCAACACAAGGTGTACTTGTGGAATGAGCTCTTCTATTTCTTCTTTTTGGAGGAAGTTAAAAACCTTGTTGATCCAGGATTTGAAATTGGGGATCTTCAATTCCAACAACCATTTTACCACAAGTGTATCTTAGAGTCACTAGATCAAAGAAATGATCAAATTAGTTATTCTTTTTAGAAAGGGAATTTGTTGAAAAAATCCCCAACAGAGTCGCCAAAAACTATTGGGTTTCAGATTTGTACTTGGAACGAAACCATAGTCAGGGGAAAAGAAAGTACCTCCTCTTTAATGGGAGAGGTTCCCTTATTGAAATCAAGGGCAAAACCTATGTACAAATACACAATATTTCATTCAATGGTGGTTTCCCGATATCTTGAAATGTGTTTTATGCCTAGAAAGTTATCAATACATGAGGATAGAAGACTTGAAGAGAGGAGGGAGGAAAAAGAAGACAATACTTTCAGGGAAAAGAGATGGTAGAGAAAACCCTTATATGTATTGAGAAAATGAGATATAGAATAGAACCATTCACGTTTATAATGGGCACAACCGTAGACTTAAAGTTCTTGAGATTGTATAAAATAGAAAAAAACATTTCTAAGCATGCAAGGATTAAACAATTCATAGATCAGAGCAAGAAGGAAAGAGAAAACAAAGGAAAAAGGGGAAAACCTTTGTATTGACTTCTTCCAATTTGAAATTACAGTTTCAGAATATCAAAATTAAAACCTCTATAATGGCTTTGAAAGCTCTTGATATAGCTCGCAAGAGATGGTTACAACTTCTTTGAGAAATAAAGAAATAGTTACAACTTATTCCAATCATCCACGCCCTTTCGAATTCTTGATTTGCAAAGAAACATTAATGGTGGAAAAAACATGCTTTTAAATATAATACCATTTTAGTATTTTACCGCTTAAAACATGGGCCATTTGATTTACTTATATAAATTTAAATTTGGGCCACCCCACATGGAAGGAATTGATTGGAATGGGTCTACGGATGCCTTTTGAATTTTTTTGCCTTTGAAGTGTGCCAGGAGTTAACATGTGGAGAGCTCCACTGGTTCCTTTATACTTAGCTGATTTAGGCCTATTTCCTGCTTGACCTATGTTGACCCCTAGACACGTGGAGGGCTGATGCTCATTTGAGTTTCCATTTTGGAAATGCCTCTTGAAATTGCACCGAGATGACGCATGTCTCCTTCCACCGGTCTCGAGAATTTTCAATGGCCAACTTTGTCTCTCCATTGACTTTCACCACATGGCAAGCTGGCACTCATTTGAATATTGACCCTTTGATTTCACTTTCGAAATGGCACCGTTAAGGCACATGGAGAATTATGCCAACCCACCCACACTTAGTAAGTTTTAACAATCAAATATTTATCTTTTTGGACCTAAGACATGTGGAGGACTGGCACAAGTTTGAGAATTGCCGCCATCTTGACTCCTAAAGCTGTGCCAATGAGGCACGTGGTGCCATCCACTAAACCTTCCATACTTAGCTGATTTGAGCTTGTTTTACCTTCATTTTGAACTTGGGACACGCAGAAAGCCTACACTTATTTGAGGACTGTCCCTTGGGCCCTACCCCTGGAGTTGCACCATTTGGATGTGTGGAAGCTTCCATTGTCACTTGAAACATGGCCATGCCGTATCCAATTAGGAATATCCATGTACTACCCGTGGATGCTAGGGAAAAAATTAATGGGGAAGATATGCCTGTCATTCCCGACTGCGGGAAGAAAATAAAAAGAAGGGAAGAAACTTCACCAATACGCCTGACTTTCAAATTTTTCTCCATGAATGGGAAAATTGCAAACAATGCTAGGCTCGATGTGATCCAATACTCCAAGGTACAGACTCAAAATTTTCAAACTTGACTTCAAAAGAGGGGAATTTTGAGGATGACAACACTGGCAAACTGATCTAACTGAACGCCTTAATCACCATGACCTAGAGCCTGTCGTGCTCACACCTGACTGCTCAAAAGGTACCACTCACTACTCTACAGGGACTACCGTGAAGTACGTATTCCTATAATATAAAGCCTCACTGCCGAACCTTATGGCATCCTCGTATCAGATCAACTTCTCCAGAAGCAATAGCTACCTGTAGGGCAGCATCTTTCTCACCTATCAATCTACCACCGCCACCCTTTTCTAGAAGTAGCGACCTCTTGATCTCTATCTATGATGATAGTTTGTACCTGGGCTCATGCCTAATCTCTCTACATAATATAGCCTTATGACTGTGCCTGGGCGTGGTCGCTCTGAGTAACAACCATTTATACCTAGGTTTGAGATTGATGCAAAAAGCTTAGTATCAGAGCCCCCTTTGCAGCCATCTCACGAATCCTACTCTTGCATAGGGTACTATCATTTCCCTGAGAGGCCTGTGCTCTATCCTGATCTCTCTCTAATTTCAAAATATGTACCTGAGCATGTGCCTAATCTTTCTCTACTATAAGGGCCTGTACCTGTGCCTTGGCTGCATCTCTCTCTCCAGCCACCTGTAACTGAATGAAAATCACCACTTGAACTCACTGCCAAGGGAAGCCAATCGGCCCACCATCCCCACCACCCCTAGAGCATGAGGTGGCGGGCCCTACTCTAGAAATACCTGCTGAAGAGGGGTGTATATCCTAGTTGGAATGCCTACTGGGGGAAACTCTATATCAGTTACCTTGAACACCTATCTCGGCCTAGGCTTGAGGCCCTGTCCCTGGCTGGCTAGCTATAATATTGACCCCGTCCTACCCTTGACATACCGATATGATTCGGGCCACCGTCATCATCGTCATCACTTTCATCACCACTAATGATTCCACCCTCGCCACCATTAGGAGGCCCCACTAGAGGAGCTCTCACACTAGTGTTATGCGCCGCTCTGGGAATAGTCAAACGACATGGAAGTAAACCATGATAGCATGGCACATACTCAGGTGTAGTACCCTAATCTCTAATATGTTTCAGTGGCACCCACATAGTAGGTACCACCTATCAGAAACTAGCCAAGTGCTCTATCATGAGCGATCTGTGGACCCATATCAACATACTCTTGGGCCCTGCGAGCATACCACCTATCTGGCCTAGGAACATCCTGGGTATTGCTGAACTACCTCCGATACCAATCCAACCAAAGATAATTCCCGCATATAGCTATGGCTACCTAAGATAAAATTCTCCACTGTGGTAGTACCAAGCTCTAAACCATCCTCGGGCCACTGGAAATGTCTGTATGACCTCCAAACCATGGAATCCTATTGTAAATCATCAATCTTGCACCAATAGTGATATGAATCCCCCATATATGTGTACACATCATCCCCTAGTAGGACCCAACCCATCGTAGAAGGCTCCTTGGGAGCCCGAACTCTCAAAACACCTAAGGGGCGACCAATGGCAATGTGGTCCCATGCCCAAATTGAAGAAAGCGGGTTGGTCCTACCATCTTTTGACAATAGTAGGAAATCAAATAAAGGTCCCAGTATAGATGTGCTAGAATGCACTGATCCCAATAGTAGGTATCTCCCTCTACCAAACCGTGTATCACTCCAAGGAGACCAAGCGGAAATGAAGCACCGGTCTTGTCAGGGAGTAAGACTCCACTGATGAAGGCCATCATATAGACCACTACTTGGTCTAGCTCTAAGTCCTCAATGCACCGTGATAGCCTAATGGTCATCCCATGCCATGGTATCATCAGACACAAAAAAATCTAAGATATATTATCAATATCAATCCAGCGGCTCATAGACTGGATGAGATGACCCTGAATTGGGACCCACATAATATGCCACATGTCCTCAAGAGTAATAGTAATCTCCCTGGTTGGGAGTTGAAAGAACTAAATCTCATTGTGCCATCGCTCTACTATAGCTGTCAAAAGGCCATGATCTAATGTGATCTGGGGCATCTCAGCCACATGAGCCAATCCCAGTAACATATAGAAGGCTTTCCGAGTCGCTGATCATCATCGCCGAACCGGGCCTTTATCATCGCTAGTCGACCATATCGTTCATGGGTCAGGAGGACGGGTAGTATTTGTTGCAAACAAGAAACAAAACATGTATCAGTTGCTATTTCTATCTACTTCTATCTAAAAATTGCTGGTAAATCACCATTCTTCTATCTTATTTCCTAATTTTTTTCCTTTCTTCTAAGTTTGTCTTCTTTTCTCCTTGGCAGCTTTACCTAAGGACATTCTTCTTCTTCAACATGTGCATGCCTCCTCTAACACCTACACACCCATCGTAATGCATACGTGCCTATCACCACGCGTACACACCCCTCTATTTTTCTCCTCACCCATCTTAACGCCTACACACCTGGGCTTCCACGCTGATGCGCCTGTCTTCGCGCATGCGTGTGCGTAACCTTGTTTCCCACCCCGAATGTTTATGTGGCCATTTTGATAGGCATGCGTCCACGTCCCTATCAATTTCCTTCTAACACATGTGCCTACGTGTATATGTTCTTTCAACATATACACGTACGCATACTCACCGGTTTCAACACATACATGAATGTACATATGTCATCGACGTATGTGCTTGCGTGCATAAGTCAAAATTATCCTATCTAGCCTAAAAAAGCCCTTAAAAAATTGCATTAAATGCGTAATTCACAAAGGGGGATAGTCCACTCACGTAGGGTCCATCTTCTCTGCTCTCGCATGAACTCTTAGATGTGATCTGCTCATCTCCTCCGCCGCAGTCTCGCCATTTCATTCTAGGGTCAGCGCTCTCACTCGTGGTAAAAATTCGCAAGAAGTCTCGTAGAAATGAACTGGTCATGATTGATTTACCCCCGGGTGGGTATATTAGGCTGCTGCGATGCCCGAGGGGCATGTTTTCTCTACCGTGATCATTCTAGCCCTTCTTCTATCCACCAAGATGATTATTTTTCTATTAAAATAATTATTTTTACCCATTTTTTGCACACTCGGGGCGTTTAGTGCCACCCTATGGTCACTTCTTCATTACACTGGAATGATTTATGCATTTTCCAGGTGTCATTTCTTATTTTTCTTTTTTCATTCTATTTTTTTCCTTTATTTTCACCTATCGTAATGATTATTTTTATTAAATAATTATTTTTGGCTTGTAATTCTTCTCACCAGGCCACTTTCTGTGCTCCCTAGCGCCTTTTCCTTTTCCTTTAAAAAACTACGCATATTTTTACGAGATCTTTGATCTCTTATACAAATTCTACCGACCAATCGAAAAAATAAAAATTGTAAAACCATTTAAAAAACCAAAAACATTGAAATACTTTGGAAATAGACTAAAACTTGGTAAACTGTTCATCTACAACTGAAATCTATGTCTCTCGCATGGCACTCATCCCATATCTTGCTGACATTTTCAAATATTTTGAAACAAAACTCACAAATCATCTAAATCTTCAATCACCTACACAAGCTACGTTGCTGCTTACTTTGTTTTTACTCCGGGGCACTATCGCTTGCCCGGTACTATTTTTTGTGTGCACTTTTCTTTTCACTAGACCCAAGTGTCCTCCATCTTTTCCCTTACACTATACACATTGCTTGGGGCATCATCCTTCACCCTTGTCATTTATCATAACATTTGGGACTACATCTTGATAACAAAGTATTTGTGCAACTATCTTGAATGTTGTTGGTTTAAGTGTGTGTGATTGTACTTATTTCCCTGTTAGGTGAGATTGTTTATTTCTTGTATTGCATTGCATTCGTGTATGTTGCATAGAGTTGGTCATTTTTAGCACAGATGGTTATTTTTATCTTGGATTTTCATGTCATTTTACGCCTCCATCATATGCTTACATTTTAATAAGGACCAATGATGAGGATTCTAAGCAAAATGATGATTATGTATTGTTTCTATAAGGCACTGGTTTGTGGATAGCTCAATATCCCTTTTTACTTTCTCATCTCCTTTCTTCTCACTTTCTCTCCTACTCTCTTTTCGATTGTCAATTGAGTTTCTCCATCACCCCATCGACACTCGAGGGGGCATCCTTCATCCTTCATCCTATTAATTTTTCTTCTACCCCTTCAAAATTTTCTACTCATTTACATTTGTCTACTTTCTTTGAAGTGATGTGGCTTACGTCACCCCAAAGAGGGGAAAATGTAGACACCTGTAGTTTGATCAAAGCACTATTATTTCTAATATTGCACTTATTATTCTCTTCCTCACAAATTTATGACATCTCATCAGTTAGATCTATCTAACTCCCCTCTTACGACACTCTTTTGGTCGTATTTCCTCTTGTAAACTAATTAAATAGGTTATAATAACCTCTTCTTGGCTAAATATTCTCTTCTTTACCACCTTTATTAGCTCCCTAGAATATCAATCCACTTCATTGGATTGATTAAGCCTTTCAGAACCCTCTCAGAAACCTAATTTCTCTCTAAATAGGATTAATTACCCTCTAAACATGGTTAGCTAGTCTTAACCATGATCAACCTCTCTCTAAAACTAGTCAAATGTTACTTTGACTTGCTAATTTACTTGTTGACTCCCTTTTTAGTCCCACATGCACCAAAAAGCCTCCCATTTCCCAAATGGAAAACTATAAATAGCCTACTACCCCCCTCTCATTTCTAAGAACACTTCTTCCCTCTAACCTAAACTATAGTATTATTGCTAGGATTAGGACCTTTTATTGAGCTATTTGCTTTGATTTTGCATTTCTATCACATAACATGGAGTAAATGGGAAGAACCATTGGCCTTGAATCCATTAATGGTGAGATCCCATTCTCTTGAAGCATAAAATGATTTCTTAAGATCCTTTTAGGTTCATTTACTTTAAGCTTTCAAGAATAGAGGTTAACTTCATTTGTTTAAGTTGCTTGTTTACTTCAAGTTAATGCATACAAATAGGATTCCTTGGTCATTTCTTATCATATGGTCCATTGAGGGATTTTGCATAGAGATTTGGGGTTCTTGAGTATTTCTTACCCCATTTCAATAGCTCTTACAAAACCTTTCATCAACATACCGCCGTAACACATGATCTAGAAGAATGTGTCCTGCTATTGTAAAATTTACACCTCTACTACTCATGACACAAGAGATTGTAGATTTATTGACTAGATACATGATGCCATTGATATTGGTGTTCTCCAAACCAACGTTGCCATGTAGTTCCAAGGATGATGATTTCCATTATGAATGATGCATGATGGAGGAGGTCGTGGTAGAGGCTTTCGAGGAGGATTTAGAGGCCATGAAAATTGTGGGGGTAGAAGGAGTGAATTCACTTGGGGAACCTACTATAATCAGTAGATATATAGAACATTACAAGTGTGAGTGTCCTAATTTTTTGTAATGCTCTTGGTGTGGGAAAAAGCATAAGTATGAGGAATTCTTGGAATTGTTTGAACACATGAGCCAAAATTAGTGGAAGGATAAGGGCATTGGGATGGTGAGCGTAAATTGTGCTAATCAATAGTGGATGCCAAGGGTGGTGTGTGAGTCAGAGTTAGAACTTGTACTTGGTGAAAACATGAGATGAGGTTGTATGTGCCAGGAGATACCAACTAGAGACTACCGATTACAAGAGAATAAGTGGTACATGGGAAGTATCCAAACCCTACGCACTAGAAGGAAGTGTATCAGGAAACCATGGATGTTATTTGAAGCCTACAAGGAGAGTTCCATTTCCCGAAGGAACAATCATGATAGTTAGAGTAGAAGAAGAGCGCGTTGAGGATCCATGTAGAAGGATATAGATGAAGTAAGGGAAGTATGTAAGATGATGAGAGAGGAGAATATCATCTCTCTATTAGAGAGTGGCCGAGGAAAAAAGTACCAAGTGTCAAAGGATAGCGCAAGAGGAAGGTTTTGCATGCCAATATACCTCCTCATAACTTTGAATATGATAAGGAGATTACCTTGAATTTAGTTGTTGATGGATGACTTATAAGTAATAATGTGATTGACATGGGCATGGAAGTTAATGTTATCACCTTGGATGCATGGAACCAAATGGGAAGGCCCCATTACATCCATATTCAAATGTGTTGTATATGGATAATAAGACAAAAGAAATGCTTATTGGGGTTTTAAAGGATGTTGTTATCACCATCCACGGGAAAATTCATTGAGACTTTGAAGTCTTGGTGCTTACCGAGGCGAAAACTTTCCAGTGTTACTTGGTGCCCCTTGTGCTTTAAGAACTATGTTAACTTACGTTTCAATAAGGGGTATATAAATTTTCAAAACAAGGAGGAATGTGTTATCATTCTTTATATGGATGGAAATTCAACTCCTATACCGAACCCTTGGGAGAAGAAAACCTTGTGTGCATTATCGGGACTATGAGGTTGTGCAACCAAAAAAAGAAGGCATTATTCAGTGGGAAGACACTTAATCTATAAGTGATAAAACTAGTGTGGCATGTGAAAATTGGGTGCATGGGACATATGAGTTAGTTAGAAGGTAGTTAAGAGGCTCTATGATGAGAGTAACAAAGGCACACTCACCAGTTCCTATGAGGAAAATAGTTGCCAAGTTACACTAGGGGAGCCAACCCTGATGTTTTCTTGCAAACAATGGAGACCTAGTGGAGATGTGAGATCGAAAGGAGAAGTATGCTTAGCTATAATTTTCTCGGGACCGTAACACATTTTTGGGTGACTCTGTCGCTATAACCTTCTAGAGTGACATGGGGTGAGAATCATGTTCTCTTAATTTTCTTCAAGCAATGCACCTACTGCTATACAAGACTATCATGGGAAGGAACCTAATTCATTTCACATCCAGAATGTGAGAAGGCTTGAATGGAAGGCACAGAAGCCTTACCTCCATCTTTATGGGTGCATAAGCTTTACTCCACCTTATAAGGCTGCATGTGCACATGGTACATTCATTTAGAGTCAGCACCATCGAAAAGAAACTGAAGGAGTTGACAACCGATCCCATTCAAGTATTTTGAGTATCGTAGTACTAAACCATCAGTGAATGAGGTGCTATAGGTTGTTAAGCACCTAACTATGGGAGATAGTGCCATGGTAGAGGAAAAATTATTGGAGTTGTTGGATGAATATTTCGTGGAAGCATGCTTCATGAGGAAGAATCAGAGGAGGTACATCTTGAGCGTGCATGCATGGAAAAGGAGAAAGGAAAATTGGTCTACATGATAGATGGTGAAGAGGTGGAAAAATTAGATGTTAACCATACTGTCAGTACACACGAGGTTATGGATAGTACTAATGATCAAGTGTGCACCTACCATGAACCCCTAAAAACCAAGAAGGTTAATGTTATCTAAATAACTCTCCTAGTTATTTTGACAACTTACATACATATTCTCGCTCAAAGATCTTCATTGCAAATGGCATGCACCTTAGTTTTCTCCTTAGCACATTCACTTGGCCACTATTTGCTCACACTCCCTTACGCTCTTCTCCTTCTCCCCTTTCCATTTTTCTTTCCTCTTTTTGCACTCTTCCCATGTGCGCATATTCTATGCATTCACCTTCTTTTTAGAGGTGATTTATCTTGCATGTGTGCCTTGCACTTGCTTCAATTAGCTAGGTCCCTAGCCTTCTTCTCGCGCCCTACATAATAATTTGAAATAATTGTGCATTGACCATACATTTCTCACTCACGTGTTTTCCTATTACATCCTCACAGCGCGTTACGATTATGCATGCATTCCTTCTATCTTTCTCCCATGCCTCATTCTTCCATGTGTATAATTTTACACCCTCCTCTATACCATTCTCATGCCACATAATTCTTTGACGCACTTGAGTTTCCCACATGTAACTAGTCAAAGCGCGCCAAAACGATGCCAAATCCTTGCAACAAACCATTGTGTGACATGTGGTAGAAATGACAAAACATTTTACATGGTTAACCCATATTTTAAATCAATCAATGCATGCCACGTGTTTTACATACCCAAGTGGCTTTGAAATTTTTTTGATAGCCATATATTTTTCTACATAGCTCTGATCAACACATGTATAGTCTCAATCGATAGTTGTTGATGTGGGTTAGAGTGCTAGATATTCAAATTCAATTTCTTGGCATATCTGGTAGGTAAGAAATGGGAAAACATATTTTTGGGCATTAATGAGCAGATCTAATTTCTCCAACCACCTGATTTGATCTAATTTTCCCTCTTTCATTCTCCAACATTCCAAACAGACTTGGGAAAATGTATTTGATAGATTTACAAGTGGATTTGTAGGCATTGAATGCTTATTGTTGGTGGTTGTATTTCAAATTCAGGTTTTCCCCGATTCTTCTGTTCTTCTTCTATGAATTCATATATATATATATGTAAGAGCTGGGCTCATTGTTAACAATGTACACTTTAGATCCTTACACACTTTGCTAGGGACTTTATATTTTTATTCTTAGTTACTGAGACTTCTATATCTCGGCTCTGCATGTGGAATCAACCTATTTCTCCATTATAATAATTTGTGCATTTCTAGAAATAATGGAAACATCATTTTGTGGCCATTCTCTATCCTAAGTGTGTTTGTATTCTTTCTTCTTGCCTTTATTTTACATTGCGTGCTTGCTGTGTCATTATACGTCCCTTGTAGCTCCATTTTTAGTTGTGTTCCATGAAACTGATCTGGTAAATGGGTTTTAGTTGTGCTACACATGCCTATCCTACTTTCATGTATTGTAATTTCATTTTCTCTCATAACGTATGGTGTTCATCCCTCTTTTTCTGGTGCTATCACCTTCCTTAAAATAGTTTTCCTTTCTATTCTATTTCTATCCCTAGTCCCTTGGCATTGTTAGCTTAGTTTTCACTTTAGAATTAGGCGTAGAAGTAACAATATAAATAGATAGAGGAACTGGTCTTCTCTGAGATCCGTCTTAAGTGCACAAGGTCCTGAACTTGGAAACGATTCCATTATTATCTCAAATGACTCGGTTATTTTAGATCTCGAGACACGGGTGCAAGTTTAACAACCAATAGTTTTTGGCACACTTGATGGGATCACTAGTGAAATATTAAATTTTATATTGCTAAGTTATAGTGTGTGAACTTAGTATTTCTAGCCTTTGGAGGCTTATTTCAACACATCCGGAAAATCCCAACATTTCTAGAGCTCCTGCTTTGCAGATCCGAGCGCCTTTATGAGAAGAGTACATACCAAATGGAGTGCTTGCAACCGAAGGATCCTTTGAATACCTATAGCTTTATCTCGAGAATCACATGCAATAATTATTTTACGTGCACATCCCCATATCTAGTGTGCCACATGGATTCTACTCCTCCTCAAAACCTATAAGCATGCCCTACCATGGCACTTTAACCTCGTCCTCGAAGGAACTTCACAAGTTTCATTGGCGGAAGCCCGATCAATCTTAATGCCCAACATGATATGCCAACGACCACGCTAAAGAGTATTCCATAATTCATAAGAGAAAATCAAGTCACCCCTGTTGAACACATTCAAGATGTGGCCAATATATGCTCTGTCTATTTGATTACAAATGATGAAGTTGCTGTCAGGTTGCTTGTAGCCTCTTTCAAGGGTAAAACACTCCAATGGTAGTGTAGCCTCGAGACCTGCATTTATTGCTACCTGATACGAGATTTGAACGAATCTATGCAATACATTTGAAGATAAATCAAATCATCTATCAATGGTGGAGCACCTGACTACAACAAAGCATGTGCCTGATGAACATATGACTGATTTAAACATTAGATTCTAAAATACTCGGGACAAAACTCCTCAAGTGGTAATGCCTACAAACCAACATGCTTTCTTGTAATATCTAAGGGCTTTGAATAGTGACATTTCAGTCATGATTCAATCCAGGGAGGTAGAACCTTACCTGCTACATACAACATTTCAATAAAGGTAGAGAACAATCTCATTTAGGATGGTAAATTAACACCTAGGCCTCCCGTGCCCTTGTTCTTAGAGATGTCTCCAGCGCCCCAAATTTCGTTGCTCCATTTCTAGTACAAAGTGCAAAACTAGTTGTATATACATCTTACTCTCCCGTATAACAAAAAGAAGATGATGAATTGAAGGTCCTAATTAGAAAATTGTCTAACAAGGTCATATCATTGGAGAAGAAACAAACACAAGCCTACAAAGGCAATTCCAATAAAGTACAAATCCAAAGAAATCAGCCTTGGCGTAATCAATATGGGAATCAAAGATATAGACAAAACCAACAATGATACATGACATGCTAATGTGCACTTTCCTTTGCAAGTTATTCATCCTGCACAACCTCTTCCAGTGCCCAAACAAATTCAAACACTTATCTTAGTCCAAAACAACATGGCACATGAGTCTGAATGGTGTTTTCCTTGCAATATGCCTCATAGTCAATATCATTGCACTAATGCTATGTGCGCACAATCCTACATGATCCAAAATTCTTCACAATTGGGTTATAGATTCTGGTGCTTCTCATCACATGACTTCTTCCAAGGAGTTTCTCTAGGTTTGAGTTCTACTTCCAAACTTGAGGTTGGAGATTCTTCCTTTCTTTCTGTTGAGGGCAAAGGTGATATACAACTTGATGATGGAAATATCCAAGATGCACTATATGTTCCTAACATCACTACAAATTTGCTTTATGTATATCAAATTTGTTATTCTGGTCAAGGGAAAACAATGAATTTTACACCACATGGGGTAAAAGCAAGAAATTTATTGGAGCCTTATTCACTTGTTTCTCAGGGTTTTGTTGATCATAGTTCTAGACTATATCACTTTGAGGGTTTTGATGACACTTCTTCTATAGGGACAGATCGGTTTCTCTGCATGCATTCGAGAGTAATCTTAGGCATGAAAGATTTGGACATATCAATTACAGATATTTAAAGGAGTTGAGCACTCATGGTATGGTAGATGGTATTCCTAGAGTTTCTTGTCTTGAGGAGTTTGTCATAGTTGTGCATTAGGAAACAACACCAAGATCCTTTTCCTAAGAATTTTTCTAAGAGAGCTTCTTCACCACTTGAGCTTGTGCATAGTGACTTGATGGTTTTTCCTAACCCATCTTTAAATGGAGCTAAGTATTCACTTACATTTATTGATAATTTCTTGAGGTGTAATTCATTTTATTTTCTCAAGTAAAAAAATGATGTTTTTTCACACTTCAAATTCTTCAAATCTTTGATCAAGAAACAATCTTCTAGTAGCATAAAGAACCTTCATACTAATAATGGGGAGAGTACTTCAGCAATGAGTTTTCTGAATTTTTGGCAATGCAAGGCATTATTCACCAACATTTTGTTCCTCATACTCCACAATAGAATGGCTTAGCAGAAAGGAAGAATAGAACTTGGAAATGGCTAGCTATATGGTGAATTCTAGAGATATACCTCCTATCTATTGGGCGAAGTAGTTAATTGTGCTAACTATATTCAGAATTGCACACCACACAGAGCACTTGAGAATTTGACTCTAGAGGAATCTTGGTCCAACACTAAGCCAGATGTCTCATTTTTTCGAGTCTTTGGGAGCCATGCTTGGGCCTTTGTGCCAAAGAATAAAAGTAAAGCTTTGGATAAGAAGAGTAAACCCTTGATCTTTGTAGGGTATTGTGAGGACATGAGAGCTTATCGCCTTTTAGATCCTCATACACATGATGTTATTTATCGAACACATGTTTAGTTTGATAAGCATTTCATTCCTCATGATTCTTCATCTTCTTCCATTCCTTCTTCTTCTTCATCTCATCTTGAGGATCCTTTCTTTGAGGAGATTGATGAGGAGGTTATAGATGCCATTGAGGATCCTATTCCCACTGATGTTGTCGCTATGCCTAAGTGGGCTTGAACTATAGTTTCTAAGGAAACACCTTTCATAGAGGATCTTCCACCCACTAGGCATCATCACGCGCATTCTACAAGTTCGACTTTTGTGTCGTGCAGCTTTCGAGGATCCACAGACTTTTTCAAAGGCTCATGGGATACAAGAATGGGATGATGCGATGGCAGCTGACTATTCTTCTTTGATGAATAATCATACTTGGGATTTGGTATCTCTTCCTCAAGGAAGAAATATGGTTAGGTGTAAGTTGGTATATCGAACCAAATACACATGGGTGATGGGTCCATCGACAAGTTGAAGGTATTGATTACTCTGAGACTTTTACACCCATTGCCAAGATGGATTATGTACACCTTATACTTTCTATTTTTGCATCATAGGGGTGGCCCATATACCATATGGACGTGAAGAGTGCCTTCTTACATGGAGATCTACAAGAGGAAATATATATGGAGTAGCTAGATGGATTTATTCAGGATTCTTCTCTTGTTTGTTGGCTCAAAGGTCTCTCTATGGTCTCAAACAAGCCCCTCGGGCTTGGTATGAGAAGATGGATTCTTTTCTTCTATCTACTAGTTTTGTTCATTACCACTCTGATCATACAGTGTATCTCCAACATGTTGGTGAGGATATTGTGATACTTGTCTTATATGTTGATGATATGTTACTTACTAGCAGCTCTTCTTCCCATATTCAAATTATTCAAAGGGCTCTTTCTACAAAGTTTGACATTACAGATCTTGGGCTATTGCATTATTTCCTTGGTTTGTAAATTTCTCTGCATGTATTCGTGGATTCATTTGAGTCAAGAAAATTAAACCCATGATCTTCTTAGGTGCTTTGATATGGCTGATTGCAAGCCAAGTCCATCTCCTTTTCAGTCTGGAGTTACTCTTACATCCACATGTACCACACCACTTTATGATCCTACGTTATATAGGTAGTTGGTTGGGAGTCTCATGTACTTGACCCATACTCACCCTAATATTTCATTTGTAGTAGGGCTTATATCTCGGTTTACACATTCTCCTCATAGTAGTCACTAGTAGGCTGCTAAAAGGATTTTGTGCTATTTGAATGGCACTTCCCACTTTGGCCTCGTCTTGCACTAGGGGCTCTACTCGGTTGGTTGGGTATACGATTCAGATTAGGTAGGTTCTATTGATGACATGAGTTCCACTTCTCGGCTATCTTTTCTATCTCAGCTTCTTCTCTAGTTGCTTGGCGTGCAAAAAGTAACAGTTATTGTACTTTCATCTTCGAGAGCGCAGAGTGCAATGCAACATACAATGAGTCAGTCAGATTCTTTGGCTTTTCCAAGCTATTGATAGAGTTTAGACTCCCACAGATTCACCGACTATACTTTGGTGTGACAACCAAAGTGCAATTCACATTTCTCACAACCCAGTTGAGCACCAAGACCAAGCATATTGAGATACACAACCACTTCATTCATCTACACATTTAGGATGGATTTCTTTGCTTGGAGTACATTCTCCACTCAAGAAAGCAGCAGTTGCGCAGACATCTTTACGAAGCCTTTTGCATCACCTCATTACCTTGAGTTGCATGGAATGATTGGGGTTTCGGAAGTTGTTCTTGGGGGTGTTCGTGAGAACATCTTCCTTCTTCTTCTTCTTCTCTTTCCTTCTAAATTGATTCTTTCCTTCTTTTGGTTCAAGATTTCTTCATGGATATATTGTACATGAGTACCTCATCATGCCTAGTTTCCGAGACTCATACTGTGGACATGCCACTTCTATTTTGGCCCCTAGCTTCACTTGAGGGGGTGTTAGAGTAGGTATTTACCTTAGCTCATGTTCACCTAGGTGATTTATTTACCTTTATTGTATTTATCCTCACCCACTTATGTGTGTGGATATTTATTTTTATTTATTTAGATATTAGGAGATATTATCTAGTTTTTAGGTATAGTTCTTTCCTTGATCTATGGTATTGACTAGTTCTTTCCTAGATCTATGGTATTGACTAGATCCTTGATGTTTAGTTCTCTCATAAATCTATGGACTTGACTAGTTTTTTGATGACTAGTTCTTTCCATGATTTATGGCTTGATCTATGACCTTGACTGGTTCGTAGATTGTTATTCCTTGCCTATATAAGCAAGGCCCATTCTCATTGTATTTCATTGAGTTTCATAATAATATATGATATTGCTGTTCATTTGTTTGCAAAGGTTTATGTAAATTTATTCGAAAATTACTTTCATCTTGTTGATCATGGTGTTTGATTAACATCTGTGTTCTTGGCTTGGTACACTCTGTTATCGTTCCTTTTATTAATAATGTGGATTTTTATAGGTAAAAGTATCTCATTAATTTTTTCGCTAATTAAAAATTTCTTAATTAATGTGTCAATTATATAATTGTGTAATTAATCGTTCAAACTTGCAAGATGTCACATTTGATTGGATTCATTTTTAAATTGACGTCTAGGATATTTAAAAAATATTAAATTCACATTCGATAAAAATTAACAATATATGTGTGTATATCGCTCTCTTAAAATTTAAACATTTGTTTAGAAAATCTCACTTCTATTTTTTATATGGTTTTTTATAATGCTTAAATTGATATTTGTCATTTTCTCATGAATTCACAAAGAAACAATTGTTAGTGTCCCACTTGTTTGTAAAGGAAAACTAATAAATTTGATTTCCCCATATCCCACACTATCCCCCAAATTAACACACATTATATTTAAAAATATCGAATTCAATTTTGATTAAAATTAATAATAAATGTGCATATATTGCTCTCTTAAAATTTAAATTTTTGTTTACAAATGTTCACTTCTATTTTCTAAATGGTTTTTTACTATGCTTAAATTAATATTTGTCATTTTCCCGCGATTTATAAAAGAAACAATTGTCGTTGTCCCACTTGTTTCTAAAGTAAAATTAATAAATTTGATTTCCACTTATCCCACACTATCCCCCAAATTAACGTGCATTATATTTAAAAAATAGTGAATTTGATTTCTATTAAAATTACTAATAAATGTGCGTATATCGCTCTCTTAAAATTTAAAATTTAGTTTACAAATGTTCACTTCTATTTTCCAAATGGTTTTTTATTATGATTAAATTAATATTTGTCATTTTCCCAGATTTCACAATGAAACATTTGTTATTGTCCCACATGTTTCAAAAGTACTTAAAATTAATAAATTTGATTTCCCAGTATCCCATGATATCCCCCGAATTAAATGAAAATATTAATGATGGGTGAATTCAAAGTTTGATATGTGAAATCCCCACATTAAATGTAAATATTTGAAATATCAAAATCCCACACTTTCGTTGTAAGAAGGGGAAATTCAATTTTGAAATTCTCCTATTCCCAATTTTTATTCAATTTTTGGAATTTCGTTTTTTGAATGTATTGGGAAAAACTAAATACACCAGAGAAATATATATTAGGGTTTCATTTTTATTTAGAAATTTCATAAAAGCATCTCCTAAAATCAAAATACAACACGCGTAGGCACTAATTTACTGGTCTGAGTGCTCGATTGATTGGACATTTTTTTCAATGGAAAGTTGAGGCAAGTGATTATAATCTCATTTGGGGCACAAAAAAGAGACAAAAATAGTGATTTTGGATAGATCACGAGTACGAGTGTAGATTAGGAGGCCCACAAATGACATAATCAAAAGAGACAAGCAAAATAGGTTGCAGATATTGCATATACTTTGTTTAAGAGAGATTATGGAGTTTTAATAGACATTATTAAGCACGTAAACATTTTAAATACTACTAAAACATGTATTTATCAAAATCATCTATATTATTATTTGTGTATCATAGCATATGGTGGGCACTTTCACCACTCTATATTGGCCTAGTTCTCTTGTTTTGCACCGCAATCTATCCCTACCTTTCCCTTTTCCCCCTTTCTAGCAGCTTCTGTTTTCATCTCCTTGTCAAAATGCACTGCTCTCTCTTAAACATCATTTTTGTCTAACCATGACCGAAGAAATTGTAATCCCTTTTACAATATTTATTCTTTTTGAAAACCCATTTTCTATGTTCAATCATAGCTCAAGTATTCATGTCTGTTAAACAAGCTCCCTTTTCAATCCTTCTATCTCTCTCCTAGTTAATTTTTTGTGAAATTTTTGTTCTCCATCCCGCATTTATTCTTTCCCATAAGTGGTGGCATCTATCCCTTGTTGCAAAACACGATTCACATATTAATTTTTTTAAAATCATAATGGTTTGATTTTTTATAGGTTAGGTAATCATTTTGACCTCCTTTAATGAATTTCTTAATATGAAAGAAATAATCGTCACTAATTATTTCAATATTTAATGCTTACATGATTTCCACTTTTTTTATTATTATTGGCAAATAGTTTTTTGAAAGGGACTATACCCTTGAGAACAAAAAGAGGGCCTAGAAGCTTTATAGAAAGAGAACCGTAACATAAAGGATCAAAATACGAGATGGGTCAATGAAGCCCAAAGTAGCCAAAGAGTAGCTACCAAAACAAAATCAAAATAGAGTGAAAACTACAGAAAAGCAGCAAAACTACAACAAAAATAGCAAAAATTACATGTAAGTGCAAAGAAAAGCACCCCCAATTACTTCTTGGTGGCTTTGTCGATGGTGGATTTGATAGTTTTCCAAGATTTGAACATCCCCAAGGTCATCATGTGGGCGCGTCAGAACATCCAGTTGAGCAGTGGTCCTTTTGCTTTCCTTATTAGTCCCCCAAAGGGTATCTGGAACCTCGTTGAGATTGGAGACACTTTGGACATGTTGCTCAATGAACTCTTGAATAGCAGTAAAAATGGCCATGTTATAGTCATGGCGAGTCTTGGCCTTCCCTAAACGGGAGTCTAAGGAGTTCAGCTTCTTGTAAATATCTTCAATCTGGCTATTATCCATAGCCACCTCCTCCTCCTTCTTCCTCTTACCTTTTTGTTTTTCCATGTTTTTAACCTCTTCCCTCAACAGCTTCATGTCAGCTTCTAAGGCCTCCAGCCTTTTTGTGGAGCTCTCCATATGTTCTTCCTGTGAACTAGCCCCGCTAATATGAAGGAGGTTATGGGCAGTTTCAATCTCCTGAGGACCCTTCCCCACAACAGGGATATCAAGATTCAATCTTCTAGAGGACCTGGTAACCGGTCTGGCCGAAGTGGAAGCAAAGGGGGTGGGGGCAGAGGTGGGGGAATGGGAGATGGAGCCGGGAAGGCCGGGAGAGGGGTGACAGCAGTAGTGGTGGGGACAGAGTGTGGAGAAATGGGGCTAACAAAATGCAGAAAATGGGAAAAGGGGAACAGAGCCAGGGGAGGAAGGGAGGCCAGGAGACCAAGGAGACATAACTTATGCAGCAGGAAAATTAGCCCCTGGTGCAAAGGAACAACACGAGCATGCTTTTGAAACTCCAAAATGGAGCGCTCAAGAGAGCTAAGCAGATAGTGGGGGAAACATACCATGCGATTCCTATGAAAATGATTGAGGAAGACAAGATGTTTAGCAGGTACAGTGATGAACCTCCCTTCCAAAGAAATGAAACGCACCATCATGCGGGTAACCTCATCATAGGGCGAGGGGATCAAATTGACAAGCAGGCCCACCGTGACAAAGACCAGCTTCTTAGTTCCCTCAACAAATCTCCTCTCTCGGCTTCTCTCTCACAACCCTTTTATTAAAAAAAGGGTAATACCATGCCAAGGCTCAGTCGCTTTCAGCCTATCAACTCCTCATTGATTGCAATCTTCGCCCCCACACTCAACAAGCAGGTGTGATCCTTCCAATCTTTTGCAAAATGCACTGAAATACTTTGATCATGGCCCTGGACCTTCTCCATAAAGTTGGTGATACCCCGGCTTAGAATATTCCAGAGCTCCACATTATCCCTCCAATCCGGATCTGCAAAGCCTGGCTCGATCTCGAAGGAGTGCCCCTATCATGCCACCGTGCTTAATCGCTTGCAAAAAATTAGAACCCTTAGGAGCGCTAATGCCATCCGCCTTTTGCTATTATTATTCGTGCGGTGAAAATGCTATTATTATTCGCTAGAACATGATTTCCACATTGATATATATAGTTATTTATATTTGTTTTCCCACATATAAATAGTTAAATGTAATGTCTTTAGCAAGTTTTTTTATGTTTAGTAAAAGGTAAGAACATTATATGTACTCGTAAATATTATTAAATATAAATGTTAATCATTCTATTTACAAACATATATTTCATTTTGTGGACCTTATGTTATGCCATATATTTTTATTATGCTACATATCATTGGTTGAGTTTAGAATTTTTTCAAATATATTAATACAAGATTGTACTCATATATTTATGTACCTTTTTGTAAAGTCAATCAAGAAAAATGTTGTTTAACCTAGCTTCCATAGAGGTATAATTCTTCTTTGTCAAAAACATTCATGTAGAAATAATTAGTAACGACTTACTTGATAAATGAGCCAATCTAAAGTAACAATTTTTAAATTCTAAAATACCATATTCCAAGACTAGTGACTAAGTTGGATGTTTACGAAATTTCTTAGCTATTACAAGACAACACAAGGAAAAAAATATTCCAAGACAAGAAAAATATTAAATATTTTCCTAAATACATTTATTTAAATAAGAATGGAGACTAGTGGTCGCTAAGATACTGGTTGACTCAAGCATACAATAAAACTAGTGACAAATCACCTAAAAAATGAGCTAAGTGGCATTATTATATTTAGATTTTCATATTATGATATCCGAATCCTAGCATGATATTCAAATTATAGTGGATGTTAATGTCGAAGATTATTAAAAATCATTAGTGTAATATAAAAATAATTGAGATTAGCAAATTGCTTAGGATATTTGTTTCCTTGCATACATGACAATTAGTAACAACTCGACTGAAAAACTAACTAAGCTCCTTTATTATATTTGTATTTTACAACACTACCTTCTAATACTAATGAATGATAGGGTGCAGGTTTACTTTCTTTCTTTGATGTTACAAGACAAAAAATATTCCAAGACATGATTAATTTAAATGATTTTCCAGAATACACATATTCCAAAAAAATTAATTCTGGATTGCGGCCGTTGAGTTCAATATGTTATTCTAACTCTATCACATGATATTCAAAGCCTAAAAACTACTAAGGTTGTAGATTATTCCACTACGTTGGTGTAACATAAATAATAATTGAGATTAGTGGTCACTAGGATAATTATTTTCTTACATTCAAGATATTGAGCAACGACTCGACTAAAAAATAAAAACTGAACTAAGCTCCAACACCAATTTTTTAGCCTGGTGGGTTTTGAGTACAACATGATATTCAAATTTAATTACATGATATTCGTAGTGGCCACTAAGGTCAAAGATAATTACATAGCACTAGTGTAAATTCACAAAGACTTGAGGTTAACAACCGCTAGGATATGTGTTGTCTTACATATAGACGAGTAATAATACGAATCGATCGAAAAACTAACTATGCTCCATTACTATATTTGAATTTTGCAAGATTATCTTGAGGTTAGATTTAGGTAGGATATTTTATTTCTTATATGCAAGACAAGTAGTAACAAATCGAATGAAAAACTAACTATGCTCCATAATTATATTTAAATTTTACAAGACTATCTTCAAATACTAAATGACCGCTAGGGTGGATGCTTACTACATTTCTTTGATGTTCCAAGACAAGAGAAGACAACAAATTTTCCAAGAGAAGAAAAATATTCATGACTTTCCTGAATACTCGTAATTCCAAATGAAATTTTAAGCCTAGTGGTCGCTAAGTTCAATATGATATTTGAATTCTATCACATGAGATTCAAAACCTATTGGCCACTAAGGTCAAGATTATTAATTATTGTTTCTGCAAAATCATCGAGACTTGAGGTTAGCGGCCGCTAGGGTAGTTTTTGTCTTACATACAGGAAAATTAGTAATGACTCGACAAAAAAATTTAACTAAGCTCCATTATTATATTTAGATTTTATAATATGATGTTCCAAGACTAGCGACCGCTAGGGTGGATGTTTACGTCATTTCTTGGATATTCCAATACACGAAAAGACAAAAATATTTGAAGACAAGACATATATTAATGATTTTACAGAATACACATAGCCCCTAATATCGAAGATTATTATATTTCATTGGTGCAACATAACAAAGAATTGAGATTCACAAATGCTAGGGTAGTGGTACAATGCCCTTCATACAAGACAATTAGTAATGACTTGACTCAAAAAAAATAACTAAGCTCAATTCTTATATTTTGATTTCACAATACAACCTTCTAAGACTAGCTACCACTAGGTTGATGTTTACTTTATTTCTTTGATGTTCAAAGACAACAAATATTACATGACATCACAAATTTTAATGAATTTCCTGATTACACATATTCCAAAACAAAATTTTCAGCCTAGTGGCCATTGAGTTCAATATGTTATTTGAATTCTACCACATGATATTCAAAGGATAAAGTGGCCACTAATTTTGTATATTATTCCATTACGTTGGTGTTACATAACGAAGTCTTGATATTAGTGGATGTTATTTTAATTCTTGTCTTGCATTCAAGCCCCTCTAACCTAAAGCTATACAAATTGTTTTTTACATTAATGGAAAGATATCCTAGAATATATAGATGCTAGTAGATGCTAGTCTTCACTTCTACTAATAAATTGACAACTTGAAACAAATACAATTTAATTTAATAGCGCTTAATTTTTTAAATTTCTTAGTGCAACACATAACATAAAATTATATTAATGATTTCTTGTTTTTTATAATTAAAGGAGGGCTAAAGGGTCCCTTTACATTACTAATAAAATGATACTTTTATGAAAAAATGCAACAACTTATGCTAAAAATACAAGTGGTTGGGAATACAAAAAAACCATTGTGATCGGTAAGATAGATAGGATGATTCGATAACAATGGAACTAGAAACACAAATAATAACCAAAACAAGATAGATCTTGATGGATTTTAGAAGCACTTATTTATTTGATTCAGATGACACCTATGTAACCTCCACCTTAACTAGATTTAAAATGGTTTCCACAGCATTTCCTAAAAAAAATTCTCTTTTCTAGCAACAACTTGACTCTTTAACCAATTGTACGCCTCACGACCTTACCTGCAAAGAAGATTCCAATGTTATAGTTCCTATTACAACAAAGAAAACATAACATCTAGTTTAAGAAACTAGAGTGACCTACCTCCCATCGCCAATATCTCGCCCCATTTGGACACTTCATACATGAAATGCATTAGCACGTCAAACTAAGTTTTTGAATCTCCAAAATGGCCATGTACACTAAAGCTTCCTATTTATAATGAGCATCAAAAATCAAGGGCCACGACGCACTCAAGGTTTTTTCCATTTCTACTTCCATGCCAACCCTATAAGTTGGCTTGATCCAATGACGACCCATCTCCAAAGCCCAATCCTTCACCAAATGTATGATAAGAAGATGAAAAATGAAGTTCAAAGAAACTTCCACATTCACCCTTAGATGTCCCTCTAGAGAAATATAATCATCTCCGAGAACTCCTCAATAAGTAACCATATATTTCTCTGATTCAATCCAAGAAATAGATTTCAAACGACGACGTGAAATTTTGGTATAAAATGCCATTTCACGGACTGATGTGGAGAATTGCATGAAAAGAAACATTTGTTTGGCCATGACAAAATACATGAAATATTGTGAAAGAATCCTAAATGGTGTGACAATAAGGGAGAGTGCATAGATAAATATATGGAATGAATATTCCATCACATGATTTTAATCAATAAAAGCTTGCTAGTGACTTTAATATCAACCTTTATTGAAATAGGTGGTGATTCTTGCCAATCAACATATTTATTACCAATCTTATCACAAAACACTAGGTTAGTACCTCAATTTTTGTAAAATCTTCCTATTTAAGAGCTATCTTAATAGATAAGATTTAAGGTCAAATCTGAGTTAATGAAAGCATACAAAGGGAATTTTATTCACACAAGATTGATTTTCCCTGACAAGTTTTGATTTTTTATGGAAGCGTTAGCAATAATATGGGAGTATCCTGCAATAATTAATTCATTACTATTTGAGTCATTAGCTAGGGACCAACAACATTCTAGCATGCTTAAACTTACTGATTTATACATTTAATACTTTAATAAATTTCTAGTCATTAGTCAAGTTATTAATTATGAGGATAGCCTCTGAAGAGGCTCACCCATTAATTTTTCATGGCTACCTTTGCCATACAAGCTTCGAGGATACTTATTCTACTATGATCTACTTCTACTACTATGATCTAACCTTGCCTAACTATGTGGCTATGTTTATTACCAGAAACTGTTTATCTTAGCAATAACAAAGCCTTCCTTTAATTAACTAACGAAGCTTACCAGCTTCATGAAAGAATTTTGGATTATATGGAAAGATATGAATTAAGTTTTTTGGATAATATATCATATGAGAACTACATAAGGTGTCTGGATTCTCGAAGGTATGTATTCAAGGAATTGGCTCTAATAGGGATAGTCCAACTAATATAATATAATTATAAATAATGACAAAGTGAACACTGTTGAGATTGATTTTTGCATTATTAAAATGGTTTCGCGACAATATAAAGGCTAACATCCACAAGACTTCTCACAATGAATAATTGGTAAACATAAAACATGCATTTCTCTTCACGGACTTAGATCATTTATTCGAGAAAAGATTCGTGTTCATCTTCACTCTCAATTTTTAGTAAATCATTTAGGACTATTTTGTTTAATGATAATTTCTTGAAATATGTAGGGCCAAGATGATTAGGATACATCTTCAAGTTTAAAATATGTACTTCTATTATTATGCTCTAACTCTTATCTTTTTGCTAAGGTAGAAAATGAATTTTTATTAGGTTGATATTTTTGAAAGAAAATAGTAAAGTCTAGTGAGCTCGATCCACTCCTTTCAATAAGTAATGTAGCTTAGCGGTCACTAAGAATTTTCATTGATATGAACCGACATGAATTACGTGATATGACAATATATCCAACGATTAATACATAAGGCTTCATCCTTCCGATTTTTATTCTCGAAGTTAAAATGGATTCCAAAAAATATAGAGGAAACTACCTAAGGGAAGTCAGGAAGCTTAGCAGTCACCAAGAATTTTCCTTTCTTTGATGTTCCAAGATAAGAGAAGACAAAAATATTCCAAGATAAGAAAAATATTTACGACTTTCCTGAATACACGTAATTAAAAACAAAATTTTAAGCCTAGTGGCTACTAAGTTCAATATGATATTCAAAGTCTATTACATGTTATTCCTAGCCTAACATGATATTCGAAGCCTAGTGGCTGCTACAGTCCTAAGATAATTACATAAAACTGATGGAAAGTCACAAATTCTTGAGGTTAGCAACCACTAGGATATTTTTGTTTTTGCATACATGAAAAGTCAGTAATAACTCGATCAAAAACTAACTATGATCCATTATTATATTTAAATTTTACAAGACTATCTTTATGTTAACATACGCTAGGATATTTGTTTTCTTACATACGGGGCAAGTAGTAACGACTCCACTGAAAAAATAACTATGCTCCATTATTGTATTTAAATTTTACAAGACTAGTGACCACTAGGGTGGATGCTTACTACATTTATTTGATGTTCCAAGATAAGAGAAGAAAACAAATACTCCAAGACAAGAAAAATATTTATGAATTTTTCTGAATAGACGTAATTCAAACGTAATTTCAAGAGAATACAATACACATAGTCAAACACATAATCTTAATCCTAAGCACCCACTAGGTAGATCACCACCACCGAGATCCTAGTAGACGCCATGGTCAGTGTCCATGATTTTTTTGTTATTTGATCACTAATTTTAAAATAATAAACTATTGAGGCTTGAGATCGGAAACCATTACTTTCAATTACTAATTGAACCTAGTGGCCACTAGGCATTTTCCTTTACACTAGCTGATTTGAATTATGTGATATACATGATATATCTTATGAGAAATATAAAAGGAACCTAATTACAACACCCAAACACATCACGACATGTAAGATTTTTTATTATTAAATATTCAATTCTCAACCATTATCACCCATGTTGGATTCTAGGTTTCCACAATGAAGTAGTGTAACTCAAATTTGTTTTTTTATAGTGATGGGAAGATAGCCATCAATCCACTAATATATCCTCTATCCTAAAACTATACAGATTGTTTTTTACATTGAGAAAAATATCCTAGAATATATAGATGCTAGTAGCCACTAGTCTTCACTTTTAGCAAAAATTGATAACTTGAAACAAACCAAATTTAATAGCAATTAATTGTTTAAATTGCTTAGTGCAATGCATAACAAAAATTTTTATTAATGATTTCTTGTTTTTTATAACTAAAGGAGGGTTGAAGTATGCCTAGAAACTCGCTAAGCTATAAATATCTATTCCTATTGACATTTACTCTATGAAAATAATGACAACAAGATACAACATCTCCATTTTATTGCACTATTGAGAAACATTTTTTATCACTTCCAATTACTTACGAATTATTAATTTGTAAAATAATTCATTTTTTTGGTCAATAAGTCTTCCATTAGTCACATTGCATTCATGCAAATTCCTTTCATTAAGGATCAGAGGATATGAAAAAGAGAGATGATGAATGGTTTGTAGAAATGCATTCCCTAGAAAATTACCATGGTGATTTGTGGTTATTTTTGTTGATGAAGATGTTGTCAATGAATTCAATATGGTACTAACTTCAGAAGTTATTGATCAACAAACATTGTGTATTCAGGTTGAACGCATTGACATTGTAATGAATAAGTTCCTTATTATTGACATGGAGTTGGAAGTTTCATTATTCAAGAAACTGGAAATGAAGGCTTCTAGAGAAAGTAAAATGTGTTCTTGTTTTAAATATGGTTATAATTTAGGGTTTTCCATACAAATGACAAAAAAAGTTGTGAAATTTCCTTGAAATTCATAATAACCTGAATTTGATATTCAAAAAATTGTAAATAAATCGAGAATACCTCTTCTATTTTTCATTATTTAAATAGAAAAAAATTCTTTCTCTCAAACATGTAAAGCTATTTACAATGCTGAGGCTATCTTATTTTTCTAAATTAGAGATAGATCCATCTAATTCAAAGTTACAAGGGCTTAAAAAGAATAGCAAATCGGCTGTGTTGTTGAAGAAAATGACCAATATATTTAAGCAAAAAGAATTCAACCGCTGAACAATTAAAATTGTTTTTGTTCATTGGTGATGTTTTTCCAGTTGAAGTTTTTAGGTGCCATGGGGAACATCTAAAATATCAATATTGTCCTATTTATGATGAGAATTTTTACCTTATTCTCCATTTAATGTCAATTAATTTTTTTCCTACACTGAGGATCTAATCCTTCTTCCATTTTTAGCTTCTAAAAAGGAAATTTTGCACCTCGAGGTTCTATATGACCTTGTTATCATGAAATTACAACACTCCAAAATGACCTCAATGTGGAGTGGGGAATTTTGTATGATTTATGTAACATTGGATCATCTCTCAAGTTGTGGGACTTGTAGGATTGAGATGATCCTCCGAGAGAAGGTTTGTTCCTGCTCCTTAACTACCTAGCACAAGCTACTCTCAATGCAGGAAAGAATATATAAGCCTAACCTAATATTCCAAGGGATTGGGGAGAGATATTACATAAAAATAAATCATACATTAACAACGGTGATACACTAGAAAAGGAGGTTGTTGATCATAATCCCTAATGCCTGAAGTGAAGAGAGGTGAACAATGGAGAGGATGGACAAGATGCATCACATACCAAAGATGAGATTCACACAGAATAACACTTCAAACCCATTAAAAAAATCCCCAAAATATGCAAAGACATCAAGAGATATGAATAGTATACCCTATAATGGTGAGAGGTAAGAAGAGAATAAAATAAGCAAAGGATGGACAAAATGCATCACAAATTTTTTTATTACTCCATGAAGTAACACAGTACATCATTAGTGGGAAAGAGGAAATAAAATTCCATTATAAAGCAAAGAGAGGAGGCTTATTCTCCATATTCAACCCTAACTAAAAAAAAAGAGAGAGGGGACATGAGATAAAAATGACCAACTATTTTATAAATGATCCCAAGATTAAAATTTATAGAATTAAGGGGAGAGAGAGAGAGAGAGAGAGAGAGAGAGAGATTTTCAGAGAGAGAAGAGAGAGAGAGAGAGAGAGAGAGAGAGAGAGAGAGAGAGAGAGAGAGAGAGAGAGAGAGAGAGAGAGAGAGAGAGAGAGAGAGAGAGATGAGAGAGAGAGAGAGAGAGAGAGAGAGAGAGAGAGAGAGAGAGAGAGAGAGAGAGAGAGAGAGAGAGAGAGAGAGAGAGAGAGAGAGAGAGAGAGAGAGAGAGAGAGAGAGAGAGAGAGAGAGAGAGAGAGAGAGAGAGAGAGAGAGAGAGAGAGAGAGAGAGAGAGAGAGAGAGAGAGAGAGAGAGAGAGAGAGAGAGAGAGAGAGAGAGAGAGAGAGAGAGAGAGAGAGAGAGAGAGAGAGAGAGAGAGAGAGAGAGAGAGAGAGAGAGAGAGAGAGAGAGAGAGAGAGAGAGAGAGAGAGAGAGAGAGAGAGAGAGAGAGAGAGAGAGAGATAATCCTGAAATCTTCCCTTCAACTAGTCACGCAAGTGATAATAAATGAAGTGAAATGATGTTATTTTTTTGCAAAAGGTTCAAGTTGGATCATGTTGTCCCATAACTTACAAAGCAGTTGAAGAATGTCTACCCATACCTCATAATTGCATTCCTAACAACTAGTAAAGTCACTATTCTAAACTTGATCCATTTTCCTTAAGAATATCCCCAAAATCTTCATCAATTTCATGATCTCTCGATTTTATGTGTGATGGGTATCGTGAGCCATGATTCCAAAGAGACCAATTTTGTGTGATTTTGTTGAGAATTTCTTAAGATATGAGCTTCTGAGTGTAAGTGGCTGAATTGAGATTGTCAGGGCTTGCTTGTATTTCAGGAGACTAGGTAATTTAATTTCTTTACTAGAAATGAAATTTTTAATTATTTCCCCCTTTCCTAATGTTTTCCATCATTAAAATGTTATGGTGGTCCCATCATGATGTCACTATTTTAAGAGGGAGGTGGGTATGTGTATTTTCCAAAACTATATTACTAGCAAACTGAACTCCTGCCGAGCCGGGCTATCCTTTCAGCATTATCGGTCTACACACCCACATGTAAGGTTTAATTTTCCAACCACGACACCCTTTATACCTCCCATTATGAGCTTGGTGTGTGTTTTAATCCCTCATATTGAATTGCAACTTCATGTCAAGTCATCATGCTAAACTCGATGGCCATCTCATCTCTTACATTGAATTGACCGTCCACATTGAATTTTCCATATAGCTCTCAATGCCCTGTAGATATGTCATATTCTTCCCACACTCATGGCCCTAGTGTAAGCGGGCCACTTGGGCTCCAAACCCCTAATTTCACCCCATATCTCATGCCTTTCCCATAACTCACGACGTTGACTTGTCTCGAATCTCGCAATGTATCATGGACTCTTGACCCAATGCGACAAACTCATTCTAATGTGACCTGGGACATCGGGGCCAATTTTATCTAACTTAGTCACATTGGTCCCCACCTCTCTAACTCTTCGGTGATGTAAAATTTTCATTTCATTGGTTTCTCATGGCCGCAGTTGGGCCAATTTTCTTTGACATTCCCACATCACATTGCTTAGGGAAAAAGTGGTTCATCAACCCAAGAGTTCCCGAGTTTCCCTCAACCTTATGGGCCGCTTCCTTCCGAAATTTTAGAAACTCGGTTTCCCATATGTCACTTTGGCCTTTTAAGGCTCATGTGTCCCAGACTCTACATGTGTTAAGGTGTCATATCTTCCATAGATGTCTGTGATGGGCCGAGCTACTTGAATGACTTTCCGAGTTGGCTATGCTCAACAAGTCACCTCATTTCCTAAGTTTTCATGCCCACCAAACTCTTATAAATTTTACTTGAGTCCATTTCTTCATTGATTTCTCAACCAAGAGCTTTTTTCACTATTTCACCAATACATTGTTTGGCTAGGATGGAATGCCACTCTCAATGTTAAATTTGGTGGTAACTAGTAGATTTCAGCCCTTTCAACTACTTTAACTTGTGACTTAGTGTACAATGTAACACAACTCGGTCACCACTCTAAATATCTTAGTCCTCTTAGAACAACTTAGTAAGCCCTCTTCCTTGCAATGTTTATCGAGTTTTCCATTTAATAAGGACAAATCCATGGGAAATATGAGCTTGGTTAGAGCTCGATCCACAATTCAATAGTTCGGCCTTTCCACAATATAGCTCGCTACATGGTAAAATTAGCTCAATGATCCATAGAGTAACTCAATGAGCCTTAGATATCGTGGATTGGTAGTGCACTAGAACTTTTTTAGCTTGGGGATTTATTCTAAAGCTAAAATATTTCCATTAGAGTTATCAATTTATTTATTATTTCATGAAACCCTTGGAGTTTCTAGGTGCACAAGAGATCTATGGAGATGATGGATGAATTTCCCAAGTGGAATACCAAATTTGCAACTAGATCCTTATCATTGTGGTAATATAAACTTCCTTGTTGTCCCATTTCATAAGGGGAGTAAATGGGATAACAATTTGGTGACTCGCAGGCCATTTTCATGTTAAATGGAGTATGACCAGTTACCTGTAGTAATCCATTGGGCATGGAGTTTGCATATTCAACATGAACCACTCCAAAATCTGAAAATATTGAACTCATAGTGTTAGGATGTCACGTTATCACTCCCATAATTGCCTTTCGCTTCTCGCATTCTTAACTTTCATAATAAAATCTTGAAATCAAGATTTGTGAGAATATTAAATTATTTTAAAATTGAATTCCGCACCTTCTCGTAGCCGTAATCTGTTGAGGTTGAAGGATGATCATCTTTCATTTTAGACATCATGGAAATCTATTAAGTTCCCCTTTCTTTCTTCTGCTATAAGTTTCATTCTTTTGACACGATGCTTGCATGGGCATCGAATATTGCTGCATTCATCCTTGAGAGGATCATTAAAATCTTCTCCTTGATGGATTTTAGTTTCTCTGCATTTGTTTTGATTCAACGTTTGCAAATGTTACATGCAACTATGAGTTTCCTTACTACAATAATTGAAGGACATGATGTATTGCACTAACTAACATGAAAAACATGTACAAATGATGAAATCATACATGCCTTAAGTAAGACATGCAGAGTGTGCACAAGCACTTCTTCTACTAAAAATAAACCTACTCCTACTCTACAACTCGAGAAAATGGAAACTTCAAACAAAACCCGAAACTAACAATACAAAGTAGCAGCTCTTTATTACAACTTGCAACCATGTGGATGATTTGGTACTACGTACAACTGAGATTAGGAGTGAGAGATTGGCTGAAAAATGTTTCTTCACTCCCCATCAAGGTATAAACTTAAAACAAAACAAATACCTCTTCAATCTTTTGCTTGCTTACTTCTAAGAGGTATTTATGTTCATCCTTGGTACTTTTAGGCTCTCCCTCATGCTTAGAATCAAGCATGACTAGTTGTGGCTCTTTCTTTCTTGCTTCAATGAAGCAAAGTACTTGATTGGGCAAGGTTTAGTCCATCGAATGTTCCCATTGTTTTAAACTCAACTCCAAAAATGAAGTCTCCTCGTAGACCTTCTTGAAAAGGGGGACTATCTGTAGCTTGATCTTCTCCTTCTTGCACATCTACAAACAACTGGATATCCCCTTTGAGTGAATGGTATGAAATATGTGGTAGCTTCATGCTATTTTCCTTCTTCCTTGGCAACATGGAACTCTTCTTCAATCTACAGCTCACTATTATTGATTGTAGTATCTAATGAAGTCACTTTTGTATTATTGCAATTAGTTACAACACATTATTAGCTTGGGAGTTCCTCCATTGTTGCTTGAAGACCAATTACTCTTTAATGCCCCCTCCTTTAGCAAGAAAAAAATTTCAAATAAAATTCTTCAATAGGCTTCTCTAGAGGACCGTTTGGGGCAGCAAGGTCTTCTTGGATGTTCTCCTCCATCATGGATTCATCAACTAAATCAGATTCTCCGAATGAAAGTAAGAAAATTTCAATGATTTCATCTTCATTAAGTACCCTAAATCTGATTTAGTTTCCTCCAGTTTCTTATTTTCAATGGAACTAGGAGCTAATTGTTCCTCTCCTTCTTCTTGATTTTTCAATGGGTGTGTGATCAACATACTCCAAAAAGATAGTGCCAAAGTGGACACTGCACTCTGAGAAAATGGATTGTTGATCATCACTTTCTTCTTCTTGTCCTGCTGCTACAACATTGGCTTCAAATCCACCTTGATTTCGTGTTCTCCCAACTTTGATTTTTTTTGCATGCTTCACCATCATGGGGATTTTATTGATTCCAAATATTAGAGCCAAAATTCTCAAATTTTGTGTCATATTCTCTTCATTGGGATCTTTCTCTTGTTCTCATTGCCCCACTAAATCTACTACAAAATCAGACTTGACCACCACGGGTTCTTCACCTTCAAGGTTCTTTTTCAATTCCAAATTTGAGAGCACATATCTTCAATTCTTCTGTCATTTCTTACCGATTAGATTCTTCTTTTGTTTCCCTTGACTAGTTGTTTTCTTCCCAAGATGAACTTGGTGATGCAAGAGGAGGGATGGGTTGGGTTACAATTAGTTTTTCAAATTTTTTTTTGTGGTGGGGAGGTAGAACCCTTGTTTGTTTAGAGGGGATGACTGTTTGGAAGGGAAAAGGGTAGAAGAGATGAGGTGGAATGAAAGAATATAAGATGGAGAAGAGAATTCAACACTATGGGTAGCATATAATGAGCTTAAATCATGACAATGCTAAAATGAAAAATCTTGGTGAGGAGAAAAAAGAAGAGCATGGATTTAGTGATTGACTTACCCATTAACAAGGTTGTATTGTATTTTTATCATATGCTTCTATCTCCTCAGTCCACTGTGCAAGTTGGGGCAGCATTCAACCATGAAGTCAAGCTTCTGTTGCAGGTTGTAATGTCTTAGAAAAGGGCCTTCCCATGGACAAGGTGCCCTGTAACCAATTTTGAAAGCTTTCATCTATGTTGTAGCCCTAGATTGAACCATGTTAGCCTCCATTCTTTGAATCTTCTCCAATAGACCATCATTCTTCACATTATTTTTTTCACTGTATGCATACCCTTATTCTTGATAAGATCCATATCGAAATTGGTTTTGACATTTCTCATATGGGTAAGCATAGTGGTTTTGAATATGGTCATAATATTTATTTAGAGGTGTTGTGAAGCTCATTAGTGGTTTATTTTACTACTGCAAGTGTGAATTCCACTACGAGAATGAATCCATGATTACATAACTTCATAGAATGGGAGAAAATGAAGAGATTGAAAGAGAAATGAATGAAAATGGATGGAAGAAAAAGTTTTCAACTTGAGAGATTGGGTTGTCGACTAACTATATGGAGTCACCAGGTATGTTTTTAATATACTTACAAAGGCTGAGATTTCAACAGAACACACCAACTTGCTAAAATGAAGCTTTCTTCATAGATGAATTACACACCACGCAAATGATCTTCAATTTAAATCAGTAGTACAACACCTATGAAAGATTAAATTTGATCTTTGTAATGTCCCACTAGAATGCTAGAACTATTATCATGAAATTACTTCACCCCCAAATGGATTGAATGGAGTGGGGCATTTGGTGTAATTTGTGTAACATTGGATCATCTCTCAAGATTTGGGACTTGCGGGCTTGAGATGATCCTCCAGAGAAGGATGGTTCCTGATCCTAAATTACCTACCATAAGCTACTCTATATGCAGGAAAGACTATCTAATCCTAACATAATATTACAAGGGACTAGGGAGATAAATTACATAAAAATAAAGCCTACACTAATAGTGGTGATACACCAGAAAAGGAGGTTTTTGATCATAATCCCTACTTACTGCTTGAAGTGGAGAGAGGTAAGCGATGGAGAGGATGGAAAAGATGCATCATATACCAAAGATGAGATTCACACAAAACAACACTTCAAACCCATTAAACACAACTCCCAAAACCTATAATATACATCAAGAGATATGCATAGTATACCCTGTAATGGTGAGAGGTAAGAAGAGGCAATAAAATAAGAAAAGGATGGACAAAATGCATCACAAAACAAATTTATTGCTTCATTTATTAACATATTACTTCATTAGTGGGAAAGAGGAAAGAAAATTACATTACAAAGAAAAGAGAGGAGGCTTAAGCTCCACATTCAACCCTAGCAAAGAAGAAAGAGAGAGGGGGTAGAGAGAAAATTTACCAACTCCTTTTACAAATGAGCCCATCATTACAATTTATAGAATTGAGAAGAGAGAGAGAATATATAATCCCGAAATGTTCCCTTCAACCACTTGCAAGTGCTAATAAATGAAGTGAAATGATGGTAGGTTACTTGTAAAAGGTTCCCCATGTTGTCCCATAACTTGTAGCAGTGAAGAATATCTACCCATACCTCATCATTGCATTCTTAACCACTAAGTAAAGTCATTGTTCGAACCCGACATGTTTTCCTTTAAAATATTCAACAAATCTTCATCAATTTATGGATCTCTAAACTTTTTTTATGGGCTCGGAGCCACAATTACAATGCGACCAATTTTGTATTACTTTTTAAGAATTGCTCCAGATATGAGTTTCTGAGTGTAAGTGGCTGATTTAAGATTTCCATGCTTGCTTGTATTTCACGGGACTAGATAATTAAGTTTCTTTGTTGGAAATGGCATTTTTAATTATTTCTCCATTTCCTAATGTTTTTCCATCATTAAAATATTATGCTGGTCCAATCATGATGTCATTTATTTAATAAGGAGGTGGGTATGTGTATTTGGCAAAACTAAATTACCAGCTAGCTCAGCCGAGCTGGCTATCCTTTTGCATTATTGGTCTACATAGTATAGGTGTAGGGTTTAATTTTCCAACAAAGATACCCAATATACCTCCCATTACTAGCTCAAGTGTGTGTTTAATCCCCCACATTGCATTGCAACTATTACCTAGTCATCGTGCTAACTCGATGGCCAGCTCACATTTTCAGCACTCGAATTAACCCCCACATCGATTTTCCATATGGCTCCCAATGCCCTACGATAATGTTGGTTTTTACCCATACTCATGAACCTAGTGCAAGAGGGCCACTTGGGCTCCCAACCTCTAATTTCTCCGTAGAACTCACACCTAACCCGTAACTCGGTCATTGACTCACCGACTCCCGTGATGTATTGTGGGTTTGACCCCAATTCAATGAACTTGTTCCAATGTGACCTAGAACATTGGGGGCCTCTTTTATGTGACTTATCTACATTGTTCTCTCACCTCTCTACCTCATTCGCGATGTCGTAGTTTCACCGCACCGGTTTCCCATGGTCGGTTGGGCCAATTTTATCCAAAATGCCCACATCACATTGCTTGTGGAAAAAGTGAGTTCATAGAGCCCAAGAGTTCCAAGTTTCCCTCAAGCCTTATAGACTGCTTCCTTTCGACATTTCCACAACTCGGTTTCCTATGGTTTTTTTAGCCTTTTAAGGATCATGTGTCTCGTGATCTTTGTGTGTTAAGGTGTTATATCTTTCGCAGAGGTCTCGATAGGCCGAGCTACTTTAACCACTCACCGAATTGGCTCGGTGAGTCAAAGCATTTCCTATGTTTTCCATACTCACCAAAATCTCTACAACTTCAATTGAGTCCATTTCTTCATTGCTTTCTTGACCAAGAGCTTGTTGTAATCTATTTCACCAATACACTATTTGGTTTTGATGGAAGGCCACTCTCGATGTTGAATTTGGTGGTAACAAGAGTTTGCTCCCTTCAATTATTCTATGACTTAGTATACAATGTAACACAATTGGGTCACCACTACAAATAGCTTAGACCTCTCTAAACAACTTGGTAAGCCCTCTTCCTTGTAATGTTGCCAAGTTTCAACATTTTATAAGGACAAATCGATGGGAAATATGAGCTTGGTCGAGCTCAATGCATAATTCAATAGCTCAATTAAAAAATATAGCATGTTTCATGGTACAAGTATCTTGATGAACCACGAGTTAAACTTAATGAGGATTAGAACTCAAGCTCAATAGTGCATTTAAACTTGGTTACCTCGGGAGCTATTCTAAAGTTGAAATCTTTCCATCAGAGTTCTCATCTTCTTTAATATTTCATGAAACTCTTGGAGTTTCTAGGTGCACAAGAGCTCTGTGGAGATGATGGATGATTTTCCAAGGTGGACTACCAAATTTTCAACTGAATCCTTTTCATTTTGGTAATATAAAATTCCCCATTGTCCCATTTCACAAGGGGAGTAAAATGGGATAACCAAATTGAAAAGGGATGAAGTGCATTTCTACATTATTAATGGCCAAACTACCATTTATGCCCAACAAAATGTTTTTTTGAAAGCATATACAAGTCATTACATACTAAGATGCAGTTCATAAAGGCTCGCATTATGTCTTCAAATGCATGTAGTGGAGACATTGTTCATAATGGCAAGCTACAAAATGAGGCAAAAAAAATTGGATTGATAACAATTTTATTGATGTACTCTACATGGCTCGAATGATTTGGATATCCCTAGGATGTCCTTGGAGACCCGAAGTGGGAAACAAAAAGACAAACGAGTTGAAGGTAACGAAACTTAATTTTAAAGCATTTATTCTTATAATTTAATTTTGTAATATGCAGAAAGCAAACATACTATTTCCTCTTTTAATGCATTATTTTGAGAAGTAATGTCTTTTATTTTCAAAGTGGCTAGAGAAGAGAGTCTTTTTGACAAAATGAAATTTCTATTTTTACCTGAGGACATATGGACAAAATGGATAACAACATTTGAGTTATTTAAATTAGGTGGGCTTTCTTGTTATCCTTTTAAGGATAACTAGCCTAACTTTTAAGACAATTCACTAGCAGAGGTTTATGATGAATTCCTTCAGGCCTATAAGAGGAATGACCAATGAGGAGCTATCAATTCTACTAGATAAAGTGTAATTAGGGAAAGTATGGCTAATTTGCTCTATTAAGTAGGCATCATAACAGAGAATTTTGATTCTTACTGCCAAAGAGTAAAATTTGACAGAAGAATGAGAGGAAAAATTCTAAAATATATGAAAAGTAAATATCCAGGTAATATTTTATTTGTAGAATACACTGAAAATAATAGTATTAAAAATTTAGTTTACATGACTCTCACTACCACCATTTGTGTGTACTTTTGGGAGAAGAGAATAAAGGAAAAAGAAAAGATGATTTTGGATGAAGTGTAAAATCAACAAAAGAAAAAATGAGGAAGTGGTAGAGGTTCTCCGAGTAGCAACTCAAAGAATTATAGATAACTATGTGATTTCAATGGAAGAATAAATTCCAACAAGGATGGAAGACATTAAAGAGTTTACCTGTCAATGTGCATATCCCTTCCAGCTCCAGTCAATAATATCTTCTATTTTGTTAACTAATCCATTCAATGCGAATGTGTGATTGTAGATTTCTATAATTTGTCTAGTGTACTAACTTCCGATGTAATAATGGACATGCTTACAATTATCGGATATAGTATGTTAAATTGTGTTATTATTATTCTCTTACTTGTTGCTTCTTTAAAAATGTTAAGAGAGACGATAAAAAATACATGAAAAAGTTAAAGACAAGGGGGAATCAGTTGTGGAAGGATGTTATAGATTTTATGATAGCAATGGAAAATTTAAGAGCTTGTGTCTTATGTACACAATAATTGATGTGCACAATTGTGATGTTCATAAATGGGATAGAGTATAAATCACCATGGAATGGATGGACCAACTTCTGCAATAATTTTTGACTGCAAGGGAAATCATCCTACAAGGAAATACACATCCTTTACTTTACGAGAGATATTATGGGTTTTGGTCTCATATGTTCACTCAACTTGCTTCCAAAAATTCTTCATGTTTCACCGATAAGTTACGTACGTATGAGCAAAATAGATAAGGTAAAGGTGAGGAGGAATACCTGTGAAATGAAGGTGGAAGGTAGAGTGCGCACATTTTGATTTCTCGATCTAGTGTTGATTGTGAGAACTTACTTTTTGCTAGGAGGAACTACCTATGAATGCAAAACAAGACCATAAGAAAAATATTAAACAATATATGTCAGTGGATTGCCTAACGTGTGCTAGATCTAGGAAGTGTGATACTTCCTAGATGGCTATCAATCCACTATTTAATATAATTTAATGCAAGAAATAACATAAAAAAATAATATCCCACTGTATTTGATATGATTTAGGTATCTCATTCAAATAAAATAGGAAACTATAACCTAACAGTAAGGTTATGATCAAATGCGGAGGTTTGGGAAGGTAGCCAAGGTGACTAGAACAGGTCAAGATCAGGTTTTGGGTGGTTTTGGGTTATTTGGGTGAAGGTTATGAGGTTGTTGTTACAAGAAGAATTACCGAGATACGAGACCGATGTCGGTCGGTGTATGACCGATGCCGCTTGAGAGGGAAACGATGATGATTTAGGTTTACTAGTGTTGGTAGAGGCGTACTAGTAGAAACTCAATAAAATAGTTTTGGAGGTTCTCTTGTAATTACATAGAGAATGGAAGAAGGATGGCTAGGTTGCCAAAGAAGCTGAGAATGCTCAGAGATGCTTGGGGTTGGATGTGGGGAGCTAAAAGGTTATGGATGGTCAGATGGGTGGATTGACAGGAAGGTGAGGATGATAGGATACAAAGGAGAATAGGATTTAAAGGTGAAAGTTAAAGAAATGATGATCTAAATAAGTATGGAATGATGCATATCCAAATGCACTTACTTGTATTTGCAAACCTGGTGGTTGGATGAGGGTGATGGTTGATCTGTGAAACTAGTGGTCAGTGTCATGGCAGTGCTTCCTATAATGATATCATGAATTCCAATGTCTTCCAATCAGTCTTGGTGTTGGCTAGGGTGTGTCTGGATGTGCGAGAGGGATCTGGTTCATGCTTGCATGTAAATATCTCTCTCTCCAAACTCGAATAATTCTTCCAACCTCTGGAACAAGGTTACCAAAGTGAATATATGGTAACTCGATGATGGTTTAGGTTAATTGGTGTTGGTTTAGGGTTAACCGACATCGATTATGATGAGAAATCCTAGGTTTGCCAAAATAGCAGATCTTGGCTATCTTTTGACCAGTTCTCCCATTGGTTTGGGTCTAAAATGGTATTTTCTATGTAAGTAAGTGGGCATGTTGTTAGAGAAATAATAGGCATCTAGTGTTAGGGTTATACTAAGTCTCAGTTAGCTATGGTAAGTAGAGATTGAGTCCTAGGTAGAATGATCATGCTAAGAATAGGTCCATTATGAGTTGTCTAGGTGATGTGGCTAGGTGAGGGGGTCAAGTGAGGACATTAATCAAATAAATTAAAGTAATTAATTCAATTAATCATGTGAACTATGGGATATGAAAATGTAAGGTATGGTTTATTTAATTAACGGGGATATAAGGTTGAGTACGACCTAATTTTGGTGTGTACATGCTTTGCCCCTTTTTGTCATGTATCTTATGTTGGTAAGAGATGCTTTGAAAAAAATAGGAAGTGATTTCCCAGTGTGGGTGAAGGTGATCCCCACAAACTAGGAACTGATGAAGTGTTATACGAAATCGGTGAGTGATTTGATAAATTTGTTGTTGGTAGAAGTGAAGGTAGGTGGGGAAGGGTATGAGTACTATGGGAAAGAGTGATGGTCAAATTGGGTAATAAGTAGTAAGAAAGGGTCAATTTAGGTAATATGTAATGGAAATAAAACACACACACATGTATAGATTGCAACATGGTACTAGGTTGAAGAGCTTGCAAACTCTACATCATCCAAGGTTGATAGGTTTATCCAAACAAGGATGAATTGATTTAGGTATCCAAGGCGTAGGATATGGTCTGGAAACACAACATAGTTTAGGTGCAAGAATGTTGTAGGTATGTTCTCGTGTACTAAATTTTTGGTCGAGATAAAATACACGATAATATGAAAGGTATGGTTGTTAGGCTAAAACGACATGGGTAATAACATCGCAAGGTAAAGCGAGTACATGAGATCAATTATCACACCAAGTAGGTCGTGTCCAGTAAATAGGTCATGTCATGGGTAAGGCACAGTATAGGTAAAATAACAAATCCTGAGATTAAACTAAGGAAATATAGGGGTAGTTTGGGCTTGTAGGTAGGTTGTAATAAGTGTGTGTGAGGTCAAATGGTATTAGGAAATGATGAGTTGAGGTCAAAATGGAAAAAATGGGGTAAAAATTGTAATAATAGGTGACAGATGTCGGTTATAAATTAACCGACGTCGGTTTGGTATGACCGACATCGGTCATGTGGGGTTATGGTTAATAAAAATAAAAATCCATATTTTTTCAGATTCATTTTAACATGTTCTTATTTGGGAAAATGACAAAATGGTGGAGTAAGTAGAAAATGACAAGGTACAAGGTGCTTGAGCTGATTTAGCGAGTGACTAAAGACGTGATGATTGGCATTCGAGAGGCGGGTTCATGAGATAGATTAGAGTGGTTTTATTGGTTGAGAGGTGACGAGTTGATTTGGTGATGGTGGAGGTGGGAGAGGGGTTCGGTGGACCACCGCATAAGCAAGAGCAGACATACCACCACAGAGACTAGCGAAGAGATGAGGTAGGATTTTATCTGATCTTTGCATTTGTTTAAAAATAGGGTGTGGAAATCGGTTTGGGTGGAAAAGGTTGTGGGTGGGAGTTGAATTTTGAATTTTTGGGTAAAAGGAATGAAATGAGGAGGGGGAGGTCCAATGTAGTGTAAATAGGGGTGTAAATGACATTAGGCTAGGTTTGGGTAGTGTAGGGTGGGTGTTTAGGGTGTTTTTGTCAATTTTGAGAGGGAGGGTATGGGTTTTCGCTTTTATGTCATGAAAGAGACCGCATCGGTTAGGGGTTGGCTGATGTTAATTGGTCTTGGCCGACATCGGTAGAGACCTAGGTGGCCGGCACCAAAGTGAAATTGAACCGCGCCGGGTCAATGAAAACTCGGTGATGGTTAAGGTGACTAACAAATGATTAGTGATGATGCAAAATAGGGGTAAGGAATGGGTAGAGGGAAGGAAAATAGTCAAGGAAGGGCTAAGGGAAGGTGTATGTAGGGAAAATATGGTAAAAAGGGGTATTTGGGTGATGGTGGGGGTGGCAAGTAGAATAAGGGAGAATAGGTGTAAAATGAACTAAGATGGGTAAGGATGATAAGGGAGAATAGGTGTAATAGTACACTAGGAAAAAGGGGGAGTTGGTAGGGTTGTGGTTTGGGTAGGGTGTGGTGGGAAATAGCTATGTCATGTAATAGGTGTGTTGGGTAAAATGTATGTTAGGTATGGTCAAGGCTGAACAATGTTGTGTTTGATTGGTGCAGGTGAGAGAGCAGTTACGGATGTGGGACAGAGTACCACCTCTGTTGTAGGTGATATGGTCAAGCGTGAATGTAGAGGAGTGGAGGCATGTGATAGATGTAAGAATTATTGGGATTTGATGGTACCAGCATGTAGCTCAAGATCCTACTTTGATGGTCACACTCATCGATAGATGGGATTCAATGACCAACACTTTTCATTTTCCAATAGGTGAGATTACTGTTAGCCTAGAGGATGTATACAGGATCTTATGGTTGTCAATAGTTGGGGAGAAAGTCATTCTATTACATCGGAGGCCTCTAAGGAGTCTATAGTGGTTATTTCTTGAGAGGCGATGGCGGAGTTGAGATACTATTGCGTGAGCTTGATCTATGGAGACATGTACATGACCCATCCTCAAGAGATGAGGTTAGTTTTCCTTATTAAAGAGGTAGTGTGTTGTTTTTCATTTCCAGATGGGGAGGGTGGGAGATTCCCATGAGCACTAATGGGATTTCTCTAGAACATGATGGAGGAGAGGACCTTTTTTCTTAGGCACTAACATTCCATGTGCAACAGACAGATCTCGTGGGCCTATGGGAGGCTATAGAGGTTTAGTTTGTGTTGTACCTTCCTTCTTCACTGATGGGAATACAAGCACATCGTATGTGTGTCCAGCTTGGTTTTCCCCGACTCCGATGCATTAAATGTGGGATTTTTCCAAGTTGGTTATAGGTGTTGGGTACCTATTGGGGGAGATCACAGGGTAGCTAGGGCTACACATAAAGTTGCATGTTACAGGCGTGTGCTAGAGGGATTGTTAGGGGTTGACATTATTTGGAGGCCATATATTGGCTTCCCTTCCTATAGACACATGGAAATGGAATCGGAGGAGCTACGGTTTCTAGGGTGGATAAAGGGGTGTCATCCCGATGAGCATGAGATGATACCTGTTGACAGGGTCGATGATAGTTTTGGCTACCCTAAGATGCATATCCACCATTCCCATAGTACATGAGAGATGACGTGGAGAGGCATATGCCTCTACCATAACCAATTGTGCCAATAGGGTAGGAGGAGAGAGCCGGTGAACATGCAGATTGATGACACTAGGGTGGACCGAAAGATATAGGTAATGGTGGGCAAAGACAATACAGGAAGCACCATCGAGGCCAGGGTAGCCTAACTTAGCCACTATTACAGTTGAGAGGGACACATCAGGGGAAAATGGCCACCCTTTTGACACAACTTGGAGTAAGTACAGGAAAATCACTGGATCGAGGCATAAGTAGCCACTTTATAGGCATAAGTGGTAGCTATGTAGGCCTAGGTTATATATGGACAGTACCCACTTAGAGTGGTGATGGTGATGGGGGATAGGTAGCCTCCTTACAGGCATAGATAGAAGGTTTGCAAGGTCAGTTAGCCACTGCAAAGGCTCAGATCAGGCCCTATAGGATCGATCACACCGCAAGAACCTCCACAGCCGAGGGACAAGGACCCATATTATAGGTAGCAAAGGGGTCGTGGGTCCCATGATACAGGGAGGAGGGAAGGGTTCATAGGTATAGGGGTATAGCCATCATTAGCAGGAAATATCTCACGAGTTTTTATGAGACCTATGACACCACCATAGATAGTTTCAATGGTGAGATTTAGGGATGCCTTGAATGAGGCTAGATATCACCAGGATTAGCTAATGACTAAAAGGATAGATGTTCCCTCCTATGAAGAGTATAGAGAACAACAAGCAACGAGTGAGAGGATGAGATCTCACACACATAGCTCAAAGAGAACACATGGCCGTGGAGCCCCAAGATAGGTTCAAGGTGAGGTGACAAGATCATGGAGGCTAGACCTAGTTGCAGCCGAGCAGAGGTGAGACCTAGGAAAGGTGGAGAGATGTTGAGAGGGTAATGGGATGGAGGAGAGGAGGAGGATACAAATGATACTGGCATGGATATCAAGTGGGGTGATGATTAGTCACTATATATGATTATTATATTAATTTTTTTGATATATATCGGCCTACGTGCCAATGATAGTGAGGTTGTACATGAGATTTTTTGTGAGTTGATTATTATATTGTCCTGTGTGTTGAAGATTTTGAGGTTGTACTTGAGAGATACTTGTATTATTTTGTATCAATGTATATTTGATGGATACATAGACTTTCATTTATAGATGGTGAGATTGATGGTGTGGATGATGTACTTGTGTTTTGAAATTTCTATTGTTATTTATGTATGGATGGAAACTAGGTGGATTAGGCATGGTGGAGTCAGGTCATTTTAGGCATACTTGAGTTAGGTCAGCTAGGCATGATTGAGTTAGGTTAGTTAGGAATGGTTGAGTTAGTTAGGTCAGTTAGGCATGGGTGAGTTAGGCCGCTTAGGCATGGTTGAGTTAAGTTAGTTAGGAATGGCTGAGTTAGGTCGATTAGGCATGGTTGAGCTAAGTCATTTATGCATGGTTGAGTTAGGTTGGTTAGGACTGGTTGAGTTAGGTTAGTTAGGAATGGTTGATTGTGTTTTTAGTTTTTATTTAATTTTTGAGTTATTGGTAACATGAGAAATAAATGATGAGTTATATGTATGTTATGGTGTAAATTTCAAAAAAATTGATATTATAGAAATGTGTAATGATTGATTATATGTTTTGATGGTGTGATAAAATGGTATATATGTATGAATGATAAATTTCCAAATGTTATGAAAAATGGAAACTAATTAAGGGTGAATGTTAATAGAAAACATGTGTGAAAAATGGGTTATAGAAGAGTGGCTGAGCTAACCTAAGAGTGGTTGAGCTAACCTCCAAGGGCCCCATGCCTTCGAAGTGTTGCCTACATAGCCCCGTAAAAGGGCCTCACACCGATGTAGAGGAATGGGTTGGTAGGTTTCGGACATGATTGAGTCTATTTCATAAGCATGGTTGAGTCTAGGTCATATACATGGTTGAGTCTAGGTCATAGGCATGGTTGAGTCTAGGTCATAAGCATGGTTTAGTCTTAGGTGAAAGTGGAAATCTTTAAAATGTAGTTGTCGATGGTCTGGTCTTGTATAGGAGAATCAATAGGTGATGAAGAAGGTAGAATGGTAAGAGGTGACAAAAGAGCTACCTAATTGATAAGAACCATAACAAGGCTACCATAGCAAAGATTTTATTATGAACATAAGACCCTAAAGACATTGCATGATTGACTATGCTAAGGGTGAAGAAAGTCACATGATCACGAAATGTCATTTTACGGAAAGTCCCTTGAGAACATAGGAAATTAGGGTGAAAAGGCAATGAGGTGAAAATGGGTGGTTTTAGCGTAACTTAGTGTAAGATGGCATGTTTACCTGGAAAGAAACCCATGATCAAAATAGGCACATCCATGACGAAAAATTTATCATTTTCACTTTTTTCTTTTTTGTTTGATAGACTGATCGATGTGGGAAGTCTATATGGGATGATTATATTATCTCCTTGAGGTCTTTATGAAGTTGATCAATGTGGGAAACTTCTGAATCTTTTTTTTTTGCAAGGATAGTCCCTTTTTATAATAGATTATGTGCAGTATGGAAAGCTTTGTATAGCTATCCTTCGAGGGAGTAATCTATTTATAGCGGTGAGATAGAGAGAAGAGATGTCCCTTTTGAGGGAGTCATATCTTTGCTGGAAGTTTGACTCAAAGAGTTGAATCCCATTTTTCTTTTGAAATTATTTTTCGTTTTGGACGTTTTTAAGTCATGGACAAGACTATAGTGGAAGATTAGGCTCTTGTTTAGAAGACAAAACCATAACACACAAAGGTTAACTATGAAAGAGATGGTTTCAAATGATGAATGACCATGGGATTCCATCTTGAAAAAGATGAAAAGAATTACCGAAAATCATGTCATGAGTGGATTCATGGTACTCCTATTGAAGATATGCCTAAAAGGTGATGGGTAATCACATGGTTTCGTTTAGTCATTGATCATGCAAGAATATGTGATATGAAAGGTGAAGGGTGCTCAAGGGACGAACTTAAAATAGATAGAAAGTGATATAGGATTTGATTTAATAATAGAACAATCGAAGATGCAAGGAATTTAGGGTTTTAGGTTTGGGTTTACCTTTGAGTGAAGACAAACCGTAAACACTTGATCTATAGGTATGAGTAACGATATAGGGCCAAGACAATTACGAGAAAATTTTCCCCGTTTACTTTTCTCTTCTTTGGTTACATGTTGATTTTTCTTCAGGAAGAGGTCACCGACCTAGAAGGTTTTTTCATGGACATGTTTTTCATAGGCACGTTTGATACATATTTGGTAGATTTGGAGATGATCAAGAGCATTGAGATGATGTTCATCTAATATCTCAAGTTGTACCAAATGGTCCTGGCGAAAGTCATCATCATTAAGTATGTCTTGGACTGAAATGCAAAGAGGTGGAATCTAGACTTCGAGAGGCAAGACATCCTTAGCACCGTAGACCATAGAGAAATGCTTGGTAGTCGTCAAAGTGAAAATACTAGTACGATAAGCCCACACGGTGAAAGGAATGTGTGTATGCCAATCCTTCCCAATATCGTCAACTACCTTCATAAGAATTTTGTTCAAGGTTTTACTGGTTGATTCTGCTTGGCCATTTATTTGGGGGTAGTAAGGTCAAGAGAAATTGAGTTGAATTCTAGAAGCGTTGCAAAGCTTTCGTAGGGTGTTTTTTTAATTTCTTGCCATTATCGTGATGAGGTGGTGAGGGACACCAAAGCAACAAATAATGTGATGGTTGATGAATTCATAAATTTTCTCAGCTTTTTCTAGAAATGAGGGGGATGGATTATACCCATTTATTGAAGTATTTAGTAGTGATTATAATCCATTGATGACATTTTGAAGAATGAGGATTGATCTCTCCGAAAATATCTAAAGCCCTTTGAGAGAAAGGCCAAAGGTCTCGTGTGACCTATAAGGCATGACTAGGTGTGTGATGAATAGTAGCATGTTGTTGGAATTTCACACAATGTTTGACATAGTCACAACAAATGCATAGCTTTAGGGTTGGCCAATAATATCCTAAGAAAAGAATGCATTTAGCTATAGCTAAACCACTAAAGTGACCTCCACAAATTCCGTCATGAACTTCCTTGATGGTGTAGGGAATTTCAAAACTTGTAAGGCATCATAAGAGAATATTTTCAAAGCCACGTTTATAAAAATACCACTCATGATGATAACAAGATAAACCTTTAAGAAAGGCACATTGTCCATTACGAGTAAGATCAAGAGGTAGAATGGAAAGGGAAAGGTAGTCTGCAAACTGCTTATACCAAAGGTCACGTGGGTCAAGTGCAACGGATCCGACAAAGTTGACATCTCGAATTTGACATCTCGAGATAAATAAGAAGGTGATTATAAACTTTATATTGTGACAATGATTTTTATTTGGAAGGTGAAGCGGGTATCTAAGAATCTAGACAGACATGGTATCTCAGTAAATTTATTAGTAGAATACGGGGTGGTTTCAAGTTTATAATGGTCAAAGTTAGTCAAAATTATGTTAGACGGTGTTTGTAATTTTGTACTATTTCATTATAACACTAGTATCTACCATTGACTTGGTTTACAACTAGTTGAGAGTCCCCAAAGATATTAATTTATTTGACATCTAGGGAGATGGTAGTTTGAAGGTCTAATACGAGTGCTTCATATTCGGTGATGTTGTTAGTATAATGAAAATCTAGTTTAAAAGATAAAGGCATAGGTTCACCATTAAGAGGAATGAGGATAATGCCTGCACCACCTCCATGCTAACATTTGGAACCATCAAATAATAAGGTCATTTGTTAAGTGGTATCATGCAAAGAGAGGGTAGCAATGGATTTCTTTGGGAAATCGGAGTTAGAAGGATGATCTCCGGAGAGAGGTGCATCTCCAAGTTGGTCAGCGATGTTTTGGCCTTTGACATATTTTTTATGGATGAATTCGAGGTCTAGATCTACAAAAAGCATAAGCCAACGTGCAACATGTCGATGTTGGTAGAGTTTGGCGTACATAAAATGTAAGGGGTAAGTGTTAGTGACAACAAAGGTTTTGAGATTGAGTAGGTAATGATGAAGTTTAGTGGCAACAAAAACTAAGCCTAAGATTTTTTTTTCGGCATGGGTATATCTATTTTCATTGTCCAAAAGGGTACGACTTATGTAGTAAATGGATTTCTCCCTATGTTTCTCATCGTGATGAGAGAGCATGGCCCCAAAGGAATGGTCAGTAGCAAAAATGTAAAGGTAAAATGGTTGGTCATCCTTAGGAGGAATGGGCATAGGGGTGTGAGAAGGTATTTTTAAGGCGTTAAAGGCTTTTTGTGGCATTCATCATCCCATTTGAAGGAGATGTCCTTTTTTAGGAGATGATGAAATGGCAGGCAACGGTTGGAAAGTTTTGAAATAAACTGACAAATAAATTACAAATTACCTTAAAAAATTTGAAGTTGGCATAGATTAGTAGGTGGAGGCATTTTGAGAATAGCCTTTACTTCAAAGTAGGATTGACTTCTATGCCACACAAATAAATAATGAAACCAAGGAGCTTTCTTGAGAGCAACACAAGACACACTTATTAGGTTGAGGGTGAACAAAATACTTGATGAGGTGGTCAAAGATGACCTTAAGTACCGTAAGGTGTTCAACTCAACATTTGGATTTGGCAAGAAGATCATCTACGTAGTCTTCTAATATGTGATGCATTATGTCATGGAAGATATAAGTCATAGCATGCCGATATATAACACCAGGGTTTTTAAGGCCAAAAGGCATTACACGATAGAAGAAGGTCCCCAAGGAGTGATGAAGGTTATTTTGTGTTGATCCTCTAGAGTGAGTAGTATTTTTTATAAACCGAGAAACCATCCATGAGTGATAACATCTTATGACCAGCAAAGGAGCTCAACTAGCCGGTCAATCCCTGGCAGAGGAAATTTTTTTTTGGGTAAGCTAAGTTCAAGTCATAGAAATATATGAAAATGCATAGTCCCCATGTCTCTTATGTGATATGAATGATGTTATAAATCCATTAAGGATAGTCAATGGGTAGGATGAAGGAAATTGAGAGAAGGCATTGATTTTCCTCTTTAACAAGAAGGCAATGCGAGGATGCATTTTCCATAGTTTTTTTAGGGGTTTGGCTTCATGAATGGTTATGATATTTTGGACCACAATGTTTGGATCAATACCAAACATATCAGCATAGGACCAAGAAAAAGTGTGGTTATGGTCCATGAGGAAAGAATTAAAAGCTTCATGTTCAGAACATCTAAAATTGGCCTATCTTTAAGATGTGTGGGTCGTCCCCGAGTATTAATGTTGATTTTGATGGTCGATTCATTTAACATGGTTTGTGTCTCGAAGGCAATGGCCAAAGTGAATATAAGAATCTTCCGCACCAAGGTAGGTGAGGATAGACTCATCATCTTGACATTGAACAATGTTAATAGAAGGTGTATCATCATCAATCATGTTAGGATACATGAAGGGAAGAGAAGAGGGAGCCTCACCATTGTGTTGATAAGTTAGAGGTCCCAGGGAAATTATGTTCATGAAAAAAGTTAGGAGGAATATATTTGGGATCTATGGACTCCGTGGGTGAAGGTGGTGACGTTGGTGAATGGGGTGGAGAAGGTTTTTTGTCCTCAATGAGGTCAATGCGGGCCTTATTGGAATACGCTGTGGAAAATCTAATTCCACCGTGATATTTATGTTTACAGTGTGGTACATGGGATGACAAGATGATGGCCTTGTTCGTAAAAAAAAAGATAAAGCTTTTCCATGTGCAATGGTGAAGGAAAGTTTTGGCGAAGCAAAGGTTAGTGAGAGATTGAAGGTCGATGAAAATGGTCATGTCTCTGGATGGCGCTTCAGTGAATATGTGGTAGTATCAAGTCCCCATATGTTAAATTGGTGTGAAGGTGGGAAGGACCATAAAGGAAAACCTTTCCTATTTGATAGTCATAATGAGAATGTAGGTGTAGGTTTCCATACTCTTGCAGAGTGAGGAAGGTGTTGATATTATACAGTGGTACTCCCCTAGAGTGAGGTGTTGAAAAACACTCTCTAAGGGATTGGTAGTAGATATGTGGGTAGCGGGGATAGATGATTTACTAGGCGATTAGGTAGGAGGGGTATCGCTTCGTTGGGAAGTAGATGGGCCAGCTGCGCAGAGGTTACGACGGCAGAAGAATAGAATAGTTAGGTGTGGGAGAGGTGGCGATAGCAGACTGTGCATGGGACTCGTGGATGAAGGAGAAGTGCGGATAGTGGTAGATGCCTTAACTAGTACAAGGACATCATTACATTGGTACAACATGTTACAAGTTTTTAATGGTGACCGGTCAATCGGGATAGTATAGTTATGTCCTTCAAGTTCAAATTCTACACAAAGGTGTAAATTTGAAGGAACATTACCCATGACATGAATATAAGGTTAGACGAGAAATAGGTTATACTAGAACTCTCCCTCGAAGATGTAGAACAATTCGAGACAAAGGTAAGGGCCTCTTATTTCCAAATCATTACACCCCCGAATGGTATGAAGGTGAACACGACATTCAGTGTGATTGGGTAACATGGGATCACCTCTCAAGTTGTGGGTCTTGGGCTCGATGTGAACCTCTATAGAAGGCCAAATTCCTCTTCCTAAAATAAGTGCTACAATACTCATAATGCAAGAAAGATGGCTAACTAGACATATACTAAAATTTCAAGGGATTAGGGAGAGAGATTTGCAAGGAAATAAAACCTATACTAGAAGTTGTGATGCACCAAAAGAAGGGTTTTGTTAGACAAAATTCCATCTTGCCGATGAATAGAGATGATCATGAGGAAGAATAAACATGCATTATAAACCCAATTTACATATAGTACTTCACTCATTGATAAGCAGAATGACCTCAAAAACTTGCAAAAGAAACCCTAGTTGCACAACATTCACTGCGCAAACATGAGAGATGTAAATAGAAGCAAAATAATCATGAAAGGACATATAACTGATGACAAAACATAATTTTCATTACTTCAAGCACTTGCATAGTGCATCATTACATCAGGGAAAAGGCATAGGCTTCCATTACAATTTTAGAAGAAAGGATTGTGAGCCTACAAATTCACAACAACTCAGCTTGTGAAGAGAGGGGAAACTTGGAAAGTGTCTAACCCCTTCAAATAAGCACCCCATTTACATTTATGGAAAAATTGCTGAGTAGTGAGAGAAAAAAGGAAGAAACCCTAGAATTTAGGCTAGAATGTAGGAAAAAATTAATCACTGTTGTTGGCCATGTTTTCCCATTTATTGCATCTCCGCCTTTCGTGACACCACTCAAGAAATGAGGAAAAATTGAAAATTTGGAATGTAAAACTTCTAAAAATTCATCTTCTAATGATTTAATGGTGCAACTCTCTTTCTCCCAATTCCAATGACTATAATTTTGTGAAAAATGGGTAACCAGAGAGGAAAGTTGTGGCCTCTTGATATAAATTTACTTTTTAGGGTCTGTAGGGCATTGTGCTCCATCAGATCTCATAAATTCAAAAATTTGAATTCTCCTTCATTTAATTAAAAATTAAATTTCAATAAATTTTGAGTGCCCTTGGATACGTCTTGGGGAAAAAAAGGTTGATTTTTGGATTGGAAGGGTGTTTTAATAAAGTGGCTCTGTTAATGCTTAAGCTAGCCACTCATCAAGCTAATCAAGAGTTATCTCCTTTCATAAGTATGACGAGCTACTTGATTCAACTTCACACCTACTGCATTTTCTTTTAGCTTGAATCATCTTCTTTGAATCATGGTCCATGAACTCATTCTTCACACGTTGTCGTCGTATTGAAACATCCCCACTAGTGGCTCCTGCTTGGCTACTTTGACCTCTCGACACATTACCAAGCTAAATGGAAACATCCCGACCACACTAACTTGGTCTCTCCCGAGACCCATGTGTGACATGATATTCATGTGGCTTACAACCCAACCTATTTTCCCAAAGTGTTTTGGGTGATATACCATAATGTGTTGACTCGAGAAACTCAAAGTTATATTTGCATTTTTATTGGCTTACAAATTTGTTTTGGTCCACCAACATTTTGACATCTCGACTTGAGCTCCTCGAGTGCACATCATACACACCACCTCATACTTCCCCCAAAACTCCTCATCAATGACTCAAAGGCAGGTTCCTTACTACTGACTGACCGAGCTAATATGCACCGAAGTTACTCATTTTGGGCTCTTCCTTTGTTGTCTCACCTATTAATTAACTCTTCACGTAACCCCATATTGACTCAGTCCACTCATGAATGGATTCCACATGTAACTTGAATGGGCTAATGATCCTTCATCCTACATTTCACTTAGTTAAATGGATATCATCCAACCATATCGCTGCTTCTAACTTTGATCTCCAACCCTCTTCACAATGTCCGACTCTCTAAAAACCCAAAATCTAAATTTCAAAGTTTTGGCATTTCAGCTTCTAACTATCAAACTAGCTCGACATTTTTGATCCCAAAAAATCTGGAATCCCAAACCAATAGTTGTAAAGAAATACTCTAATATCATGACTCATGAGGATGATCCGAAATGACTTGTCGACTCACTTCATCACGATGCCTACCCGCAACCACCATTCAATTCATGCCACTAATTTGTTCCTCATCTATGAGCTTGATCTAACCTCTATCACTTCACCATGTCAAGTTGTTGAATTATCTCTCTAAACTTCCCACCGATCTCGTGTTCCTACCTGCATTTGGTTTACTAAACCAATACATGATTCACTCGTCAAATAGGCTTGCATTTTCTCAATCATCCCTTGTGTATCTTGAGTTACCTGATATCTCATTTCACGAGCTCTCCAATGTACAAGGTGACTATCCTCCACTACGACGTTGAGATCAATCTTCTGTGAATACCCTGAGAAATCATATCCTACCTCTTCCTGCTCAACAATTCCGAGATCTACTAAGCATCTCCTCACATACACCAAGCAACTTAATCTCAAATTGTTCCCCTCAATCTATTCACAAGTATTTTAATGCTTCTAGCTAAAATCAACCTCCTTTACTACCTATATCAACTTGGTAGAAATTTGTCCCCATTCTCACATTCCAATGTTCATTGTTCCTATCACTTCTTAGCTTGTATTTTTGTTTATACGACAGCATAACTCAAGAATTTAATGAACTATTCATTAAAGAGCCCTCTTTCCTACACCAGCTTATACATCCCATGTTCATGGCCACTAAGCTAAACACCAAGTGATGCCATTGTTCTTCATGACAACATCCCTTGCAAGCAAAAACCGTGTTATCCCCTATTATGTAATGAGCTGGTATTCTCCTCTCGAATAGGCCTACCCGACTCGGCACCAATAAGAAATTGTATGATAATGCATTAAGATATCTTTGTTATAATTTTTGAGCCCCTCAAAGTTAAAAAAATGTGACTCGATTCATTCTTCTCGCTTCTTCCATGTATTGGTTATAGCTCGCTCCTTAAAAGATCTTCTTTCTTGCACAAAATCGATTTCCTTGGCTCCAATGTTCGAGCTCATAAACTTGATCTCCTCTTTCCTAGCCCTTCGATGTTTCCCTTCATCAACATTTTTCTTTCTCGACTCATGTTTACAAACATTTCTTCAAGATACTTTGACCTAGGTTGGGCACCTTAATTTAAGAGTGGCTTGAACCGCTAAACCCTAACTTGGTTTCATAAATCGATCTATAGGTCAAAATTTCATGAATACCCAAAGATCCTATAGTTTCTTTGGCTGGGAAAACCTGAATTGATTCATTCTTACCTTGGATGAGCCGAGATAACACTTAGTTCATTTCTTGCAACATTTCCCTTGGGCTGAATGGTGTCGAGCCCCTTTTGAAGATCTCGGTCTTGAACATTATCTTTCTCTACATAAAACTGACCCAACACTTATGGCTTATCTAAGTAACATCAAGCTCGAGTCATCAACCTACTTATTAAATCAGACCCAATTTAATTAACCCAAGATACATTTGGGATTTAGTACTTCCTCATGGATATATCAACATGCATTCGAAGAGGTAATCACTAAATAGCTTGCTTAAAGCATACTTTTTAAACCTTCTCAACTTAATTTATTGATTTTAATGAATTAATACCCATGGTTTTAATCAATTAATACCCATGGTTTTAATCAATTAATACCCATGGTTTTAATCAATTAAGTGTACCATTCTAAGTACACCCCGATATTCTTCAAGCTGAGAAAGAAAGAAAAAAATCTGAAGTGATTAATCTTTTGGTAATGCCACATATGTATCTTAACACAAGAATTTTCTTGTAGATCCCTTAAATGTCTTATGAATAAGTCTTTTGGTCTCAGGGTCCACTAGACATCCTCTTTGTGCAATTTTTTCAAGTGTGGAAAAATTGGAGAACATTTTTCGTGACCTCTTAGGGATTCTTTCCTACTAAGCATGGTTCCATTAACCTTTTCTATCCATTGGGCATGAAGTCATAACTGTCAATCTGAGACCTGATTCTAAACCATGAAACTCTTGACCTCCAAATACTTAAACATTATTGCATCCTACATCCCAAAATTAGAATGACTAGCACAAAATAAAGGATAATAAAGGAAATTGACCTGAACATAATATTATAAGTGCAAAACACATTGAATCTGGTGATTTCCTAGCTGACAAAACACATTGTGAAGTCTTGAATGAAACATATGGTAGAATAGGGACACTATACAACTCCATTACAACTTGAATCTTTCCTTCTTTTTAAAATTTCATCTTCAAAATGTTAAAGCGAGAGAAATGATGATACATAACACACATAAAAATTGAAAATCATACATGCTTAATATGAAACACACAGAGTGTGCCAAGAATTTATTCTCCTAAAATCAAACCTATCCCTAATCTAAACTAGCCAGAAGCACGGGTGAGCTAAAAAAACCTGGCAACTGGTAATACAAATTAGCTTCCACTCCTCACAATAGGAAGCCATGCAAATGATGTGGTAATGGACATAGGCGAGACCGAGAGTGAAAAATGTAAAGAAGCCCAATTCTCCACTTGGTTGACCAAGGCAGCAATTGGGAAGAGAAAATATGCCTCTTTTAGTTGCTCTACATTTGTCTTATAGATTGATTAAAACCTATCATTAGAACTCGAAAATCATCCCCACATTCTCAAGTAAATGTGATTGGTCATGATCTGTTCATTTGTCTTCAAAGAATACAAATACCTTAAGGGACATGCTTTATCCCTTTGAATATGACTATTACTCCAAGTTTTGATTTGAACAAAAACGTCCACCAAAAGGCATCCTTGAATAAGGTGATTGTTTATGATCTGATTTTCCTCTATCCCCCATTTATAGAATTAACCTCTTCTCCCAGATGAATAAATGATCCCAAAGTGATGTTTCCTTCATTTTCTTTTCCTTCCTTGACAATGAGAAATTCTTCCACATGAAACTATTTTGGGTTTCTTGTAGCCTCAAATGAACTTACCTTGAAAGTCACTACAAGTGTTTGAAGCATACCGATCATACAAGAGTTCTAATTTCATTTGATTTTTTTTTTCTATATCTCTAACCTCCTCATCCCACATGAAACCTGCAAGAACTAATTCTTTCACCTGTTGTTTTTGAGGAAAATTAAGGGAGGCACGACCTCCTTTGTTTTCTTCCACCATTTCTTGTTCATTAAACAAATTTGACTCCAAAATTGAGAGTAAGAAACTATCAATAATGTCATCTCCTCCCAAAGCGTCCAATTTTTAATTATTTTCTCCCATGTCATCCTCTCTTTCTTCAATTCCATGAATTTTTTTAGGTTTTTTATTTCTCCAAATGTTTCTCAAGAGGGTGACTTGAAACTGTAGGAACTTCCTGAATGCTTATTTCCAAGGAAAATGCACTTTATGTTGAAAACCGTGAGATAATGAAAGAGCAGAAATGGGAAACTTCCATAAGCTTGTGTGCATTGAAACATTCCTCTAAACCTGATGAATAATCTACTTCTCCAATGTCTAGTTGTTGAAAATTTCATTCTTCAAACATCAAGTCCTCCGAACTAGCAATTTTTTTTCACCCTATTCTTCATTCTCAAACATGAAATTAGAAAGATCAAATTCATCTAAGAGATCAAAGTTTTGTATGAATGAATAAAGGGTAGGATTTTAAACCTCCAAACTTGCATAGGACCCTTATAAAACTGCATGATACTTTTTCACAACCTGAAGCTTTTCATGACTAGTTGTAGTATGTGGTAATGACTTTAGAGGAATAATGCAACATTCCAAATATTCTCCAAGTTCTTGACATGCATGGTAGATAGGGTCATTACACTTATTAAAATTACCTTCTACACTTGAGATTCTTCCTTCTTCAACTTGCACATATCATTCTTTGACTGAATTTGTAATTGGTGAGGAATCAACAGTCTCCCAAAATATAGTGCCAATATGTATGTTGCACTTATGACCACATAAACTGATTCTCATCATCCTCTTATACTTGTTCTTTTTCAAACTTATTTTCCACCGTATGCTCTTGAATCTCAACCCTAGATTGAGGCTGCATTAGCAGAGAAACTTGCTTTACATTCAATCTTGCAGCCCATTCCATATTTTTTGAAATTTCATCCTTATTAAGCTCCTTAAAATTATCTTCTTCATCTTTAGTATAATCATGTGCTTCCCAAAATGGATTTCAAACTTTAAGAGGAGGGGTGGGTTGGGATTCAATGACTTCCCTCACTATTTGAGATAGTAGAATGGGTTCAACTTTTTATCCTTGTGGCCCTTGTAGAAAAGAATGAACTTTAGAAGAATTAGGCATGGGAGATTCATGATGGGATAGAAAGATAGGAGAGGCAGGAATGGAATTCTCAAAATGGGAAGTCAGGTGAAAATATTGAAATTTGAGTTTTAGACTGAAATGACATTGACTGGAAATTGGAAAGAGGACTCTAAGGTGGTGACATAGGACTTACCCATCAACAATATTGCATTGGATCAACCTCGTAGGCATCTATTTCTTCGATCAAACCTTTAAGTTATGGTATTAATTAAATCATGAAACCAATATTTTCCTACGGATTTGTCAAACTTTGGTATAAGGCCAACCCATGGACAAGGTACACCAATCTATTCTTGAATGCCTTCATTTGAGTTATGGATTTAGATTGTACCATACACCTACCTCCGTACTTTGAAATCTTAGCTTCAACGTCTTCACCGTAGGATAGCCTCCATTATCTGCATGTTCTCGATCTTGAAAAGTTACATAGTTAGGTGAAAACCAAACTGATAATTACTTTTCTAAGAGGGATATGAATGTGGTTGATTCTCATCATAAATTGGAGCTAGAGGTGTGTTAAAATAGCTTGAAGATGGAAAGTGTTGTTGCTTAGTGCAAGTGAGAACTAAAATGAGGAAATGAAACAATGATTGCACAACTTCATCAATGGGTGAAAAAATGGAAAGATGTGGAAGAAACAAGGATGAAAATGGGTAAAAAACAAAAGTCTGCAACTTAGAGAGTGGGTTACTTATACCAATGGAGTCTCCAGTTGTGCTTGGGTATACCTCCTAAGGCTAAAATTTCACTAAGAGCACAAAGAAATTAATGAAATGAAGTGAACACAAATACAAAATCATGTGAAAGATATGAATCTTGTATTACTCTGGGATACTTGTGAAATGTAAAAATTTCATCTACTTCCCATCGAGTGTGCCAAAAATTGTTATCACCAAATCACTGCACCCCCCAAATGGCCTGAAGGTGAACATGACATTCGGTGTGATTGGGTAACATGGGATCACCTCTCAAGTTGTTGGACTTTGACTCGAGGTGAACCTACTAGACAAGGCCAACTTCCTCTTCCTAAAATAAGCACTACACTACTCCTAATGCAAGAAAAATGGCTAACTAGACCTATACTAACATTTCAAGGGATTAGGGAGAGAGATTTGCAAGAAAATAAAACCTATACTAGAAGTGATGATGCACCAAAAAAATTGTTTTTTAAACAAAATTCCATCTTTCCGATGAAGAGAGATGAGCATGAGGAAGAATAAAATACATTACAAACCCAATTTATGTACGAATCTTTGCTCCTTGATAAGTAAAATGACTTCCAAAACTTGTAAAAGAAACTTTGGTTGCATAATTCACCTGCAAATATGAGAGAGGAAAATAGAAGAAGAAAAATCATGAAAGGACATATAAATGATCACAAAACATAATTTCCATTACTTTAAGCACTTGCACAAAGTGCATCATTACATCATGGAAAAGGTATAGGTTTCCATTAAAATTTTAGAAGAAAGGCTTGAGAGCCTAAAATTTGTAGCAGCTCACTTGTGAAGAGAGGGGAATCTTGGAAAGTGTCTAACCCCTTCAATTAAGCACCTAATTTACATTTATAGAAAACTTGTTGAGTGGTGAGAGAAATAAGGAAGAAACCCTAGAATCTAGGTTAGAATGTAGGAAACAATTAATCATTGTTGTTGGCCATGTTTGCCCATTTATTGCATCTCCACCTTTTGAGGCACCACTCAAGGAACGAGGAAAACCTACAAATTTTGAATGAAAAAATTCCAAAAATTCATTTTGTTGTGATTTCATGGTGCAACTCTGTTTCTCCCGATTCTAACGACTATAATTTTGTGAAAATGGGCAACCGGGAGGAAGTTGTGGCTTCTTGAGAAAAATTTTCTTTTTAGGGTCTCTAGGGCACTGTGCTCCATCAAATCTCATAAATTCAAAAATTCAAATTCTCTTTCATTTAATTAAAAATTAAATTCTAATAAATTTAAGTGCACTTGGATATGTCTTGGGCAACAAATAGGTTGATTTTTGCATTGGAAGGGTGTGTTAATAAAGTGGCTTTGTTAATGCTCACTACCAAACTTCATCGAGCTAATCAAGGCGAGTTAGCTCCTTTGCTAGGTATGGCGAGCTACTTGATTCAACTTCACACCTACCGTAATTTCTTTTATCTTGAATCATCTTCTTCAATCATGGTCCATGAACTCATTCTTCACACGTTGTCGGTATTGAAACATCCCCCACTAGTGGCTCGGTTGGCTACTTTGACCTCTTGACACATTGCCGAGCTAAATGGAAACTTCCCACCACACCAACTTGGTCCCGAGACCCATGTGTGACATGATATTTATGTGGCTTACAACCCAACCTAGTTTCCCAAAGTGTTTTGGGTGATATACCATGTTGTGTTGATGAGAAACTTAGTTATATTTGCATTTTTATTGGCTTACCACTTTGCTTTGGTCCACCAACATGCCGACATCTCGCCGAGCTCCTCATACACACCACCTCGTACTTCCCCAAAAATCCTCGTTGAATGACTTGGTGGGTGCCTTATTACTCGACTAAGATCTCGTGGAATATGCACCGCATTATTCATTTTGGGCTCTTCCCTTCATTGGCTCACCAAATCAATTAACTCTTTACACAACCCCATATTGACTCATTCCATTCATGACTATATTCCACGTGTAACTCGAATGGGCTAACGATCCTTCATCCTAAATTTCACTAAGTTAAATGGAAAACATCCCACCATGTCACTACTGCTAACTCCAAGCTCCAACCCTCTTTGCAACCTCCGATTCTCTAAAAACCTATAACTTTGAATTTCATAGTTTTGAAGTTTCAAACTTTGGAAGTATCCAACTTGCTCAAAGTTTTTATCCCAAAAATCCAAAATCCCGAAATGGATAACTCCAAAGCAAGACTCGAAATAGTGACTCATGAGGATGATCTGAAATGACTTGTTGAATTATTTCATCGTGATACCTAGCTAAAAACACCCTTCAATTCATGCTACTCGTGTTGTTCCTTAGCTACAAGCTCAATATAACCTCTATCACTTCACCATGTCAAGTTGTTGAATTATCTTTTAAACTTCCCACCGATCTCGTGTTCCTACCTCTATATTTTGTTGATCGAACCGATACATACTCCACTCGTCATGGGCTTGAATTTTCTCAAGCATCCCTTATGCATCTTTAGTTATTTGATAGCTCATTTCACGAGCTCTCCAAAGTAAAAGGCAACTATCCTCCACTACGATGCTAATATTAATCTTCTACGAATACCCTAAGAACTCATATCCCGCCTCTTCCAGCTCAACAATTCTGATATTTGCTAAGCATCTCCTCACATACACCAAGAAAATTAGCCTCAAATCAGGCCCCCTTTGATCCATTCGCAAGTATTTTCATGCTTCTAGCTAACAAGAACCTCCTATACTACCTATATGAACTTAGTAGACATTTGTCCCTATTCTTGCATTCCAATTTTCATCGCTCGTCACTTCTTAGTTTGCATTGTTGTTTTACGATAGGCACAACTCGGTAATTCAATGAACCATTCATTAACGAGCCTTCTTTTTTACACTGGTTATACATCCTATGTTCATGGCCACCGAGCTAAACATTGAGTGATGCCCTTGTTCTTCATGATGAAATCCCTTTGCAAGAAAACTAAACAACCCCTATTATGCAATGAGTTGGTATTCTCCTCTCGACTAGGCCGACCTGAAATTTGACACAAACAAGAACTTGTATGCTGCTACATTGAGATATCTTCGTTCTAATTTTCGAGCCCCCTGGTTAAAAACAATTGTGACTCAATTCATTCTTCTTCTCTTTCATGTATTGGTTATAGGTTGTCTCACGAGATCTTATTTCTTGCACCAAATCGGTTTCCTCGGCTCCAAAGTTTGAGCTCATAAACCCAAGCTCCTCTTTCCTATCCCTTCAATGTTTTAGATTCAAGTGACATTTTTTCTTTCTCGGATTCATGTTTCCAAACATTCCTTCAAGATACTTTAGTTTCACCATTTTCTTTACTTTTTCGAATGACAAAATAGATAAGGGTAGGGGCCTATGAGGAATACATGTTAGATGGGTTAGTTGGTGGTTATTGCACATGTTTTGACTTCTCGATCCACAACTGAATGTGAGAGCTTCCTTTTGGCTAGGAGGAACTACCTGAAATAGACAACAAGACCATAAAAGGGGAGTTAAATGATATATGACAGTGGATTTCCTAGCGAGTGCTAGCTCCAGGAAGTGTGATACTTCCTAGATGGTTGTCAATCCACTATTTAAAACAATTTAATGCCAGAAATAAAGGAAATCCTACTGTAGATGATATGATTTAGGTTTCTCAATCAAGTAAAATAAGAAAATCTTAATATAACAAAGGCTATGTTATGGTCGATCGAGAAAGGTAGGTAGTTTTCAGGGTGTTAGGTCTAGTCGTGGTTTGATTCTGGTTGTTAGGTTTTGTTCTAGGTCAAGGTATAAAACATAGAGACCGATGTTGATCTTCTACAACCGACGATGGTTTATGTAGAATTGATGACGGTTATGGGTAACCGGCATCAATAAGGTCGGGGTTAAAGAGAATCAAGGAAAACTAATTACACGGTTTGATCTGGGATCTGATAAGGAGGGTAGGGTGGATAAAGAGGTTGATAGGGGTATCAAGTATACTCAAGAAAGAACAACATGGTAGAATGGGTCATTTGGTAATGTGCGTAAAGGAAATATTTGAGTTATAAGCTAGAAAGAGATGGAGGAATGAGAATGCAAAGTATAAATTGATGACTAAAATAACAGTAAGTTAACTACACTAAAATGGACAATGTTGGTAGAAATGTACCTACTGTGATGCAAACTTGACGGTTGAATGGTAATGGCAGTTGATCAAAAGAATGGTGTTTGGTATCATAGCAGTGGCTCCCAGAATGATTGCATGAGTACAATGCTTCAATATCTATCCTGGTAATGGCTCTGGATGTCTGGATATGTGAAAGGATGCTAGTTCCACTTGCATGCAGCTCTAATCTCCCTCCTCTTGCTCTCAGAATGTGCTAACCCAAAAATAAGGTTTTTAGGTGAATAAATGGTAATTGACGATGGTTCCAAGTTGAGCAGCGTTTATGTTTAGGGGTGACCAAAGATCGGTTAAGGTGGGATTCCCTAGGTTTACTAAAATGGGCAAATATTTCTAATTTCTTGGGCCCATTAGTTTTTTCTCACAAATCGAATGAAAGCTTCCTTCTAATCGGTGAAAATGTGGTTAGAGATATTTTAGGGATTGATTTTAGGGTTAGACCAAATCATAGCTAGGTAAGACTTAGTTATTGTTAGTTATGGAAACATGCCAAGAATAGGTCTAGGGTGATGTGGTTGGATGAGATGTCTAGGTGAGGTGGAAATTAGGCCAATTAAGGTAATAAAATAATGGATATTGTGAGGATGGGTATTTAATTTAATTAAAATAATTGAATTAATTATTAATGTGGTGTGGAGGGGGGTGTGGTTAGGTGAGTATATTTGGGTTAATTATTCAATGGGGTGCCAAGGGGAGTGTGACCAAATTTTAGTGTCTACAACTTCGACCTAGGTTGGGCACCTTACTCCATGAGCGGCTTAAACCGCTAAACCCTAAATCAGTTTCATAAATCGATCTATAGCTCAAAACTTTCATGAATACCCTAAGCTCCTATATTTTCTTTGGTTGGGAAAACCTAAATTGATTCATTCTTACCCGTTGGACGAGCCGAGATAATACTTAGTTCATTTCTTGCAACATTTCTGCTTGGCATAATGGTTGAAAGGAACGATAACCAGATCATGCCAAGCCAAGAACACAAATGCTAATCAAACATCACGATCAATAAGATGAAAGCAATTTGCTAGAATAACTTTACATAAACATTTGCAAACAAATGAGTAGTAATAACATATATTATTATGGAACTCAATGCAATACATTGAGAACGGGCCTTGCTTAAATAGGAAAGGAATAACAATCTAAGAACTAGTCAAGGTCATAGATCAAGCCATAAATCAAGGAAATAACTAGTCATCAAAGAACTAGTCAAGACCATAGATTTAGGAGAGAACTAGACATCAAGGATCTAGTCAATACCAAATATCAAGGAAAGAACTATACCTAACAACTAGATAATATATCCTAATATCTAAATAAGATAAAATAAACATCCAAACACATAAGTGGGTGAGGATAAATACAATAAAGGTAAATAGAGTACCTAGGTGAACATGAGCTAAGGTAAATACCTACTCTAACACCCCCTCAAGTGAAGCTAGGGGCTAAAATAGATGTGGCATGTCCACAGATGAGTCCTAACAACTAGGCTCTCGATGAGGTACTCATTTATAAGAATCGGGAAAAAAGGGACACCGCAAGGTACCCAAAACCAAGAACAACAAAGTGAAGAGAGTAAAGACCCACTCCAAGGCATCCCAAGAAGCTTGGCTCAAAAACTCGTACAATGTCAAGAATTTTGGTGTGCACCGTGGTCCAATCCAATGCTCGATCACAAAACTCAAAAACAACTGACACTGGGCTCCACAAGAATAGCTCCATACAAGGAGACTATCAATGGAGTGATGTCGAAAGTGCAAAAAAAATACCAAACATAATTCGATCAAGTGCTGCAAGTAGGTGTACCACAATTCAAGAACAATAACTAAAGCAATAAGGGCAAGGACACAAAATATAGAGTGACATGATCCAAGAAAAGCCAAGGTAACAAGGCAAGGACACAAGACCTGAAGAAGCAAGATCAACACCACACCCTCCCATACTGCTGAATGGGTGGAGTGGCGCTACAAATCTGTATGAGTTGTCAAAACAACTACTCAAACACTGACAAACTAACACTAGGCTCCACTAGAATAGCTCCCCCATAAGAGAGACTGTCAACATGCCAAAAGTGTCAAAAATATAGATACAAAATCTCTCAACAAACAAGAGAGATACACTACACCTACTAAAGAAAAATTCTCAAAACAAGAAGCATCACAATGCATAAGGTATAGAAAGTGGAGCAAGAGGCCTAATGGTGGAGGATCCATGCCTGTAGAGTCCTCTCAATGAATTCCTATGTCACCACCACGAGTGATAAGATATCCACCCCAAATCAACATGGATGGATGAAGAAGATGCCTACATATGACTTGGTGTAAAATGCACAATGGGTGCATGCAAAAGAACATCAGAATGTGTGTCAGGTTGATCATGTCTAATAAATAAAATATCAGGTTTATCAAACCCGAGTGAAGGTGCATAACTCATGTGTTGCTTATGATCCTCAGAAAGAGTTGAGTGAACAAAAAAGGAGCTTTGTCAATGTGTGATCCCAATGAAGTATCTGCTCGAAAACCAATGTCATGATGAGAATTCCACTTAACATGTGGAATAGAGGAAATAATACCCTGTGAATGTCTGTCAATGACTCCGCTAGTGAGACCCATAGAACGGAGCATGCAAGAATGGAATGCAGTGGTATGCTTCTCAAAAAAGCCATGCAGCTGAGCAGAAGTAGGATACACAACATGTGGTACTGTAATAGGCACAGATGTGGAAGAGCATGCAGTAACAAGCCTCATAGGTTTAGAAGCATCAAAAGTAGGTTCAAGCTCAAAGACTGACAGATCAATGTTAGTGGGTATAAGAGCAACAACTATAAGTGGACTAGGAGCATGGATATGGTTGTCCACAATATGATGGTGATGTTGTAGGCTAGCAAGTTTGTTCTGCAGGGAGTGTATTATTGTATCCTTATCATGAATGAGTGATTGTAGAAGAGAATTTTACTTCTTGAGTGATCTATTTTCTTCCACAAATTTTACAATATCCTCTTGAAGTCCACATACTTCAGAGAAAAGCATATCATTCTCAGAATCCATGATAGGTACAAACTATAACTCCAAAAAGTTTAGAATGTCGCTCACCAAAATTACTTCCACAATTGATTACAACACTCCTCCATATTTGGAACTTTATTTTGATGCTCATTATAAATAGGAAGCTTTAGTGTACATGGCCATTTTACTGCATTCACAAACTTAGTTTGACGTGCTAATGCATTTCATGTATATGAAGTGTCTAAATGGGGCAAGATATTGGCGATGGGAGATAGGTCACTCCAGCTTTCTTGAACTAGATGTTATGTTTTCTTTTTGTAATAGGAACTAGAACATTGGAATCTTCTTCATAGGTAAGATCGTGAAGCGTACAATTGGTTAAAGAGTCAGGTTGTTGCTAGAAAAGAGCATTTTTTTTAGGAACCGCCCTGCGGAAACCATTTTAAATCTAGTTAAGGTGGAGGTTATAGAGGTGTCATCTGAATCAAATAAATAAGTTCTTCTAAAATCAATTAGGATCTATCTTTTTTTGGTTATTATTTGTGTTTTTAGTTCCATTGTTATCGAATCATCCTGTCTATCTTACCAAATCTGGGTTTTTTTGTATTCCCAACTACTTGTATTTTTAGCATAAGTTGTTGCATTTTTTCAGCAAAGTATCATTTTATTAGTAATGGAAAGGGACCCTTAAACCCTCCTTTAATTATAAAAAACAAGAAATCATTAATATAATTTTATGTTATGTGTTGCACTAAGAAATCTAAAAAATTAAGCGCTATTAAATTGTATTTGTCTCAAGTTGTCAATTTTTTGGTAGAAGTGAAGACTAACAGCTACTAGCATCTATATATTCTAGTATATCTTTCCATCAATGTAAAGAACAATTTGTATAGCTTTAGGTTAGAGGGGCATGAATGCAAGACAAGAATTAAAATAACATCCACTAATATCAAGACTTTGTTATGTAACACCAACGTAATGGAATAATATACAAAATTAGTGGCCACTATCCTTTGAATATCACGTGGTAGAATTCAAATAACATATTGAAGTCAATGGAAACTAGGCTGAATTTTTTTTTTTGGAATATGTGTAATTGAGAAATTCATTAAAATTTGTGATGTCATGTAATATTCGTTGTCTTTGAACATGAAAGAAATAAAGTAAGCATCCAACCTAGTGGTTCCTAGTCTTAGAAGGTTGTATTATGAAATCAAAATGTAAGAATTGAGCTTAGTTATTGTTTGAGTCAAATCATTACTAATTGTCTTGTATGAAAGGCATTGTACCACTACCCTAACGGCTGTGAATCTCAATTCTTTGTTATGTTGCACCAATGAAATATAATAATCTTCTATATTAGGGGCTATGTTTATTCTGTAAAATCATTAATATATGTCTTGTCTTCAAATATTTTTTGTCTTGTCGTCTATTGGAATATCCAAGAAATGACTTAAACATCCACCCTAGCGGTCGCTAGTCTTAGAACATCATATTATAAAATATAAATATAATAATGGAGGTTAGTTAATTTTTTTGTCAAGTCATTACTAATTGTCTAGTATGTAAGACAACAACTACCCTAGTGGTCAAGCTAACCTCAAGTCTCAAAGTGATTTTGCGAAACAATAATTAATAATCTTCAACCTTAGTGGCCAATAGGTTTCGAATCTCATGTGATAGAATTCAAATATCATATTGAAATCAGCGACCACTAGGCTTAAAATTTCATTTGGAATTATGAGTATTAAGGAAAGTCATGAATATTTGTATTCTCTTGGAAAATTCATTGTCTTCTCTTGTCTTGGAACATCAAAGAAATGTAGTAAGCATCCACCCTAGCGGTCATTAGTATTTGAAGATAGTCTTGTAAAATTTAAATATAATTATGGAGCATAGTTAGTTTTTCATTCGATTTGTTACTACTTGTCTTGCATATAAGAAATAAAATATCCTACCTAAATCTAACCTCAAGATATTTTTGCAAAATTCAAATATAGTAATGGAGCATAGTTAGTTTTTCAGTCGATTCATTACTACTCGTCCTATATGTAAGACAACACATATCCTAGCGTTTGTTAACCTAAAGTCTTTGTGAATTTACACTAGTGTTATGTAATTATCTTTGACCTTAGTGGCCACTACGAATATCATGTAATTAAATTTGAATATCATGTTGTACTCGTAACCCACCAAAGCTAAAAAATTGGTGTTGGAGCTTAGTTCGAGCTTTTTTAGTTTTCAATGAGTCGTTGTTTGAATATCTTGAATGCAAGAAAATAATTATCCTAGTGGCCACTAATCTCAATTATTTTTTATGTTACACCAACGCAGTGGAATAATCTACAACCTTAGTAGTTATTAGGCTTTGAATATCATGTGATAGACTTTGAATAACATATTGAACTCAATGGCCGCAATGCAATTAATTTTTTTGGAATATGTGTATTCGGAAAATCATTTAAATTAATCTTGTCTTGGAATATTTGTTGTCTTGGAACATCAAAGAAAGAAAGTAAACATCCACCCTAGCGTTCGTTAGTATTAGAAGGTAGTATTGTATAATCCAAATATAATAAAGGAGCTTAGTTAGTTTTTCAGTGGGTCGTTACTAATTGTCATGTATACAAGGAAACAAATATCCTAGCGGCTGCTAATCTCAATTAGTTTTTATATTACACTAATGATTTTTAATAGTCTTCGACATTAACATCCACTAGAATTTGAATATCATGCTAGGATTCGGATATCATAATATAAAAATCTAAATATAATAATGCCACTTAGCTCATTTTTTAGGTGATTTGTCACTAGTTGTATTGTATGCTAGTCAACTAGTATCTTAGCGACCACTAGTCTCCATTCTTGTTTGAATAAATGTATTTAGGAAAATATTTAATATTTTTCTTGTCTTGGAATATTTTTTGCCTTGTGTTGTCTTGTAATAGCTAAGAAATTTTGTAAACATCCAACTTAATAGTTGCTAGTCTTGGAATATGGTATTTTAGAGTTTAAAAATTGTTACTTTAGATTGGCTCATTTATCAAGTAAGTCTATACTAATTATTTATACATGAATGTTTTTAAAAAGAAGAATTATACCTCTATGGCAGCTAGGTTAAACAACATTTTTCTTGATTGACTTTACAAAAAGTACATAAATATACAAGTACAATCTTGTATTAATATATTTCAAAAAATTCTAAACTCAACCAATGATATGTAGCATAATAAAAATTTATGGCATAACATAAGGTCCACAAAATGAAATATATGTTTTTAAATAGAATGATTAACATTTATCTTTAATAATATCTACGAGTACATATAATGTTCTTACCTTTTACTAAATATAAAAAAACTTGCTAAAAACATTACATTTAACTATTTATATGTGGGAAAACAAATATAAATAACTATATATATCAATGTGGAAATCATGTAAGCATTAAATATTGAAATAATTAGTGATGATTATTTCTTTCATATTAAGAAATTCATTAAAGGAGGTCAAAATGATTACCTAACCTATACCAAATTAAACCATTACGATTTTAATTTTTTTTTTTAATATGCGAATCGTGTTTTCAGCAACTAGGGATAGATGCCACCACTTATGGGAAAGAATAAATGCATGATGGAGAACAAAACATTCACAAAAATTAACTAGGGAGAGAGATCGAAGGATTGAAAAGGGAACTTGTTTAATGTACACGAATACTTGAGCTACGACTCAAACATAGAAAATGGGTTTTCGAAAGAATAAATATTGTAAAAGGGATTATAATTTCATCAAGAATGGTTAGAAAAAAAATGATGTTTAAGACAGAAAGCAAATTTTTTGACAAGGAGATGAAACAAAACGTAAAGGGGGAAAAGGGAAAGGTAGGGACAGATTGTGGTGCAAAATAAGAGAACTAGGCCAATATAGAGCGGCCGAAAAGTGCCCACCATATACTATGATACACATACAATAATATAGATGATTTTGATAAATACATGTTTTAGTAGTATTTAAAATTTTTACGTGCTTAATAATGTCTATTAAAACTCCATAATCTCTCTTAAACAAAGTATATGCAAGATTATATCTGAAACCTATTTTGCTTGTCTCTTTTGATTTTTTCCTTTGTGGGCCTCCTGATCTACACTCGTACCCGTGATCTATCCAAAATCACTATTTTTTGTCTCTTTTTGCACCCCAAATGAGATTATAATCATTGCCTCAACTTTCCGTTGAAAAATATGTCCAACAATCGAGCATTCGGACCAGAAAATTAGTGCCTACGCGTGTTGTATTTTGATTTTAGGAGATGTTTTTCTCGAAATTTCTAAATAAAAATGAAACCCTAATATATATTTCTCTAGTGTATTTAGTTTTTTCCAAATACATTCAAAAAATGAAATTCCAAAAATTGAATAAAAATTGGGAATAGGAGAATTTCAAAATTGAATTTCCCCTTCTTAAAGCGAAAGTGTGGGATTTTGATATTTCAAATATTTACATTTAATGTGTGGGATTTCTCATATCAAACTTTGAATTCACCTGTCATTAATATTTTCATTTAATTCGGGGGATATCATGGGATACTGGGAAATCAAATTTATTAATTTTAAGTACTTTTGAAACATGTGGGACAACAACAAATGATTCATTGTGAAATCCTGGGAAAACGAAAAATATTAATTTAATCATAATAAAAAACCATTTAGAAAATAGAAGTGAACATTTGTAAACTAAAATTTAAATTTTAAGAGAACGATATATGCACATTTATTATTAATTTTAATAGAAATCAAATTCACTATTTTTAAAATATAATGCACGTTAATTTGGGGATAGTGTGGGATAAGTGGAAATCAAAATTATTAATTTTACTTTAGAAACAAGTGGGACAACGACAATTGTTTCTTTGTGAACTCATAGGAAAATGACAAATATTAATTTAAGCATAGTAAAAACCATTTAGAAAATAGAAGTGAACATTTGTAAACAAAAATTTAAATTTTAAGAGAGTGATATATGCACATTTATTATTAATTTTAATCAAAATTAAATTCAATATTTTTTAAATATAATGTGTGTTAATTCAGGGGATAGGTTGGGATATGGGGAAATCAAATTTATTAATTTTCCTTTACAAACAAGTGGGACACTCGACAACTCTTTCTTTGTGAATTCATGAGAAAATGACAAATATCAATTTAAGCATTATAAAAAACCATATAAAAATAGAAGTGAAATTTTCTAAACAAATGTTTAAATTTTAAGAGAGAGATATACACACATATATTATTAATTTTTATCGAATGTGAATTCAATATTTTTTAAATATCCTGGACGTCAATTTAAAAAATAAATCCAATCAAATGTGACATCTTGTAAGTTTGAACCAGTTAATTACACAATTATATAATTGACACATTAATTAAGAAATTTTTAATTAGCGAAAAATTAACAAATACTTTTTACCTATAAAAATCCACATTATTAATAAAAGGAACGATAACCGTGAGTGTACCAAGCCAAGAACACAGATGCTAATCAAACACCATGATCAATAAGATGAAAGTAATTTTCCAGAATAACTTTACATAAACCTTTGCAAACAAATGAGCAACAATATCATATATTATTATGAAACTCAATGAAATACAATGAGAATGGGCCTTGCTTATATAGGCAAGGAATAACAATCTAAGAACCAGTCAAGGTCATAGATCAAGCCATAAATCATGGAAAGAACTAGTCATCAAAGAACTAGTCAAGTCCATAGATTTATGAGAGAACTAAACATCAAGGATCTAGTCAATACCATAGATCAAGGAAAGAACTATACCTAACAACTAGATAATATCTCCTAATATCTAAATAAGATAAAAGAAATATCCACACACATAAGTGGGTGAGCATAAATACAACAAAGGTAAATAAAGTACCTAGGTGAACATGAGCTAAGGTAAATACCTACTCTAACAATGGTGTCGAGCCCTTTTCGAGTCTTGAACATTACATTTCTCTACGTAAAATCAACTTTGGTGGTTATGGAATATCTAAGTAGCATCAAGCTCGAGTCATTGACCTACTTATTAACTCACACTCAATTTAATTAACCTAAGATACATTTGGGATTTGGTAATTCCTCATGGATATATCAACATGCATTCAAGAAGTTAATCACCGAATAGATTTCTCTAGCATACTTTAAAGCTTCTCAACTTTATTTATTTATGTTAATCAATTAATACCCATGATGATTGAAAGTGGTCATGCTAATACCAATGTACCATTCTCGAGTACACCCTAGTCTTCTTCAAGCCGAGAAAGAAGGAAATAAAATCTGAAATGATTATGAATCTTTTGGTAATGCCACATATGTGTCTTAGTAAAATAATTTTCTTGTAGATCCCAGAATGTCTTATCAATAAGTCTTTCAGTCCCAGGGTCCACTAGACATCCTCTTCGTGTAATTTTTCCAAGTGTGGAAAAATTGGACAACATTTTTATCGACCTCTTGAATATGCTTGCCCACTAAGCATGGTTCTAGTAGCCTTGTCTATCTCGTTGGGCATGGAGTCATAAGCTGTCACATTTGAGACCTAATACCGAACTACGAAACTCTTGACCTCCAAATACCTGAAAATTGTTCCATCCTACATCTTAAAATTAGAATGACCACCAAAAATGATGGATAATAAATGAACTTGACTCAAGCGAGAATATTGCAATTGTAAAACACATTGAATCTTGTGATTTCCTAGTTGAAAAAACACATTCTCAAGTCTTGAATGAAACATCTCCTGGAATAGGGACATCATATAACTTTATTAAAACTTGAATCTTTCCTTCTTTTGAAAATTTCATCTTAGACATGTTGTGCAAGAGATATGATGATACACAACACACATAACATTTGAAAATCATATATGCTTAAGATGAAACACATAGAGTGTGCCGACATTTATTCTCCTAAAATCAAACCTATCCCTACTCTACACTAACCGAGGAAGAATGGGTGAGCTAAAAACCTCGTAATCTGGTTGTGTAAAGTAGCTTCTACTCATCACAATGGGAAGCCATGAAGATGATGTGGTAATGGATATAGCTGATACTAAGAGTTACAAATGCAAACAAGCCCAATTCTCCACTTGGTGACCAAGGCAGCAATTGGGAAGAGAAAATATGCCTCTTTTAGTTGCTCGTATTTGTCTTATAGATTGATTGTAACCTATCCTGGAACTATGAAAGTCATCCCCACATTCTGAAGTAAATGTGACTGGATACGATTGTTTGTTTGTCTTCAAAGAATTCAAATACCTTATGGGACATGCTCTATCCCTTTGAATATGACTATTACTCTAAGCTTCGACTCGAAGAAAAATGTCCACGTAAAGGTATCCTTGAAGAAGGTGATTGTCTATGATCTGATTTTCTTCATGTCCCCCATTTATAAAAAAATATTCTCCCATATGAATAAATGGTCTCAAAGTGATGTTTCCTTCATTTCCTTTTCCTTCCTTGACAATAAGGAATTATTCCACATCAAACTATTTCGGATTGCTTGCAACCTCAAATGAAGTTAGTGGAAATTCAATGCAAGTGTTTGAATCATATTAATCATACAGACTTCTACTTTCATCTAAAATAAAATTGTTCTCGCATCTCTAACCTCCTCATCCCTCATAAAACCCGCAAGATATAATTCTTTCACCTATTGTTTTTGAGGAAAATTAAGGGAAGCACCTCCTCGTTGGTTTTCTTCCACCATAACTTGTTCATCAAACAAATTTGACTCCACAATTGAGAGTAAGAAACTATCAATAATTTCAAATCCTCCAAAATCCTATGAATTTGAATTAGTTTCTCCCGTGTCATCCTCTCTTTCTTCATTCCATTAATGTTGTAGGGTTTTTAATTTCTCCAAATGTTTCTCAAGAGGGTGAGTTGAAACTATAGGAACTTCTTGAATGCTTATGTCCAAGGAAAAAGGCACTTTATATTGAAATCCAGATGATGAAGGAGCAGAAAGGGAAAATTCCATAGGATTGTGTGCATCGAAACATACCTCCAAACCTCGATGAATAACTGCTTTCTCTAATGTTTAGTTGTAAATTTCTTCTTCAAACATCATGTCCTCTCGAATTGGTAATTTTTTCACACTGATATTCTTCATTCTCAAACATGAAATTAGAAAGATCAAATTCATCTAAGAAATCAAATTTGTGTATGAATGAATAAAGGGTAGGATTTGAAACCTATGAACTTGCATAGGACCCTTTTGAAACTGCATAATATTTGTTCACAACCTGAAGCTTTTCATGACTAGTCTGTAGTATGTGGTAATGAATTTAGAGGAATAATGCAACATTCCAAAAATTCTACAAGTTCTTGATATGCATGGTAGTTAGGATCCTTGCACTTATTAAAATTAACTTGTACACTTGAGATTCTTCCTTCTTCAACTTGCACATAATCTTCTTTGACTGACTTTGCAATTGGTGAGGAATCAATAGTCTCCAAAAATGTAGTGCCAATATGTATGTTGCACTATGAACACAGATTTATTCTCATCATCCTCTTGTACTTGTTCTTTTGCAAACTTAGTCTCCATTGTTTGCTCTTGAATCTCAACCCTATATTGAGGATGAATTAGGAGAGGAACTTGCTTTACATTCAATCTTGCAGCCCACTCCTTCATATTTTTTTAAATTTCATCCTTATTAAGCTCCGTAAAATTATATTCTTCATCTTTATTATAATCATGTTCTTCCCAAAATGGATTTGGAACTATAAGAGGAGGGGTGGGTTGGGATTCAACAACTTCCCTCACTATTTGAGATAGTGAAATGGGTACAACTTCTTATCTTGGTGGCCCTTGTAGAAAATAATGAACTTTAGAAGAATTAGGCATGGGAAATTCATGATGAGGTGGAAAGATAGGAGAGGAAGGAATGGAATTCTCAACATGGGAAGATGGTGAAAATATTGAAATTTAAGGTTTAGACTGAAATGAAATTGACTGGAAATTTAAAAGAGGAATCTAAAGTGGTGACGTAGGACTTACCCATTGACAATATTACATTGCGTCAACCACATAGGCATCTATTTCTTTGATCAAACCTTTAAGTTGAGGTATTGATTAAGTCATGAAACCAATGTTTTCCTCTCGATCACAAAATTTGGCATAGGGCCAACCCATGGACAAGGTACACTGAAGTTGTTCTGAATGCCTTCATTTAAGTTATGGCTTTAGATTGTAGCATGCCTACCTCCGGTTTACGCATCTTAAGTTACAACTTTACATCTTCATCTCAGTAGCATAGCCTCCATTATCTCAGTATGTTCTTGATCTTGAAAAGTTACATAGTTAGGTGAAAACCAAACCGATCATTACTTTTCTCGAGGGATATGAATGTGGTTGATTCTCATCATAAAATGGAGCTGGAGGTGGGTTAAAATATCTTAAAATGGAAAGTGTTGCTACTTTGGTGCAAGTGAGAACTTAAATGAGGAAATGAAACCATGATTGCATAGCTTCATGAATGGGTGAAAAAATGGAAAGATGTTGAAGAAACAAGGATGAAATGGGTAAAAAAACAAAAGTCGAAACTTAGAGAGTGGGTTACTTATACCAATAGAGTCTCTAGTTTTGTTTGGGTATACCTCATAAGGCTAAAATTTCACTAAGAGCACAACAAATTAATGAAATGAAGTGAACACAAATACACAATCATGTGAAAGATATGACTCTTGTATTATAATGGGATACCCGTGAAATGTAAAAATTTCATCTACTTCCCATTGAGTGTGCCAAAATTGTTATCACCAAATCACCGCACCTCGCAAATGGTCCAAGGTGAACATGACATTCGGTGTGATTGGGTAACATGGGATCACCTCTCAAGTTGTGGGACTTGGAATTGAGGTGAACCTCTGGAGAAGGCCAACTTCCTCTTCCTAAATTAAGCACTAAACTACTCCAAATGCAAGAAAAATGGCTAACTAGACCTATACTAACATTTCAAGGGATTAGGGAGAGAAATTTGCAAGGATATAAAACCTATACTAGAATTGGTGATGTACCAAAAAGGTTTTGCTATACAAAATTCCAGCTTTCCGATGAAGAGAGATGATCATGAGGAAGAATGAAAATGCATTAAAAACCCAATTTACATATAGTACTTCACTCCTTGATAAGTAAAAGGACTTCCAAAACTTGTACAAGAAACCTTGGTTACACAATTAACTCCGCAAATACGAGAGAGGAAAATAGAAGAAGAAAAATCATGAAAGGACATATAAATGATCACAAAAATAATTTCCATTACTTCAAGCACTTACACAAAGGCATCATTACATCAGGGAAGAGGCATAGGTTGTTATTAAAATTTTAGAAGAAAGGATTGAGAGCCTCGCAAATTTGCAAGCAGCTCGGCTTGTGAAGAGAGGGGAAACTTGGAAACTATCTAACCCCTTAAAATAAGCACCCCATTTACATTTATAGAAAACTTGTTGAGTGGTGAGAGAAAGAAGGAAGAAACCCTAGAATCTAGGCCAAAATGTAGGAAACAATTAATCATTGTTATTGGTCATGTTTTCCCATTTATTGCATCTCCACCTTTTAAGGAACCACTCAAGGAATGAGGAAAACATGTAAATTTTGAATATAAAACTTCCAAAAATTCATCTTCTGTTGATTTCATGGTGTAACTCTCTTTCTCCTGATTCTAATGAATATAATTTTATGAAAACTGGAAACTAAGGAGGAAGTTGTGGCTTCTTGAGAAAAAGTTTCCTTTTAGGGTCTCTAGGGCACCTTGTGCTTCATCAAATCTCATAAATTCAAAAATTCAAATACTCCTTCATTTAATTAAAAATTAATTTTTAATAAATATTGAGTGCACTTGGATATGTCTTGGGGGAAAAATAGGTGGATTTTTGCATTAGAAGGGTGTTTTAATAAAGTGTCTCGCTTAATTCTCATAGCCAGCTCACTCACCAAGTTGATTGGTGAGTTAGCTCCTTCATGCTAGGTGTGGCGAACTCCTTGATTCAACTTCGCACCTAACACCTTTTCTTTTATCTTGAATAATATTCTTCAAATCACAGGTCCATGAACTCATTCTTCACACATTTTTGGTATTGAAACATCCTCCACTAGTGGCTCGGTGGCTACTTTAACCTCTTGACACATCACCGAGCTAAATGGAAACATCCCGACCGCACCAACTTGGTCTCGAGACCCATGTGTGACATGATATCCATGCGGGTTACAAACCAAACTATTTTCCCAGGTTTTGGGTTATATACCATGTTGTGTTGACCCAACAACTTGGTTATATAAGAATATTTATTGGTTTTCCACTTTTATTTTGTCCACCTACATGCCGACATCTTCACCAAGCTCCTCGAGAGCACCTCATACACACCACCTTAGACTTCCCCTCAAACCCTCAAAGTGAATGATTCAGAGGGCACCTTAATACTAACCCAAATACGTGGAATGTGGACCGAGTTACTCATTTTGGGCTCTTCCCTCATTGGCTCGAGTGTCAATTAACTCTTCATGCAACTCCATATTGACAAATTCACTCATGACTTGATTCCACGTGTAACTCAAATGGGATAACAACTCCTTAATCCTACATTTCACCGAGTTAAATGGAAAACATCTCACCACTTTTCCACTTCCAACCCTCTTTGTAACCTTTGATTCCTTGAAAATCCAAAATCCAAATTTCAGAGTTTCGTGCTTTGGAACTATCCATCTCGCTCTATGTTTTTTATCCCAAAACTCTAAAATCTGAAAACATTGACTAACTCGTAGTAAGAATCGATATCATGATTCATGAGGATGATCTCAAATTAATTTTTGACTTGTTTCATCATGATGCCTACCTCGCAACCACCCTTCAATTCATGCCACAAATTTGTTCCTCATCTATGAGCTCGATCCAACTCCGTATCACTTCAACATGTGGAGTTGTGGAATTATCTCTCCAAACTTCCCACCGATCTATGTTCATGCCTCTACATTTTCTTTATCGAAATGATACATGCTCTACTCGTCATGGGCTTGCATTTTCCCGAGCATCGATTGTTCATCCTGAGTTAATTGATAGCTCATTTCACGAGCTCTCCAATGTGCAAGGAAACTATCTTCCATAGCGACACTAAGATCAATCTTCTTCAAATACCCTGAGAAATCAGATCCTGTCTCTTTTGGCTCAACAATTCTAAGATCTCATTAAGCATATCCTTACATACACCAAGCAACTTAGTCAAAAATTGGGCCCCTTTGATGCATTCATAAGGATTTTCACGCTTTTAGATAAAAGTAACCTCCTAAACTACCTATATCAACATAGAAGACATTCATCCCCATTCTTGTATTCCAATGCTCATTGTTTTTGTCTGCTTTAGCTTTTATTTTTTGTTATTCGACAAGAACAACTTAGTAAGTCATTGAACAATTCATTAATGATACCTATTTATTACACCATTTTTACATCCCATGTTCATGGCCACCGATCAAAAATTGAGTGATTCCATTATTCTTCATGACGACATCCCTCCTGTAGTAAGCCGATCGAGATACCCCCTATTATACAACGAGCTCATATTCTCCTCTCGACTAGGCCGACCCGCTCAACACCAACAAGCACCTATATGCTACAACATTGAGATATCTTCATTCTAATTTTCAAGCCCTCCTGGATAAAAACAAAAAAATGACTCGATTCGTTCTTTTATTCTTCCATGTATTTATTATAGCTCATCTCATGAGCTCTTCTTTCTTTCACCAAATCAATTTTATCGACTCCAAAGTTCAAGCTCATAAATTGGAGCTCCTCTTTCCTAGCCTTTCGATGTTTCAGATTTACCGACGCTTTACTTTCTCGAATCATTTTTCCAAACATTCCTTCAAGATACTTCAACCTAGGTTGGGCACCTTACTCCATGAGTTGCTCAAACCTCTAAACCTTGACTCGGTCTCATAAATCTAGCTATAGCTAAAAACTTTCACGAATACCCCAAGCTCCTATATTTACTTTGGCTGGAAAAACATGAGTGTATTTATTCTTACTCCTTGGACAAGCCGAGCTAACACTTAGTTCATTTCTTACAACATTTCCCCTTGTCTTAATGGTTTTGATCCCCTTTTCGGTCTTGAACATTACCTTTCTCTACGCAAAACCGACCTAACACTTGTGGCCTATCTAAGTAGCATCAAGCTCGAGTCATCAAGATACTTATTAACTCAGACCCAATTTAATTAACCCGAGATACATTTGGGATTTAGTACTTCCTCATGGATATACCAACATGCATTCGAAGAGGTTAATCATTGAATAGCTTACTCTAGCATACTTTCAACCTTCTCAACATAATTTATTAATTTTAATCAATTAATACCCATGATGATCGAAAGTGGTCCCACCGGGACCAATGTACCATTCTCGAGTACACCCCGATCTATTCAAGCCGAGAAAGAAATAAAAAAATATGAAATGATTCTCAATCTTTTTGGTAATGCCACATATGTGTCTTAACACTAGAATTTTCCTCTAGATCCCGTAATGTCTTATGAATAATTCTTTTGGTCCTAGGGTCCACTAGACATCCTCTTTGTGTAATTTTTCCAAGTGTGGCAAAATTGGACAACATTTTTGGTGACCTCTCGGGGATGCTTTCCTGCTAAGCATGGTTCTAGTAGCCTTGTCTATCTATTGGGCATGGAGTCATAACTGTCAATTTGAGACCTGATACTAAACCATGAAACTCTTGACCTCCAAATACCCGAACATTGTTGCATCCTACATCCCAAAATTAGAATGACCACCACAAAATGAAGGATAATAAATGAACTTGACTTGGAACATAATATTGTAAGTGCAAAACACATTGAATCTGGTGATTTCCTGGCTGAAAAAACACATTGTGAAGTCTTGAATGAAACATTTGCTGAAATAGGGACACCATAGAACTCTATTAAAACTTGAATCTTTCCTTCTTTTGAAAATTTCATTCGACATGTTGTGTAAGAGAAACGATTATACACAACACACACACAACAATTGAAAATCATACATGCTTTAGATGAAATAAGAAGAGTGTGCCGCACACGTATTCTACTTAAATAAAACATATTCCTACTCTACACTAACCAGAAGCATACATGAGCTAAAAAAACCCAAAAAATTGTTGTGCAAAGTATCTTCCACTTCTCACAATGGGTAGCCATGCAGATGATGTGGTAATGGACATAGCTAAGACTGAGAGTGAAAAACTGAAACAATCCCAATTCTCCACTTGGCTAACCAAGGCAGCAATTGGAAAGAGAAAATATGCCTCTTTTAGTTGCTCTTCATTTATCTTATAGATGCATTGGAACCTATCCTTGGAACTACGAAAATCATCCCCATATTATGAATTAAATGTAACTCGGCTTCACTATTCATTTGTCTTTAAGGAATCTAAATACCTTATGGGACATGCTTTATCCCTTTGACAATTGTTACTCTGAGTTTCGACTTGAACAAGAAAGTCCACCTAAAGGCATCCTTGAAAAAGCTGATTGTCTATGATGTGATTTTCCTCCTATCCCCCATTTATAGAAAACTCTTCTCCCATCTGAATAAATGGTCTTGAAGTGATGTTTCCTTCATTTCCTTTTCCTTCCTTGACAATGAGGAATTATTCCACATGAAACTCTTTGGGATTTCTTGCAGCCTCAAATGAAGTTATTGGAAAATCACTGTAAGTGGTTGAATCATACTCATCATACATGAGTTCTACTTTCATCTGGAAACAAATTTTCTCTACATCTCTAACCTCCTCATCCCACATGAAACCTACAAGATCAAATTATTTCACCTATTTTTTTGAGGACAATTAAGGGAAACACGACCTCCTTGGTTTTCTTCCACCATTACTTGTTCATCAAACAAATCTGACTCCACAATTGAGAGAAAGAAACTCTCAATAATTTCATCTCCTCTCAAAGCCTCCAAATTTGAATTAGTTACTCCCATGTGGTACTCTCTTTCTTCATTCCATTAATGTTGAAGGGTATTTAATTTCTCCAAATGTTTATCAAGAGGATGACTTGATACTATAGTAACTTCCCGAATGCTTATTTCCAAGGTAAAAGGCACTTTATGTTGAAAGCTAGACAATGAAAGAGTAGAAAGGGATTTGCATTTGATTATACGGGTGGGAGGAGATGATGTTGATGCTATCACCACCATTGATCATAATGCATCGTACATGTATATTATCGATATAGACGGAGATGAAAAGGGTGGGATCGGGTCATATAATCATAGAGGTACAATCTCCTCATCAGAGAAACTAAGGGTGGATACTTGATGAGTGGACGTGGGGGTAGAAGAAGGAGATGATTTGGTAAGTTAGACTACGTGGTAAGGGGTGATAATGGAGGCCACTAGTGTGGGGTTTTTAAGTAAAACATCTATGGATTGGAAAACCTCCATAAGGGCTTATCGATGAGATTCGAGGTTCGAAGACATCATACACAAACATTTTTAGAGGGAATTGGTGTAATTGTTTTATCATTATACGATGGGTGACCCCATCGTAAATAGGATATGTGGGTCCTTGAATGGTGATTTTTGGTGTGGGTGTAGATGATATATTAGGAATGAGATTGGTTGATGGGTTAGTTTCTATTTATTTTCCCGTCCTTTTGGGCATGAGAGGCAACTTGGATAATTTTAATCTGAGTGAAAGAGGTAGATGGAGACATATGCCATGAGTAGTATAATGCGGTGGTGGGAAAAACATAATGCGGGGTAAGAACCTTACAAAATGAGTAAGGCACACCGGTATTTAGGTGGTGGTTTGGCCAACTCTCTGATACGAACCATGTTGATCTCAAATTTTGGAGGTGGATAAAATGGTTGTGGGGGTGGAGATGGAGGTCGTTGAAGAAGCAAGGGATGATGGTGTGTGGTGGTAGGTGAAGGTGGAACATGGTCCTCATCAAGAAGATCATTGTCATCAAAATTTTCTTTAGGAGGAAAGAGTTGGAGAAGAACAGTTTTGAGAGCCTTACAACCTTCTACATCATGTCATGGTACACGAAGGTAGGCACACAAATTCTAGTTTCATAAAACCCTTTTGGTTTTGGTTTCAAGGTGTCGTAAGGCCGAAGAGGAAATAATGTGATGACTGATATCTATAAGAGGTTAGCTAGAATATTGGCGTAGGAAGTGAGAAGTGAGTGTGGGTTTAGGTAAAGGTGCGGATAATTGTGGTGGATGAGGTGTTATAGGAGGGGGAATGGGTTGGACCACTAGTTTGGTAGGTGGTACTATCTTAAATTTTGATGGTATCTTCTTGGGTAAAAGTGTGGTAGAATATCTAGCAATGGAAGGTGTTGTTAGTTTAACTACCTTGTCAAAGGGTAGTGGGTTATTGTATTTGGATTACATCTTCTTCGGTAAAGGTAAGATGAGAGTATGCGATGCATAAGGGAAAGAAGATGGTGGAAGAGGAAGGGTTACCCATGGGGAAAATAGAGTTGTGGTGGAAGTGGTTGCTAGAGGTCAGGTGGACGGTATGAGTTGAATTCGTATAGGAAAGTTAGGGTTATAGTAATCGGTGGAGGTATAGGTGGTAAAAAATGTACAGGTGAGGGAGAGGGTGTTGGTTGTGCATGGGGTAAATTGGATGTAACAAAGGACCATGATGATGAGGTAGGTTTCTTAGCTTTTGATTAGCCTCGGGTAGGAATTTTTTTGGTCAAGGTTGATGGGTGAGGTCCTAGGATGGATGGAAGGGGTGAAGGGGACAAAGATGTGGTAGGTGACACTTGTGTATGTGGCTTGGAAGGTTGGATCTTTCTTTTAGATGGAGGGATAATTTTGGTGTGGGTTTGGGAAGACATGGCTAAATCAAATTTGACGGTGGATAGGTAATGCTTGACGTTGGCATGACACCCAAGGTAGTGATGGGTCTAGATATGGACAAAGGTATAGGTGTGGGTAGGTTATTAGGGATAGGAATGGTTTTATGTTGTGGGTAAAGTTCTAGATGTAGGAAAAGGTGATGAAGAGGAGGTCATTTTGATAGGCATGGTCAAGGTTGATCTAGTTACTGGAGATACCTTTGGATAGATTATAGAGGTATCTGTAGGTAGCATTTGCATTTGAGTCAAAAAGGGGAGCTGAAGACATCCCCAAAGCATGGAATTATTAATGTAATCCAAGAAATTGTGGAACTATGAAAATGAGACCACTGTAAGAGGAGGTGTAGTTGGTTTAGTGGCAATCCCTATAAAATATCTTTGTGATATAGTTAATTCGCTAACCTCGGACTCTGTGGGTAAAAGAGTCAAGACTAGGTTAATGAGATCCTAGAATGTTGATGGAGAATTGTCCCCAATAGGTAGTGGTGTTTCTGAAAAATCTCCCATCGGTAGGAGATATGATAGGTGGGGTGAGGTAGATTTCTCTTTTAGTGGAGGAGAAAGCAATGAAGATTCTCTTACAAGTAGGAGAGTTAATACCATTGATTGTTCAATAGGTTATGAGGTATACGATGAAATGAAATTAGCAGAAATCATGGACTCCCTTGTATGTGAAGGAGGATATGAAGGGAACTCCTCTGATGGTGAAGGAGTGGAAGAGGTATGCTCCTTCGTGGGTAGAGGAGCTCATGCAAGAATTTCCTTGATAGATGAAATAGGTGGAAATTGAGGAACGAGCAATATGATATCGAAAAAAACATGGACTTCATAGACATTGCTTTCGTTGGTTGAAGGTTCACCATTTTTATTAGATGATGGTGTATTGGTAGGGAACATATTCTTAAAGATATGTAAGTTTTGATTTTCTAGTGTGTTCGGGTTGTCCACAATGAGATATCCATTATCTAACATTTCTTAGACAATGTTCTTAAAATTTATGTAATTACCATCACTATGGCCTTTGACGCAATGATAATTACAATAGTCATGTTCCTTATACCATGCGGGCATAGGACGATCAGGATCAAAACTAGTATGAGGTTTTATGGGGGTAGTGCAATGGCTCTGGATTTAAGAAGCTTTTCCAAGACTGAAGAATAACACTCTCCAATTGGAGTGTAATTTTTTTGTTCCCACCAAAAATGAAAATTATGAATAGGGGAAAGATTTGAGGAAGGTTTGGCTTGATTAGATGGATGAGATGGACCAGCTTTGAGAACTATTTGCGTTGGAAAATCTTTTGGATTTTAAATAATTGTTTTGGGGTTTTAAAGAAGAATAAGAATCATTTGATTTTAACATGGTTTTTTTGTTCTGCAATTGGATTTTCTTTTCTTCAATGGTATGAATTTCTAGATTTCGTGCCATGGTAATTTCTTCGTCAAATGTATGAAATTTTTATACCTACAGATTTGGTGAGATGTGTCTAGCACAAGCTCTAGTGAACAACTCTATAAGTTCAGCTTGAGGTAACTAGAATGTTAATTGGTTGATAAGACTTCACCAGGAGGAATGAAATCTGTGATAGATTCATTTTCATACTGTCGTGTCAAATATAGGTTAGTCATGGTGAATTTTTGACTACATTGATTGAGAAGTGGTCTAGGAATGCTTGAGCCACTTGGTTAAAGGAGTAGATGGAATGTCTAGGTAAAATGTTGTACCAATCTAAGGTAGGTCCTATTAGGGACATGGGGAATGTTTGTAGGAGTAAAGAATCATCATGGGTAATTAGATAACACCCATGTTTGAATGACCGCAAGTGCTATTGTGGGTCTTCTTTACTATTGAAATGGTTGAACTTGGGCATTTCTCAATGCACGGGTATGGGAGAATAGGAATAGATGGATGAATAGGCTCATTACATATTTCATCATAAGTTAAGGAGTTACAAGAGCTGAAAAATGTTGCTTCTAGTGTATCTGCATATTTTCAATCATCATTCTAATGAGGTCATTGGTGGGTTGTGAGGAATGGATGCTTGCATATAAGTAAAGGGAGGTTGATGATGGGTGTATGATGTGAATGAAAACCCGTGCATGGGGGTGTCGAATATGAAAATTGTGAAGGGGGATAGATACAGGAGGAATATACCCCGAATAAGTGACAAATGAGATTGGGGGTTCTTTGGTGATGTGTGAAAATAGGTGGGGTAGTTGTAACTAATCTCGTGGTAATTGGTGGTAGAGAGCGTGTGATGGAAAGGAAAAGGTTTTTGAAGGGTGTGTGGGTTGTTAACACCATGGGTGGTTGTGATGCAACTGGTACATGAGAGATAAAGGGGGTAGATGGGGTCATGCTTAAGACGGTTCGTGAAGTGATGGTTGACACCACATGTGCAATAGATGTCATTGGTGTAGAAGTTATAACGGATGTGGGGCTCAATTGAGATACCATAGGGGGTAGGGTGGATGAAGTAAATGTTGAGCTAGTGGTAGCTGATGTGGAAGTGGGGGCAAGGGCATGAGGAATAAATACGGGAATGTCGTATACTAGTTTTCCTAAGGAGTCTTAGGTAGATGAGTGGGCAAGATAGTATTGTAAGGCCACGAGATTCTAGTCAAGGAGTCTTGTGAACTCCTCTTTTCCGATATAAATGGTGATAGGCTAAGTTGGATCCATAGGCAACAGGATGGAAGGCAATGATGGGCTAGGTGGGAGTGGCTGAAGACTAGCATGAAATATAAGGGCATTGGCTTGGTTGCATGAGTCAACACCATGTGAATTAGCATGTATTAAGTTAATTGTATTCTGTAAATGACATAGAGAATAACAGAAATGGAAAAGAACAGATACTGGTAGGTGGACTTGGTCAATGTTTCAATTAAAAATCAAAACAAGGAAACTAACACCAGTTAAAGTGACCAATGATGGTTAAAGGGGACCGATGATGGTTACAGTAACCGATACTAGTTACTGTGGGAAAACACCAATTTGAGAAAATGAAGCAGAACTGATGAAAATGAAATGGGGAAACTATACTTGATAGTGATATCAGAATGTTGGGAATATGATGATGTCCTAAGGACTACAAATAGAAAAGAGAAGGTGATGAAAGCTATTTTGGGTAAAATAACCAAAAGATCTAGTAACTAAGAGCAGATTAGGTAAATCAAATATGGTTAGATGGGAATTGATGACAGTCACTGGACCGCCACCGGTTACTTCTTGTGAAATTTGAAGAAGTGAAGAAAAATGGATTTTGTAAATTAAATCAGATGAAGAATCAATCTAGAAATCTGAGAATGATAATATGAGGCCCTGACACACTCAGAAATAGTTAGAATGCTCCAACTATGATGGTGGAGTGTGAAAGGAAGAAGAAAATGAAGAAACATAATCCTCACAACTCAAAGCAAGGAAGAAAGCTAAGAAAAACACATAATCCTATGAGTGAATTTTATGTTACTTTAGCTTATGCTATTTGAGACTGACTTGTGAATTTAGAACAGATTTTTTTGGTTAGGAAGGTGTCCTATGAAGAGGAAAATTCTAAAGGGGAGGTTTCAGGTTATGTTTTGCAGGGGCGGTCCTTTCTTTGAGATAATGACTGACAAAGAAACCACTTGGATGCCTACTTTGTCAATCCTATGATTGTGTGATCATTGAAAACTTCTTCTAGGTAAGGTGTTGTTTAAGAAGATGTGTGAATTTTGTATTTGTGTAGTTTGGAAAGAGAGAGAGAAGAGAAATTTCTTTCTATGGTTCAATTATGTCAACCATCAGCTAGGCATGACTTCCAGCATATAGGTTGCCCTCAATTTTAAATGTGAGATAATAATGTAGCATACAAGGATGAAATGCAACATATTTTATAACAAAAATTGACAATTATATTAGATGTAGCAAATCATGAATAGGAGAGAGGATAATTTTCACTAATGTAGAAAAAAATGATTCTTTTTAAATGCACCAAAAGAAATTTTTCATTTAGAGAAATTTGAAAGAAGGAGTAGATTACCAGAGAAGAAGATTTAGTGAATAACAATTTAGAAAGGAAACACATAATATCCATCCTATATTAATAGAAAGGAACCCACAAATGATGGTCCCATTGGTCTTGCCAAAATTTTTCACTAATAAGTTGCGTACGTTTACGAGAAAAATAGATAATGTAAAGATGAGGAGGAATACTTGTGAAATGAAGGTGGGAGGTAGAGTGTGCGCATTATGATTTCCCAATCCATTGAAAATTACGAGAACTTCCTTTTTACTATGATAAACTACTTTTGAATGCAAAAAAAAGACCACAATAATAATATTATACAAGATATGTTAGTAGACTACCTAAGCGTGTGCTAGATCCAGGAAGTTTTATACTTCCTAGATGGTTGTGAATTCACCGTTTAATACAATTTAATGCAAGAAATAATGTAAAACAATAATGTCCTACCGTAGTTGATATGATTTAGGTATCTTATTAAAATACAATAAGATAATCTAACCTAACATGTAAGGTTATGATCAGATCTGGAGGTTGGGCAGGTAGCCAAGGTGACTAGAACATGTTAGGATCAGGTTTTGGGTGGGTTTAGGTTATTTGGGTGAAGTTTATGAGGTTGTTGTTACAGGAAAAATTACGAGATACAAAGAGCGACGTTGTTCGGGTATGACCAATGACGGTTGAGAGGGAAATTGATGATGGTTTAGGTTAACCGACATTGGTAAAGGAAAAATGGTAGAAAATCAATAAAATTTTGTTTTAGAGGTTCTCTATGATTGCACAGAGAATGGAAGAAGGATGGATAGGTTGTTAAAGAAGATGAGAATGCTCATAGATTCCTGAGGTTATATGTGGGGAGCTAAAAGGTTATGGATGGTCAGATGGATGGATTGACAGGAAGGTGAGGATGATAGGATATAAAGGAGAATAGGATTTAAAGGTGAAAATTAAAGAAATGATGATTTAAATAAGTATGGAATGATGCAGATCCAAATGCACTTATATTTTCAAACCTGGGTCGTTAGATGAGGGTGATGGTTGATATATGAAACTAGTGGTCGAGTGTCACGACAAGGCTTCCCGAATGCTACTATGAATGCTAATGTCTTTCAATCAACCTTTGTGCCAGCCTAGGTGTGTCCGGATGTGTGAAAGGGATCTGGTTTGTGCTTGCATATAGATATCTCTCTCTCAAAACTCGAATAATTATTCCAATGTCTAGAAAAAGGTTACCAAAGTGAATATATGGTAACCAACGATGGTTTAGGATAATTGATGTCATTTTAGGGTTAACCGACATTGGTTACATCGAGAAATCTTAGGTTTGCAAAAATAGTATATCTTGGTTATCTTTTGACCAGCTTTTCCTATTGGTTCGGGTTGAAATGGTATTTTCCACGTAAGTAAGTGGGCATGTTGTTAGAGAAAGAATAGGCATCTAGTGTTATGGTTATACTAAGTCTCAGTTAGTTATGGTAAGTAGAGATTGAGTCCTAGTTAGAATGAACATGCTAAGAATAGGTCCATGATGAGGTGTCTAGGTGATGTGGCTAGGTGAGGTGGTCAAGTGAGGACATTAATAAAATAAATTAAAGTAATTAATTCAATTAATCATGTGCACTATGGGATATGAATATATAAGGTATGGTTTATTTAATTAATGGGGCTATAAGGGTGATACAACCTAATTTTTGTTTTTATGCTTTGGTTGTAGTGCTTTACGACGGTAGTGTTGCATTGCATGCTTTGGTTGACTTGGGTCTATCTATGGTTTTTATTGTTGAATTGCATGATCAAGAAATTTTTTTAAAACATTACTATTCTCATTTGAAAAAAGGTACATTGATTAAGACCACTTTAAACAATTCTATTAGTTTAATGCCTTTGAACTGATACATATAATATTTATGCAGATAACCAACCAAGAGAGGAAGACACCATCTCTTCCTCTCCACATACAAACAAAGGAGATAATGTCATTTTTAACATGTCTCAACCAATTAAACTCTTTTCCCCAGATGTGTCTCGACCATCCATCTAGTGAATCTATAAAAGTTGATTGGGAAACATGTGTTTTATAAATTTATCACTACAAGAAGTTTTTGATTGTCATTGTTTACATGTTTTTAATAAAAATTATTTTTTTCTCAATTTGATGCCAAATGGGGAGGCTATTAGCATGTCACACATGAAATCACAAATAGAAAATGGTATGATAGTCGTGTACAATTATAAACAAAACCATTTATAAGCCCCTCATAATTGTAGGAACCTATAAAAAAGTAGTTTATTTGTTATATGTATTACCATAGCGGTTGCTAACATACATATTTTAATTAGATTTATTTTGAATTGAGTAAATTTTTGTTTTATTGATTAATATCAAATTGCAGACTTATTGGAAAAAATTACTTGTGTAAACTTGGTTATTTGCGGTTTCTAAGCTAATCAAATAATGTCATACCAACCATAGTCCAGGCAATAATGGGTTAGCCTAGTTGTCACTAATATACATCAATATCTATGTAATATTGTCCATCAAAGGTTTTTTCATTGAATAGAAGCAAGTTATATCATGAATTTAATTACGTCGCCATGGTATTTATTTTCAATTGATTAATGTTTTTTTAATTGGTTAACAATAAACTGCCGAGAATTGAAAAAACAAATACTTATGTGCAGTTGGCCATTAATGGTTACTAAGCCCATCAAATAATGTCAACCCAAACATAGTCTAAGAATTAATAGCTTACACTTAGTGGCCGCTAATATACAACTACATCTATGCAATATTGTATAAAAGCAAGTTATATCACATATTTTTTTACATCGACTTAAAATTTATTTTGAATTGATTATTGTTTTTAAATAGAACATGCATCACAAGAACCTGCAGAGGGGGAGTGTGATGGAATCCAAGAAAAATCTCAATCAAGTAAGTGTTAACATATTGAAATTTTTATTATTTGAATTGGTTAATATCAAATTATGGATAATTGAGAAAAATTACTTTTGTGCAGTTGGCCAAAAGGATTATTTAATTATTTTAGATTTGGAGGGTTTTCTCTATGATAAAAACCATCAAGTTCAATAAGGAGACTATCAACTTGCGAGGTGGGCTCAAGGAATTTTTAAAGATACTAGTAGCAAAATGTGAAGTGGGATTTTGGTCTAGCTATCTCTCTTCCACTGAAGTTGAAAATTTGAAAAATAATTAGCGGTTGAATTCAAACCGCTTCTGCTTTTTTGGGTAAAGAACATTGTTGTGTAGAAGATGAAATCACAATAAAACATCTCCAAAATATTTTGAGTAGAGAGGATCTTATTTTCATCCATACGAGACACATTGTGTATTGTAATGAGCTAAAAGGGAAACCCTCCAAAAAAATTTATGGTGGGGAGGAAATCCAATGAAGAAAATTATTTCAAAGATAAGTGGTGATGACCAATTTTTACACAAACATATCATAGATATTGTCTCAAGGTTTGAGTGTTGTATAGGGCATCCAAAAATTACAACAAATAGAAATTATATAAATATTAATTATTTCAAAAAAAATTTACAATGATATAAATTCGTACATTCATATGGTCACTCTTTATTTTATATGTTGAGATTACAAATTTAAAAGTTGGCAGTATTTATATCTTCACTGTGATTAAGTTGATATTATAGTTTTATAATTTGTTTGTGTGAATTACCCAAATAAAATATTATCATAATAATATGTTGACTATTTTAAATCACTTTTAGAATCTTACATTAATTTTGAGTTATTTTTATAGATCCAATTGGGAAGCCTCGAAATTACTAGTTATGGGAGTCGAAGGTTTGTTGTTTGGAATTTCTGGTATTGGCGCGAAAACCCTTGTAATATGGTTCTAGATTTTAGATCGGGGAATAATGAATAAGTTGAATGCGAATTTATTGATGACTTGATAAGTACTTCAAAATATTTTGACACTGCCTTATGGTCTTCATTTATGGATTCAACAATGGTGAAGTACATGTTCATCAAAAATTTAGTTGGCGTGAGAAACCCACTTCAGGTTCATTTGGGGATGCCACCAATGTAAGTTCAAAACAAATACCAGTTAGCAGATAGTAGACATTTATGGTAATGTCTATGGTGAAAACAATATAATTTTGATTGATGACGTGAGATTATTGTCACACGAATTCAAAGAATAAATTACTCTCAAAACCCCAACATATTGGAGATTTGATGGAAACTATAAGATTGATTCAAAATTTACATTGAATTATGTACATGGTTGAAACATGCAAGAGAACACAAGAACATGTGTAGATCATTAAAAATTTTCAAATGCACCATTGGTGTTTGAATTATATACTTTTCTTCCAAATCCAACAATGTATTGTGAATTTTTATGGAATAAAATAACTACCTTAAGGTTCTTAAAGATTCGCAGACACAATCCTTTTTAATTCTTTTGTGGTAAGAAAAACATTTTTTCTTACTTGGGTGAAGAGACAATTGTGGATCATGGACCAATAAAATAACACGTTTTCTTAGATCTACATATTTTAACAAATTTTATAATTAGCAAGAACCTTATTCCCAATCAAAAATTAAGCCTAGCGGCCGCTAGCACGTAAAAACATGGAAACATATAATGTTTATTGTTTCCTAGATTGATGTTGTCTTCTTTGAAATCAAAAAACAAAATTTTCCCCGCTTATGCATGGCTTAATCTTAAAGACATTTTGTAAATTCTAAGAACTTTATTTTATAGAAAAACAATATTGGTGGTCGTTCGATCCGTATAAAATAGAAACATGTTATGTTTATTGATTTGCATATCCATGTTGGCTTCCCTGAAATCATAAAACAAGTTTTTACCAAATATTCATATGTTAATCTTAATGAAAGTTTGAAAATGAGAAAACCTTGCTCCAAAGAAAAATAAAGCCTAACAACTTGCTAGCATGTATAGAACTAGAACATTTTTTGTTTAATGTTTTGCATATCATTATTTTAAATATTTTATGTTTATTGTTGTGTGGACATTGGCAAGAATGTCAAATTTTAATGACATGATGCCCTCATTCCTGCGATACATAATTTGGCTTGGATGTTGGCAGCTTCAAGATTATATTCATACAAGAAGATTGCATCATGATCAAACATACCATTTATCGAGGATCCGAAATCAAAACATATTTCTCAAAAATCTTAGCATCATTTAGAGAAAGTGTAATGCATATTACAATTGTAAAAATATACCTATTGAAGGATGAATTGTGGCCTATAATGCATATTACAATTCTACTTGATAGATGAATTGTGGCCTATATTGCAACTATTGAAGGATGTGGAAGATGATGTGGAGACATACGTGATGTCATTAAATCAATAACCCAATTATAATTATGTAATTTGTCCCTAAATTTAATTGATAACACATTTCTGTATAATGTGTGTGACTATCTTTAGTAATGTTATTTTGTATAATGTGTGTTTATCAATCAACGGAATCCTTTATTCATAATCTAGCCAATGCATGGGAAAATATTGATGATGCCATCCATTTTTTATTGCGTTGACCTACCTCACATGAGTCAAGGGAATAATTAATTTGGTTGTGCTTTCGCCGCCCTCACTCATTTTCTCACGTTTCTCTCTGTTATTTTCCCCTTCCCTCTCATGGCGTCTAGCTATCCTCATTTCATCGTCTTGCACGGAAAGAATCCATAAATGGCTTTCTTCTCTCCCTTTTCTTCCACTTGTCTTTGTAATTTCTTGTGCATAGGCTCCACACCTATTCGGAAATGATTGAGAAAATCCTGGGTATGGATTATCTTTAGAGCACCAGGAGAGCTTGTGTCAACTTCGAGATTGTAGGCATCTTCATGTTTAATTTCTTGGTTTTTTGTGTAGATAAGGAAGTGGCCATGACAGTCACATCCCATTTAATTTACCCACATCATCATGTGGGTTTGGCCAAAGCTCTGGAAAAATTACGACTTCCTATTCTCTTTGCCAATGTATATGATTGTCCTTCTCCTTTCGGGTTGATAACAAGATTTGTGATGTCATGGAATTTAAAATTCAGTCCCTCCATAAATTTTATGAGTTTATTCAAAGCATTTGTTGATCCGATGGTGCTTCTATCTCTAGCGTACCATCCCTGGACCTGGTCACACTCATAAAACCTGCCTCGCCCCTTCTTGATTGGGTGGTGAAGTTGAATACTTTTATCGGCTCACCCTTTACCTTTCTCAAGAATATTTCAATGCTTGGCTCGGTGAACAAATTAGAGGTGGAACCCTGTAGTTTATCTATCATTCCCCCTCTATTCTTTGTGTTCACCGCTCTATGTTTTTTGCAGGCTTAGTTATTCATGTTACATTTTGTCCTCGTTATTTACAATCTTTCCTACTTGGTTTTTGGTTTTTATATGTATCCATTCATTGATCAAATATTTCGATACTTGTAGGGTGGGGACCCATCAACCCTTTGGTTCATAACTCGATGAAAATCATTTAACTATCTAAAAAATAAAATTATGTAATTTTTCCCTAAATTTATTTGAGAACAACTTTCTATATAATGTGTGTGACTATCTTAATAATTTTAATATGTATAATATGTGTGACTATATTTAGTAATTTTATAATACAATAAAGGATTTAAACAATAATAGATATGTTAATATATAAAAAAAGTGTACATAACATTTTTATTTCTAGTGAATTCTTATTTGATTAATGTTAATTTACCTAGATAAGCTACACTGGCATTACCTAGCGAGTGTTAAGTTTTAACTCTCTTAATTTTATTTTTTAAAGTCATATTATCCTCTCAACTTCAAATTGTCTGCTGCACAAATTGTTCACATTGGTTTAAGGAATATAAGGAATTGAAAAATTCTCAGCCACTTCAACAATCAATGTGTATATAGATATCATGAAAATAATTTAATTTTTCTATGATTTATTTTGTGAATTTGGGATTCCAGCGTGACGAATAGTTTTACAATGAAATTCAAATAATTCTTAAAATGATTTACCATAATTCTACCTTTAGAAAATGAGTTTTAATTTATTTCATATCTATATTTAATTACAAAAATATATCCTCCGCCAAGAGGAGTAAGGAGATTTTTAATTTTCATTTAATGTGTCCAAGTGTTACAGGAAAATTTCCACAGTGATTTCATGTCCCTTCTTTCGAGGCACGCAAGGATGGTGAAAGGTGATGCAAGGGGTTAATGATGAATGTCATTGCACATTTATAAATATTAAGGGGATGTTAATGTTTTCTTAATTCAGGTTTATAACTCTTAAGGGAAGTTAATGCACATTTATTCCTCTCTTGGAATCTAGGTTTTATCTCATGCCCTTATAAGTGTAGTCTCAATTGCCATGAGTGGCGAAATTTTGGTGTCGGTGCAAACAAGGAACCCTCTTGGAGCATCCCCGCCCACCGAGATCCAAGGCCGAAGATTACAAGTCCAAGGTGGAGATGTGTTTTCTTCCCTCTCTCACTATGAGGGAAGTGCGGTGTTCGTAGTTTGTTGTATCTTGATGAAGGGTGATCACTACACATCAAAATTCCATTATAAGGATGTCACCTCGGTCATTTCCATAGACACCTAAAAATGGATAAGAATGTAGAGGGCCTCACCTTTGGCAGAAGCATCGTTGGAAGGGTTGTTACTTCCTCAACTGTTGGGGGCCTCCCAATCTCAGGGATGGTGTGGACCACTGCAATAGCTGCATGTGCCATAGAAATGATGAATATTTTGTTTGAGTTACCAATCTATCTGAGGACCATGAGGGATGTCAATCTACATGAGATTTTCAATTCGTTTGTACACATCACACATGTCTACATTCCCATTGATTAAAACACGATTAGTAGTGGATTTTGTTTTGTTAATTTCGTTAACAGGAAGGACGCTCGTGGGAGCTATCGATAATCTCAATATCTATGATTATGATAATCTTACTCTCAGAGTCGAATGGTCCACACCAAGTAAAACATTTTTTTTAATTGAAGCAAGGCATACTTAAAATCAAGCATCTTTCCTTCTTTCTATGGAGTCTTTTACTTATTTCGCTTTAGGTTTTGTAGGGTTTTTTAGTGTTGATAGGATCAGTTGTGTTTCACTTGAACGTAACGATTATCCTTTTATTTTGAATTGCCTCATTTAGTATAATGATTTATTTGTTTTCACTAAAGAAAACCTATCAAATCTTAATTTTTAAAATCATCATGACATTTTTCTGATGGTATATTTTAGAAAATTCAAAGTTAAAATTTTAATTTTACCTTTTACTATTGAGAAATCATTTGTGTACTTACAACAAATCTATGTTTGTTTACTCTCAGGTAATATTTTATATCTTGAGAAAAATTTCTTAACATAGTACTTGAAAATAAAGAGTTTATCTCACATTTAGTTTAATATTACTTCAATGTAGACCAAACTCACTTTGGCTCTAACATGTTTCTTATCAAATCATGTGAAAGAAACAAGTATTGTAAAGTCAATTATTATTTGATTTTCTCTCTATGGTGAGTAGTGCAGGTTTTAGATATATGATTCTTGAAGGAATGTTATGTGGAAGGATATTTACCTATTCTATGAGTTAGGATTTCTCAACTTTATGCCTTTCTTGAGTTAGGGACGATAGTGATGGTTTCCGACAGAGTGAAATATGAGGAGCTTGAATAGGAGGATAATGAAGATCTATAATTTATTCTTCCAACGTTGAATATCATTAGGATGGATGAAGAATATTGTCGAATACAAGTTCAACAAGGCCAGATGGTGGTTCGCACCACTACCATGTGCATCAAAAGACGGATTACATTTAATTATATTCTCATAGTCTAGATCGTCGCCCTCTACTAGTTTCTTCATAATATCTTTAGTAATTATCTAGTTACACCGAGGTTCAATCACATCATAGTAAATGAACCTAGAAGTGTCTCACATCTCTTGAAATTCATTAGCCCAAAGGATGACATTAGCATGTATAAAAATAAAACATGGTCAGGTTTATTTTTTTATGGACAAATGTCGGTTTTCATGAAATCCTTAAAATATTTTCCGAAGATCTGCATGGTTTAATGTTAACGACATTTTAAAGCTGATAAAGACCTTATTCTAAAGCAAAAAAATTCTAGCGGCATTAATTGGTATGAATAAGAAACATGTTATATTTATGGTTTTACAAATCAGTGTTGGATTCCTTGAAATCATTAAACACTTTCCAACAACTGCATAGTTTAATAATAAATAAATTTCAAAACTAATAAGAACCTTCATTCCAAAGGAAAAATTAAAGCCTTGCATCCTCAAACCTATACAAGTGTGCTCTCGAGCATCATGAGTGCCACAAGTTTGTCTTCACTACCAAGTAGGAACCCTCTTTGGAGTGAACCCACGCACCGAGATCCACGGCCGATGATTCCAAGTCTGGTGGAGATGTGTTTTATAGACTTTCTCACTCTAAGGGCAAGTGTGATGGTCATAGTTTTTCATATATCCAAGAAGAAATGTGATCACTACACATCAAAATTCCCTTACAAGGATCTCGTGCTGCTCGGGCCATAGACACCTTAACAAGGGGTAAGACCGTCAAGGGCTTCACCTTCGCCAAAAAAGGATTGATGATGGGGTTGTTATTACCTTCGCTTCTAGGGGCCTCCTAGTATTAAGGGTGGTGTGGACTATCCAATGACAACATGCAACACGAAATGATGAAAATTCTATTTGAGTTACCAGTTTGTTTGAGGACCACAAGGGATGTCAATATGTATGATATTTTCAATTTGTTTGGACACATCATGCGTGTCTACGTGGCCATGGATCGAAGACAAATTAGAAGGGTTTTTTTTTAAATTTCGTCAATAGGGAGGATACTCAGAGAGCTATCAATAAGCTCAATTCCTATGGTTATGATAATCTTATTCTCAAAGTCGAATGGGCCACTCCAAGGCATAATTTATTTTTTAAATTGAAGCAAGGAAGACTTAAAATCGAGACATCTTTCCTTGTTTCTATGGAGTATTTTACTTATTTCCACTTTAGATTTTTGTGGGGTTTTAGTGTTGATAGAATCATTTATGTTTCACTTGAACGTAATGATTCTCCTTTTATTTTGACTTGCATTTTTTTGTATAGCGATTTAATTTTTTCACTATAGAAAACCTATCAAATCTTAATTTTTAAATTCATTTTTACATTTTTAATCAAGGTGACGTTTATTTATTTTTATTTGTAGGGATATTTGAGTGTATGCAAACCCTTAAGATTTACTCCATATATGTGAGGATTTCTGAATTTACTTATTTCTTGAGTTAGGGACAACAGTGATGGCATTTGACAGAGTGAGATGTGGGGAGCTTAAATAGGAGGATAATGAAGATCTAGAATTTCTTCTACCATCATTGAATATCATCGAGCTGGATGAAGAAGATCATCAAATACAAGTTCAATGAGAAGAAACAGAAGGTGGTTTGCACCACTACCACGCACATCCATAAAGTGGTTAAATTTTTCCTTAACAAGTGCACTCTAGAGCACCGCAAGTGGCACAAGGTCAACATTGCTACCAACTAGGAACCCTATTAGAGTGACCCCACCTATCGGGATCCAAGGCTGATGAGTCTAAGTTTGAAAGAGAATCATTGTCTTCCCTCTCTTGATCTAAGGGCACTGTGGTGCTCATATTTTTTCATATTTGCAAAAAAATGGAAATCGTTGCACATCAAAATGCCCTTATAAGGATCTCATCTTAGCCAATGCCATATACACCTTAACAATGGATAAGACCATTGAGGGACTCACCTCCGATGGAAGAATCACTAGTGGGGTTGTTGCTTCCTCCGTTGTTGGAAGGCCTCCCAGTCTCAGGTGTAGTGTGGATCACTTCGGTGACAAAATGCACCATAGAAATGATGAAAATCATATTCAAGTTATTAGTTTTTCTAAGGACCATGAGGGATGTCAATCTGCATGATCATTTCAAGTCATTTGTACACATCACATGTGTCTATGTGGCCATTTATCAAAAGAAGGATTAATAGGGGATTTTGTTTTGTTAACTTTGTCAATAGGGATGACGCTCAAAGAGCTATCAATAAGCTCAATTCCTATGGTTATGATAATCTTACTCTCAGAGTCGAATGGGCCACACCAAGGAAGACTCAAAAGAAAACATCTTTTCTTCTTTCTATAGATTCTTTTACTTATTTGTGCTTTAGGTTTAGTAGGGTTTTTAGTGTTGATAGGATCAGTTTTGTTTCACTTGAATGCAACAATTATCCTTTTATTTTGACTTGTCTTGTTTAGTATAATGATTTATCTATTTTCACTAAAGGAAACCTATCAAGATTATTCATCGTTGGTTAACCTCAACGGTTGTCCACTTTAATGAACAAATTTATTTATTTTTCTTTGTAGGGCGATTCGAGTGTCTCAAAACCTTTAAGCTTTACTCCGAACACATGAGGATTTTTAGACTTTTCTGTTCTCGAGTTAGGGATGACAAAGATGGCATCCGACAGAGTGAGATGAGGGGAGCTTGAATAGGAGGATAATAAAGATCTGTAATTTCTTCTACCACCTCCTAATATCATCGAGATCGACAAATAAGATCGTCGAATATAAGTTCAATGAGTAGAGCCAAAATTTGGTTCCCACCACTACCATGCGCATCCAAAAAGTAGCCAAATCATTCTTTAGCGAGTTCACTCTCGAGCGCCACAAGTGATGTAATTTCGATGTCAAAACCAACTAGGAATGTTCCCGGAGAGACCCCACCTCTCTGGGATCCAAGGTGACGAGTCCATGTCCGATGGAGATACGTTGTCCTCCCTCTCTCACTCTAATGGCATTTCGGGGCTCATAGTTTTTCGTATCTATAGTAATAAGGGTGATCACTACACATAAAAATTACCTTACAAGGATCTCACCCCTGCCCATGCCACATGTTGGTGCTCAAAATAGTCTCACCCCATTTTTCCTTTGAAATCTATCCTTTTATGACCTTTGTCACATTTTATCCCCCTGAGTTGTGCCTGAAAGGTCTCTATTTTCCTTTTGCGCCATAATTAATCTTTCCTTGGGCCGATGATCACGTAAAGGTCTATAATTTGGGTCTCTCATTCTTTGTTCATCTAAAAACTTGGGCTCTCCCATTCTTTCCATTTTTTACAGTCAGGATTTACCCTTGTCATTTTTTCCCTAAATACTTGAAGAAAATGAATGGATGTAGCTCTAAAGAACATATTTGAGCCTTGTAACATCTCTGAATTCTTTGTCCTTAGAGAAAATTTCATCTCCAGGCTCGAATGATTGTTTTTTTGCATTTTATGGTTTGACGGGCATTTCTCTTGGTCAAATTTACATCCTTGCATCATTAGGAAATGTGGCCTCTTTTGGTTAGACGCGGCTCAGTTGGGTACTTCAGAAATTTTATGAATTTCCTCAACTTAGAAATTTGTCCACATGGAGGGATGACACTCATTTGAATATTTACTTTTGGTTTGGCCTTGGAGTAGTGTCGGGAGGACACATGGAAGTTTCCACTACTTTTCCCAGACTTAATTTTTTTTTAATGTAGCTAATATAGTTTAGCGGGACAAGGACACGTGGCGAGCCCGCGCTCATTTAGGGTCTCCATTTTGGGCACCATTATAAAATAGCACTAGGGAGACACGTGGAGGATTTCGTCGGGTCTTCCCATATTTAGTCTTTTTTAAAACGTTTTGGGAGATCTCGGGACACATGAAGCCCACGCACTTTCAAAGTCTCAAATTTTTGGAACCATCTCAAGATGCGCCATTGTGATGTGTGGCAGTTTGAAAAGTCAGAAGGGACGGGAAGCGAACCATCGAGCGGGCAACTTAGAATTTTTTTCCTTTTATGCTCAAAAGGGTTAAAATACCAAAAATGGCCCGCAAGCACGATAGAGGAAAGGTCAAAACTTGCTCCAGTCAACGGTGGAGGTGTGGACTCTCGGGGAAATTTGGAAAAAAATCCTTTTGGGAGAAAAGAGTTAAAAGTGAAAAAGGAAGCGTGGTTCCACTGGGACCCACATTGGGACACATGTTAAGCTCATTTCTCAAGGGTGGAGGTGTGCAAAAAAATGTGGAATTTTTCCATTTCTTCATAAGTTTGTAAAAAGTCAAAGGAAACACCCGGGCCCATTTTAAATTGAATCTTCCATGTGGATGACCCAAATTCAAAGTAAAGATCAATGGCAGCTAAGAGTATGAATCTAATTTTCCACCCATTTTACTGAAACACGCTTGGAAGCACGGGGTTCATTAGCTAGGCAATATCCTAGCACGTGGGTTCATATTGAGGTAATTAAAATTAATAAAATTAAACTCAATATACCGGTAGACATGAGGGGGTGAAAGGGTTTAATTTATTAATGTTTTGAATCAGGTATTGGGGGTAGGTTAGAGAGATGGGCCAAAGGAAATAGAGGTTTACTTTTAATATAAAACTAAAACGTTTGAACCCTAGTTTTTAAATGTAAATACCTTAAAATTACAAAAGGAGTGTGGTCATAAATTAAATTATAATCTCTTTTTAATAAATAAATCTAGATTCTTAACCAAGAAATAATAAGATGGTAGAAAACTAGAATTGAGTATGCTTTTCAACACAAGTGATATTATTTCACCATCTTAATTATTTGAAGAACTATTGATAAATGCATAAAGCTTAACATATATAAGGTGACTTGTAATATGTATTCAATGGATTCGAACTATCTTTTGAAAGGAAATGCATATTAAAAAAAATTGAGTGAGAAATATAATATATTTTTGTCTAATATATTGGAGTAGAAATAAAAAGGGGTAAATAAAATTGTAATTGAAAAATGGGTAAGTAAGGTACATGGAAAAAATAGGGGGTATTTTCATTCTAATAATATAACAGGAGGGGGTATTATCAATTGAATAATTAGAGGTAGAAACTAGAATTAAGGGTATTCTTTAATACCCTTCGAACGAGTGCTATACCATACTTTTACTAAGTGAATCCCCGTGCTTGGAAGTGTGATTCTTCATTATTTATTGGTATTTCCTACATTCCACACAAAGGGAGAGTTAATGTTGATATCTGAGTTTGGTGGGGAAAATCTAGAGATGTCTTTCACCATTAAAATGGTCTAACTCTCGGGCTCAATATGATTTTCTATTTTTCTTCTCTCGAGCACGCAAGGAACTAGATTTGACAGATTAGGGGTAGAATTGGTTGGTGAGTTGAAGAAAGAGTGATCTACTAGAAGGAGGATTTGAATGTGGGATATATTCGAAGAGATTTACCCCATGAGCACTGGCGAGTTTTTACAGATTTGATTTTGGAAATTGTGATCATGATCATGGTGAGAATTGGTAGCACTCAATGTTAAGATTTTTTGGAGGAAAAGGGGCTCTGTTGTAAATGTTATAAATAGCAAAAAAAAATCATGTAATTTTTTTGGAGTGTTAGAGGTTGAAGAAAATTCTCAAGAGGAAAATTTGACAAAGCCTATCTTTTGAGAAGCCGTCTGAGAAGCATGTATATCTCTTTTGTATTAAGTTTGATCGTGTCAAGGTGGTTGCAAGTGTACAACCATTGACAAGCTTTGAGATTTTTCTAGAAACTTCCTTTGGTGATAAATTTAATCAAATTCAAGTTATTCTGTGTTGATCTTGAGTAAAATGTGTTTGTTTCATTTTTGAATTTCTGCAAATAGTTTTTCTTGTTCTTATTGCAAACTTGTATCAAAATCTATCTTAATCACACTAGACTCAATCCTTGTGATAGTTTAGTGGCATATGCAATCTCATTTCTCAGAAGAGCTTTCATCTGGGAGTGAAATAAACGATTTAAAATCACTTTTCTTTCATTTGTTGACAAATATTATTTGTAAGCCTCTGGGTGTACCTCAGGCATGATTGATCTTAGATTTTGATGTTTTATTGGGTCTTCTAACTCGAGCCTTCATGTTAAAATCTCATAGATTGTGTGAAAAAGTGCTAATATGGGCCTCCATTGAAGTACATATTCTGGTTAAAGGAACATTTTAGCTATTCTAAAGCATTCTGTTATCTAGACTTTCCATTTTGTAAGAGTTCTCAGAGATTTGGAAAATCAAGTTTATTCTACCTCACCTCCCACCAAAAATTATTTAAAAACAACTAATCCTACTCATTCTACCCTTGTTTGTCATATGTGTATACAAATGCATAAATTTTATTACCAAAACATACGAAATGATCGGGATTCCAAATGTCTTTAATAGCTTTGAACCTTGCCTAGAGAATATCTCCACTATCTAGAGTGACAACTCATGAGAGTTAGATTTTTTTGCATTGATCATATTTTATTCAAGGTGTCCTTAACAAATTCATTAGGAAGGAAATCTCCATCTCCTCCATAAACAACAAGCTGCAAAAGGGTTCTCTTACCTTGGTTGAAAGGCACAACCTAAAATAGCAAGGATAGATCAAATCCTCTTGAGGGTGTTATCCATTTCTCCACATCTGAGTGACAGAGGGCCAGTTAGATCCCATCACCGGCTACAAAATGACTCACCATGATCTATATGTCTCTAAGCTTCCTGTCAAAACTTGTGATGCTACTCAGAATTTGAGGGAGAATCAATTTGGGTACCAACACCTTACTGGTGCCATTGTTGGGGACTTATTTGAGTTGCTGAGACTATTTTCTGATTCACTACCAGTTCATATCTATTTAGCCCATCAACAACACCTTACTGGCACCATTGTCGGGGACTTATTTGAGTTGCTGAGACTATTTGCTGATTCATTGCCAGTTCATATCTATTTATCCCATCAACAACACCTTATTGGCACCATTTCCAGGGACATAGTGGTTGCAATTCATGTTCAAACCTTGGTAAAACACTTCTTATATACTCCAAGTGTTGTGTGCTAATTCTTTCAATTCCTACACCTAGTGCACTAGCTTTCATTGATAAATTTGGGTAAAGAAAAGTCAGAGTCTTTCCATTTCCAGTTTCTAGTGTTGACAACATTTGACAGATCATATTTAGTGCATCTGCACAACTAAGGTGGAAATCCTTAGTGGTGACTCCCTGTTGATCTGATTCTTAATGAATACCAGTGTCTTAACCTCTGTCAAGTGAGATTTGTTACTAACCTTTGCAAATATGGAAGGAAGAAGATCTTTCTTTTCTAGGGATCCTGCTAGGACATTATTTCCAAAGCTAGGAAAAGCAAAATCAGAAGGAATAAAATCCTGGAGAGCTATGGGAAATCAGCAGACAAGAAGAGGGATCTCCATTGATGAAAGTGATTGGCCTATCATTGAAGACTGCTACTCAAGTGCTTCTGAATCAAGTAGCCTCTTTGTGGAATTGAATTCTCCAACTAGAGGGGGCTTTCATTTGATTTTGAGAAGTTTTCTTCTCATTCTGCCCCTGTATTTTCAGAAGTTGATAGGGATTTCCAAGAAACAAGGCCTTTAGGGGATATCCACTTTGAAAATTATACCCATGTGTTTCAGAGACCCTCTGCCCCTTATCAATCTGTCACCCCTCTAGGGTCACCTCCTCAAAACAACATGGCCCTGCCCCCACCTAGACCTCCATTTGTTGTAAATACCTTTGGACCTATAAATTTTGTAGGGATGGCTAGTTATCCAAATGTAGTTCCTCAAGATGTAAGAAACAAACTACCAAAGTTCTAAGGAAACAACACTATAATTGGTGATCAACATCTAAATATTTTTATCAATATGATGGAAGACTTTGAGATTTAACATGAAGATGTATATATCAATTTGTTTATCCATACTCTGGAAGAGGATGCAAGGGATTGGTATAAAGCTTTTCTAGATAACTCTATTGATTCTTGGACTGAGATGAGCAATGCATTTAAATTGTAGTATGGTGATAGAACTGACCCTAGGTTTCTTTTGAAAATAATTTTAAAACATCAAAAGAATCCTAATGATTCATTACATGATTTCAACACAAGGTTTAACAAGACCTTGAGGAGATTTCCTATTAGGATAAGGCCATGTGATGAATCATGTTTGATCAAATATTTAGATGCATTTGATAAAAAGGTTGCTTACTACTTGAGGGAAAAAAACTTGTTAATCTGAGGTAGGCCTTCACCATGGCTCTACAAATAGAGAACAACATCATGGTAATTAGAAAGCCTCCAAAAAGGGAGGGTGTAAAACTAATTAACCCAGAAAAACCTCAGACAAGCAAGGCTGCAGATTTGGAGGAAGTTGTGAAAAATTTGGTAGGGGCTGTCAAGGAAATATCATACAAACTAGCCCGGGAAGAGAAGGGGATTGGGCACAGTTCACAAGGTCAACACAAGTAGCAAGGCCAAGACAAGTTCAAAAATCACCAAAGATCTGATGACAGACATAAGGGACCCAAGTGGATTTGGAAATAGGAAGCCCCAAGGTAGGGAAAATAGAATGGTGTCTGATCCTTTGGCTGCCAGAGTTGATGTTGTGGAGGAGACAAATGTCATTGATTGGTGTGACAGATGTTTCATGCCCCATGCTCCGTGTAAGGAAGATCAACAACAAGAATAAGAATCTTATGATGACAATGATGATGATGTCTGCATGATGGGTTGCTCCACAAGCTCACAACAAGGGGCAACTTCAACTGAAGTGATAAGTGCTCGAACTGCTGCCACTTTTTGGGACTGCATTCATAGGGTACCTATTCTTCCTCCCTCTCATACTTTAGAAGTAGATACTATACATGTTTTTAATTGCCCAATAATGACTTTTAATATTTAAGGGCTTTAATGATAAAGAAGTATGATGGAGGAATCCCATATGAGGAAGATAGAAAGTTATTGATGAATGTTGTTGTTGCTCAAGAGAGGGAATATAACACAAGAAGTAAGGCTATCAAAGGGACAGGGCCTCAAGCCAAGCCAAAAGCTCCCTTACTTTCAAACATTCCTAAAGAGGCCCCTAAGAAGGATGCATATGCTAAAAGCCCTGTAGTTCCAAACAAAAATTTTACCCCTCCTCATGCCCAAGCTATCAAAAATCCTGTACCACCTAGTGAGTGTGTCATCTTTCCTTCCAATACTACCTTGCCAAAGAATGTCCCATATGACATTTCCCAAGTTTTAAGTCAAATCAAAGTTTCTGTTCCAATTTTTGAGTTGCTTAGGATTCTTGAGCACAAGAAAAGAGCATTTGAATACTTGGGATTGAAAGAAGGGAAGATTGCCCTAGGCAAAAACATAAACATTGTGGAGACTCCACCAGTCATAGAGGAATTAGAGGCACCACCAGCATCAGAAGAGCTAGATGAACCACCTGAGGTTTATTTGGGAACATCCTTGGTAGATTCTCAGCTGAATGTGGACCCATTCTTCACTACCCTGATCATTAAGGATAGATTGTTGCATAACTGTATGTTTGATTCAGGGGCATCATGTAATGTTATGCCTCTGGAAGTTATGAATGAATTAAATATCAAAGTAACAGATTGCATATGGGAAGTGCACTGCTATGGATTCCAGAGAGGTGCCAGTGGTGGGGTGTGTGAAGGGTCTGGTGGTGCAACTTGCAGCCTATCTAGGAAGGAATTTGAAACTTGATGTAGTTATTGTTGACTACCCAGCCAAGTGGGGTATGTTGTTATCTAGAAGGTGGGCTGCAAGTATTTGTGGGAGTGTTCAAATGGATATGTCTTATACCACCATCCCAGTTGAGGGTAGCCTTGTCAAGTTGTAAAATAAATCAGAAAACTATATGCCACAAAAAATCAGCGAATGAAAATACAAGCATGTAGTTTGGGATCTCATTGAGATGTTTGATTCATTCAATATTACGCATCATGATAGGAGGTTCAATGAATTGGTAGACAAGATTGTAGTGTTGGTGTCTCATTTTGATAATTGTGCAATATCCCCATATTGTGAATATGATGTTGAGGTGTTACCTAATAATGTTAAACATTGGCAGGTTTTTTATAATGATGCTCAGATCAAAAGATTTCTGCAGAACAAGGGAGAGTTTGCTGATCAAAGTATTGATTGGGAGCCAATGGTGTGTGTAGCAGAAGGGAAAGAAACCTTGTTTGGCAAGGGCATCATCCAACTAAAGACTAATACCATTCCTAGAGGGTTTGTTGCTCTTGAGTCCAATTTTGATAATGTTAATCGCATTGTTAATAGATGCATGACAACCTCTAGGGATATTGAGGAGCATGACCTTGGCACAAAGGAGAAGCCAAGAAAAATTTGGTTAGGAAAAAATCTCAGCAAAGAGGAGAAGCAATCATACATCCAATTGTTGAAGAAATACCAAGATTGCATGGCTTGGACCTATTCTGAACTAAAAGCATACAGAGAGGATTTGTTTCAACATGAGATTCCCTTGGAGTCCAATGCAAAACCATTTAGGTAGAAACAGAGGTCAATCAATCCACTCTTATCTCTTAAAATGCAAGAGGAACTAAAGAAGCTAAGAGATGGAGGGATTATTCCGCCCACAATGTATTCTTCTTGGGTTGCAAACCTAGTACTAATAAGAAAAAGAATGGTGATATTAGGTCATGTGTAGTAGACTTCAGAATCTAAATAGAGCATCAATGAAGGATAATTATCCTTTACCAAATATGGAAAACATGCTGCAATTAGTGACTGTTCTGAATTGCTCTCCACCCTAGATGGTTTCTCTAGTTATAACCAAGTTGTGGTGAAGGAATCAGAAAGGATCAAGATAGCCTTTACTACTCCTTGGGGGACGTATGTGTATGTTAGGATGCCCTTCAGTTTGATGAATGTTGGAGCCACCTTTCAAAGAGAAATGGATGTTGCTTTTGCTAGTTACATCAATGAGTTTATTGCAGTTTATCAAGATGATGTAACTGTATTTTCCAGGAAGAGAAGTGATCACTTGCTGCACTTGGAGAATATGTTGATAAGATGTAGAGAATATGGCATCTCACTCAATCCAAAGAAGTGCCATTTTGGAGTGCAGAGGAAAAATTGCTTGGCCACATTGTGTCACAAGAAGGGGTGATGATTGATCTAGAGAGGGTAGAGGCCATCAACAAGGTCCCTATTCTAAGGACCAAGAAAGGAATTTAGTCTTTCTTTGGGCAGATAAACTTCATCAGGAGATTCATATCAAAATTTGTTGAGTTGACCATTCCAATCACTTCCATGCTAAAGAAGGACCAAGTCATCAAGTGGGAAGAGACTATCATCCAAGCTTTCAATGGGATCAAGGAGGCATTAAGCATGCCCTTGTTTTAGTAGCTCCACTTATAAGAAGCCTTTCTAACTATTTTTCTTTGCTTCAAAGAACACTATTGCTTCACAATCCCTACTGCGGAAGGATGATGAAGGGGTGAGAGAGGCTAATTTTATTCTTCATAAGGCCTTGCGGGGCGAGATGAAGTAAAATATCATGGAAAAACATGCATTTGCCTTGGTAAAAGCAACAAAGGTTTTTAGACCTTACATTCTAAGTTCTAAAGTGGTTGCTTATGTTCCCCACACCATGGTAAAATAAATTTTATCAGAGATGGAAGTCTCAAGCAAAAGGTGCAGGTGGGTGAACAAGTTGCAAGAATATGATATGGATATCCAGACCACAAAGCTAGTGAGAGGTTTGGGCTTGGCTAGGCTTATGGCTGAGAGCAACTTGCAAACTATTGAGGTAAATGAGGTAGAAGAAGGTAGGGTAGATGTCTTTGATAAACTAATGAATTTTGAGTGGTACAAGGACGTGATTTTCTATCTCAGACATCTGAACTACCCTGAGTATTTGAGTAAGAACCAGAAAAGGGCCCTTAAGTTGGCTTCCCATAAATATGTCATTATTGATTATTGGTTAGCTTGGAAGAACCTTGAGGGAGTCCTCTTAAAGTGAATTACTAAAGATGAAACCCCTAGGATAATTACTTGATCTCCACGAAGGATTTTTAGGGGGAATTTTATTGTAAGAGTCACAAAAGACACAAGATCCCGAGGGCTGGTTATTGATAGCCAACTCTCTTCAAGGATATAACCTTTTTGGTTAGAAGATGTAAGAGTTGTCAAGCACTTCTTTGGAAGAATAAAAGCTTGTGCTCCTTCCTTTGCAGGTTTGTATCAATTGAAGCTCCATTCAAGCAATGGGGAATGGATTTCATTGGTGAGATTTCAGACCCTTCAAGTGTTGGCCATAAGTGGATTCTTGTAGCCACTGATTACTTTACCAAGTGGGTGGAGGAAATCCCCACCAAAAGAGCAACACACCAAATTGTCATGGATTTTCTGTTGAACCACATCATCTGCAGGTTTGGGGTGCCAGTCAAGATTGTAGCTGATAATGCCATGAGTTTCAGAGCTAAACCTCTGGTGGCAATGTGCCAAGAGTATGGGATCAACTTGACATATGCATCTAATTACAATCCCCAAGGAAATGGACAAGCTGAGTCCAATAATAAAAACCTACTGAAGATTATCAGAAGAACCTTGGAGCTGAATAAGAGAAAATGGGGTGAACAATTGAAGTTTGTTGTTTGGGATGATAGAATCACTGTTAAAAGAGCCACTGGAAAGAGTCCATTTGAGTTGGTGTATGGAACTCAGGACCTGTTGCCCCTACATATGCAATTATCCTCATATAAATTCATTCAACAACTGGAGGATCAAGAAGTAAGTCCTTATGATGCTCACATTAACTAGATTGTTGAACTTGATGAAGAAAGGAGGGAATCCCACCAGAGGCATGTAAAGTTCAGAGAAAAGCTGAAGAAGTTATTTGACAAGAAGGTCACCCAAAGCTTTCAATGTTGGAGATCTTGTGCTACTATGGGATAACATGCATGAAGATAAGGGCAAGCATGGAAAATTTGACTCACTATGGATGGGCCCTTACTCCATTGATATCAGGATTGGTGAACATACCTTCTTCTTGAAGGATTTGGATGGTGATTTGCTTAAATTTCCTATTAATGGAAGGAATTTGAAGCATTTCTTGGATTGATTCCCCAAAATCAAGGTAAACATCTTTTGTATAGTGTATAGTTGCTTGTTTGTTTCTTGTTTTTGTGTTTTTGCTTGTTCTGGTCCTTGGTGACCTGTTTTTGTTGGTTTCTTTGTTTTGTTTTTGTGAGATGGCTCTGTTTCTTTGCTCTACAAGCTGACTCTGTCACCCAATGGATATTTTTGGCACTTGGTCTACCATTGTTCTTGTGGCACTCACGGGAGTTCCCATCCTCGAGTCGAGCTGATGTTGGTGCTCAAAATAGTCTTGCCCCATTTTTCCTTTGAAATTTATCCTTTTACGGCCTCTGTCACATTTTATCCCCCTGAGTTGTGCCCAAAAGGTCTCTGTTTTCCTTTTTCTGCCATAATTAATCTTTCCTTGGGCCGATGATCATGTAAAGGTCTATAATTTGGGTCTCCCATTCTCTGTTCATCTAAAAACTCAGGCTCTCCCATTCTTTCCATTTTTACAGTTCAGATTTGCCCTTGTCATTTTACCCTAAATACTTGAAGAAAATGAATGGATGTAGCTCTGAAGAATATATTTGATCCTTGTAACATCTTTGAATTCTCTTGTCCTTAGAGAAAATTTAATCTTCGGGATTGAATGATTGTTTTTCTACATTTTACGGTTTGACAGGCATTTCTCCCGGTCAAATTTACATCCTTGCATCATCAAGAAACGTGGCCTCTTTTGGTTGGACGTGGCTCAGCTGGGTACTTCAAAAATTTATGAATTTCCTCAACTTATAAATTTGTCCACGTGGAGGAACGACGCTCATTTGAATATTTACTTTTTGGTTTGGCCTTAGAGTAGCGCCAGGAGGACACGTGGAAGTTTTTGTTGCTTTGCCTAGACTTAGACAATTTTTATGTAGCTAATACAGTTTGGTGGGACAGGGACATGTGGTGAGCCTACACTCATTCAAGGTCTCCATTTTGGGCACCATTCTGAAATTGCGCCAGGGAGACACGTGGAGGCTTCCATCGGGTCTTCCCATACTTAGTCTTTTTAAAAAAGTTTTGGGAGATCTGGGACACATGGTGAGCATGTGCTCTTTCAAAGTCTCAAATTTTGGGAACCATCTCAAGATGCACCATTGTGACGCATGGCAGTTTGAAAAGTTAGAAGGGGGGGAAGCGGACCATCGGGGGCAACTTAGAATTTTTTCCTTTTATGCTCAAAAGGGTTAAAATACCAAAAATGGCTTGCAAGCCCGATAGAGGAAAGGTCAACACTTGCTCCAGTCAATGGTGGAGGTGTGGACTCTCGGGGAAATTTGGAAAATTTTCCTTTTGGGAGAAAAGAGTTAAAAGTGAAAAAGGAAGCATTCTGCTTCTGGGACCCACATTGGGACATGTGTCAGGATCATTTCTCAAGGACGGAAGTGCAGAACAAAATGTGGAATTTTTCCATTTCTTCAAAATTTTGTAAAAGGTCAAAGGAAATGCCCGGCCCGTTTTAAATTGAATCTTCCACGTGGACGACCCAAATTCAAAGTAAAGATCAACGAGCAACTAAGAGTTTGAATATGATTTTCCCCCCATTTTACTGAAACATTCCTAGAAGTGTGAGTCTTCATGATTTCTTGGTATTTCCTACATGCCAAATAAAGGGGAGAGTTAATGTTGATATTTGAGTTTGGTGGGGAAAATCTGGAGACGTCTTTTGCCATTAAAATGGTCTGACTCTCGGGCTCGATATGATTTTCCGTTTTTCTTCTCCCGAGCACACAAGGAACCAGATTTGATATATTAGGGGCGGAAGTGGTTGGTGAGTTAAAGAAAGAGTGATCTACCAGAAGGAGGAGTTGAATGCGGGAGATATTCAAAGAGATTTTCCCCCGAGCACCTGGTGACTTTTTACATATCGATTCTAGAAATTGCGATCATGATCATGCTAAGCCTTCGGTAGCACTCAATGTCGTGATTTTTGGGGAAAAGGGGCTCTATTGTAAATGTTATAAATGGAAAAAAATATTATGCAAATTTTTTGGAGTGTTAGATGTCGAAGAAAAATCCCAGAGGAAAATTTGACAAAGCTTGTCTTTTGAGAAGCATGTATATCTCTTTTGTATTAAGTTTGATCATGTCAAGGTGGTTACAAGTGTACAACCATTGAAAATCTCTGAGATTGTTCTAGAAACTTTCCCTATTGATAAATTTAATCAAACTCGAGTTATTCTGTGTTGATCTTGAGAAAAATGTGTTTGTTTCATTTATGAATGTTTGCAAATAGTTTTTCTTGTTCTTATTGCAATCTTGTATCAAAATTTGTCTTAATCACACAGGTCTCAATCCTTGTGACAATTTAGTGGCATCTGCAATCTCATTTCTTAGAATATCTTTCATCTGGGAGTGAAATAAACGATTTAAAATCACTTTTCTTTCATTTGTTGACAGAGATTGTTTGTAAGCCTCTGGGTGTACCTCGTGTGATTGATCTTAGATTTTGATGTTTTATTGGGTCTTCTAACTCAATCCTTTGTGTTAAAATCTCATATATTGTGTGAAAAAGTGCTAATCTGGGCCTCCATTGAAGTACATATTCTGGTTAAAGGAACATTTTAGCTATTCTGAAGCATTTTGTTATCTAGAATTTCCATTTTGTAAGAGTTCTCAAAGATTTGGAAAATCAAGTTTATTTTGCCTCACCTCCCACCAAAATTTATTTAAAAACAACTAATCCTACCCATACTACCCTTGTTTGTCATGTGTGTATACAAATGCATAAATTTTATTACCAAAACATACAGAAACAATCAGGATTCCAAATGTCTTTAGTAGCCTGAACCTTGCCTAGAGAATATCTCCACTATCTAGAGTGACAACTCGTGAGAGTTAGATTTTGTTGCATTGATCATATTTTCTTCAAGGTCTCCTTAACAACTTCATTAGGAAGGACATCTCCATCTCCTCCATAAACAATAGGCAGCAAAAGGTTTCTCTTACCTTGGTTGAAAGGTACAACCTAAAATAGTGAGGATAGATCAAATCCTCTTGAGGGTGCTATCCATTTCTCCACATCTTAGTTACAGAGGGCTAGTTATATCCCATTTCCAGCTACAAAATGACTCACCATGATCTATCTTTCTCTAAGCTTCCTGCCAAAACTTGTGATGTTGCTTAGACTTTGAGGGAGAATCAATCTGGGTACCAACACCACAGACACCTTAACAAGGGATAAGACCATCAAGGACATCACCTTCGGTGGAAGCATCACTTTGGCGGGGCTATCGCTTCCTCCGCTATTAGGGGCCTCCCGTCTCGGGGGCAAGATATGGACCGCTCCGGTGATAGCATATCACCACAAAAATGATGATTTTTTTCGAGTTACCGCCTACTCAAGGACCATGAGGGATGTCAATTTGTACAAGCTTTTCAAGTTGTTTTTACACATCAAGCGTGTCTACGTGGCCATGAATCAAAAGTTAGATTAGAAGGGAATTTAGTTTTGTTAATTTCATCAACAGGGAGGATGCTTAGAGAGCTATCAATAATCTCAATGCCTATGGTTATGATAATCTTATTCTCATATTTGAATGGGCCACTCCAAGGTAGATTATTATTTTTTAAATCTAAGGAAAACTTAAAATCGCATTTATCCTTTCTTTCTATGGAGTCTTTTACTTATTTCCACTTTAAGTTTTGTAGTTTTTTTAGTGTTGATAGGATCAATTGTGTTTCACTTGAATGCAATGATTCTCATTTTATTTTGACTTTCCTCGTTTAGTATAATGATTTATTTGTTTTCACTAAAGAAAACCTATCAAGATTATCCATCATTGATTAAGCTCAACAGGTGTCCACTTTAACAAACATGTTTGTTTAATTTTATTTTTTAGGTGATTTTAATGTTTGAAAATGATTAAACTATACTTCGGATGTGTGAGGATTTCTTGACTTTTCCCATTTCTTGAGTTAGGGATGACAATGATGGCATCTGATAGAGTGAGATGTAGGGAGCTTGAATAGGAGGATAATGAAGATCTAGAATTTTTCCTACCACCACCGAATATCACTAGGTTTGACAAAGAAGATCATCAAATACAAGTTAAACAAGCAAATCCAGATGGTGGTTCACACCAATACCATGTGCATCAGAATACATATTACATTTAATTATATTCTCATAGTCTAGATCATCACCCTCTGCTAGTTTCTTTAAAATATCTTTAGTAATTCTCTAGTTACAATGAGGTTCAATCACATCATAGTAAATGAACCTAGAAGTGTCTCACATCTCTTGAAATTCATTAGCCTAGTGGCCGCTAGCCCATATAAAAAGGAAACATGGTCGGTTTATTATTTTGCAGACAAATGTCGGCTTCCATGAAATCATTAAATTATTTTCCCAAGATCTGAAATTTTGAACCGATACGAACCTTATTCCAAAGAAAATTTAAAGCCTAGCGGCCGCCATCCCGTATAAAATAAAAACACGTTATATTTATGGTTTTACATATCAATGTTGGATTCTCTGAAAATCATTAAATGATTTTCCAAAACTACATAATTTAATCTTAAATAAATTTTAAAACTGATAAGAACCTTTATTCCAAAGGAAGAATTAAATCCTTGTGGTCGCTAGCCCATATAGAACAGAAACATGTTCTGTTTATTATTTTGCAGATCAATGTCGGATTCTAATATTTTTATTTTCAGATTCTAGTATATGGGACTCGGATCGCAAAGAAATTCCAATATATGTGATTTTGGATTCCAATATAGGTGATTCTAGATTCCAATATATGTGATATTGGAATCCAATATGTGTGATTTTGGAGTCTAGATAATTCCAATATTTAACATTTTGGAATCCAAAACTGTAATTTCAGACTCCAATATTTGCGGTATTTTTTGTAGCTCGGACTGAATAAGTCCAAATTTAGTGAAATAAGCATTTATCTCATACAAATTCATTAATATTGGTTTATTTTTGTATTCTATTTCATAACAATGGATTTATTACCATCATTTTATGCAAAAAGAATTGTGACTTGTATTTATCTCATAACAACACATTTCCACGATTACTGAGCTTGATTGAGTTTACTTGTTACTATTATGTTGATTAATAAATATAAATAAATTGGGTTTTTGTAGTCTATCTCATAACAATTCATTTATTACCATCATTTTATGTTGTATTTATCTCATAACAACACATTTCCTACCTTCATTCTATGCAAATAAATCCATGTTATAATTAAACATTTGTCAATTTTTATTGATATCATAAATTAGAAGAAAAATTAGACACAAATATATATGATCAAAATATGTAAAATATACAACATGCAAATGCGCACAACCCCATAGTTAAAATAAATCACAATCATCCAAATTTTATGCACAACTATATGATTTGAGGTAGGTAAAAAATGAAATTAATATAGGGTCTCAAAAGTTATCACAAATTTTTCACTATTGGGCCAAATGGTAACATCATAATATATTTTAATTAATAGAGAAAAAAACTTGTATATTATGCCTTGCATGGAATGAACATATGCCTTTTTCAAACATTAAATATAAAGTTGGAAGAGAATGAACATATTCCCATTCTCAAAACATTAAATACAAAGTTGGATGAGAATGAACATATGGCACCCATTTTTAAAAATAAATATAAAGTTGGAATAGGTTAATAGTACATTAATTATTTATTATGCATTACAAAGTTATAAATGTAAATCAATACAATATACTTAGTAAATTAATACAATATTAAGTATTTCCTGATCTTACTAAAAATTTGGAAGAGAATGAACATATGCCCATTCTCAAATAATAAATATAAATTTGGAATAGGTTATAAATTAATTATTTACTATGCATTACAAAGTTATAAATGTTTTAATAAAAACAATATGTATTTCCTATTCTTACTAAAAAATTGTAAACCCCTAAAATGGAAATCCCTCATACATGATATATAATTCCAAAAAAACCCTTTTTGGATTCCAATAATAGCCAAATAAAATTCCAATATTTGATATAAGTAAAACCAACATAGCCAATTTCAGTATTTAATCTAGATTGTAAAATGTCCACATTTAACGAAATTATAGTTCTACCTTAAAGATCCGTAGACCTTGCAGAGTATGTGGCGAGGTTTATGAGTTGGAGATTTGACTAGATGAGGGATGATGGGGTGGAGAGAGGGATCATATTTATTATGCTTTGATCACTAAGTAGTTTATCAATGGATAACATGGTTTGGAGTCCATATGTGAGATTCCTTGTATGGCCGGGAATGGATGTGGAGTTTGTGGGATTGAGGCGGTATGGTGGATTTATGGGAAGAGAGAAAAGATGATAGAGGTTGTAAATTTTCCTAGGGTGTGGAGGTAATTCGGGATTCCTCGGTAGATACCAAGTGAGCCAATTCTATATTGGAAAGATGATTAAGAGAGGGGCCTTCTAGCGCTGTGATGGATGAGGTAGAGTATGCTGATGATGCGGGGAGATATAGGGCATATATTTTGATGATGGTGGAATTGTGGAGGGCTTAGCGAGTGGTGGACGTAGTAGTGGGCATCCTATGGAGATAAAGTGGGGAAGAGACATGAGTGGGGAGGTGGAGGATGAGCGTGATGATGGTGAGGAGTTGGCTAGGCTACGGGAATATTTTGACATCTTTCATTTTGAGACGGATAAATAGATAGTAGAGTGGGACACCGCTCGTCAGGATCGAGACACCCTATAACATGAGAAAGATCTGGACATACTTAGAGCATGACACATTTAAATAGATGAGGGAAAAGTATCCCCAATAGTGGGAGGCAACTGCGCAGAGAAGTATGGAGAGGTGTGGGAAAATTTGGAGGCCTTAGAAAGTGTATCCCATGGAGCAGGGCCAAGAGTAGGGCAAGTTGTTGTACATACAAGATTATTTTTGGCAGCAAGAGGATAGATGGGACCTCCTTGTTTTTTTTTTATTTTTGAAGAGTATCGGCGCTAGGAGAGGAGATGAGATATTATGATCACCTAGTGACATAACAATTACTAGGCATACCTCTCTACACATAGCATAGAGATTCCGAGTGTCGATTAAGTTCTCAAGCCACCTCAACAAGCACTAGGAGTTTCGCGCATCCTCGAGAGATCCGGGTGTAGATGTGGGAGCAACATGAGGCCGGGTGGAGTGCCACTTTCTTATTATGATTTTACCACATAGTATGTCAATTTTTATGACTCGATGTATGTGATTATATATATGATCCCTCTTTAGGCCTTTTTTATGAACACTATTGATGATATATATATGATTAGGATTTTGTATCCATGTGTTGTTGGTTTATTTTGATATGATGCTATATATGAGTTTGTGTAGATATTTTGAGATGTTTGATAGATTAGATGTATTTGATATGATGTTTGATGTTTGATGTGATGTGATTCAAATGTGGTGATCTTGATGCATATTCCAAAGTGTATTTTATCATGGTTAAAAATAAATGTGCAATGTTTTCTTTTTGAATTGTATTTGATACATAAGTGTGATATGATGGTAAATTAAATATGTATGACAAAGCACTTAAGGCATTGTAACAAATTTTAACATATAACTAATAATAATTAGTCACATGTATGATCTTGGATATAGATGAAAATGAGATTATATGCCCTCTTACAACATGGGAAGGGTCAATATGTATTGTTTACATGGGGATTATTTCTCCTTTGATGGCTTGTAGGCTTATGCCGTGCAACTATATTTTTACTACCCAAACCGAACAATGTGGGAATTTTGCTTATTTATGGGAAATATGATCAATGCAAGAATATTTCCTAGGATTCTTTTGGTTATTTTGAATTTGATATGAAGGATGATTAATGTGGGAAGCCTTTTGTAATGATATGGGTAGCCATTCTTTGAGGGAGAAGTCTACATTTTTTAATTTTAGATAGTTGTCCTTCATAGGATCAATATACTTTTGAATTTATTTATAGATGAGGGAAAACCTAGTAGACCACTTGAGGAGGGGAAAGGATGTGTGTACAAAAACACATGAGATAAGGAACTTATTTAATTTTCTTTGATCCTAAAGTACACCCAGTGGGACAATTGATGAATAGGATGGGCGTAAAACTCGGGAATATTTGATCAAGATTTTGAAACTCACAAATGATCGGGACACGGCGCACAGGCACCGAGACACCTCTCTATGGTAGTGGAGTCTGCAGAGAAAGCTTGGAACCCAATTTCTTCGGTTTTGCTAGGGTTTTGCACATGTTCGCTAATGATCACTTGTATGTCGCACTTGGATCAACGAGTTACCTGTAAATCTGCAACACAAATAATCTCCTGTAAAATCTCCAAACTACATCAAATCCTAAGAAAAAGTTGAAAACTAGGGATTCAGAGTGTCCTTGATCGTTAACATATTGAACTTACAACCGAGCATTATACAACATCTCGAGACTCCATGTAGTTCTATGTGCTTGTATGTGTAATAGTGCTCCTAGGTTGCCCACACGCCGGTGAAACCAAGATAGCGAGTGGTAGCTAGATAGAATTCAAATGTGTGGGATGGAAGTCAGAAACTTCCCCTTCCTATGTAGTGTATACAGAGTAATAAGCCCAAAATGCAGTCCCTTTGATAGTATATAGATAGATAGCCCTTGATAAAATTTCCTACCATTATAATGGTATGTATGTTGTGTTTATATAGGGATCTCTTGCTTGAATTTCAATACTAATTACATGACATGTCGACTAGGACCTCGGGATAGGAGTAAGAAAACTGAAAAAATTGACCACAAATGTCAAAAATGTGAACAAAATCAAAGAGGACAGGAGCACCTAGGTTGGACATGAGCGCCTTGGCACTAGTGTCCAGCTTGGGCACTAGTTCCCTAAGATAACCGATGACAAGTGTGAGAAGACCGATAGACATGTATCCCTATGACCTAACCAAAACTAGGTGTAGAAGTGATAGATGTGAGAGATAGAAACAACCAAATAAAGAGGTGTGACTAGGAAGTGTGTCACAAGTGAATACTATTCTTACTCAAGAGGTCCCCATACATAAAACAACATACTTGGCAGTATAGTAATATAGTATGCGCGTGATTTTGTGTCTACATTCATATTTCTCTACTTTGGTTATTTTATGAACAAATGAGCATCCATTCAAACATCCTTGGAAAAAGAAACAAATAAATCCTTCATCTCATCCTTAGTCATGAATTTTGAGCTTTTTCTTAGATAAATCCTCTCGAAAATTTTAGCAATCATAGTGAAAAACAATTGAAGTTTTGATACCACAAGTTGTTATGTTCCAAATACAAAAAAAAATAGAATTGTATAAATAAAGTAAAAATGTTAATACAAGGAAATATGTGAGCAACGGCTTCCCCAAGGGTGGATCACACCAAATTATAATTATAACAAAAGATATCTCACATAATGGTAGTTATTGCTTGTATTAGATTTTGGATATTGTAAAGATAAGATGCATTCTTTAGGTATCTCCCCTTTTATATTCAAACAATTGAAACTCAAATCAACTCATGACCTAACTCTTCACTAATTCTTATCATTTGAAATATGAAATAATTATGCATAACGGTATGTTAACACTATGACCAACCTATATTTATATTAAATAAAAATATTATATTAAATGGATTTATTAAAAATATATATAATACTCATATTTATTATATTATTAAAATAATTTATATATCATCTACATACGTAACATGAGTGGATCAAAGTACAACTACATGTATAGTGAAGTGGAGCCCCCATATTTATATCTAGGGTAAGGCTAGCTAGTTTAGATCTCGGGGGCCGCCATCTAGCAAGGTTATGAATCAATGTCTTGTATGACATAAATTGGGGCGGGGCGGGCAAAGGCGGTGAAGGGTAGGGCACAAGGAATGATACTCTCGCTTTCCTTCCCATACGACATGAATGACATGGAAATGGTTTGTCCCCTGCCCAAAGGGCGCTCCATGACCTCGGTTGCGTCTAATCGATTAAATATTCAAAATAAATATTATTTTGAAATGAAGATTAATTATTTACAGCTATAATATTAAAAAAACAATATTAAAACTCAAAATTATGTCTAAATTGGGTAAATCAATGTGTAAGATTACCCGAATCTAACTAAAGGGTAATAATAAATATCAGGACTCTAGGATTTTATTCATTACCCATACTCATTGAGATATAAATAAGGGAGTTTATTCATTACCTCGTATCCATTCAGATATAAGTAACGGTAATCTTATGAGTTTATTGGTAAAGACAATTAAAAGATTCATTCCATTAAAGTATTGAGCTTTACACATATCCTTTGGTAATTAAATAATAAAATATATTACTTTAATAATTAATTAAAAGTTAATTATATAAGATAACTTCCATTCATACATATATTTAAATTTTAAAAATATAAAAAAATAAATTGTATTAAATGAAATTAAGATATCAGATAAGTTATGTTTAAATTAATATATGATACATATAGAAATGTATTTATACATTATAAAATGAAATTCGAATTAAAATTATATTACTTATAAGTAGTTTTATTTAGTTATATTAGTTAAATAATATATTTTAGGTTAGGTATAAAATAGTTTAATTTAGTTATATAGTTTATATTAATATAATAGAGAATATATGGTTTGATTTTTTATTTATGTGTAGTACACGAATTACTTGTATTTATATACATTAGTATTAGTATTCTTATCTGAAATAAATATACCTAAAAGATGTTGAAAGATATCATTCTAGATATTAATGTCTTGAGAAAACATCTCGGAACATATGATATAATGTGTCTAGCATAATATCTCTCAATATCTATACTAATTTAATAATAATAGTGCAAATCCACACACACAAATTTTAACAAATTAATTGTATTGTATATATGTTTCGCCTCTAAACTTATAATTAACCAAAAAATTAAAAATTAAAAAATCTTAAATTTTCAAAATCTTTAATATTAACATCCTTTATACATTTTTAAAGATCTTTCAATACTATCAAACATTTTTCTTTTTAGATTATGATTGGCTCTTATTCTACATTCCACCATATTCCATGCACAACATTAGTAATAATAATTTATCACAGAAATGGTCATCAAACAATTATCCCATAATTAATATAGTCATACTAATTTATCACAGAAAATAGTCATAAAGAAGTAAGAACTAGTAGGATAAGAAAATCTAATTTTACATTAGAGAAATTATAGAGAAAATGAAAATCTTTTATAAAAATTTAGTGAGAAAATGTAATCCTACAAACATGAGATTAACTTAATGGTTACCTAATTTTTTTATCTAAAAATAAATATACTTACAAGAAGAATAGAATAAAGGGAAGAGTCTATCCATAACATGCGTTTGTATAGGCTGACTAATCAACAACTAATGGTCTTTTTACCACTTTTTGGAATGAATTTATCATTGGTTAATTAACCAGTCAACCTTGTAAATACATATGAGGTTTAGGCTGAAATCAATCTTAACATATAAGATAGTGAAACTAATTCTATTAATAGCCTAAGCATCTACATGCTTTCGGAAAACTGTTCCCTCCAAAAGTGTTTATATACTTCTATAAGAGTACACCGTGTATGTATTGGAATAACCATCATTTTAAAATCTGTGCTGTTAGTAATGTATATGTTCTGTGTATGGACAAGATTGAAGTTTCAGAGAAGTAAACAAAATTAAAAACATGAACCAGTGGATGATATAGACCCGTGTTGTATGAATCTCTTTAATACGAATGGTCTTTCCATCTTAACTGTCCCTAAAAATCATGCAGGTTGGGTAGCTGAAACATTGATCAGTGCCCAATAAAAATAACACAAAAACAATACTGAAACACCATTGGACCATGGCAAAATTTCGACTTCCCAACATAATGCTGGATAAGCCATTCTGAATAAACGAATCCTGTCTTAAGGTTTTGAATGGTAGAGTTACAATAGAAAGAGGCTAACTATCATGCATGTTGATGATTTTAGAATTTACTTTCAACCTAAAACTGCCTTTAAAGCATAGTAGCAACTTTCGTACGGAGAGTATTAAACGGTGGACAAAAATATGGAAAAAAAACTGTCCATAGGAAAAATACGATAAATACGGAAAAAAATACGGTAATTTGTATATATAAAAAATATGGTAATTTTAATAATTAAACACACAATTATACAACAAATTAAAAATTATTAAAGTGAAAAAGATTTTTGGCTTAAACTTAAAACATGTATGCTGTTGAAAGCTCTGGAAAATTATTGTTTTTACCTCTGTTGAAAGCTCTGTTTTTACCTCTGCTGCTCAGTGCTCACTATGCACTTTCACTCTCTAACTACCTTACAAAACTGTTTTTTTAGAAGGCCTTTGGAAACAATTAATTGCAGTGCAATTAGAAAGGTTAAAACCAAAAAACAGTTTTGTTTTTACCTCTGTTTTTACCTCTGCTGTTCACTCTCTATTTAGTATGGTGCGGGCTACCATAAAATTAGAAAATTCTAAACAAATGCCCTACTTTCCCTCTAATTCCTCACATTTTGGCTTATACGGGTTAGGTTTCCCCAGTTTTTGCTTTTTCTAATTTTTAAAAATTAAATCCCGAAAAAATCGGAGTTCCATACGGTGGAGACTGTAAAACGCAAAAAATCGGTAAAAAAGTAAAATGCGGCCGTATTTGGTAACCATGCTTTAAAGAAAAGTGTTATCATCCCAAATCAGACATATCTTTGTAATGCATCACGGAATTACTTCTACAACTTAAAAGAAATATCTATTTTTTTGAAAATTCATTCCATAATGATTGACTAGCTTAGTTAGTAATAGTTCTCAGATCCTTATATCAATAGGGATAAGTTGATAACACTACAATTATTAATATAATGGTTTATAGATTACGCCACAGTTATTAACATAATGGTTTATAGGTTGCAGGTTTTTCAATATGAATAATTGTTTATTGATTTCGAGGATTTTCAAAATAAAAGAAGCAATACCATATTCAGCATCATAATAATACTAATTTATCATAGGAAAAGTCAGTTTAATAATTAGAGGAAACGCTATCCTAGCGTTGCGTCCAGTGATGACCTGATAAGTAATTTCTCAATTGCGAGGGCAAACAAGGGAAGTTGCCCCAACTTTAGTACCTCTTTGGCCTTCTGGTTCGTCTTGTGCATGCATAGCTTTGGCCATGGCAGCTCTTCAATCTGCGCGTTCACATAGATATTATAATCCAGCATGTGTGCTGACAAATTATATCACACATAGCATGTCATCCTTTGCTATTGTTAATTAATGCACGAACACATTTTGATTCCTTCCTTCAAAATTCTGCAGGCACTATAAACTACTCTAAAATGAATATAATTATATAAGTTCAAGGTAATGTTGTTACTTTGTTCTTCAAATAAACATATAATTGGAGGCAGTGCTACGACTTTTAAACTTTCTTTATTCTATGTTACCAAATGTACATAAATTTAGTTGTGGAGTCGAAAACTGAGGAAGTTTATTTTTAAAACACTAGTGCATATAGTTGATATATATATATAGAGGGTTGTCATATTTGGTGTTGAGAACTTTGGACTGAAATCAGGAAAAATGCTGAGAGAATCAAGAAGCATTTGTAAATTTCGTTAGCAAACATATTTGTTACAATTATAAGGATAATTTGCGGTTCATTAAAATAACAGATGACATTTGGAAATAAATACATAATCATAACAATCGATATTCAGATTTTAAGAGGAAGAACGATACTAGAACTAATAAAACGGATTGAAATTTGAAGAATTTAAGGGATTGATTTTTCCCGATCCATCAAGAAAATATAATCGAGGCTCTCATAAGATTCAACTGGTAGAGAGGCTGTAATGCATGTTTCAAAAGAGAAAATGAGATTCGAAACCTGTTAAATTGATTCATCACAAAACAATATCACCAACAAGCTGGATAGATCTCAATGCAAAAGTGTATACACACACACACACACACACATAAATTGAGAGTAAGCTCCCATCAAACATCATCGTTTATTTGTACAAACGAGGATGATTAAATGGGTAAGGTATACGAGCAACTAAGACATTATATAATAGGAACTTCAATCCGTCTTTCCACATGAAAAGTAGTTTGCATATTAAAATATTTATACACAAATAATAATAAATTAAAAATACATAAACCTTTTGCATGAAATACACGAACCATAATGCGAGCTTCGGATCTGTGGGCGACGACAACACAGGAGGCGGAGGCAAGGAGAATGGGGACCCGAATCTGCTGCTCAACTAAATCAAATGGCCTTGGGAATGGCTCGGTTTGCAGTAGAGATGAAGCTGATCTGGACGACAAGAGCTTTTCCTGGATTGGCTTAGCTTTTGTTGCAAATCGTGACCCTCCTGTGCAGAACAATGGCAGAGTTAATCTACTCAATCTCAAAACAGGGGCCCATGATGGCAAAGGAAAAGGCGCCTTATAAGTAGAACTGTCCTCCCCTACAAAACATCCTCACCTGAGCATCAATGGAAGATTTGGCTGCGGATCTGGGGGGAATAGTTACCCTAATGATGATGGCCTCCTATAGAGTGGTGGAAGTAAGGGGAAGTAGGGAAATAGATCAACTAGGTTGGGGAAAGGAACCTCCACCAAATCCTTTCCTGAAGCTGTCTCCAACCAGAACGAAAGTACCTGAAATGTTGAAAGGCTATTAATACCATCACAGAAGGCTCCAGTGCTGAAGATTGAGGAGGATCTACTGCAAAAGGTCCTCAAGGAGGAGGAGACTCTCTCCCAACTTGGCCTCATCTGTAGATTTCAAAATTTCTGGCCCAAGCTTTCTCAACTCCATGATTGGATTTCCCAAAGATGGAGGCAAAATATTAAGGGTAAGATTGAACTCTACCCCTGTGTTAAAGCCTATTTTATTGTTGTTTTTGAAACCCTTGAGGATAGAGATTTTATTTTTGACCAATATTGGGTTTGGGGAGAACATGGCCTCATGTTCAAGCCATGGTATCCGTATTTTGATCCTCTCAAAGACTCGTTCAACACCTACCCGGTCTGGATTCATTTTTCAAGTCTCCCATTACAGATTTGGAATAAATCTTGTCTTATTGTTATAGGAGATACACTAGGATCTTCTATGAAAGTTGATGATAAAATCTCTGGTCAAACTCATACAACTTATTCTAGGATTCTGGTAGATCTTGATACCTCCCAAGCTCTTCCAATAGAAATTAACTTGCAAATTGGGGACAAACATTGGGTTCAAAGGATTGACTATGAGGGTTTAGCCTTTCGGTGCCGGCGATGCTATCAAACTGGGCATCTCTTGGATGATTGTGCTCATTCTAGACGCAAGGAAATATGTGCGTGGTGGAAGGATTCTTTACCAGAACACCTTACGGTTAGCCCCCATCTAGACCTAGTTGAGGACTCTTCAAATCCTTTAGACAATTCCCTTCCTCTCGAAAGAGTCTCATTCTAACCTCGTCAAGATCTCATGGAGATTGATCGATTTCTTGTACCCAAGTGGTGGTATTGATTCTATGGTGGATGGTGCCCTTCCCCACGTCAAGGGTCACATTCCCATCAAGAATCTTGAATTTGTTCTTCCGATCTTTGAGGAAGATGGTAACGAGGAATGGACGGTGGTGGAGCGAAGGAAGAAAGGATATAGTAAACACAAACCCACCAACGCTTTGCATAAGGTTTGAGTCTTGTCTTGTCTTGTGTTTTATCACATTATTTGGGTTGTAGGCCTTCTTTTTCTATTGGGTGCGGGACGTTGGTTGGTTGTGGACCCGTTGTTTTGTTGTTGTTTGGCTACTAGTTTTTAGCTCTTTTCTGGGTAGATTGTTTTTCTCGTTGTTGGGATTTCATATTAAATCTTGATATTGATCATTTTTATTTGGGTAAAATTTTAAAATCTAGCTTTTGAGCCTTTCTCAGACAAAGTATTCGACGGATTAAATCATCCCTTTTAACATTCTTCCCATCCAAACAATATTCCTAAAGTTAATTAGCCCACCTCTCATAACCCAATAAATATTATAGAGAAAAAACAGCAAAATTGTTTTCCATAAATTATTATTGTCATTATATTCTATTTTTAACTCATTAATAAAGTGGTTTATATTTATGTTAATGAGATGTAGATGAATTGACAAAATATGTTAGTTGTATCCAACCGACTTACATTTAAAATTTCATAAAGACACCTAATTCCAATAAAAAAATTAACTAATCTAAGAAAAAATGTTTCTTCATTATGATTTTTCCTTTAAAATATCTTTTAATCTTATAAATTGTGAAACCTTGTAACTTAAGTATTTCTATATCTTTTATTATTTCCCACATATTATATGTGTGTGTTCAAGATTAAAGTTTTAAAATACAATAAGAAACAAAAACATGAACCATACACATATAAACCATGGACAAAGATTCACACGAAACCATAATATCCATCAAATTATTTATTGTTCACTTAAAAACAAAATTTGAAAAACCTTTAATTAACCCACTCTAATTTTTTCTTCGCGATAATGGGTAAATGGTAACAGTTTCTTCATGCAACAAATTGAGGGAGACAAACATTCGCTAGAAATTTTTGGAACTTAATTTTTTAAAGTTAAATTTTCATGGTGCCTCTTGTTTGGATAATTAATCGTGGTTGTATCAATAAAGTTAGATAATGGTAACAATTTCTTCATGCAACAAATTGAGGAAGACAAACTTTCGCTAGAAAACTTTGGAACTTAATTTTTAAAGTTAAACTTTCATGGTGCCTCTTGTTTGGATAATTAATCAAGGTTGTATCAATAAAGTTAGATAATGGTAACAGCTTCTTCATGCAACAAATTGAGGGAGACAAACTTTCACTAGAAAACTTTGGAACTAAATTTTTTAAAGTTAAACTTTCATGGTGCCTCTTGTTTGGATAATTAATCAGGGCTGTATCAATAAAGTTAGATAATGGATTGCCTTGGTTCGAGGACTTCATATTTCTCTCTCGAATAATCTAGTATTTTTATATCAAAATAAATTTTTTTATTGTCATTTAAATTATCAAAACATGCTCTAACTTGAAAGGTGGATAATATATTGAGCCAAGCTCATGATTTTTTGGGTGAACTCGGAGATTGGAACATTCAACATTGTTTCAAAAAGCAAATAAGGTGGCCGATTTTTTGGTAACATGGGCATTGATCCGATAAATCAATTTAATAATATTCACGCTAGTCGGGCATTATCAAACTCTTCTTAACGAAGTTTCCTATGGCTTGAGGCTATCTTTACGCGTTTTCTTATGTGAATCAGATTTAAACAATAAAATTAGGGTGTTTTCCTCGGTTTGAGGGGGCTTCATATTTCTCTCTTCTTATAGAATCTAGTACCTCTATATCAAACTCCTCTTGATGAAGTTTCCTATGGATCTAGGTTATCTTTCCGCTGTTTTTATGTGAAGCAGATTCAAAGGCACCATCGGTCATCCTCCTCTCGGTTTGTAGCTTGTCGGTCTCAACCATCAAGCTTTACAGTGGTGGCTTTTGCCCTCTAGTCCCATAATTCAAAATACTGCTGCTTACAATCTTTTGAGGTGGAAAGCAAGGGTGGCCTCATGAAGGTGCAAAATATGGATGAAAAAGGTTTTGATGACCTTGAAAAGAGTAAACTTTTCATGTTTTGTGTTAAATTTTGTTTGACATATAACAAAGTTGGTTTGGTAGCCTCTTCCTTGTTCGTGGTTTGGTGTCTCAGTTTAGGATGGCATAGGCTGCCTCTTTGTCTTGGCCTGTAATGGCAATAGTGCTCCTTAAGATTTTTCCTGATAAACAATATATTATGTATTATGAAAATCCTTTTTGAAATACATGGGAAAAAGGACCTATTAACCTTATTTTACCCGTAATAAAATTAACCCTAAATTTTCAAGATGCTTGTATATGTTAGTTTTATGGTCTCTGACGGGCCGAAAACATCCAACATCAAGTTTCTTATTTCAAGTTCACAAATATTTTGAAAAGGAAAATATAACATTTTTGTTTCTCTCTCATAGTAGTATCAAACATTTCTATGTATTTGAGCACCGTAGCAGTGATAATAATTTATCGCAGGATTTGTCTTCCTCATAATAATTTCTCGCAGAAATTAATTGTACAGTGAAAATCTTTGTCTTATAAACCTATAATTTACAAACCCTAAAATTTGAAAATGTTTATATATGACAAATATTTACATTCTGCCATACTCCATGCACAACTTTAGTGATAATTAGTGTAGTCATACTAAATTATCGTCGGAAGTTGCTTTTCTATTCATTATTCCTTTCACAACTGCATACAAAGTGACTGGATTGAAGAGCATCAGTCATAACTCGTTACCTGGAAAAAACATTCTGAATGAGGAGGGAAAACAAGGGGAGCTGCACCACGTTTTCACATGCAATTTCAGAATGTCTTTGGCCTTCTGCTTCGTCTTACGCGTGCATTCGATCTGAAGAAGCACGCACAGCTTTGACGCACCTCCAAACTGAAGCATGTCACGAATAACAGCAGCACTGGGTGAGAAAATACAGAGCGACCACAGTATCCGAACGGCTTTCCTCGTTGCAAACTCAGACATTCTCATAATCATCTTGGACACAGCAGCAACACCCATGGCGTGGCTGGCCACTGCAGCCCTTCCTTCTGCGCAGTCGGAGAGCTTATCCAACAGCTCCAAGATTTTCTCAACTTTTATCCCTTCTGCCTCTGGAAGCAACTCGATCAAAACAAACACCAAACCTGCTTCAACCGCCTTCAATTTATTCCTTCTGGAGTGCATACACATTGCCTTGATAACATCCAAGGCTGCTATGGTGGCCTGGTGGCAAAACTCATCTCTTAACATCTCCACCAACCGATGCAGAACATCATTATTCTGTCTAACAACGGGTTCCCAATCAAGAATCCTTTCTGCAACATTCTGCAACAGTATGACTGCATGTAGCCTCGCCTCGCTGCTGCCTCTCTGCAGAATCAACGCCAGGGACCTCATGGCTGCAGGCTCGGACAGCAGCTTCGCAGTATCCTGAGTCGCAGGAAGCAGATGGAGAACCCCTAAAGCTTCTTCCCAGATTCTAGAGTTCTCATTCTCAATCTCTTCTCGGCAATAAGAACTGAGAAGGGATTGAGATTCCAAGCTAGAATTCCATATCTCTTCACGATAACAAGAACCGAGAAGAGATATCAATACAGGACCAGGCCCAACAGACCCAATGCACCTCAGGTTCCTCTCACTTTCCTTGGCGAGGAACCTGAGTTTTTTCAGTGCATGGACAGCCTGAGCAGGCTTAGATCTAGCCGCCTGTTGGAGCAGATCCGCAACCTGCATGGGATCTACAGGCGACTTAGGGGTGGGGATTCGATCCACCCCTTTGGAGCTATTAACCACACACCACCCCTGAATAAGGCGACGCAGTGTATGATTTGGCGTAAACTCCAAATTCTGGAGCTCCTGCATGGTAGCAGGGCAAGTCCTCTTTTGCACGTATAAACCCAGTGCTCAATACTTTGTCTATCATAAGTCATCCCTGTAGAAACAGTGACTGGATCTCTCATAAGCTCCATGGATATGGGGCATCTAAAGTAAGAAGGCACTTCCACATCCGTACCCATATGTTTTTCTCCTCTGCCTATTTCTGGATAAAATGTTAAATTGGAAATATGATATCAGGGCAGCAGTTTTGAGATGATCTCTGGGCAAAGATAACCCTGCAAACTTATATCATGTGCATTGGATCTCATCTTGAGAATTTGTTTACAATGTCAACGCATTTTAGTAGCACATTAATTCTGACTTGTCATGATAAGGGTGCCGTCGTTTACCATGTCCAAATTGCCATGGCGCGCACGCCAAAATTTTAAGATATAGTGTCAAATTGCATTGCCTATTTACATGATATCCACGAGTTTGTCTCTTTTCCTTTCCTCGCCATATTGCTTTAAATTTGACGGCCACTTATATCCGTCAACCAATATTTAAGTGAGTGTAAATTTTCAATGGTGTTCTTATGAATAATTCCAATGGTGTTCTCATGAATAATTCTCCTTCCATTGGTGGTCCCCTCTTTCTCGTCCTCCAAGCAGGGTTTTTGATCGGTTTGGTGATTCTAGTGGTGTTGATTGGGATATTTTTTAGCAGGGTAAGTTTCGACGGTTGACTCTTGCCATTTCTCCCTCTCGACTCCAATGGTCGTCTATTAAAGATTCTAAGCAGCAGCAAAGTGAGATAGTGGGTGGGAGCTCATCCTTGGCTCAACTCACTCCTTTGGTTCTAGCTAGGGTGACAAACTAGAAAACCCTCTGCCTCCTCCTCCGCCCTCAATGTTTGTGGTTGCTGCCTAGTTTTGTGGGCTTCTTGTTTTACTCACCTTTTTTTTATTGATAATCATGCTTTTATAGTGGCATGTGTTTTCAAGTGAAGTGGTCTCCTCGAGGCAATTTGTTTTCGTATATTGGGGTGTGACTTTCCCACCCTTTTTTGTCTATTAGCATTGTACATCTCTTGTTTATTTATATAAAAGTGTGTTTTTCAATCAAGACATAATACATTGCTATCTAAAGTAGTGTTTTAAATTTGACATGTAATAATTTTTAAGTGATCATAATTTTGAAATTTCATTTAGCAAAATATATATATATATATATATATATATATATATATATATATATATATATATATATATATATATATATATATATATATATAGGAGAATTTAATTTAATTACTTTGTTATTATAGATTATTTATTTTTGTAGGTTTATTGGAGTGGTCTATAAGTAGTCATGTAAGGATTTGTTAATAAGGGGAGGAATGGTTAATATAACTCAACGTTCTCGCTATCTAGTATATATTTTTTTATCGAGATGTACATTTTATGTTAAGTTGATGGTTTTTACGAATTTTCAATATATATTTCTAGATATCAATATAATTTTATATAAGAAATGATGGTAATGTTTTGAATATATAAATTGGATGAGACAGTTATTTTATTTTATAGCTAAAAACACGGAAAACAAGTAAACAGCCGTCAAATTGCAAGCCCCCATACAGGCATTATTTGACTGTGCAGAAAATGGTTGGCGCCGATTAACGAAGACTAAAAATAAAATGGAGTCTTGTGAAGGTAAAGACTTGGCCGACCACTGTACATCATCAATCCGCCCACGAGGTTTTATGTTCACCTTTTTGACTGAATCGCTATTTGTCCATCCATTGTATCAGTTTTATTTACAGTTGACAATTTAAATTAATATCATCAGATCCAGAATTTGATTCGTTCAATGAATGAATGGTATGGATGAGTCAACATAACGTTTTGTTAAGGCAGCGTTTAACAACCATGCAAAACATAAGATTTCTGGTGTAATTACATCGTCTACAATTCACAAGAATATTCTGTCCTCAGTGGACTCCACCGCCAAATAAATTATTGAAAGTCGACCAGAGACAAGTTGTGGTATTGAAATGGAAGGATGCGTCAACTGTAGTTGCAGTCAAACTTATCTTTTTCTGTTCGTAACCGTTTTTTAGGTTTGACATGCATACCTAAATTGTAGCTGTAATAACATAATCTTAAGAATTATTGAGCATTCTGCTTTTATTCAAGCGATAGTAAACGGAAAGGCAAATAATTAGGCATTATGAAATTATAAACTGCAGATTAATGTTAGTTTTCTTTATCCATTAATCTCCTTACCACATGTAATTATTTGGGTTTCTAGACTAGGTCACCAATTTGGCATGGATTTGGCTTTGAATTAGATGATTGTTTCTTGCACCAATAAAATGCATATGAAGTGCAGAATCGTTCCAGACAATGCTTGATAACTATGAAGACTTAGTTTTATTTATCTTTCACAAATAATTAAATAAGAAGAAACCATCGCAGATTGAAAAATAGTTGGGTTTAAGGCATTAAGGTGTAGTTTAAACAGTAAAATATGCAAATAATTTTAATTAATAATATCATATTTTATAGAAATGGTTGTAGTTTGATGCTATGGACGATGACTTGTTAAACCACCAACAAGCATACACATATTTTTAGATATGTGATATAGAGAGTCAAATGGATAGGGCCATTCTCATTCTCGTGGATGACTTTGATGGATTTGATAACCTCATACTCTTAGTTTGCATACTATTACGTTTATATTTCCGATTTATTGTTTATGCCTAAGACTATGTACACTACTATGTACCTAATATGGATTTGATAACCTCATACTATTCTCGTGGATGACTTTGATGGATTTGATAACTTATATAAATTGCAAACTAAACAATCATCTTGAAGACAAACATAAAAGTCATTTCTTGTTAATAAATATATACTTTATATCATTGTCTAGTGAATGTGAATTGGTTCACTCTTCTCGGGACCGATGCATACTGCGAAAAATGTTGAACATGAAGTGATATCTATCATCAATGCTCCGAATAAATTATGTAGGTCAATAAAAAGTCGGACAAAGAGCTCATAGCTAGACAAGGGCGCACGGGCACCGATGACCTCTACTCAAGGCGCTTGTGACTAGGAAAATGGTCGAAATTGATTTTGGAGTGTCACACAAGTGTCACAAGTATTCGTTGTTGATCACCTATGTGTCACAATATGATCATTGAGGTACCTGTAACTCCGTAAAAAAATATTCACTTGCAAAACCCATTCAAATCCAAAAAAAATAAGCAATATGGGGAGTCAAACTGACCCCGGTGGTCACCCGACAGAGTGAGCTTACAGCCAAGCATTGCACTACATATCAGATTCTATGTAGTTCTTGTGTGTGTGTGAAATAATTGTGCCCTAGGATGCCCTTATGTAAGTGCACTTGATAATGGGCTAGCTAGATATATCAATTTAAATAGAATGTGTGCATGTCAAAATGAACTTCCCCTAACTATGTCGTGTATGCAAAAAATTTAGTCCTTATTTCTTGATTGAAATCCAAATGGATGCTTTGAAGTTCTTTAAGATCCTTTTGAATGGAAGATTAGGTTATAGTAATGATGCTTAGAGCTTGGTACTTTCTTTTAGTCACATAGTTATGTATTTATATGATTCCCTTGTTTGAATTTTGTAATTGACAATTGGAAGACCAACCGATAAGAAAATAAGATGCCCAAAAGATAAAAGAGGCCCAAAAAGAGAGAGTAAGATGGAAGGAGGTTCGGGGTGCCCAGAGGAGACGAGGGTGCCTAGGCACTAGAATCTTGGCTAGGTGCTAGTGTATGAAGTCATTCAAGATAGGAAAGTAAAGTATTGACTAGGTTGTAGGGTGTGAAATACTAGATAGAAAACAAGAAACAAAGACAAAAGACCAAAGACAACGGTCAATTACTAGTTTTCTTGTTTATGAATCATATGAATGCTAGTATGTGTTTATGGACCTCGAAATGTACCCTATCGCATAATTATGTGTCTACATTTGCCCACACTTTATGCTCATTGAGTGAACACTTGATAACATAAAGTATTTAAAAGATGTGTACCTTTTGTTCTGTAGAGTGCAAGGGTGACAACGTGTCGAGAGACAAGTGAAAGCATGAAGTAATAAAAATGATGCATGGAAACTAAGAAAGAGGAAGTCACATTAGGGGTGACGTTTATGTGTTATTCTATGTTGTACATGTTGTTTTTGTAGCTTTTTGAAGGCTGCTTCTTGTTGTGTTTTAAGGATGAACCTGAAAAGAAGAGCGAAGACGTAGTCAAAGATGCGTATATGAAAAGTTTGCATAAGCATGTAAAAATGTAAAACTATGTAAAAGTAATAAATGGAAAGTGTACACCCAAATTTCTAAGAGTGAAAAGGATAGAAAATGTCTTAAAATGTTGTAGAAGAGAGAGTTTTATGGGCGATCTCACGCCAAGAGTGAGTTTTTTTGGGAAATTTCATGCAAAGTGTGACTTTTTTGGGTGATTTCTTACCAAGAGTGAGTTTTTCTGCAATCTCACGTGAAGGAGAAAGTGTTGGGGAGAGATATCTAGTGTTACTATCCTTCCATGACTCTCGCTTGATTATACACCAATGTAGATGGTGTGATCATTTTTGTTCCTACTATCCTTGATTTGTTTCGAGTGTAATGTTTATTCCAATTGAAAATTGAGATAAATGAATTCTTCTTGATGGAGGACTATGTCTCGTATTGTGAAAAATGTTGTGAACTATGTTGATATGAGAAATTGATTGTGTGTGCCCCTAAGACATTAGTGGCTAGGTTCTCTTGTCTAAATCTAAGCACCGGTGTCTGTCTGGTGTTGAGGACCCAAGTCAGTTCTGTTCATTTGTGATCGTATGATTGCTTTGTTCTTGTGCTTCTGTAAGCATGTAATATAGCTCGAGCTGTTGTATGGTGTGACTGATTCACCCAATTTGTGCCCCCTCATTTGGGGTGCATTTGACGTTAGTAGGAGAATGTGACCCAAAGAGAGGACCTGATGTTGTGATGAATTGTATCCCTGTAGGGGAAGGGAATGTGCATGTTAGAAACCAAGGCACATGCAAACAAATTGGCTAGATACATGTGCTAGTAGAAAAATCTAGAAGAGAAATAAAGTAACAAGAAAGTGTGCGTACAATATAGACCGCGGAAAGAAGTTTTCAAATATGGGACATCGCTCACAATGTCACAAGACAATCAAGGCCGAATTAGCGAAAAGGATAAAAACATTGATGAGAAAATAAGTACAAAGATAGCACGCAAAACAATAAAGATACAATGCCAATTAATAACAAGAAAAGTATATCATACAACCATGGTGGGAAATAGAACCTACAAGAAACATGTTGCACATGAAGTACCGGTTAGCATGTTAGAAAGATAAAAATTATGTCAAAGTGCATATGTATTGATATGAAGTAGTGTGATAGTAATCTACTAGTAGGAAGTAGTAAATAATGAAATAATAATACATGTAATGTGTGAGAATATAGATGCCCCTAGGAGCCTTAGTGGGAATGCTAAGAGGTACAAAGACTAGATAACAAGTGAACGTGCATGTGTATATAGAAAAGATATATACATACTAGGTATCCATCTAACATGGGAAAAAGAGTACATGTGAGTATGAGCAAACAAGAGTAAATGCAACCAAGATATGCAATATGCAATGTATGAATGTAATTGAATGGTATGTAATGTGAATGCGATAGGAGCAGCATGCCCCTAGTGAATGTGTATGAGATGTGTATGAAATGAGGTTCATTTATAAAATACCCTCAACAATCAATAATGAACCATGTAACAACAATACATCATGGGGAAATGGTTTGAGTATGTGCGCTAGATAGATAGAACATGAAACATAGCATGTAAAGACTATGAGTGAGGTGATGTGAGGCTCATTTTAGATTTAGATCTTTAGCAAAGCCACCTAGGGCATGATTCTTACACACACACACACACACACACACACACACACACACACACACACACACACACACACACAAGAACTACATGGAGTCTGAAATGTAGTGCAACACTTGGTCATAAGTTCACTCTATCGTGTGATGACGCCAAGGTCAATACAACTCCCCATTTGCATATTTTTCTTTTCGAGATTCAATGTGTTTTGGGGTTTTGAAGGAGATCATTTGTTTTACGGTTATAGGAGAATTCTATGGATATAGTGCAACATAAAGGAGACAAACAACGAAGGTTAGTGATATTGGTGCGACACAATAAATATCATTTTCTAAGTTTTTTCACATTCACATGCACCCATAAGTAGTCTCTACAGCACATAGGCGCCCTAACCTAATACAAAAGCCCTAGTCTAGGCATATTCGACACTCACACAATTTTATGAGCATGATTGTGACAATTTTATCATCATGTTCATCATTTCTCTAGTTTGGCATACTTTGGGATTAATTAATCAATCAGCTAAGTATTCTATTCCCTCTCTTATACTTAGGGTTTTAAATTCATTTAGATTATTTCTTGGGTCGATCTGTAATTTAGCATTAGAGAAAGTATCAGAAATGATTGTTGTAGGATAGTTACGAACATTATCTATAGTTTCTCTATCTGACAACCATTCAATAGCTTCTTGACTCATCCTGGCATTATTTTCATCTTGAACTTTGAAAAAGGAAGTTAGATTTTGTACGTTCCAGAGAGGCATAACAAACTGAGTACTTACTTCAACAAAATTTACCTTAGTTGTTGGCAGTTCTTTACTTGCAAAATCTGCAAGGGCATTCTTCTTACTAGAAATATGTTCAATGTCAAATTCATAGCCATAAAACCATTTTTCCCATCACTGCAAATGACCATAGGTGGTTTTATTGGTGGGATCTCCTTTATAAATTCATCCTTTGAAATGCTGCAAATCAGTTCTTAATAAGAACTTTTCATGTTGTAGAAAGAACAAAAAATCTTGTATGGATTTTTTTGCAGCAAGGATCTCTTTGTGACTGGAATGATATTTAAGTTTTGGTCCTTTGAAAGATCCGAAGGCAAACTTGAAATTTTTCTCTATATCATTGGGTAACTTTTCTTTGAGCATGACTCCCCAATATTCTTCTAAAGCATCTATCTCTATAATTTTCAATCCTTTTCCTAGAAGAGACATGGGAGGAAGATTTTGACATGCCTGTTTAATTCTTCTGATTGCTTGAGTCATTTCTAGATTCCATGCTAGGGCATTAGATCTGAGTCTTTTATTTAAGAGTAGGCGATCAACAACTACATTTTTATAAAAACCAACAATATAATTAACACAACCCAAAAACCTTTGGAGTTGAGTTTTATCATGAATTTCATCTGGAAACAAGACAATTTTGGAGACAATATGGTCTTGCATGGTGATAGTGCCATCCTTGAGAGTAACACCTAAAAATTGAATAGAGTCCTTGAATGTTTCCATCTTGTAGGACTAAGACAAAGACCATTTTCATATACAACTTGATAAAACTGATTCAGATGATCCATATGGTCTTTTGATATTCTAGGAAAATATAAGAATGTCATCTATATAGACTATGAGGAACTTGTCAAGATGACCAAAGATCTGATCCATTTTCTTTTGAAAAATGGATGGTGCAGTTTTAAGACCAAAGGGTAAAACTTTCCATTCATACTGGGCTCTGGTATGCTTTGAAAGCTTTTTTATAACTATCATCCTTATTCAAAAAGATCTGCCAAAATCCAAACTTGAGATCAAATTTACTATAGATTTTACTGCCACTGATTCGGGTGAGAAAATTATCTTTGCTTGGGATTGGATGTTGGATGTTGGATGTTGGATGCGCGAAGATATTGAGTGTGTTCGATTTTGGCTACATTATCTCGGTATCGAACGATAATGTAGCCAAAATCTGAACACACTCAATATATTGCAAATAATTTGAACTCCAAAAGAAAATAGATCTCCTTCTTCGTTATTGAATCATGAATTACAATGTTTCCTAAATAGGAAAACAAATCCCAACTCGAGTTTCCAAGAAAACTCTAACTAACTTTGACTAAATCTACTCTAGGTGGCGAAATTACTATTTTTAGCAGTTTACTAGAACCTACTATTCTTAGTAAGTTCACATGCTTATTCGTACGGGCACAAAAATTGCCACACATCTTCTACATGCCTAAATTAGAGGAATTTCCAACTTTCCAACTCACAATGCATCTAAGAGACTAACATTAACTAATGCCCTAAAATAGGAAAAAACCGAATTACAAATTAAATCCTAATTTTCAGCCCTCAGATGGTGGAATTTGGGCCCAAAAATGTGCTGAAATGTGCTCCAACCGGCAAGGCCGGTTGTATGCAGTGCCTTCGCCTCATTGAAACAGGTTATGACCCAATTGGACACCGGAGCACAAGTTATGACCTTGTTGAGTTCCAAAGAAATTTTAGCACATCGGGTTTCTAGTCCATCATCTCCCATTTCTATGGCCACGTGAAATAATTATTTTGAAGATAGATCTCTTTAATTGATTTTTATTTTATTTTTGTTCTTCTCTTGAACCATAAGTTACTTGTCGATATTGTTGTCACTTTTTATCTAAAGAACGTGGTTTCTTTTATGCAGATAATCTGTAGGACCCTAATATTGCTTCATCTTAGACTCCTCCTTAGTGGTTGTTGCATAGCAAAAGGAATTTACAATCATTTTCAACTCATTCAAATTTTTCTAGACATAACGAATGGTCATAGACCTCATAGTGGTAATCAAGACATATGAACAATTTTGATCCCGCTTAGCCTAACTATACAAAATCGTCATGGAAGGAATCATCGCGGGCTTAAATTGACTTATCATGTTGTTTGAACAATTATTTCCGAGTGAATGTAGTGATCTTCATAGACATATTTAGGAAAGTATTCTTCCTTAAAGTCTTCTAGGAAAAAAACCCAAGTTGGTCTATATTTTTCTTTCTTTTGGTCTTCTTCCAATGAAGTATGAGCTTGCCATCAATTCTTGACAAGGTGAAGAGACTATTCAAGCATAGTATTGATTTTATTTATCTTATTATCTATTATATCACCATTAATTTTACCTTCAAATAAGGAATGCCTAGATGTACTTGAAAACTTGGGAGAAAGAACCACCAAAATATTTATCTTATGATGAGGTCATTGGGACTATATGTTTGAGTGATTTTGCACAAACTTTGAATAGGAATCTCCTTTATTCTACATGAGCTATTTCGAGATTTCATATTTTGTCATTGTGTGTAGCTTATTAAGTGCCTTTCATTGTCCATTTCCATCTTAAAATTTTGAAATGACATGTGAGATAGTTTGATGGGTCTCATAGATTTACACCAAAGGTTAGATACTTTGATCTTGTTCGGTGGGTTGTACAAGATGACAAATCACTTTGATACCACCGATATGGGGCCAAAGAGGTGAATCGATTAAGAATTCTCTAGATGTGCATGTAGATGTGGCATATGCTTATGTCGAAGATATTTAGAAATATATAGACAACCAAAAGAATTTGAGACAATAGAATAAAATAATAAATTTGTTTAATTATTTGTACGTCTTGTACATAACATACTCTTGAAAAATATGTATAGTTGTCTATATTATACTCCAATTGTTATTTAAAACTATATTGTATTTTCACACACATACAATGAAGGTATAAAGAATTTTTGGAACTCTATGTGTGACTCTTTATATTCAAACCATTTATATTCAAACCATTGTATGAGTAACTGAAAAAATGCGTGGTATGCATAGCAATAATCTAACATAATAATAACCTTAGAAGTGTCATGTATAACATAGTGCAAAAGTCACAAAGATTCTAGAAAGTAGATGGGAGGTCTTAAATATAAGTTGACCTATCAAATCAATATTTATAAAAGAAGGGTATAATAAATACTAGTATCTTCTATTATTAAAAAATTCAACTTTCGAATTTCACTCATTTTAAGAGACCCTACTTCCTTTTACTAAAATTTATGACAATAATAAAAATAAGGACGAACCTTGATTCTTTTAGTATACTCTACTTTATAGATGTGAGGAATGACTTCATAGTTTTATAATTCACTTACAATAGTCAAAAACAAATTAGAGTCCTTCCTTCCCATCGCTTTTGAATTAAAAGGGAATACTATAAACAATATATAAACCTGTCTTTATTTCATCCATATATTAATAAGTTCTCCCATTTGTCTATTATTATTTTTTCCGTTTTTTAATTCCTCTATTATTTTATTTCTAGAAGACTTAATAATAAATTAGACGTATTCGAATGATACTTTTGAAAATGTCCTCAGGAACCAATTCGGTCCAACTACATTACAAGTCTTCAATATCTTATGACTTACCAAAATCATCTATGTGATAAGAACTTTGTTATTATAATGAATTTATATTATTGCGATGTTTTGAATTATCATATTGATCATGCCGTTTTGCAGGTTTAACATGTATTAATAATTTGTTACTGTAGTAAGAGAAATAGCTAAGCGAGCACATTATTTTTATTTAACATTAGCTACTTGTCATATGACAAATGGAAAACTGATGATTATGATAGCAGAGGGAATTCACACTACAAAGAAACTGCAAGTCAGAGTTGGTTTTATCCATTAATTTCATTTACCTGATTTGTCACCAATTTGGCATGGATGATACCAGCTGTGCTGAATTACTTGAATGTTTACGTGAACCAATTATTAAATAAAATTACAATTATGAGGAGATCACAGGATTAAAATGGGGTGTAAAATCCGTGTTGAATGACACAACAATTGTTACACTGAAAACCGTAATGTGTTATTCAACAATTAATGTTTAAATGTAGTAAAACACGGTATGCCATTCAATCCCGACAAGATTGACCTTTTTACACACTGATATAAATAGAAGTAGATTTGTTTTGGAATTCCAAAAATATGTTGTATTCTTTTTTATACATCCCATCTTTGTTAAAAATCAAGTTTGTATGATGGGCGTGGAAGTGATTTGGTGACCATGACCATGAGGTGACCCACTGGTGAATAACCTGAATGCAGATTTATGTGTTATATGCATATGCACCTAAGTTATTTATAAATAAGCAGAGAATTAAGAGATATAAACAGATCCAAAATAATCGCACACACACATTATGAAGTTGGAAAGAGATAGTATGGAAGTTGAATCATTATAAGACTCCATACATGACGTTTTGCATTAAGACCATTCTATGGCTAGACTAATATCTGCACGGTTCATAAAGAAATACTCTAGCATAATGATAGTGTAGGGATTGCTAAGATGACATGACATGTAACATAACATGGAGTTGTGTTAAACATTATCACTTGAGAGTATAAAAATTTGGCATGTGGCAATGGGGGCATTTCCTCAAACTTGAACCAACTAAGCCTTTAAAGAACATGTACTTCATGCCTCTTTGGGATGAAGGCTGCATGTTCTTGGCATAATATGATAATGTGCATATGCAATGTCATTTTTGGTTTGTCATGAGGTGTGCTAGACCTTAAGAAATCAATTGATGTGTACTACATAAGATTTAGTGCGTCCTTGGGTAACACCATAACCTATGTACACATATTACGGCACTTTTCCAATGTAAGAGGGTGTATGATATCTATTTGAGATGGATGGATGCATTGTGACAATGTTGGAGTGTGCACAACATGTATTGAATATATGGATGGCTGGTCTTGGTAGTACAACAATCAAGTATGGGTGAGGTATTTAAGTATCGGGGGCCTATTGAAGTGGAACTACCATTCATCCTTATAGCTTGTAAGTCATTAGAAAATAGTAGCTCCTTCTATATCATCATCAATGTAGATGGACTCCTATATCAATCATCTCTCTTTGTAGATCAACATAAATTTGAATCATGTAAATTTTAGAAAGCATGCAAGAAACCTCGGATGCTAGTTGTTAGCTCAAGAATTGTCTTATTTTACGAGTTGACATATTGTGACAACTCTCTACATGAACATATATTTATTATTTGTACACATGGTCTTCATAACATGATATGTCTTTGTCGATGAAATTCATGTCAATTGGGGGTGAAGTTATGCATTAAGAATATGTAAAACTATATCATGGGAAAATATTATAGGGAGTTTTTATGATATATGTAGAGAAAAAAATCACATTAATTGTATAATATTTCTTACTACCTACTAATTTCAAATTACTACTTGCAATTATTGGAATTGTATACATATTGATTAGTATGCATGTATGTATTTCTAATGAGTACATCATAAACATGAATTGAAACTACATCACAAACTAAATATTCCTTGAAAGGATCGATAGAATATGAGAAGAAACATTGAGAGTGACAAAAATACCTTTGTTATTTTAAGAACCAAGCCATTCCAATTTTAAGGTTGTGGATGACGCATGATTGGAAGATTTAGTCACTTGAAATTTACTTTAAAGAATATAAGGTTCTTTATGCTACTATCATTGATTAAAAATCTACCAGTTTCTCTTGCACCGTTATTTTTGAATGAAATAAACATTCTACTTTAACACCTTATTCTATCGGGGTTCCTTGTGAAGTGCTTACCAAAACACTAGGATCTATGTCAATGATTTTATCAAAGGTTTCAAATCCTTTAATCCACCATCTTCCATTTTATAGGCATCTAACGAAACTCTTTTGAGGATGGCCCTATGAATTTGATTGGTTGTTACTTTTTTGTTTCTCACACCATTTACTTATCTTAGACTAGTATGGATTCTTTTCTCGAGGAAGGTGTTTTATTTGGTCTAGAAAATGTGTCCCAAATTTCCTTCATCTTAGAAACCTCCTTAATGTTTGTCACATAGCGATAGAAATCTCCCATAAATTTCAATTTATTCACTTTGATTATGCCATAATGAATGGTTATAGGTCATTTCCATAGTTGAGAACTCTAGAATGCACCTTTGATTCAAGTGAGCCTAGACCTTTACATAAAATTAATGGAAGGAATTATCATAGGCTTGGTTTAAATGACCATGTAATTTTCATAATTATTACCAATGAAGTAGGGATCTTTATAAAATTCTCTAGGATAATATTCTTCCTTTAATGATTTTATGATTGAATCCCATTTAGTTAGTAAACATTTTATTTTTCTATGGTCTTCTTCCCATACAATAATAGTTTGGTACCAGTTCTTGATGAGTGAAGAAACTTATTGAAATGCGGTATTGATTTTCTCTTCATTAGAAAAATTATTCATAGGAAAATTTGAATCTAATCGATATAAAAAGTTATCTAGTATATTTACGTTAATTTTCTCTTCAAATATTTGAATGTATATATTTACTTGATACCTTGGGGGAATTGCCTACTAAAACATGTTATCTCCGAGTCACAATACCCTTTGGTTTACACAAGTGTGTGTGCTTGAGCTCATGGTGTGATTGGATAACATGGGTACTATCTCCAAGTTGTGGGACTTGCTGACTTGAGATAGACCTCCGAGAGAAATTTGGTTCTTTCTCTTAAACTACTTGCCACAATCTACTCTAATGCAGAAAAATTATATAATCCTAATCTAAATTTCCAAGGGACCAGGGAGAGAGGGTGCATAAAAATGAAGCCTACACTAAAGCAAAGTGATACACCGAGAAAAGGAGGGATTGAGGATAACTTTCCAATGTGTGAAAATAAGAGCAAATTGCATACTAGAGGGGTGATAACAGTTCTCCACAGATCTAGCAAATGCATTCACAACAATATTCCAAACATGCATAATGATAATGAATCCCTGCAAGAGTATAAATAGACACAATATATTTGCAATGAGTTTGAAAGGGCAAGAAGAATGCAAACAAACATAGTAGGGAAGATACATCCACAAACTTGCATCTATTGCTTCATAGATATGCACAATTCAATCTATTACAAGATAAGGGCCTAGATCACCATGCAAGGAGTCCACTACAAGGGCATGTAGCACATTGGCTTCACAAAAATTTTTTGACAAAGTTTTGCTACTCAAAACTATCTCTTTTACAATGAGCCCAACACTCCAATTTATAGAATCGAGAAGAGAGAGAGAGAGAGGGAAAATGAAAATCCTAAAATATATCATTCAACCACTTGCAAAAGGTATTAAATGGAGTGAAATGATGTTTTTTTGCTTGTAAAAGACCCCCATACTTGTCCCATAACTTGCAGCGGTGAAATATGTCAGCTCATCTTTCATTGAATGTGTCCCAACCACCACATAAAACCACCGTTATGAACTAGGAACATTTTCTGAAAAATAACCATCAATTCCTCATCAACTTCTAAATTTATTGATTTTTGTGCATTGGGCTTAGAACCAAGATTCCAACTGTACTCAATTTTGTGCGTTTTCATTGAGAAATTCCAAAGTTATGGCCCTTTAAGTGTGGATAGCTATTTTGGGTCTCATGCAAGCATTTTTGTCATTTAACGAGACTGGGTATTTAATTGACTGGAGCTGAAGATGTTTATTTTATTTTTATATATCTACCCTCATAAAAATTAAGAAATCTAGTTTTTGTGGCGTAGAGGACGTCATGCTTGTTCCAGAAAGTCAAATTTCATGAAAATCAGAGCTCTAAGTCAAAAGTTATGGTCATTTGAAGTTTGGGAGGGTCAGGCTTTGAATTTTCCTTTGTATGCGGGAATTTCAGCTATTTCGGGCCCTTTTGTCCTGGATTTCCCAGACAAAAATCTCCGCTTCACCCACAAGCCTCCTTCCACGAAATTTTCAGCAAAATAGGGTTTTTGGGGAACTCGTGTCCCATACGTACCTCCACTGACTGGGCCATGAGGGCCGTTGATTTCCGCTCCGCCCGCATCCCTTTATGATCGGCTATTTTGGAATTTCGGCAAACTTATGTCCCAATGTCCCACAGACCGCCCAAGCCAAATTTATCCGACTTTTTCAATTTGAACTGCCTGCGGTGATTTCAGACATGCAGATCCTGACTGTCTCAACGTCCCATGTGCGGTCTAGGAAATTTCTACCCAACTTAACCGATTTTCACTATTTTTGGTAATTTCAAGAAAATCGGGTTTTTGGGTCTCGACTTAACCTATGCGACACGGGGACAAAAATATCCAATTTTTCCGCATTTCACTAGAACAAGCCAATTTTTTTGGATTTTCTCAAATTTGTCTAACTTCTTGGATGTTTATTGGATAGGGTAGTTAGAGGAAAGCAAGTGGCCCCCAAAACCTGATTTTGGGCCTTGAACTGATTCTACTTTCTCCACTTTGAGGAAATTATGTAAGTTATCCAAATTACCTTGAGGGTGAATTTTGGTATAACAAAACCTTTACCTTATGATGAGGTCACTGAGAATTTTTGTTTGAGGACTTTTGCCAAATATTTCAACATGAATTTCCTATATTCTATGAGCAATTTTTAGATTTTATATTTCATCATCGCGTATAGCTCATCTTACGTTTGATTGTCCTTTCCATCTATATTTTTGAGATTACATAAGAGATATTTTGATGTGTCTCATGGTTTGACACCAAATATTAGATACTATGGCCTTGTTCAATGAGTCATATAATTTAACAAATCACTCTAATACTACTAATATTAGGTAGAGGAGGTGACCTAATAGACACCACCCTAGATGTGAATTTAGGTTTGATATATGCTTATGTGGAAGATACTTAGAAATATGTAGAAAAATCAAAATAATTACAAATAATATATTTGGAACAATAAATGTTTATGATTTTCATGTCTTCTATATGACATACTCTTTAGAAATATATATAGTTGCCTCTCTTCTACTTTGATTGTTATGTAAAGCTACATTGTGTGTGTCTGTGCCTATTTGTGTGCATGTGCGTTTATGTGTGGGCACGTGTGTGTGTATGGGTGTGTATGAGAGTGTGAGAGAGAGAGATAGAAAGAATTTTTATGAGAGTCCATGTGTGACTCTTCACATTTACACCATTATGTGCCTAAAGGAAGGTGCGTCATATGTAAAGATATATTTTGGCGTGATTGTAACGTTGGAAATTTCATGTGGCATGGTACAAAGTTTCATTGAATCGACATCACCTTGAGATTGCATAAAATAATTGTGAATTCTTAAATATGAGTTGACCTAAATAGTCAATAGACAATTAGACAAAGAATCTTATTATCTATTAGGGATGATATAATAAGAAATAATAATTTTTTTTATTAATAGACAAGCTTGAAAATATCAATCCATATTAAAAGAGCCTCCTCCATTTTAAAAATAAAATTTTGATAGTAAAAATGAGGATGAACCCTAATTTCTTAGAGTATACTTTAACTTAAAAATGCGAGGACCGATGATAAAAGTGAATACTATAAACAATATGTAAATCTCTTTTTAATTCATCGTATATTTCTAAAACTTGTGATTTCTCTATTATTATTTTATTTTTTTAATTTTTAGACGTATTTGAATGATACTTGAAAATGTAGTATTCTTCATTTTTAATTCTATTATTTTATTTATGAAAAACTTAATAATTTATTTTATTAATGGTGAAAAAGGGTTAAGGGGACACTACCCCGTACAAAAGGAGGATAAAAAGATAAGAAAATGAGGAACACAACAAACCAGCCTTTACTAGTGGCATGATAGATCAAATAATAGAAGCAACACACATCCAACAACAAACCATAAACCAACAAACAATCTCAACAATGAATCCCCTTCCCTTTCGATCTTAGCCCCACCTTAATGGGAGAGATTGCACCTTTCTTTTTCTCGATTGAAAAATTTCTAACCCTCATCCAAATTTGGATTTACATTTTCATTATCATGGATTGGAATCAAAACTTCAATGTGTTCCGTAGAGCAAGCGGGGTCCCGATAAGTGATCGACATATCCTTGCATACTTGTTCCACTTCCACCACTTCTGGGTCAATTGAGTCCTTAGGAACTGACTTGGAATCACACTTCAATGGATCATTCACAACTAGGTGATTAGAAGTTGAGTTCTTCCACCAAGATCTTCTGCGTTTAGCATGTTTTCGAACCAGGTGACAATTTGCTACTAAATGGCCTAGAGAAAAGCATGTTTTGCATCTAAAGGGAAACCCTTCATAATCTAGGTTTTGAATCCAAGTTCTATCTTCAACTTTAAGTTCAATAGTAGTAGGGAAGTCCACAGAAGTATCCATATCAACCAATATTTGAGCATAGGTTGTGTGCTCAAAATCTTCGGTTTTAGGATCAATAGCTAAACATTTCCCTAAAGTGTTACCAATAACAATTAGACAACTCTCCATCCAAAATTGGAGGGTAAGTAAGGTAGGTGTATCCACACTAGTTTAACTTGGAAGGTATCAGAAACCAGATTAAATAGAGGAAACTAAGGTTTCATCAAAATCATGTGGGAATAAAATTCCCAAACTTTCCCAAAATTAAATCCCTATCTGAAGCACTTGCAAATGCAACAATGAAAAAACCACGTGCACTAGGAAAGATATCCATCCTGCCTTCCAAACAAGGACCCCAGTGACTCAAAATCTAGGCATGAAGCATTGAAAAACCCAAGAAGAAGTTGTTAAATCTGTAAATCAGACTATTCCTCTTGAAAGTGACTTGATTCAACCACCTCTTCTCCAAAACTCACAGATGGGGTAGATTTAGCAACCCATATGGTTATTATGCTTGGCATACTATGAACCACTTGCTCAAAATACCTCCAACTTACACAACATCCTTGCAAAGAAAATTGAGAAGGGGATATTTGTTGTTGTACGAAGAAAAGAAGCCTCGCATACACAAATCGAGCTTCCACACACCGGAGCTCCGAGATACACAAACAATTTTGGATCCACCAAGTATAGATCCATATTCATCATTCATTTTTAGTAAACCTAGGGGATCCCACCTTAACCGACGCCGGTCATCCTAAAAATGATGTCACCAACCCAAAACAGTCATCGGTTACCATTTATTCACTTGGGTAGCCTTGTTTAACGGGTTAGACACATTCTTAAATTTTGGGAGCAAAAGAGATCTATATGCAAGCAAGAACCATAGCTCTTTTGCACATCCAGGCAACCATAACCAAAGCACAACCATTGATCATGAGGTTTTTACATTCACTGGAGCACTGGGAAGCACTGCCATGACACTAATTGCCATTTCACTGATCACCCATCATCATCACCTAGCCATTGAACCTACAGAGTAGTAAGTGTGTCTCTAACCTGTACCACTTCATTTCCATTCAGTTTATAAAGTTATTTACCTTTTTTTATCAATCATCAGCTATATTTTCACCCTAACACTATTGCCTTCTTGTGAACCCGACCATTCCCATCACTCCTACCCCTTTTAATCACCTCTGTCTACCCCCGAGCACTTCGAATATTCCTAACATCCCCAGGACCTAAACCAACTCCTCACCATCACTGATCCAGTCTCAGACAAATCCCCAAAACAATGAACTATTGAGTTATTACCAGCCCGTAGTAACCATCATCGGTCTTTACTAAACTATCATCGGTCATACCATACAGACGTCGATCTCTATATTTGGTAGTCCCGCTAATACCGCAGATCCTAATAACCCTTTTTAAGTGATTCAAATGACCCAAAATCTAACCCCGATCTACTCCAACACCTTGGTTACTCACCTTACTTCTAGATCTGATCATAGCCTAGCCTATTATGTTATATTTTCTTATTGTATTTGGATGAGATGCCTAAATCATATAAACTATAATAGGTGTAGTGCTGTTTAACAACCACTTGAAACCCAAGAAACAACCTAGGGTTAGCTAGAAAAACTATGGAATAATTTTTTTACTTTTGTTTAGAGGTGAACACACCCGAGTTGTCAGACAAAAGTTTGCCACTGGCAGGTTCCGAAAAAAACCCATTTACCAAAACACAAGTTTCCTTTATTAACTAATATCAAGTTCACAAGGTTCAAATTTTAGGGTTAGATGTTCTAGTTAGTTTCAGGGAGAAATCTACCCCCATACCCACTCTCTAATAGGCTCATAGTTTAAACTAGGTTTTTCTTACACTCAATATTTCCAAACAATTCCTAAACCATTCCCATTAGATAGGAAATTTTCTCACCTTTCCGGTGATATAAATAAGTCCTCCTAACTCCTTCGGGAACTCAAGATATGGTCCGACGGAGTTTTGGGATCAAATTTTCCCCAAGGGGGACACGTGTCAAGAGGAGGGGAAAACTCCTTTGGCGGGTTGGCGGGTCGCGGGCAGATTTTGAAATTTTTTTCCCTTGTGGCGCAAAAGCAAAATTTATCCCGAACCTCCGCTGCCACCCCCAAGGTGCCATGTGGTAAACTATGATTGGTTGCGGGTTGACGGGGAGAAATGGAATTTTTTTCCAAAATTTTCAAAAACCTCAAAGGGCAAAAGTTTCGCGCCTCCACCGCTGCCTCGTGAGGACACGTGGTAGCCTCTGATTATACGAGCCGGCGGAGCGAAATGAAAAATTTCTCCATTTTTTTTAAAAACTCAAAGGGAAAAAAATTTCTACACTCACGCTACCACGTGAGGACACGTGGCAGCCTCTCGATTAAGCTGCAGGCCGGCGGAGCAAAATGGAATTTTTTTCCAAAATTTTCAAAAAAATCAAAGGGAAAATAGGTTTACGGCCTCACCGCTGCCTTGTGAGGACACGTGGCAGCCTTTGATTGGTGGGGGCCAACGGAGTGAAATGGAAAATTTTATCCGAACCATATTTTCAAAAAAATTCTAAGGAAATTCATCGGGAAATATTTGGGTTGCGGGCCCTTGCAAGGGTAAAGTTTCCCGCTTGAGCACAAAAATTCAAAGTGCCATAACTTGAGCTAGAAAGCTCATTTTTGGGAAAACGAGGACTTTTGGAAATCTCTCGATGCCCTCTTTGCATAGGAATCATAAAATTTGATTTTTGATGAAGTTTAAGGGGTAAATTTAATGAAAAAAATCTGCAGGGGTTTTAATTAGTGAACTAGCAGTTTTCAACTTCATATTTTGGTTAAATTAGAACTCCTCCTTCACTCATCATGTCAAACAGACATGGAGGATCAGTCTAGGGAGGGTTTAGAGTGTTTTAGGGAAGTCAATTTGTCCAATTTATTTAAGGTTTTATTTTTTCGGCAATAGACAATAAACAATTATGCAGTTCCCAATTTGATTTTATACAGTTTTGAAGGTTCATACTTAATTGTTAAGGTCAATTTGAGAACTTTAAGTCTTACTAGGTCTGAATTTCCATGTTTCATAACTTATTGTTTGGTATAAGTTTGAACTACTCATTTTTATTAAAATGTGCATTGCCAGAAAGAAGTTTAAAATAGTGAACTGTTTCTTTTAAATTTGTTTATCAATTTTGTCTTTTGAAGGTACATATGATCCCTAAACTAGTCAATTACATTTAATTAAAACCAATCAGCCATTCAATAACAATTTTGCAAAGTCTTATTTCTAAATGCAACTCATTCCAAGAGAACAATATATTGTCTTTTATTTCATACGCATGCTTCTTTTCCAAACAGCAAATTACAATCTTTAACAAATTTCGAATCCAATACACCATACAATTTTAAAAGGAACTAATGCAATCCTTTATTGATATTCCAATGCAACTTTACAACTTATCACTTTTCCAATTTGATTTGGTTTCAAAATATAAAATACAATACATATAATATCATTTACATTTCTCTTCCCAAAACAGAGAACAAATATAATTTTCCTTTACATTACTCAATTCGAATTCAATCTTCCATCTACAATATAATAACTTCACATTACAATAATTACACAACTCATCCACTCAAGGTGGGAAAGGTTACATTGAATTTCCACAACAATAAGGGATTGTCAAACTGTAAATTTCTTCTTGCTCCAAACAACAGCATGCTAGTTTTCCATCTTTCCATCTTTGATCACAACAAGGAAGGGGGAAAGGCAACGCTCTCCACCCAACCAAGACATCCAATGAGAAGGGAGAAGCCATCCTTCCTCATTGGCCCCCGAGCCCCAACCATATTGAAATAGAGCATGAAAATCAACACATGGAAACAATGGCTTCTACAACAACAAGCAACATTCTTCACATTGCATACAACAATAAGAAAAATACAGTCCAAGTAAAGACAACAGTTCCCAACTACATTTGAAATCATTCACACAACACATAGGCTTGATCAAGCAAGCCAACAAGAGCAAGAACTATGGGGAACTACTTATGCCTCCCTATTTGGAATTGGGCATCCACAAAAATCATACCGCCAATAAACATATCAAATCCCATAAACCTTATATCTCCCAACCCCTCCTTATGCCCCCAAAGTTTCTCCCTTATGCCCCCAAGAGTAAGAAATGCAAGTAGTTTCTTTTCCTAGGTGGATCCCAATCCAAAACTCCTCTACATAGAATAAGTGCCATTAGCAATCCCTTATGCCCCCTATATTAAATCCCCATAGCCTTCTCCTACACCTTGTCCTAAGCAGTCTACCCAACTAGCCAAGAACATAAAACACATTCACCATTTCAATATACATGCAAGAGAAAGAAAAAAACATTTAAAACACAGCTCAAGATCCTACCTCTCCATACTGGAGTTTGTTCCAAGCTCACAAGCTTTCCAAATGCCAAATACAGTCCAAAATCAATAGGGTTCAAACATGCAAAAATACTCCAAGCTTCCTCCACAATAAGCTCTAAAACAACAAAAAAATGCTCCCCCAAGAGGAAAATAACCAGGTTTTAACAACCATAAACAAACAAAGAGTTTCACTTTTATAGGAGAGGGAAGAGAAGAGGATGATGTGGATCCATGTGGGATGCGACATCATTCTTCCTCAACCCCAAGAGGAAATTCAACATCCTTCACCAAATCATAATAAATAAAATGAAAAAATGACTTACACACTCCAAAATGACCCATACTCCAAAAGGACTGAATTAAAAATATGTAAGGGAAGTGCAATTAAAACTTACAAATTGTCACCTCAAAATGTAATAAAAATGCCTAAATTTTACCTCTAAACCATAGGCATGGTTGGTGGATCATTTTAAGAGGTGTGGGACAAGTTTAACTTGTCCCACAAGCCTCCAAATTTGGCCTCCAAGGACAAATTCGAATTCCTAAGGAGATGAAGTGTTAAACCTTCCAAAATCTTTCTTACATACTCTTACATGTTTCTTACACATTAACTTACACACTCTTCCAACATTAATATTTAAAATCAACAACTTTATTAATTACATTCCATATCCCAATTAAATTTAATAAAAGTTTAACTATATGATCTCTCACATTTAAATTAATTAAAAGAAGGAACACATTACTAATAAAATACATACAACAACAATTAAAAGGAACACATACTTAAAACACATATCCCATGGTCACATATAATGGAAATCCCCCATGGGAATTCCTAACATAACACAACACACAAACATACACAAAATAGTTGCCATGGTGACCTTGTTGATTTCACCTAGAATTCTAATATGGTTAGTCTCCAGTCCCCGACATTGTTGTGATTTTTAACCTGCAAAATGCAAATACCTCCTTTGGCCTCATGGCCATATCAAAACATCCAAAATGATATAAACAACATTTCAAAATCAGCTAAACACATGAATCACAACAATATCAAGAATTCAACATTATCATTTTCAATTAATTAATCAACTATATCATCATCTATACTATTCCATACTAGATCTACTCAAAATATCCAATGTCACAAGTCCAAATCAACATCCATAATATGTCCATGTCAAAACAGTATATCATCAACCACATATAAAAATGTCTCTAGTAACCATCATGCATAATAATTGAATCCAGATCAATAATAATCCATGATCTAACATCTAACCATCATACTAACACAAAACATAATAGTGTCCATAATATGATCAACAATATCAAGATCAGTATCTAAAAGTGTCAAAGGGAAGTGGGCACTATAATAGGATTCTATTTACTTACGTTGTTTCTTGCATTGAATTTTATTAAAAGAGTGGGTTGATTGCCACCGAGGAAGTATCACACTTCGGATCTAGCACATGCTAGAAACCCATCAAATATATTATTTAATCCTCTTTTATGGTATTGTTGTGTATTTCGTAGTTCCTCCTAGTCAAAAGGAAGATCTCATAGTCGAAGCACTAGATCAAGAAGTCAAAACACGTGCAACAACCTTCAAACCGATCATTACTAAAGGTATTCGTCCTTGGCCCACACCCTTATCTGTTTCATCACATTGAAAATGTAAAGAAAATGGTGAAACATTTTGGCACGCCCGATGGGACCCTCTCTTGGGTTCGTTGCATTTTCTTCATATAGGGAAAACATTTTTGTGTGTTTCTTTCATTTCAAAATTACACATTTAATCTTCTCCCTAGTAATATTCCTTTCTTCTAATTGTCTAAATGACATTTTTCATTTGGGGCTTAAAATGAACCACTTCTTCTTTCTTGCATCACATTAGTAAAAATACATCCCTCTTCCTGTTCATCATTTGTTACATCAAATATCATATTTTGATTTGGGTATTAAAATAATTACATTGCATTTTGATTTTGTGTATAATAGCTCACATTAAAAATGTGGGCAACTTATACGCTGGAAGTCATGCCCAGCTGATGGTTGACACAATTGAAATGTAGAAAGCACCTACTTCTCTCTCTTTCTCTTTCCAAACTACACAAAAATTTAATATACACACCTTCTTTAATGACATCTTACATGGGAACGCCTGTCAACAATCACACGATCGGAGGATTGATAATTAATCCTCACTGGTTATCTTTGTTCAAGACTTCCATCAAAGGAAGGACTACCCCCACCATAACATATCCTCGAAACCTCACCCTTTAGATTTCCTTTTTCATAGGATGCCTTCCCAACAAAAAACTTTGTTCTGAATTCACATGTCAGTCATAAATAGCATAAGCTACAACAAATATAAAATTCACTTTTAGGATTGCGTGATTTCATATATTTGTGCTTGACTTGCATTTTGAGGGGAGAGGATACGTTTTCTTCATCTTTATTTTTCCTTTCACACTTTGCCATCATATTTGGAGTATTCTGACTTTCTCTGAGTGTTTCAAGGCATCATCCTTTCATACCTAGGATTTTGGGTTGATTCTTGATACAATCTAAATTCACAACACCTCATTTTTCATCATTCTTCATATTTCACAAGAACTGCCACGATCCCGAGATCGTTGTCGGTTACATCCGACCGCATCGCTTCCTTGTTTGTTGGTTAGTTTACCCAAAGAACACTTATCTCACCTTATTTTCTTTCTAAAAGTTTTTTTGTGTCACCATATTCTCTGTATTCTAATCATAGTCCTCCAATACAATCTCCCCGTCTAACAGCTTACTGTGTTCTCGTTATTTTTTTTCTCAAATCGTTATTCTTCACAAGAATCGTCATTGGTCATTTTGTGACTGCATCGGTCACCCACCCCGTTTTGATTTTTATCAAAATATTTATCCAATTTTCCTCTCGAAATCTATTTTGTCCCATCTTTGTTGTCCCCTGTGTCATTTATAGAGTACAATTTACCTAATTTACGTTGACTCATATGGTTTTGACTCATAGCCAAAATAACGCTCTCATCTTTCATGCTAGCCATCAACGCAGCTTTCTATTTTTTCACCTATGGATCCGAATCAGCTTATCCCCATCGCTATCGGTGACGAGGAGTTTGCGAGACTCCTCAAGAAAAATCCCGCTACCCTCCAAGACTACCTCACTCATTCTTCCACCCATGATTCCTTGGGCCATTTAATATACGGCATTCCAAAGATCTATCCCTCTTGCTCTACCGCCACTTCTAAGTGTCAGCTAAGCACTGTTTGGTGCTACCATCATCTACTTTATCACTTTTGGTGTCTTAGCTAAATCCAAGAACTGCTATAACTACAACATCTACGTCGTTGATCGTACCCGTAACATCGATTGTCCCTTTGATGGTCTTTATCGGTATAACTTCATCTCGCACCCACCATTCCACATATACCCATTGCATCACAACCACCTCTAGTGTTGGCAACTTACACCCCTTTCCAAAACCTCGTCCTCTCTATCCCACAATTCTTACCCCTGATCACCACTAGAGTTATTACGACTACCCCACCCATTTACACATATTACCAATAACCCCGACCTCATATATCGCTTATACTGGCTATGTGCCACCTACATTTATTCCTCCCGCATAGTTCTCATTCTCGCCACCATACACCAAAGATACCACCTACCTCATACATTCAAAGCATCAACCCCTTTTTCCTGGAGGGGGTACCCATTCATCCCTACCTACTAATGACCTCATTAAAATGATGATAAAGAAAATGTAGACCTTAGAAGAAACAGTTTTCTCGCTCCTATAATTCTTTAACATATGATGAAATCTGTAATGATCCTATCCATCCGTCTATTTCCATTCATCCTTACCTAGTGCATTGGGAAATACCTAAATTCAATCACTTCAATAGTAAATAAGTCTCACAACAATACTTGTGATCATTCAAACATGGGTGTTACCTAATCGCCCACGATGGCGCTTTATCGCTACGAACTTTCCCAATGTCCCTAATAGGACCAACATTAGATTGGTACAATGGAATACCTCGACATTCTATCTATTCCTTTAATTAAGTATCCCAAGATTTCCTCGGATCATTTTTTAATCAATGTTACCAAGAAAGTCACCATAACCAATCTCTATTCAACTCAAGAGTGCGAAGATGAATCTATCATTGATTTCATTGCCCACTAGTGGAGCCTCATCAACTAATTGATGTTCCAACTACCTTAGAATCAACTTATCAAGTTGTTCATTAGAGCTTGTTCAAGACACATCTCACCAACTCTTAAAATTCAAACCTTACGAACCTTTGATGAAGTGTTCACCATGGCCCGAAAACTAGAAATCAGTGTCATTAAAGAAAGGAAAATCCAATTCTTGAACAAGAATACCCCATTCAAATCAAACGATTCTTCTTCATCTTCAAAACCCAAAAATAACCATTCAAAGCCCAAAGGATCTACCAATGTGGTAGTCCTCAAGGTGGGTCCACCTCATCCTTCTAATCAGGCTTAACCTTCTTCCAATCTTTCTCCTTTCTAGGCATTTTAGCTCCGTCGGGAGCAGTGGAAGTACACTTCAATAAAAGATCCCTATTCTTTGGTCTTGGAAAAATTCTTAAAGTGGGAGCCATTACACTTCCTCCCATAAAACCTCATACAGGTTTCGACCCCGCTCTTCCTATGCCCACATGGTATAAAGAGCACGACTACTGTAATTATCATCGTGTTAAAGGACATAGTGATGGTAACTACATAACTTTTAAAAACATTGTTCAAGAGATGATAGAAAATGGAGACCTTGTTGTAGACAACCCAAATGCGCTAGCAAATCGAATCTATAAATCTTCAAAAATTCATTCCCGATCATAAACCATCTTCTAATCAAAATAGTGAACTTCCATCTAATGACAACAACATCCATGAGGTTCATGTAGTTTTCGATATCGTACAATCTGTTACTCAACAACTACCTACTTTTTTCTATTGAGGAAATATTGGCACAAGCTCCTTCACCCACAATAGATCATACCTCTTCTTCTAGTCCACCCATAGAGGAGTCCATCTCATCTTGCCTTGCTCTTATAGAGGAATCCACACTTTCTACTGATCTCATGTTATCGTCTCGCTTCCCAACCTTCTAAACCATCAAAAATTGTTATTCTCACATCCATAAGAGATTCATCATTGCCTTCTCCTCCACCGAGAGATATTTTTACCTCACCCGACCTATTATCTCTCCTACCCATGGGATATGCTTTAGACATGTCACTACCAGTTAGGGATAGTTCTCCCCTAGCATCTCAGAACCCTATTGACATGATCTCAGCTCTTTTGCCTACAGAATCTAAGGCTAGCCAATTCCCTGTCTCATAGACATATTTTACAGGGATTGCTACCCAACCCACTCCATCACCTTCTTCAGCAATCTCGTTTTCCACAGCTTGGTCGATCGCTTGGATTATGTTGATCATTCCATACTCTGGGACATCTTCGGCTCTGTTTGACCCAAATGCAAATGTTTCTTGTAGATTATTCCATGATCTACCCAAAGGTATTTTCAGAAACCAAAACTACACTGACCATGCCAATTGAAATGGATTCCTCTTCATCATCCCTACTTCCATCCAAACTTCTACCCATCACTACAACTATTCCCAAACCTAAAAACCTACCCACACTTTTCTCCTCACCCATATCTAAACCCATCACTACTTAGGGTGTCATGTTGACATCAAGCCTTACTCACCCACTTGTTAGACTATACTTAACTACGTCATCTCAAATCCACACCAACATTATCCCTCCACCTAAAAGGAAAACCCAACCTTCTAGGCTACATACATTGGTCTCACCTACCACACCTTTGTCACCTTCCCCCCTTCCATCCATCCTAGGGCCTCATCCATCAACCTTGACCAAATAGTCTCATACCCAAGGCCAGTCAAAAGCTAAACAACCTACTCCTACCTCACGAGCCTTTGTTACACATCATTCACCCAAAACCCAAACTTCCTCACCCTCACCTGAACACTTCTTGCCACCTATACCTCCACCAGTTACTATAACCCCAACCTTTCCTATACGACTTCAACCAATGCCATCTACCCAACCTCTACCAACCACCACCACTACAACTTGGTTGCCCCCATGGGTAACCCATCCTCTGCCACCATCTTCTTTTCCTTCTACATCTTGTACTCCCGTGTCACCTTTACCCAAGAAGGTGCAACCCAAAGATAAGAATCTGCTACCCTCCACTAAGGTAGTCAAATCAACCAAACCTACCATCACCAGCTCTTCTACCCCACCTTTACCCAAACAGATGCCAACAAAACCTAAGACCACTCCACATACCAAACTAGTAGACCAACCCATTCCCCCTCCTGTAAAGCCTCTTCCTTCACAATCAAACACACTCGTATGCAAACCCACACTCACCTCCCATTGTGATCCGTTAGTGGGGCCATACGCCAACATTTTAACCAATCTTTTGGATACTTCCCTCATCACATTACCACTTCTTCAACCTTACAATCCTCTTATACCAAAACCAAAAGGGTTTGATGAAACCAAGATTTGTGCCTATCATCATGTGTTAGGACATGATGTTGAAAATTGTAAGGCTCTGAAGACCATTCTTCTTCAACTTTGTCCTCCTGAACAAAATTTTGACGATGATGACCTTCTTGATGAGGACCGTGCTCCACCGTCACTTGTCACCATACATCATCATCATTTACCCATTTAGCGATTGATATCTCCACCCCCACAACCGTTTTTCCCACCTCAAAAATTTGAGATCAACATGGTCTCAGATAAGAGAGTTGGCGAAACCACCACCCAAATGTCAATACGCCCTACTCATTTCACAAGGCTCTTATCCACCTCTATGATTTTTCCCCTCATGATGTTATACCTTTTATGACACACCCTCTCCATTCACCTCCCCTTAGATTAACATGGTTCATGTTGCTACCAACACTCAAAAATAAAAAGGAAGAGAAAAAGAAACTAGCTCATCAACCAACCCCGTACCTAATATACCATTTGTACCTACTCCCAAAATCACCATCCGAGGACCTACATACCCTATCTCTGATGGGGTCACCCATCGCACAATGATAAAATGATTACATCACTCCTCTAAATATGTCTTTATATGATCTCATCCACTTACAATCCCACCGACAAGCCCTTATTGAGGTTTTACAATCCATTGAATTTCTACCCAATGACCCCACACCAAAGGGCCTTAACTATCACCCCTCACTATGTGGCCTCACTAACAAAATCAGCTCCTCCTTCTACCCCTACGACCCTCCTCGCGTCACCGCCCTTAGCTTCTCTGAAGAGGAGATTGTACCTCTCCATTTAGATGACCCTAATCCCACCCTATTCACTTCTATCTATATCAATAACATATGCATATGATGTGTCATAATTGATGGTGGTGATAGAATTAACATCATCTCATCCCATGCATACAATCAAATGTGTATTCCTTCTAACTGTATGTAAAATAACCTAGTTATGCTACGCTCCTTCAATGATGCCATCACGTCCACCCTTGGCACTATTATCCTTCATATTTACGTAGGCCCTCGCATTGTCCTGGAACTATTCTATGTCTTAGAGGGGGAATTTCAATATAACCTATTGCTCGACAGACCCTGGATTCGCATCGTGGGTTGTGTCCCTTCAAATTTACACCGCTATGTAAAATTCAAGCATGAAGAACATAATTACACCATCCCCGCCGACCCATCACCTTTCAAAACCTGTAACATGTTGTACCAACCCAATGATGCACTTGTACCAGTCAAGGCATCTATCACTACCCCCACTTCACCTTCACCCAAAAGCCCATCCACCAAGGCTACCACCTCATTTCCCACATCTAACCTTGTTATTCCTATTGCCGCCGCAGCCTCTACAACTAACTCATCTACTTCCCAATCATCTAGCGAGTCGTCTATCCCCGCTACCCACATATCGACTACTGATCCCTTAGAAGGTGTTTTTAATTGCCTCACTCTCTCGAGAGTACCGCCATATAATATCGACACATTCCTCACCTTGCAAGAGTATGGGAACCTATGTCAACACCCTAGTTATGACTACCGTGTAGGCGAGGTTTTTCCCTATGGTCATCCCCACCTTTACACTAATGTAACGTATGGGGGACTTGATATTGCTACTTTTTCAAATAAACCTCCATCCCAAACACAACCGTTTTCATCTGACTTACACTCCCTTACTAACTACCGCTTCGCTCACACTTTCCTCCACCATTGCATATGGAAAGGCTTTGGCTTCAGTTTTTATGAACAAGGCCGCCATAGTGTCATCTCCTATACCACCCGTAAACACAATGACCGTAGTGGCATTGGATTTGACGCACCACCTCCCAAGAAGGCTCATGTCAACCTCATTGAGGAAGAAAACCTTCTCCACCTCATTCACCCACATCACCATCTTTGCCCACGGAGTCCATAGATCTTGAATCTATTCCTACTAATTTTTTTTTCATAAACATAGTTTCCTGGGACCTCTCGACCTATCAATGTGATGGAGAGGCTCCCTTTTCTCTCCCATTCCTATATCCTGACATGATCGATGATGATACACCTTCTATTAACGTCATTCAATGTTAGGACGATGATTCCATCCTCACCTACCTTGGTGTGGAATATTATTATATTCACTACCATTATTACCTTCCGAGATGCAAACCATGTTGAACAAATCGACTATCAAAATCAACATTTATACTCAAGATGACCCGCACATTCTAAAGATAAGTCAATCTTTAGATGATACTTTGAATAGGAATTTTTTTCCTCTTTCCTTCAAGACCATAGTAATGCTTTTGCACGGTCCTATGCCAATATACCCCATATTGAAACTAAAATCGTGGTCCACAATATTGTAACCATTCCTAATGCCAAACCCATCAAAAATATATGCGGAAAATACATCCTCGTATTTCTCTTCTAGTCAAAGAAGAGATTCAACACCTTCTCTTAGTTTCCTTCATTTTACCCATTGGCTATCCCCAATGGATTTCTAACATTGTTCATGTCACAAAGGTGATAGGAGACTCCACATTTGCATAGACTTCTATGACCTCAACCTAGCTTGTCCCAAAGACGATTTTCCTCTACCAAGAATTGACCAACTAGTTGATCTCACCACCGACCATGAAATGCTATCACTCATGGATGGTTTCTCGGGTTATAATCAAATATTACTTGCTCTAGAAGATCAACACAAAACTTCCTTCATCACTCCTTGGGGACCTTCTGCTATCGAGTCATGCCTTTTGGCCTTAAAAATGCTGGTGCTACATATCAGCGAGCCATGACTTATATCTTCCATGACATCATGCATCACATATTGGAATATTACGTAGATGATCTTCTTGCCAAATCCAAACATTGAGCCAAACACCTGACCATCCTTAAGGTCATCTTTGACTGCCTCATCAAGTATTGTGTTCATCTTCAACCAAAGAAGTGCATCTTTGCGGTACTTTCAGGAAAACTCCTTAGTTTCATTGTTTCTTTGCGTGGCATAGAAGTCAATCCTGCTAAAGTAAAGGCTATTCTAGAAATGCCTCTCGCCTACTAATCTCTGTCAACTTCGAAGCCTACAAGGTAAGTTGTAATCCATTCGTTGTTTTATCTCGTAACTTTCTCGACCGCTATCAACCATTTCATCATCTTCTCAAGAAGGACGTTTCATTCAAATGGGATGATGAATGTCATAAATCCTTCAAGCCTTAAAACAATACCTTATTCAACCACCAGTTCTCATTCCTCTTAAGGATGACCAACCCTTTTACCTATATATTTCCGCCACTAACCATTCTTTAGGTGTCATGCTCGCTCATCGCGATGAGAAACATAGAGAGCAAGTGGTTGATTACATAAGTCATACCCTTCATGACTACGAAACTAGATACACCCACACTGAAAAAATATTCTTAGCCTTAGTTTTCATCGCCACTAAACTCCGCTATTACCTACTCAACCAAAAACCTTCATTTTTACCAATATTAACCCCTTACACTATATGTATGCCAAACCCTATCAACAAAGCAGCGTGCCACGTGTTGGCTTATGCTTATTTCTGACCTTGACCTAAAATTCATTCATCAAAAGTCCATCAAGGGTCAAGCTATCGCTGACCAACTAGCATACGTGCCTCTTTCTAGGAATCAACCTTCTAAATTCAATTTCCCAGACGAATACATAGCTACCCTCTCCTTATATGAACCCACTTACCAAATGAAATTCTTCTTTGATGGATCCAAGTGTCGGCGTGGAGGTGGGGCTGGTGTTATCCTCATTCCTCTTAATGGTGAACCTATGCCTTTATCTTTCAAATTGGATTTTGATTATACCAATATTGTTGAGTACGAATCACTCGTATTGGGTATCTGGGATGCTTATGCCTTAGATGTCAAGTCAATCAATATATTTGGTGATTCCCAACTCATCATAAACCAATTCAATGGTATATACCAGTGTTGTAATGAGATACTTAAAAATTATAAACATCATGTCAACATACTGTTGACTACCTTTGATCATTACGAACTTCAAACCACCCCATGTTCTACCAATAAATTGATGGATACCATGGCCTTCTTGGCTTCTCAGATACTTGCTACGCCTGCCGAATCTAAAATCTTTATCACTATACAAAGGCTACAATCACCCTCTTATTTAACTCGCAAGGTCTACTCCATCGGAACCATTACACCTAACCCATTTGACCTTTGGTATAAGCAATTTGCAAACTATCTTTCCCTTTCCATTTTACCCATCGATCTCATTTGTAATGGACAACATGCCATTATTAAAAGTGTCTCTCACTATGTCATCATGGGTGGTATCCTTTATAAGTATGGCTTCGATGGTATTCTCTTACGATGCCTTACAAGTTCTGAAATTACCTATACCGTCAAGGAAGTCCACGATGGAATTTACGGAGGTCACTTTAGTGGTTCAACTGTCACAAAACACATTCTTCGCCTTGGCTATTATTGTGCCAACCTTAAACCATGATTGTTGCAACTATGTCAAACATTGTGTGAAATGCCAACAACATGATAATCTTCATCACACACCTAGTCATGCCCCTTAGGTCACACGAGACCTTTGGCATTTCTCTCAATGGGGTTGGATCTTGTCGGTGAAATCAATCCTCATTCTTCACAATTCCACCAATGGATTATAACCACTACTAAATATTATACTAAATAGGTAGAATCCATCCCCTCATTTCTAAAAATCTAAGAAAATATTTGAATTCATCAACCATAACATCATTTGTCGCCTTGGTGTTCCTAACCGTCTCATCACCGATAACGGAAAATAATTCAAAAACAAAAACCCTACGTAAGTTGTGTGATGCTTTTGGCATCCAACTCAGTTTCTCATCACCTTATTACCCATAAACCAATGGACAAGTAGAATTGACCAATAAAACCTTGAAAAAATTCTTATGAAAGTAGTTGATGATACTGGAAAGGATTGACATTCACACATTCCTTTCAACTTTTAGGCTTATCTCACTAGTATTCACACTTCACTGTTGCCACACCTTTTTCTCTGGTCTATGGTACCGAGGCTATCTTGCCTCTCAAAGTTCAGATTCCATCTCTCTGTATCTCACTACAAGACATGCTTAATGACAATGACTTTCGCCAGGATCGTTTGGCACAACTTGAGTTATTAGATGAATGTCATCTTAATGCTCTTGACCATCTCCAAATCTACAAAAATGTATTAAACATGCCTACGAAAAGTGTGTCCATGAATGAACCTTTTAGGTTGGTGACCTCATCTTGAAGGAAAATCAACATGTAACCAAAGAAGAGAAAAGTAAACGGGAAACTTTACTCCTAAATTACTTGGACCCTATATTATTACCCATGCCTATGGATCAAGTGCTTATCATTTGTCTTCACTCAAAGGTAAACTCAAACCTGAGCCCCTCAATGCCTTGCATCTTCGACCATTTTATTGTTTACATCAAGTCCTATATCACTTTTTGTCAATTGATTGCTTGTCCCTTGAGCGTTGTTCACCTTCCATAGTATCCATTTTTAGGATCATAGAATAAACAATAATTTTATGATTACCCATCACCTTTCAGCCTTATCTTTAATATGAGTACCACGGATCTACTCACAACATGATTCTCATGGATACTTTTTTGTCTTTTTACAAACAAACAATATGGAATCCCATGGTCATTCATCACTTGAAACCACCTCTTTCATAGTTAACCCCTGTGTACTATGGTGTTGTCTTCTAAACAAGAACCTAATCTTCCTCTATAGTCTTTTCCATGACTTAAACGTCCAAAAAATGGGATTCAACTCCTTGAGTCAAACTTCCAAAGAAAAGATGACTCCCTCAAAAAGGGACATCTCTTCTCTCTATCTAGCTGCTATAAATAGACTGCTCCCTTGAAGGACAGCTATATAAAGTCATTGCCAAAATATAATAAATGTTCTGAAGCTTCCCGCATCGATCAGCTTCACGAAGACCTCAAGGAGACAATCTACTCATCCCACATAGACTTCCCACATCAATCAGTCTATCAAAAAAAAAAAAAGTAAAAGCAAAAAAAAAAAATATTAAATTTTTCATCATGGACTTTCCTATTTTGATCTTGGGTCTCTTGCCAAGTAAACATGCAGTCATATACTAGGTTATGCTCAACCATCCACTTTCACCTCATTGCCTTTTACACCCTAGTTTTCTCTATGCTCAAGGGACTTGCCGCAAATGTGACATTTCGTGATCATGTGACTTTCTTCACCCTTAGAATAGTCCATTATGCAAGGCCTTTAGGGTCTTAATTTCACAAGCACATCTTGGGTATGGTAGAATCATTTGGGTTCTTATCAATTAAGCAACCCTTTTTCACCTCTTACCATTCGCCTTCCTCATTACTTATTGATTATCTTATACATGACCAGATCATCGACACCTATATTTAAAACAACTCAACCATTCCTATAACCTCACCTCCACCATGCATATGACCTGAAATCAACCATGCCTAAAAATTCACCACCCATCCCCCTAATTCATCATATTATTCCCTAGCTTATAAGAGAACTACATCAGCCCGAGGCCCCTTTTGCAGGGGCTATGTAGGAAAGAATTTGAGGGCATGGGACCCTTGAAGGTTAGCTCGGCCACTCTTCACCCTAACCTATTTTCCCCTTCATTTCCCTATTCACATCCTACCTTTGTTCATTTCCATTTTATATCAACAAGTGGAAATTACACCAAACAACCAACAATTGATGAACATTTTTACCCCATCATCACATCATTCATTTATCATTTTCACATTTCCACTATAGCAAATATTGGGAAACTTAAACCATAACATGCATATACATCATCATTTATCTCCATCATGCCTATGACCTAACTCCATCATGCCTATGACCTGACTCCACCATGCCTATGACCTGACTCCACCATGCTTATGACCTAACTCCACCATGCCTATGACCTGACTCCATCATGCCTAATTGACCTAACTTAGCCATGCCTACACGACCTCGACTCAATCATGCCTAATTCACCTAGTTTCCATCATGTACACACATAATAATGGAAATTAAAACAAGTATACTCTCCATATTATAAATATCATCATCTATATAAATGAGAAATTCTATGTATACATACATATGTACACAGATATAAATAAATACAAATATCTCAAATCGCTCAGATAAATCCTCACCATCTTTAGCACGCAGGCTAGTATATGATCAAAAAAATCAAAAATATCATATACAACCTCACTCTCTTTGGCACACAGGATGTATATACACAAAATACATAGAAAATGGAAGTATGCGTAACTATCAGGCATCCACCCATTGGATATTCTCCATTCTTGTCTCACCTATCTCCTCCTCCTCCGCCTCCCATGTGGTGTCTTGCTAGCATCTCATCGCCTCCATGGGTCTTGGCCTAACCTTTCTTTGGTACCTCACCCGGAGCTGCCGCCTCCGTGCACTTGTGGCCTCACCGACCTGCGTCTCGGGGCTCACCAACCCCCTATACTCTCCACACTGTGAGTGTGAGACCTGGTCCTCTCACTCGAGGCCTCGTTGTGTTATATACTTCGCATGGTAGGGACATCTACCCCTACGGCCATGTTATCTCAGTTTTTGAGTTTACGCCAAAAACATCAGATAACCCTACGAAATTTTTAAAGTTGGTTTTTGCAAAATTGCCTTTATGAGAGATAATCGGGTTTTCGGGTTTCACCGACAGGACAACATGTGTTTTAGATGTTTCATGTCTGGTGTTCCCCGAAACCCGAAACCCGCATCGACTAAGGTGAGTCAGGTTTGCGGACCTTCCGAACATCGGAGCATGCCTTCGTCTAAGCATCATGCTTTATGTCGATTGTTTCCCGCAACCCAAAACCCGAATTGCCTAAGTCCTTCATGTCGGGTTTTCGAACTTTGAAGCATCTAAGCATCATGCTTCATGTCGATTGTTTCCCGCAACCCGAAACCCGAATTGCTCTAAACACCTTTGTGTCGGGTTTCGGATCTCCCGAGCATGCTGACATGGCGTTAATGCCGAGTTGTCAGGTGGGTTGGCACGTGCCAGCTAAAGTGTATTAATTGCAAATTTATATATATATATATATATATATGTGGATTTCCACATCATTTTTACCGACGTATTTTTACTTCATGGATTTTCGCGCATGCTTCTCCAACCTCGAAACCCGAAACTCACCTGTGCCCGATTGCGTTAATCGTTTTTGATCTTTCCTTGCCCTGGTTGAAGGTATTTTTCTCTTCATTCTTTGTTCTTGGTTTTTGTGAATTAATTATGTATGGAATTCTTCCCATTTTCTTACCAGGTTTGTGGGGTTTTTATCTTTTTCCTTTTGGGGTTGTTTTCTAAACCGGGTTTATGTTTTAGGGTTCATCTCTTTGGAATTATCACTTCGTGTTATTTCCTGGAATGTTGTTGTGATTAAAATATGTTTGGGATATAAATGATGAAGAAAGAACTTGCATGTTTTAAAATCAACAAAAACCCTATTCCCTTTTCTCGGGTTTCGCAGGGTGCTGTGCAGTATCAAAAACCCGCAGTATATCAGAAAATTTGACGTGTCGGGCTTTCCAAAATCTCCGACATCTTCAAAGTTTCGGGCTTTCCAAAATCTCTGACATCTTCAAAGTGTCGGGCTTTCCAAAATCTCCGACATCTTCAAAGTGCTCACTTTCCAAAATCTCCGACATCTTCAAAGTGCCAGGGCTTTCTAAAATCTCTGACATTTTCAAAGTGTCGGGTTTTCTCAAGTCTCCGACATCCTCAGTGTGTCGGGTTTTCTGGACTCCCCGACATCCTCCTCAGTGTGTCGGGCCTTTCCACCCTTCCGGCATCTCCAGTAGGTCGGGGTTTTCACAGTGTGCAACATCTCCTGATCTCCGAAACTCTCCTCCTTCGAAATCCCTCATGTCGGACCCTGGTCCATCACAAGAAAAGACTGAAAAGTTAGGAAGGATGAAATACAAGTTCAGAAAGGTGGAGTCTCCATCCTATATCGATTGCAATTATGACATCCGAGATACAGAGCTCGAAATATAGATATGGAGGATTTCTGGAGTAGGGTAAAGAGCTCCTCCCAAACTCCATGGATGAAGTCGATAGCCGATAGTGGTTTACCTCTTGCAGTGGGTTTCCCTATGTCCGCTCAGTGCCCTGAATTCATCTTAGCCTGCACTTCGAGTTATGACTCTGCTTCTCGTTCTGTGAGAAACCAGGTGGGAGAAGTTGTGATCAAGTTGGACGGAGGTTACTTTGATGACCTCCTCAAACTGCCCAATTTTGAAGAATATGGAGAGTTAGATATCAAGTCAGCTCAGAAAGCTTGGGATAATGATCAGGAAGATTGTATCAAGCACGTAAATAAGAAGTTCCTGATCAAAGCCAAACCGGCCGTCTCCAGATTCCCAAGACTTGTCCCCAGAAGTGATTTCATTCAGGAAATCAATGACATCATCACTCTGTTGAGTCGATTTTTGGTTTACCTGAATCAAATGTTTTCCAAGGGTGGATGTATCAATTCATGATCACCATTAAGAAAAATCAACAAGGAATTGATTGGGGCACTCTCATTAGTAATGAGATAGATTCCCAAATGACAACAGTCTTGTCTACGGGAAGGTTTTATATGTCCTCATATGTTACCTATGCAGCGGCCGGTATGAGGAACTATCCCGGGTTGGATACCAAGGGAAACAGGACGGTGGACCATGTCTATCAGTATTTTCCTCAGCTGACAAGAAAAGGGTCTCAAGACCAATTCAGAAGGGTGAATGACGCCTTCTTTTACGAAAACATCTGCAGGTTAAATCCTGAACTGAGGAAAACAAGAGTATCTGATGAAGCATGGGCTGAGGTTTCAAAGTGGGGTTGTGTCTTCTTGCAGTTCAAGAAGTTCACATATCTACGGGTAGTCATGTACCCAGGGGATCCTTTCCGTCTACCCCGATATCCAGGGGACAAACTGATCTTGATGGAATTGGTTAGGCAATTGTTGGATTTCCACAAGTTCCAACAAAGTAAACATAAGGCTGTTGTATCTTTCCCAATTTCTATTGGAAGATACACTTGTTCGATAGTGGTGAAAGCTAAGAATGTTGTCCATGAGCTTCAGGACAAGTTGAAGAAGCACATGAAGCCCCGAGACGGGTTTGACATTCGAGGAGTCCTCAGGGCGTATGGAACTCTGCACCTGCACAGACCAAGCATAGAAGACATCTGGATTGATCTACGTGATGAGGTTGTTGTTCGCAGAAAGGATCATAGCAGATTGACACTTGCTGAGATTCAAACACTTGAGCTTGCTAACTTACCAGAAGGTACTAGTGACAATGAAAGTGTTCTGGATCCCTCTTATGATGGACTGAATGAAGATCAATATGTTTTCCCACCTATTGATTGGTCGATCAGTGAAAAATCCTCCATTACAGATAGATCAGCTCTGATTCTTGCACGCACCAAAGCATGGCTCTCCTCTTGGGGAATGAGTTTTAAAGATGATAAGTTTTCAAAGTTGGTTGCTTCAGAGGCGGGGCCCTCCAAAAAGGGAAAGGACAAAAGATCTTCTAAGGGGCCTATAAAGGTCAAGTTTGTCAAAAAGAGAAAAGAAAGAGAAATCTCTTCAATTATTTCTCCAGTTGAAATGGTGGATGTGCCAGAATCACCAACACCACCAGAAATAGGAGAAATTACTTTGGAAGGAGAAGGAAGCCAGCCTCTGGTTTCATCATTTGTTGATTGCCCAACTGAAGAGACCTTATCTCTTGCATCCCAGGCTTTGGAGTCTGAATCTGTGCCTCCCCCTCACAACCACTCCTACCTCCTCATTCTCCATCAACTTCTTCAATCATAGCTGCTTGAGATTTTCTCTGGACTTTCAACCCTCTCTTCTGGGACCCAAGTAATCACCAACACGCCCCCTCCTGTGCCTCTTTTTATTGAATCTATTACCACATTGGTAACTATTCCCTCTCCACTAGTAGAACCTTCTCCCCTTGAGAGTATGATACCAGCTTCTACAATAGTGGCAACTCCCTCTGATACGCCGCAATGGCTACTCGAGAAACTCCAAGGAAGAGGAAGGTGATTGTACCCATACCGGCCTTTGATTTTAGCTCACTCAAGGCTCCTACTGCTAAATCGGCCAAGAAACCCAAAACAGTTTCAAGGGTTTTGGTGGACGCTTCAGGGCATAAGTTCACAGAGATCGCCACTCCCGTGACTGACAAAACCAAAGAGGATGTAACAGCCTTTGATTATCAGATAACCAGGGTGGCTCTAGGAAAAGTGACAGCAGAAGGGGCACAACAAGATGCGTGGGATGCCACAAACGTGCTTTGTGCCAGAAGTTGAAAGAAACAAAAGACAACAGAGATGAGCTTAAAGGAAAAGTGGAGTAGTTGACAGAGGTTTTTCTTAAGCTCTCAAAACCCCTCGAATCCATACCATCTTCTTCTGTCCCTGTCGGATTCGATTTCTCATCAGTGCCTACGATTGAGAAGATTAATAAAAAAGGAAGGGTGGTCGATGAATGGATCCAAAGGCTGCTCCAATAGGGGAAGGAAGTGATTCAAGACGTCGTGGAAGTCTATCAATCTTTGGGGAACATTCAGAGTGATGGAGAGAAGATGGACGATGATTTCTCCCAAGAAATTGGACATCTTGATTTGACTTTTGAAGCTCTCCAGGCATTGAAGCAAATGCCATCACATCTCTTGGTAGAAGAAGGCATCATCCCACATGCGGATAAGCATTTCCAGCTGACTAAAGCCATCAAGTTCAGGGTGAAGATTCTCAACGAAGCCTGCGGTAAGTTGAGAGAATCAAGGGATAAATTGATTGATGGCAAAAGTGATCTGGAAGAAGAGTTGCTGAAGATTTGTCCTAAAGTGTCAGTTGGAAACTCAGGCATCCTATCGGCCGATGATCTTTTCAAACAAGTCCAAGAGTCTGTTCAGCATGAACCAACGCACGGATTTGGTATTGAGATCATCGACCGGTTTGTAAGAATTGAACATTCTTTGGAGGCCTTGAGAAGGCTCAAAGCAAAAGATTGAAAAAGCTTCCTGGGTTAGTGATACCCATGAAACCTACAAAGTTTTGAATGATCATTCCACTGTGACGATTTAAAATGAAATGCAAGGCATAATTCGAAAGTTCCAAGAATTTTGGAACAAACAGGCTCAGCTGGAGGAAGAGAAAGATGAAGGAGCGAAAGATGATGATTCAGATTAAGTCTTGATGTTTCATGTCATTTCAATCTTGAAATTGACATGTCTTTTTCATTTCTATTTCATCACATAGGAAGCAAATTTTGACTTGGTCTCCTGTGTGAGAGTCAAGCAAAATAGAACTCTTTTTAAAGAACACTATTTTCTAGGATTTATCCTATTTTCTCTCGATTCCTTTTATTATAAATAAGGGATGCTTATGCATTCCAAAGGGTCGAGATTTTTGGAATATTCGGAGCTATTGGAAAGAAGAAAAACTTTGTGTTTTCTTTTAATCATTTTGAAGAATAGGAGTTGATATTATTTCGCAAACTTTGTGTTGTGGGATATATCTTTCTTAAGACATTGTTCTTACGTTCATGATCTTAAGCTATTCTTTGTGTAGCATCTTAGTGTTTCTAATCATTTCAGACATTATATTTATGATCTAAAGCCCATATGATTATTTCGTGCTCTGTGTTTACTCGAAAGAAAATACGTTTCTCTCATTTCCTTTCCATTGTGTTTTTCTCATTGTAATAGTTTCCGACCCAGTTCATTTACGAAAGCAACCCCTTTGAATCGTGTGAATGTGGATTTCGGGATTCTATCCCAACCCCAATGGTTAGATTAGTGTGAATACTGTATATATTGTTTTTTTTGTGTTTTAGATTAGTAATAAGCAGGCAGCCTCACCTGTCTTTGAGGAGGGATTTAATCCGATATACGTGGTTGAACTTCATATTTTGGATTGACAAAATATCCAACCAACGAGCCATTAGGTGATCCTGATAATATCTTGCCTCACCTAGGGAATCCTTGAACCTGGCCATGGGTACTATTTTTAGTGGTGCCATTGGCCTCTAACCTTGTCCCGCCCCTTCCTATAAAAGGGGACCCTATCCCATCCCTTCCTATAAAATGGGACCACTGTCTCCCGAACATGTGTAGGTACCCATGTCATGACCTATTTTCCGAACTTGACCTACTTGGTGTGACCATTGAACTTATGTACTTGTTGTACCTTGCGATGCTATTACCTATGTTGTTTTAGCCTACAGACCATACCTTACCTATTACCGTGCCATTTATCCCGACCAACCTTTGGTGTACCGGAGTATACCTAAATGTTCCTACACTTGACCTACATTGTGTTTCTCAACCATATCCTATACCTTGGATACCCGAATAAATTCATTCCTATTTAGATAAACCTATTGACTTAGAATAATGTAGATTTTGTAAGCTCTTTAACCTAGTACCATGTTGCAATCTATACATGTGCGTGCATTTGATTGCCATTACCCGTGACCCACTTTTGACCATGACCTAATGTTTCACCATTTTCTAGATCATTTCCTTGAAGTATTGGCCAAAACAGATAGGGTAACAGGACGTAGGAGGAATACCTATTCAAATGTTGGTTGATGGGTTGTTACGCGCATATGACTTTAGAATCCATAGCTGATTGTGAGAGATTCATTTTGGCTAGGAGGAACTACCTATAATACAAAACAAGACCACCAAAAAAAATTTAAAAACATATGCAGTGAACTACCTAGCGTATGCTAGATCTCAGGAAGTGTGATACTTCCTAGATGGTTGTCAATCCACTGTTTTAAACAATTTAATGCGGTAAATAAGGTAAAACCTATTGTAATTTGAAATGATTTAGGTATCTCACTTAAAACACAATAAGAAATAGATCTAATCTAACAGCTAGGTTAGAATAGGATCTGAAGGTCAAGTAACTAGTTCTGGGTCTCTGCAGGTCTGACAGAGGTCTTAGGTAGATCACAGGTGAATGAGGGTGAGAGGGAATTAGGTGGATAGGTCATTGTTCTGGGTTGTATGGGAAAATACAATGACTGATGTCGGTTAAGGTTAACCGACAATGGTTGGGTGTAATCTGGTGCCACCATTACTGTGGAGTTTAGGGAATGCCACAGAATGAGATTTAGGTATCCTTTGTGATTGCACATTGGAATTTGGTTGGTTGGGATGAGGTATTGGGTGATTTAGGTAGGATTTGGCGAGGTTTTAATGGGTATATGGAGGGGTGAGTGTTAGAGGAGGTCAATGGGTGGATAGGTAAACAAAAGATGATAATATAATGATGAAATGGAATAAACCAGAGAAGTATAACATTTACTTACTTGGATTTGGGTCTTGGATGCCTTTGAGTCAAGGCTAGAGGTGTTGATGATAGGTTTTGAAGGCTGTAGGTGATCACCAACTGAAGGAAAGCTTCTGCATGGGATGCATGTACATTCCTCTTTTCTTGGTTAGATCAGATCATTGTTGGGATGGCTGTGTAGGAAAAGATGCTTGATCTCCTTCCTTGCATGCATGTTCTCGTTGGAATGTTCTAATGTTTGCCAACTTTTTCAATATTTTCCCAACCTTACACCACCTTGAGAATAAGTTTTTTTGGGGTTAAAAGGGTAATCGACGGTGGTTCCAGCTTCACTGGTGATGATTAGGGGTAACCGGCATCGGTCAAGGCGGGATTTTCTAGGTTTACTAAACTAGGGAGATCCTCTTGATTTCCTCAGATCTCATGCCGTTAACCCATGGATTAGATTGGGAGCTTCTTGTAAGCATGCGGGAATGTGGTTAGAGGAATGTAGGCATTGATTTTTAGGGTTTGGGTTAGTCTCAGTTAGTTATGGCAACTTACTAAGAATAGGTCTTAGGGTGAGTTGGCTTGATGAGGTGTCCAGGTGAGGTGCATGTGTGGATATTATTTAAATTAAGATATTTAAATAATAAATATGGTGAGGATAATGAATTAATTTAATTAAATTAATTAAATTAATATTAGTGGGGTGAAGGGGGCCATGGCTAGGTGAATGTAATGAAGGGTGCTTATTTGTCGAGGGATCAAAGGGAGTGTGACCTAATTTTAGTGTCTACATTTTTTTCCCTTTTTGTTACGTAGCTTGTATTGGTAAGCGACACACTAAAAAAATAAGATGTGGGTACCCCATTTGTGGGTGAAGGTGATCCCCCTCAAACCAGGAACTGACGAGGCCGACGAGGTAGAATCGGTGAGTGGTTTGATAAAATGGTAAATGTGAGAAAGGGGAAGGTGTGGTGGTCCCATAGGTCTATGTGGGAAATCTAGGTAATGGGTCAGGGTCAAAGGTAGCAACATTCAAACACACGCACATGTATAAACTGCAACACGCTACCAGGTTGAAGAGCAGGAAAACTCTACATTGTCTAAGGTCGATAGGTTTATCCAAACGAGGTTGAAGTGATTCTAGTATCCAAGGTATAGGATATGGTCAGGAAACATGATGTAGGTTAGGTGCAGGAACATTTAGGTATGTTCTAGTACACCAAAGGTAGGGTCAGGATAAACGGTCACGAAAATAGGCTAGGTAAGGTCATTAGGTCAATAACACAGGTAACAGTGCCGTAAGGTATAACGAACACATGAGGTCAAAGGTCACTAGCGATGGTCCAGGTCTAAATATCTAGGTCATGGCATGGGTAAGGCCAAGGTAGGGGTAAAATAATGAGTCCCAGAGGAGGACTAAGGGAGGTAGTAACTGATTTGGTCAGGAAAGGTGAGGTAAATGGGTAGGGTAAAGGTGGGGTGGGGTAAATGATCAAGGTGAAGGTTGGGTGGGGAAAAAAGGGAGGTAGGGGTAGGGTAAAGGTTAAAATGTAGGGAAATGTGTAGTTGATGGTGACCAATGCCGGTCATGGATAACCCGACGTCGAGAGAGAAAGCGGCGACAGGTTAGGTAGGGCACGCGTCTGATGTCGGTCAAGGGTAACCGACATCGGTTAGGTCGGGTTTGTTATAAAAACAAAAAATTCGTGTTTTTTGTTATTCATTTGTTATTTTTCAAGGGAAAAATGACAAAAAAGAGAAAAAGATAAAAGTGTCCAGGATGAAACAGAAAAGTGAGTGGCGGCAGTGTGATTGACAAGTGATTGATTGGTGAGCAGTGAGGTCCACAGGATCATTGTGAGGATTTGATTGGTGAGAGGTTGTGAGTAGCTATTCGGTGATGGTGGAGGCTAGAGAGGGATTGGGTGGGCCACCGGTATAGTGGCCAGACATGCCACCGAGATGGTGGCAACACAATGAGGTAAGCACCCTACTCTACATTGTGGATTTGATAGATTAGAGGAGTCTTTTAGTTTTGTTTGTAGGTTGTGTTGATTTTTGTTTTTGTGGGTGGGCACAAATTAAATTTGGGAATGGGGGTATATTGGGTAAAAGGAGGGATGGGGAGGGTAATAAATGGGATAGGGGGTGGGTGGAGGTCCAAGGGTAGTTTAGGTCATTGTAGGTGGGTAAAAAGGGGCAGGGGGTTTTTTTAGAAAGGGGGTTTTGGGAAGTCGCGGGTTTTTCCGCATAGTGATTAGTGTCGGTCAAGTTTGGTGCGTTAGTTAGGTGGAACTGGTATCATTCATGACACAGTGACCGATGTCGATTAAGGGGTGGCCGTCATCGGTAAGGGTGAACCAGTATCGGTCACCAAATAGGTGACCGGTGTCGGTTAGAGGGTGACCGGGGTTTGTAAGGATGAACTAGTATCGATCAGATTATTAGGCACAAGGGTCCAAAAGTGATGTGGGCTAGGTAGTTGAGATGGGTAGGGTGAAAATAAGGTATAGGGAAATGATAATGGTTGAATATGGATTGATATATGTAAATTAATGGTGTGCTTGTATTGGATGCAGGGGAGAGCATAGCTACATATGTGGGATAGGGTTCCGCCTCTATTGGTGACAATGCACGGTGCAGCGACCCCGGAGGAGCTGTAACATGTGGAGGCAGTGGGCTTGAGTGGGGTTCATCACTATAGACATGTAGTCTGTAGCCTAGTTTGATGGTCACACTCATCGATAGATGGGACTCCGCGACCAACACGTTCCACCTACCGACAGGTGAGATGACTATCACCCTGGAGGACGTGTTCCGATTCTTAGGCTACCCATATTGGGTGCCCAGGTTTATTCTATCTCCTCGAGGCCTCAGAGGAGCTGATTGTGTCTATTTTTGGAGAGGGGATGGCCGATCTGAGATTCCATAGCACTAGTTTGAGCTATGGAGAGATGTACCTAGCCCATCCGGAGGAGACGAGGCTAGTGGTTCTGTTGATGGAGGTAGTGTGCTACTATGCACTACCAGATGCAAAGGGTGGATGATTTCCCGATCACTGATGGGGGTACTCCACGACATGATGGTGCATGAGACCCACTTTTCCTAGGCACCAACATTCTTGGTGTAGCTTATACATGGAGTTGTGGGCATATGGGTAGCTACACACGTTCACCCTATGTTGTACATTTATATTGAACTGTTGGGCATACGAGCACATATTTTATGTGTTTCTATAGGGATTACCTAAGAAGATGCATTCCCAATGCGATTTGTGTTGGTGGGATATAGGAGATGGGTGCCGGTGATAAGAGAGTGAAGATCTAATAGCCGACACATGATGTGCCCATTTCCATGAATTCTTGGAGGGGTTATCTAGAGTGGAAATTATATGGAGGCAATATGTGGGATTCCCCTCATATAGGCATATGCATGAGGAGCTAGTTGAGCTCCAGCTAGAGAATGGATACGAGGTCATTTGTCTGGGGGAGGACGAGATGATCCCAGTAGATAGAGTATGATGGTAGTTCGGGCTAGTTCAGGACATTCCTCCACCCTTCCCACAGTATCGAAGAGACGATGTGTTGAGGCCCCTACCTCTACCACAACCTACAGTTCCCATAGGGTAGGAGGAGAAACCAGGTGGTCGGGGCGGATAGATGACGCGTCGGATGCATGAGGCAGTACGAGGTAGTGGTGGATGGCTCGATTACGAGCCATACCACCCCAGAATCGGGGCAGCCAGAGATCTAGCTACCATTATAGTGCAGAGAGACACCCTACAAGAATAGGGATCTATGCTCATTACCAAGTTGGGTATACTACGAGATACAGTGGAGGGCTTAGAGGTGGAGGTAGCGAGCTACGCGTATGAAGTGGCCGGTTTGCGAGGCCCAAATGGTTGGTGAAAGAGATGGAGATGGAGAGGAGGGGGATGGTCAGGTGGCAGCCTTACAGGCTTAGGTGGCAGGTTTACAAGGCTAGTTGGCCATAACCTAGGCATAGATTGGGGTCTTACATGCCCAGATATAGGCACAGGGGTAGGGGGCCCACCGCAGCAGCACGGGAGTAGGTCCCGATTCATAGGAAAGCATGGGGGGGTCCATAGGGTAGGTACGAGGGCCAGACCTATGGACCACCACATACCGTCCATGTATCTAGGTTACGAGATGACCTAGGTGAGGCTAGATACTATCAGGACTAGTTGATGGTGGCCGGGATAAACTTCATATCCTATGCCAAGTATCTTGGGCTCATCAAGCATCCAGTGAGAGGATGGGATCCCACACTCACAATGTGGAGATCACAAGGGGTCGATGAGCTCTAAGGCTCGATCGGTAGAGGCTACTAACGCACGGAGGCTAGCTCCGGTTGAGGCGCTAGCGGGACCTAAGAGGCCTAGGGTACAGGTGATATACCGCGATGGAGGACATCCACCAAGATGCCTAATTTGCGTTCACCTGATTTTTGATGTATGATAGTTATTGTGTGGTATATACCGGCCTACGTGTTGAGAGATAGTTATTTTTTTTATCACATACCGGCCTACATGCCGAAGAAAGTGAGGATTTATGAGTGATTTTGTATATTTTGAGCATATACCGACCTGCGTGCCAAAGAGATTTTGTATTGATTCATTATTTTGTTGTATATATGAGACCGGCCTGCATGCTGATGACATTTTGTATTGTATATCGGTCTACACGCCAATGATTTTGAGATGATGTAAATGATGAGATAGTCATGTATATTTGAGATACACATTGATTTATTTATATGATGAGCTACATGGTATGTTTTGAGTAGTTGATGTGTTTATGAGATATGAATTTGTTGTGTTGATATGGATGAAAATTAGGTGAGTTAGGTATGAAGGAGTCGGGTTGGTATAGGCATGAATCAATCAGTCAAAGTTGTAGGCATGGATCAAGTTAGGTTATAGGCATGGTTGAGTCAGGTTGGTTTAGGCATGGTTGAGTCGGGTTCATTTAGGCATGGATCGAGCCGAGTTTAGTAAGGCATGGTTAGGCATGGATTAAGTCAAGTTATTTAGGCATGGTTGATTCAAAATTAGGTGAAGTGGTGATTCATTATTTTATGCAATGAATGATAATATGGGTCATATGTGAGATGTGGTATAATCTATGCATAGTGATGATAGAGAAATGGTAGGCGTAATAAATGTATGTTGTGATAATGTTTAAAATATGAAACAACTTGTTATGTATGTGGTTTAATTTCTAATTTTGGGTATAAAATGGAAACAAAGTTAGGTGTGATGTAATGTGAGGCACATGGAAGATGAATTGTTTAGGGTAGAGGATGGTGAGCTAACCTCCAAGGGCCCCATGCCCTCGGAGTACTACCTACATAGTCCCGACAAAAAGGGACCTCAGGCTGATGTAGTTCTCCCATAAGTGAGGGAAGAATATGAGGAGGTATGAAAATGAGTTAGTAGGTTTTAGGCAGGGTGTGGGTTTTAGATCTATTAGGTGTGGGTAGATTATAGGTAAAATGATGTAGGTGAGGAAATTGTAGCAAAAGAAGAAGATTACCCCAAAAGTAAGCATCGAGGACCAAGTCCTATATAAGGTAATCAAAACATAAACAAAGATGGTTAAAAGATAAGAGGGGGTAATAAATCCACCTGGTTGGGTAGGATCATACCAAGTAAATCATACCTTGGCAGAGGTGATGAACATAAGACCCTAAAGACATTACATGATGGACTATTCTATGGTGAAAATTAGTCACATGATCACCAAATGTCTAAGTTCTAAGAAGTCCCTTGAGGCAATAGGAAATGAGAGTGGGCATGGTTTGAAGGGTGAAAAGTGGGTAATTTTTATATGGTATAGGTAGCATGCGCTTTGGGCAAGAGAACCTAGATCATAATGGGAAAGTCCATGACAAAAAGGTTGAGTGTTTTGACTTATATTTGAAATAGACCGATCAATTGAGGCCTTATGGGATGAATCGATTTAACTCCTTGAGCTTTGAAGTTGCTCTCATTTTTTTGTTTTTTTTTATTTTTTTTAAGAGATTTACATAGTTGTCCTTCGAGGAGCGATCTATTTATAGCAGCAGTTGTCGAGAGGAAGATGTCCTTTTGAGGGAGTCATCTTTTTATTAGAAGTTTGACTCAAGGAGTTGGGTCCCATGTGAGGTCTTTGAAGTCATGGACAAGACCAAGGTGGAGAATAAGACTCTTGTTTAAAAGGCAAGGTGAAACGACCATGGGATCTCATCTAAGGTAGAAAAAAAGTATCCATGAGAATCATGTTATGTGCAACGCCGTGGTACACATATTCAAGAGAAGATAACAAATGACGGGTACTCACATGATTCTTGTTTAATCATTGGTGAGGTGTATGAAGTGAATAGTGCTCAAGGGATGAGTGTGGAAAGAGACAAAAGGTGAGGGAGGACTACAAGTCAACAATAGAATGGTCGAAGATGCAAGGCATTAAGGGGTTCAGGTTCGGGTTTACCATCGAGTGATGATAAATTGTAAGCACCTGATCCATAGGTATGAGTCATGATGTATGGTCCAAGACAATTAGGAGAAAATTTTCCCCATTTACTTTTTTCTACTTTAGGTTACGTGTTGATTTTATTTTAGGACAAGGTCACCAACTTGAAGGTTCATTCATGGACACGTTTTTCATAGGCACGTTTGATATGTTTTTGGTAAACTTGAAGGTGATCCAGAGCGTTAAGATGATATTCATCTAATAACTCTAGCTGTGCTAAACGGTCTGAAAAAATCATCATCATTAAGCATGTCATGGAGAGAAATGTGGAGTGAGGGGAATCTGGACTTTAAGAGGTAGAACGGCCTCTGTATCGTAGACCAAAGAAAATGGTGTGGCCGTAGTGGAAGTGAAATACTAGTGCGGTATGCCCACATAGGAAAAAGGAATGTGCGTATGCCAATCCTTCCCAGTATCGTCAACCACTTTCATAAGAATTTTGTTTAAGGTTTTGTTAGTGGATTTGGCTTGGCCATTGGTTTGTGGGTAATAAGGTGATGAGAAACTAAGATGAATGCCAAAGGCATCACAAAGTTTTTGTAATGTTTTGTTTTTGAATTGTTTTCCATTGTTAGTGATGAGGTGATGAGGAACACCAAAGTGACAAATGATGTGGTGGTTAATGAACTCACATATTTTCTCAGCTTTCATGGAGATGAGTGGTATGGCTTCCACCCATTTTGTATAGTATTTGGTAGTAGTGATGATCCATTGATGGCATTGGGAAGAATGAGGATTGATTTCTCCGACAAGATCCAAACCCCATTGAGAGAAGGGCCAAAGGTCATGGGCGACCTGTAAGGCATGAATGGGTGTATGATGAAGATTGGAATGTTGTTGGCATTTTACACAACATTTGACGTAGTCGCAACAATCATGGTTAAGGGTTGGCCAGTAATATCCCAAGTGAAGAATACGCTTAGCAACAACAAGGCCACTGAAGTGACCTCCACATATGCCATCATGAATTTCCCTAATGGTATAATGGATTTTAGAACTTGTGAGGCATCGTAAGAGAATACCGTCAAATCTGCGCTTATAGAGGAGGCCCCCATGATGACGTAATGAGAGACCTTTTTAAGGAAGGCGCATTGTCCATTACGGGTGAGATCAAGAGGTAAGATGGAGAGAGAAAGGTAGTCGAGTATTGTTTGTACCAAAGGTCACTCGGGTTAGGGGTAGTGGTTCTGATCGAGTAAACATCATGAGGTAAATAAGAAGGTGATTGGAGTCATTGTATGGTGACAAAGATTGTAGAATCGGTGGGTGAAGCGGTATTTGGAAGCTAAGTAGGCCATGGTATTTGCAAACTTGTTGGTTGAACGTGGGATGGTTTGAAGGGTGTAATGATCAAAGGTGGTCAAAAGTATGTCTACATGATGTTTATACTTTTGAAGTATCTCGTTATGACATTGGTACATACCATTGACTTGGTTTACAACCAATTGAGAATCACCAAAGATGTTGATTGATTTGACATCTAGGGTGTAGGCAGCTTGAAGACCTAGTATGAGTGCTTCATATTCGAAATATTGTTGGTACATTCAAAATATAATTTGAAAGACAAAGGCATGGGTTCACCCTCAAGGGGAATGAGGATAATACCAATCCCACCCCACGCTGACACTTGGAACCATCGAAGAAGAGTGTCATTTGGTAAGGGGGTTCATCCAGGGAGAAGGTAGCAATTGACTCATCTGGAAAGTAAAAATTAGAGGGTTGATCCTCGTAAATAGGTGCATCGGCCAATTGGTCAGCGATAGCTTGGCCCTTGATGGACTTTTGATGAATTAATTTGAGGTCAAGATTAGCTAAAAGCATAAGCCATCATGTAGCACACTGATTTTGATAAGGTTTGGCATACATGAAGTGCAAGGGGTTAGTGTTGGTTACAACATAGGTTTTGTGGTTGAGTAGGTAATGATGGATTTTGGTGGCAACGAAAACTAATCATAAGAAAAAAAAATTGGGATGGTTGTATCGGGTTTCATAGTCCAAAAGAGTATGGCTTATATAATAAACCTCTTGCTCCTTGTTGTTCATCGCGATGAGCGAGCATGGCTCCCAAGGAGTGATCGGTAGTGGATATGTATAGGTAAAAAGGTTGATCATCTTTAGGTGGGATGAGTACGGGTGGTTGGAGAAGGTATTGTTTTAGGGCCTCAAAAGCTTTGTGGCAGTCATCATCCCATTTAAAGGAGACATCCTTCTTGAGCAGATGATGAAATGGTTGACATTGATTAGATAATTGTGAAATGAAATGATGAATAGACTGCAACTTACCTTGTAGGCTATGAAGTTGTCTAAGGTTAGTAGGCGGAGGAATTTCAAGAATGGCCTTGACTTTAGCAGGGTCAACTTCTATACCATGAGAGGAAATGATAAATCCCAGGAGCTTTCCTAAGAGAACCGTAAAGATGCACTTCTTAGGCTGAAGGTGGACGTAATATTTAATGAGGGTCAAAGATGGTTTTGAGGATGGTTAGGTGCTTAGAGCGGTGTTTATATTTGGCCAAGAGATCATCCACGTAATCTTCCAATATGCGATGCATGATGTCATGGAAGATGTAATTCATAGCCCGCTGATATGTGGCACTAGCATTTTTAAGGCCAAAAGGCATGACTTGATAGCAGAAGGTCCCCCAAGGGGTGATGAACAAGGTTTTGTGTTGATCCTGGGGAAAATAGGATTTGGTTATAACCCGAGAAGCCATCCATGAGTGATAGCATCTCATGGCCAGTGGTAAGGTCAACCAGCTTGGTCAATACCAGGTAAGGGAAAGTCATCTTTTAGACATGCTAGGTTGAGGTCACGGAAGTCCATGCAAATACGGAGTCCCCTTATCACCTTAGTGACAGGGACAATGTTAGAAATCCAACAAGGATAATCAATGGGTAAGATGAAGGAAACGGAAAGAAGGTGTTGAAGTTCCTCTTTGACGAGAAGGGCAATGCGAGGGTGCATTTTCCTCAGCTTTTGTTTAATGGGTTTGGCATCGAGAACAATTACAATATTGTGGACCACTATGGTGGGATCAATACCGAGCATGTCTGCGTAAGACCAAGCAAAAGCGTGGTTATGATCTCTGAGAAAAGAAGTGATGGCTTCCTATTCAGTAGCATCTAAAGATTGTCTGATCTTTAGGATGTGCGGGTCATCTTGAGTATGAATGTTGATCTCGATAGTCAATTCATTCAACATGGTTTGTGTCTCAGAAGGTAACGACCGATGAATATATGAGTCTTTTGCACCAAGGTAGGTGAGTATAGATTCATCATCCTAACATTGAACAACGTTAATTAAAGGTGTATCATCATCGATCATTTTAGGATACATGAAGGGAAGAGTGGAAGGGGCCTCGCCCTCATGTTGATAAGTCAGAGGCCCCAAGGAAATGGTGTTTATGAAAAAAAAAAGTTAGGAGGGATAGATTCATGATCCGTCAACTCTTTCAGTGAAGGTGGTGATGAAGGTGGAGCGGGCGAAGAAGGTGGAGAAGGGTTAGTGTCCTTAATGAGTTCAATGCGGGCTTGTTTGGTAGGTGGTTTAGGAAAGCCGATACCACTATAGTCATTATGTTTGTAGGTGGTACATGGAATAATGGTATGGCAGCCTTGCTCGTAAAAGCCAAAACCAAAACCCTCCAAATGCATCGGTGCGGAAATGTGTGGGTGAAATGGTGATTGGTAAGTGATTGGAAGTCAACGGAAAAAGGGGCAAGTTTGTGACAGTGTTTGGGGTGTGTAAGTCGTAGTATCAAGTCCCCCATAGGTGAGACCAATACGAGATGAAGATGACCATAAAGGAAGCGTTCTCCTATGCAAAGTGATCATAGTGAGGGTGTTGGTGAAGGCTTCCATACTCTTGTGGAGTAAGGAATGTGTTGACACTATATAGCGGTACTCCCCCAAAGTGAGGTGTTGAAAAACACCTTCCAAGGGATCAATGGTTGGTATGTAGGTAGCTGGAATGGATGATGTGTCGGAGGTTAATGCGGAGGTGGAGTTAATGGATTGGGAAGCTGATGGGTCAGCCATGGAGGTTATGGCAGTGGTAGGAATGGAGGAGGTATGTGTGGTAGAAGCAGTGGTTGCACTGGTAAGTGGAAGTGTAGGTGAAGAAGTAACGGCGTGAGGTAGTCAGCTTAATAGGTATGAGCACATCATTGGGTTGGTAAAGCATGTTGCATGTTTTGAAAGATGATGGGTCAGTCAGAATGGTATAGGTGTGTCCCTCATGTTCAAACTTTACACAATGATTCAAAGTGGAAGGAACGCAACCCATGACATGAATCCAGGGTCTACCAAGCAACATGTTATATTAGAATTCCCCCTCCAAGACGTAAAATAATTATGGAATAGTGTGGGGGCCCACGTGAATGTGGAGAATGATGATGCCTAGTGTAGAGGTGATAGTGTCATTGAATGAACGTAACATGATCGGATGTTTATGCATGCAATTGTCAGGTATGCACATTTGAGCGAATGCATGGTATGAAATGATGTTAATGCTAGCACCCCCATCAATCATCACATGGCATACCTGTATTTCATCAATGTGGACAAAGATGAAGAGGGTTGGGTCCAAGTCATCGTTTTGGTGTGATGCATGCATCTCGTCCTCTCGAGAAGCTAAGGGAGGTCATTTGGTGAATAGGGTGGGGTGAAGATGAAGGTGGTAATTTGGTGAGAGAGGCTACATGATGGGTTGTGATAATGGATGCCACGGGTGTAGGGTCATTCGGTAAAACCTCAATAGATTAAAGAACCTCCATGAGAGCTTGGCAATGGGAATATGAGGTTTGGATGAGGTCATATAGGGACATTTTGAGAGGAGACTCGTGTAATTGTTTGAACATGGTGCGATGTGTGAAGCCATTAGAAATGGGGTACATGGGGACATGGATAGTGATTTTAGGTATGGGTGCGAGATGGTATGTTGGGTATAGGATTGGTTGGTGGGTTAGTTGCCTTTTCTTTACCGTTATCCTTCGAGCATGTGTAGTGATGTGAATAATGTTGATCTGAGGGAGTTGGCAAACAAAGAAGGTGTAGGGTGAGTGGTATAATAACACGACGGGCAAAACCTACCAGAGGATGAAAACCATGTGAGGTGAGTTGGCCATGACAACATTTGGGTGGTGGCGTGGCAAGTTATTTGATGCAAACCATGTTAATTTCAAATATTTGGGGTGGCTCTAGGAGCTGTGAGGGTGGAAGTTGTGGTTTTGGGTAGGACGGTGTGGGAATGGGTGTCGGTGAAGCAGGGTCCTTGTCGAGAAGGTCATCGTCATCAAAGTTGGCTTCTGGAGGACACAACTAGATCAAGATGGTTTTCAAGGCCTTGCAGTTTTCCACATCGTGCCTTGGCACACGATGGTAGGCACAAATTTTAGTATCATTAAACCCTTTTGGCTTGGGTTTGAGGGGGTCGTAAGGTCTGAGTGGAGGTAATGTGATGATAGAAGTCTCAAGGAGGTTGGTTAAAATTTTGGCATAGGACCCTGCTAGTGGATCGTAATGGGAAGTGAACGTGGGTTTGGGTGTAGGTGTAGTTGATTGTTGAGGAACGGTCTTTGGAAGAGGAGGAGCGGGTCAAGCTATGGGTTTGGGTCTGGCATGGTTTTGGGTGTCGGTCATGTTGGTTTAGGTAGGGGTATAGTAGGTGAATGAGTAGGAGGGTGTGTGGTTGTTTTGACTACCTTATTGTGGGGTAGTGAAGTTTTTTTTTGGGTTGCACCTCTTGGGTAAAGGTGATATGGGTGTATGAGGTCTATAATGAAAAGAAGATGGGGGAAGAGGATGAGTTACCCATGGGGATAATGGGGGTTACTGTGAAGGTCGATGATGCGGGTTGTGCTTGGGGTGTGAGAGATAGCGGCCAAGTAGTGAGCATTGAAAGTAACAACCGAGGGTATTGAAGTAATGGGTGGTAAAGATGATGTGGGTGTGGGTGTAAGTCATGTTGGGTGTCCGGGTAGGTTAGAGGTTTGTGAAGAAGGAATGGGTTGTTCTATTTTTAGTTTATTAATGGTGTAGGTTTCTTGACCATGTGGGGAAGCTAAGATCCTAAGATGGATAGGACAGGTGTAAGTGTGATTGGCGCAGCCGGGGTATGAGTTCTATGGGTGTGGTGCTTCTCTTTGGGTGTCAGAGTAGGTGTGGTATTGACTTTGGAGGATATAGATAAATCCAGTTTGATAGGTGGATGAGTAAGGCTGGTAGTCGAGGTGACCCCTAAAGTGGTAATAGGTTTAGTCGAGGATGATGTCATAGGTGTGGGTTTGGGTTTAGATGTAGTTTGGGTTATGGGTAAGGGTGTATGTGAAGTTATGATAGGTGTCATGGAAGGAGTTGTGATAGAGGTGGTTGTGTTTGGTTCGATTGGTCAAAATAATTTTGGGTAGATAGTGGAAGTATTAGCAAGTTACCTTTGTATTTGCGTTGAGACAGAAACAAAAGGCATTCCCATAGTACGACTATATCCACATAATCTCGGTGATCGAACAAATGCAAGAATGACACGTCTATAGGTGGAGTTGATGAGGACCTAATGGAAATTCCTGTAAAATGTGTCTTTGAGACGAGAAATTGGCTAGCTTCAGCTTCCACGGGTAAGAGAGCCGAAAGTAGGTCTGTAGGATTTTGGGTAGTGGATGAAGAATGCTCACCAAGAGGAAAAGGTATCTCAACTGGGTCTATGATAGGTAGAGGAGATGATGGGAGCTGCTCTATAGGTGGAGGAGATGATGGGTGCTCCTTTGTAGGTGGAGGAGGTAATGGGTGCTCCTCTATGGGTGGAAGAGGTATGTGGGTAAAGGTTCTCTAAGTGGAGAAGCCAGGGGTGAGATGGTCTTGATGTTAGCGGGGGACTCCTCCGTAGGTGATGAAGGAGATGAAAGATGTTCCTCTATGGGTGAAGGAACATGGGAGGTTGGTTCTGATGCGGAAGGAATATTTTGGGCTAGGATTTCCTCTATGGAAGGAATGTGAGGTAATTAGGAGGTGACAGGTATGTCATTAAAGATAGCATGGACCTCGTGAGTATGGGTATCATGAGTTGAGGTCTCACCGGTTTGATCTGCATTTAAGGGGTATGGTTGGGAAATGGTTTCTTGAAGATGTGTAGTTTTTGGTTGGCAAGTGTGTTAAGATTATCCATGGTTAACTTTCCTTTCTTTAGCATTTCTTGGACAATATTTTTGAAAGTGATGCAATTCCGTCACTATGACCCTTTACTCGATGATAGTTACAGAAGTCATGTTCTTTATACCATGTGGGCATGGGGCAAGTAGGGTCAAAACTAGTGTGTGGTTTTATGGGTGGAAGAGTGATGGCTCCGGATTTGATAAGCTTTTCTAAGACAGAAGAGTAAGGTTCCCCAATTGGGGTGTATTTCCGTTGCTCTCATCTAAATTGAAAAGTCTGGACGGGTGAGAGATTAGATGAGGGGGTAGCCTAATTTGATGGATGAGTTGGGCCAGCTTTGAGTACCACTGTGTTAGTGGTGCCCTTAGCTTTTGAATAATTGGTTTTGGTTTGGAAGAAGAAGAGGTATCATTCGACTTGAATGCTAAATTATTATTGTGTAATTGGATTTTCTTCTCTTGATGGGCCCGAATCTCTAACTTTCATGCCATAGTGAATGCTTCATCAAATGTTTGGAAGGTTTGGACCTACAAGGTCGGTGAGATATGTCTAGCACAAGCCCATGTGAAGAGCTTGATGAGTTCTGTTTGTGGTAGTTGGAAGGTGAGTTGGTTGATCAAGCTATGCCAGCGAGCGACAAAATATGTGATAGATTCGTCCTCATATTGACGCATGGAGTATAGGTCGGTCATGGTAACCTTCTTGATGATATTGATAGAGAAATGATCCAAGGCTTGGCTTGGGCTACCCGATTAAATGAGAATATGGAGTGTATAGGTATCCCACTATACCAATCTAATGCAAGTCCAGTCAGAGACATGGGAAAGGTTCTCAAGAGCAAGGCATCATCGTGAGCGATCAGATAACACCCGTGTTTGAATGACTACAAATGTTGTTGCGGGTCTTCTTTACTATTAAAACGATTGAATTTAGGCATTTCCCAATACACGGGGTATGGGCGGATAGGAATGGATGGGTGGATGGGCTTGTTACAAATCTCATCTTAGGTGAGAGTGTTGTGGGAGCCAAAAACCAATGCCTCTAATGTTTTCATCTTGTCCAACATCAATTTGATTAGGTCATTGGTAGGTTGCGATGATTGGGTGCATCCTGTAGTGTGAGAGGGTTGGTTTTGGGCATATAATGGGGTGGCACTCCAGTGTATGGTGCTACCATGTAGGTTGATTGGGAAGAAGGAAGTGAAATAGAGTACGTACCACTGAGCGAATAATGGATGAAATGGGAGGTGGCTGATAGTATGTATACGAGAGGTGGAAGGGACATGGTAACCCTAGTGGCAATAGGAGTTAATGATTGTGGAATAGAAAGGACCACGTTATAAAAGGGTAATGGTCACCAACACAGAGGTGGTAGTGTAGCTATGGGTATGTGTGAGACATTAGGGGCAGATGAGGTTGCATTCTAGGTAGTTTTCGAGGGTATGGTGGATGTGGCGGGGTAATAAAGGTGGCAGATGCGGTAGTCATAGCGGGTATAGGACCTAGCTATGAAATGACTGGGGGTAAGGTAGATGTGGGCAACACAGAGCTAGATGGGGCCGATGTAAGAGTGGGAGAGAGAATTAGGGGATAGATACGGGCATGTCATATATCAACTGACCCGAGGCATCTCGAGTGGATGAGTGGGAAAGGTAAAACTGTAAGGTGGCGGGATTTTGGTCAAGGAGTCGTGTGAACTCCTCATCTCCGGTAGCGATAGTGATAGGTGGATGGGATCCATGGAAGGTGAGAAAATGGAAGGTGGTGAAGGACTAGGTGGGAGTGGTTGACAACTAGCATGAAACACAAGTGTGCTTGCTTGTCTTTGGGTTAGCACCATGTGAACTAGTACTGATCAGGTAGGGTTGCTTCTCTGTAAATGACACAGAAAATAGTAGGAACAAGTGAATTTGGTAGTAAAAAGTGGATTAGGTACCAAATGGTGGTTGAAAGTGAAATAGGCTAACCGATGTCGAGGTTGGGAAAACTGATGCCGATCGGGGTAATTGCTTTGCAGGTCACTTTGTAGAAAATGGTCAGTGAGTGAACAACCAGGTAAAAGGTCAAATATGATAGGTATGCCAAATCTGATGGTGTTTTAAAATGTCAATGAGAATGATGGTAGTGACAAGGACTGAAAAGTGGAAGAAAATGAATAAAATTTCCTTTTGGGTAGGTTAACAAAAGGACCTAGAACCGACGTCGGTTGGGTATAACCAATGATGGTCAGAGGTAACCGACGATAGTTACTATGAAATTGAAACAATGATGAAAGAAAAGTGGTTGTGAATTAAAATCTGATGTAGAATCAAACCCAAAATTTTGAGAATGATGATAATATGGCCCAGGCACACTCAGGTGAAGCCGGAATACACCATCTGTGATGAGGAGCATGCAAGGATGAACAAGAAAAATGAAGAACGTGATCTCTCACCTCAAAACGCAAGCCAAGCAAAAACACTACGAAAAATGCGATCCTAAGAGTGCCTTTTCTATTATGTTTGTTTAGCTTATGCTATTTAAAGACTGACGCATGAATTGTGAAATAGAGTTTTTTTGGTGAGGATGGCTTCCTTTGAAGAAGGAGATCTAAAAGGTGAGGTTTCAGGTATGTTATGGTGGGGGCGAGGCCTCACTCAAGTATGACTCGGCGAGTAGTGAGCTATGTGCCCACCGCCCGTGATCATGTGATCACCTACAACTTCTTCCAAGTAAGATGTTGTTTAAGAATGTGTGTATTTTAAATTTTTTTGAGGTTTGGTAAGACTCAGAGAGAGAGAAAGAGAAATAAAGTGCTTTCTACGGTTCGTTTGTCAACCATCAGCTGGTCATGACCTCCAACGTATAGGTTGCCCATAATTAATGTGAGCTAATGCGATAAATCAGAATGCAATGCACTTATTTTTAAGCCCAAATCGAAGTGTGAAGTTGTATGACACAAAAAGATGAAGATGAAGAGGGATGCTCTTTCAATACGATGCAAAACATGAAGAAATGGTTCTTTTTAATTACACAAAAGAAAAGTTTCGTTTAGAGCAAATAGAAAGAAAAAGTGGGTTACCAAGGAAGAAAATTAATGTGTATGCTTTTAGAAGGAAACAAACACAAAATTTTTCTAGGAATGAGTGAAATGCAAGGAACCCTGGATGGGTCCCACCGGGTGTGCCAAAATGTTTCACCAATTTCTAGATTGTTTCCTTGAAGTATTGACGAAAGCAGAGATAGGGTAACAGAATAGGAGGAATACCTGTTCAAATGTTGGTTGATGGGTTGTTGCGTGCGTATGACTTCTGAATCCATAGATGATTGTGAGATATTCCTTTTGGCTAGGAGGAACTACCTATAATACAAAGCAAGACCACCAAAAAAAGTTAAACAATATATGGAGTGAACTACCTAGTGTATGCTAGATCCGGGAAGTGTGATACTTCCTAGATGGTACATCAGTCCACTATTTTAAACAATTTAATGTGGTAAATAAGGTAAAACCTATTGTAATTCGAAATGATTTAGGTATCTCACTTAAAACACAATAAGAAATAGATCTAATCTAACAAGCTAAGTTAGAATAGGATCTAAAGGTCAAGTAATTGGTTCTAGGTCTCTGCAGGTCTGACAGAGGTCTCAGGTAGATCACAGGTGAATGAGGGTGAGAGGGAATTAGGTGGATAGGTCACTATTCTAGGTTGTATGGGAAAATACAGTGATTGATGTCGGTTAAGGGTGACCAACGGTGGTTGGGTGTAACTGGTGCCACTATCGTGGAGTTCTGGAATGCCACAGAATGAGATTTAGGTCTCCTTTGTGATTGTACAATGGAATTTGGTTGGTTAGGATGAGGTATTGGGTGATTTGGGTAGGATTTGGCGAGGTTTTAATGGGTATATGGAGGGGTGAGTGTTAGAGGAGGTCAATGGGTGGCTAGGTAAACAAAAGATGATAATATAATGATGAAATGGAATGAAACAGAGAAGTATAACATTTACTTACTTGGATTCGGGTCCCGGATGCCTATGAGTAAGGGCTAGAGGTGCTAATGAGAGGTTTTGAAGGCTGCAGGTGATCACAAATTGAAGGAAAGCTTCTGCATGGGCTGCATGTACATTCCTCTTTGCTTGGTTAGATCAGATCATTGATGGGATGGCTGTGCAGGAAAAGATGCTTGATCTCCTTCCTTGTATGTGCGTTCTCATTGGAATGTGCTAATGTTCACAAAAATTTTCAATATTTTCCCAAACTTCGCCAACATTGAGAATAAGGTTGTTTTGGAGTTAAAAGGGTAACGAACGGTGGTTCCCACTTAACCGGCGACGGTTAGGGGTAATCGTATGATGGAAAAGTGACAAGCGAGTATGGGAATCTACAAGTAACTTTTCCTTGCACCTGACCTCCCGAGGTCGTGCCGAGACAGCCGGTGGGGATTAAATATGTGTGGGATGTAGACAAGCTAATTGGGCAATCTGATGTCTTTGGCGCTCACTAGAGGGAATTGTGAATCTAAGGAAAAGAAGGCACTCCTAACCTAAACTGGTGTGATAGATCGATCAGCAAGGATGATTGCTCGAAGGCTCCAATCAATATCGAGCTCTGGCGTGATTCGGTCTATAGGTTGTGGAATACGTGGAAAATGTCCTGGGATAGTTTCGTGTATATCTCCAGATAAGGTCATAGGGCGGATGGTAAATATAATTGACTCTATGGGTGATTCTCTGGCCTAGTCCAGAACTCCTTAGCTTTGTTAGCTGTTGTGTCTAGCAAGGATAATTGTTCGATGATGATAGGTGGAAGTGGAGTAGATCTGAATACTAGTGTACGTAGGCCAACATCTATGTCTGATTCACCTATGGGCTCGTTGGGCTGTGGGATTTGTGGGTCACAACCATAGATTCATATTTGTTGTGGTCCTACTATGGTCATGTGCGGAATCAATCCCTAATCCCTAGTATCTAATAGTCATATGCCTTTTCAGCTTCTATATTCAGAATTAATAATTGTGTGATCTTCTTAGAATATCTTACAGGCATTTGTGCAACCTGAATTCTCAAGTTGGTATCTATATCTGTGAGAGTGTCTCCTACATCTGGCTGTGGGACCAAAGGATCACAACCAAAGGTCTGCTCTCTTTCAAACCCTTCCATAGTGTTGTCCACTCAAAATTTCCCTCTCTGATAAGAGTAAAATTTTCAAAATTTTGAGTTGAAGGGTTTTTCTCTGAAGTGCCTAAGTCGTGAAGTTGAAAGAATCTGTGTTTTGGGTCTTTTTGTGTGATTTTCGGGCCTGTCGGAACTTTTTGTCCCATCCGTCCCAAGTACAAAAGTGCACTCTGTTCCCCGATCGGCCGAAATCCCCGAAGCTGTCCCATTCTCGGGCCCGTCGGAAAATTTTGTCCCAAGTGTCCCAAAAATTTTTGTGCGAGTTGTTCCAATTTCGGCCGAATCATCCTTCCCGCGTACTTCGCACTTTCCTGTCCCAAATGTCCCAAAACTTTTGTGCGAGCTTTCCCATTTTCGGCCGAAACTCCCGAGTCGCGTACTTCACAGCTCCTTGTCCCAAATCGAAAAATGCAAAATGATCCAATTTCGGCCGATCTGCCCGAACCGCGTCCTTCGCGTGTTTTCGCCCCAAATATCCCATTCTCAAAAATGCGCCCTGCTTCATTTTCGGCCGAACCGGTCAAGCCGCGTACTTCGGAACTTTTTGTCCCATCTGTCCCAAGTCCAAATGGGCCCTTTGTTCCAATTTCGGCCGAAACACCCGAATCGCGTACTTCGCACATTTTCGTCCCATTTGTTCCAAATGCATTTGTGCGTCTTCTCCCTGTTTAGCCCGAACCGGCCGAGCCGCGTGTTTCGCGCATTCGCGTCTCACCTGTCCCAAGCGTACCAAGTGTCATTCACACTTAGCTTTTCCCGCTCATTCCGAATATGACGCTCTTTCAAATTGGTGGTTGTGTATTCAATGCGCATTAAATTCATTCCGCTCCTCAAACGGCTATATAACCAAGCATACCACCTTCGCATTTTTCACATTGCTTCCTTGCTATCGTTTGCTCAAACCCTTGCAATCTAGTTCCCTGCGCAAATATCCCTTCCCTTTGCAAATTCCTTCCAAAGTCTGGGTCGCAGCTCCGAATCTATCAATATGAAGATCAAGTTTCAGGGACAGGAGCAAATTTCCCCACTTGAGTCTGCCGTTAGCAATATCGGAGACAGTGAAGCTCGTCATCTCGACTTCGGTGATTTTTGGTCAAGAATGACAGATGCAAACCCTACGCCAATGGCACAGATGATTAATGATAGCGGTTTAGCTTTCGCCGGAGGTTTCCCTATCTCAGTGCAGTGTGCTGATACTGTACTTTCATGCGGAGCTCACTTCGACCCCGATTCGAGTGAATTGACAAATGTACACGGGGAGCTCATTGCCAAGCTGGACGCTGCCGCCATTGGAGCTGCTCTGAGGATTCCGGAGATGGACAATGCTATAGTCGTCTCTCGGGATCAAGCACAGGCCATGTTCGACCAAGACAGTGATAAATATAAAGCTCGAGTGGCGAGGTCTTGGTTGAAGAACCCTAGGAAAGGAGCTTCTCGTCTGACCAAAACCCTCTTCCGGGCGGATTTCAATGAAGAATTGTCAGATTTTATAATCCTGCTGGCTCGGGTTATGGGTTTGCCCTCAACCAATGAGTTTCATTTCTGGATGTGCCCGCTCATCAGCATGGTGTGCGAGGGAACGCAAAACATCAATTGGGCAGAAATCATAAGCATGAATTTGGCCGAGCAACTATCCAATGTGCAGCAAACGAAGAAGTTCTTCATGACTTCGTATCTGATGTATACCCTAGCAGCGTCACGGCAATGGTTTGGCTTTTCCTACATTGATGCGCACAAAGATGATCCAGTGTACGCCTATTGCCCGCAGTTCACCCTAGAGACCAGCAATCGGAATTTCAGAAGGGTCAATGATGCTTTCACCATGTACGTGGTCAGATTGCTCGAAGGTGACACTGCCAGAAGGTTTTCAGACGAAGCTATGAACCTGATATCACAATATGGAGCCTATTTCATTCAGTTCAGGAAATTCTCTTATATCAGGCTTGCTGGCTATGAGAGCACCCCTCTGCGGCTTCCCATGTTCTGCAACGACAAAATGGCCTTGATTGAGATATGCAGGCAACTGGACAAGTTGCACAGAACTTGCAGAGACAAGAAGATTTCTGGCTTGCACTTTCCCATAACTCTGGGAAACTACACATGCAAAACGGCTCTGGATGCTCAGAACGTAGAAAGAGCCCTGGTCCCTATCACTGTTCATTTCTTCAAGCCAAGAACCTGTTTTGACTTGAAGAAGTTCATTGAACAGAACATCAAGATAGTCTATCATCATAGGGCAGATACAGAAGACTACTGGGCCGACTGTGCAGATGATTTTGAAGCCAGGAGAAGGCATTGTGGCAGGTTCTCCCTGCAATTGATCCAAGAACTCAGTCTGTACCAAGTTCCTGAAGGTCTCCAGGATGACAATTCTGAGCTATACTCGTATGAGTACGAAAATGTGATTAAGCACACCCCTCTGGAGGACCTGGATTGGAACAGGAAAGAAAGAGATGATCTGGCTGAGATTATTGCTCCAGTCTTGATCAGAACTAGGGTCTGGTTCAGTAAGAAGATCCGAGAATTCAAGAGGCACTCAGGAGAATCCAGCTCCAAAGATGATTCGACACCCATAAGGGAGGCATCAGTTCCAGAGTCTGGAACACCAGTGAAAACCCCTTCTGCCTCAACAGCTCAGGGACCTGTGGAATCTACTCCTTCTCCATCTACCCAGGTATACAAGAAGAAACTCAAAGAGGTAAAGAAGGAGCCTGCAGAGAATGACCCTCCAAGAAAACAGGCAGAGTTGCCTATAGGGCCAGAGAACATCATCGTTCTCAGTGAAAGTGAAGACAGCTGAGATGCCAACTCCTGCAAGTGTTCCTGAAAATCCAGCAGATAAAGATAAAGAGGTCCAGAGCACTGAACTTCCAGGTACTACTGATTCTTCTGCCGCCATTACCTCCAGTGTTCCGCCCACATCTCAGCTTGAGTCAACAGCCGCACAGACCTTGAGTGTCATGAGCTCCCTGTCTCTTGGTCCCCTTGCCTCTCCTGCAGATTCTTCTTCCTCTTTTACTTGGGTGCAACCTCTGTTTGATAAAAGGAAGAGAAAATCCTCCTCTCAAAGCTTGGGACCAAATTTTGATGCTGTAGCAGCCTTGTTGGGCACCACTCCTTCTCGTACCAAGAAAGCCAGAACTACTTCCAGGATTGTGTCAGATGCTCAAGGTCAGCAATTCCTGGAGATTGCTAAGCCCACAGTAGACAAATCGGAATCAGAGTTGCTGACATCTGACTTGGAGCTTTCAAGGATCCCTATGGGAGAGTCTACTCCTGAAGGTGAGATTCATAACCTCCAGGAAACAGTCACCAGAGTCATTGGAAGGGTAGAGAAAGGGCAGCAGACGATTGAACAGCTGGAAGAACAAGCCCAAGTTCTCACGAGTTTTATCAAGTCACTTTTGTCTAAGGACAAAGTTTTGGACCCTACTCCCTTGACTGCTCTACCTCCTCCTGTAATTCTAAGCCAAGATGAAGTGCAAGAAATTAAAGATATGCACAAGTATTCTGTCTATGGTAGAGCTATCGAAGCCATGGTGGATGACATGCTTGTTGCCGGGCTAAACTTCATCGACGAAGCTTTTAAGCTACATGGAAAGGTAGACAATTTGCAACAGAAGCTATCCTCTACCATTGGGGTTATGGATAAGGAGCTTAAACTCTGGGGCAGTTGCATTGTAGACCTTCGCCTCATGGGACAGACAGATGAGAACATCTTACTGGCGAATAAGATTTTCGATGATGCCAAAGATAATCTATCAAAATCCTGGGTCTACAGCGTAGAGTGGAAAATCAGAGTCCTGGAAGAAGCTGTAGGAGAAATGAAGAATAACTGGCAAAAGGGAGAAGCTTTCAAGACGCTAGCAGCTGCTGCTTTCAAAGATATGCATTGTCATCTTCAGGATGAAAACTCTGGCGTTCCCTTGTCCTTGCAAGAAATCAAAGCTCAGTTCAGAGCTTTTGTCAAAGATAATCTTTTCAAGGAAGACTCCATCTCTAAGGACAAGATAAAGGAAATTTGTTCTCTTCAGTCTGCCATTGAAGAAGCAAACAAAGACTATCATACTCACGTCGAGTTTGATAAAGAGATGGAGAAATGCCTGGGATTTTGGACTCAGTCTGCAACCAACACGTCAGTCCCTCGTGGCAGAGATATAGCTGAGTCATTGAAGAAGTTTAGGCAGCGGATTCTGAAGACAGTGGGTCCCTCCCAGTAGCCGGCCACCTGTCTCCTTCTCCTTCCTTTCCTCTTCTTTCCTTTCTTTTCGTATTCTTTGTAATTAGTTAAAGCATTGCAATTGGCGGTACTTAACTATTCTTAGTTAAAAGAAACGGTTACGAAGAGTAACCGACTTGTAAGCTATATAATGGCCTTTCCACGCCATTTTGAAGAGGAGGAAGAACTTGGATATTTTGCTGAAAGTGTAAATAGATCTTAAAGAAATCAATACAAAAGGGCTTTTCGTTCTTCGTCTATCTGATTTCTGTTGTCTCTGTGTTTTCCTTTAATATAGTGAAGATCATGTTGTTCCTAATTCGTTTAGTCTCTCTGATTGCATACTATTCAGTTTTGCAAGTACAGTGATCTTGTACAACCAAGAAGGAACTTTGTGTCCTTGATTAACAAATCTGAAAAAGGTTATTTACAGAACTTTGTGTCTTTAAATTTAATCTCATTCAGCTAATGCAAATGATCTTGTCTTAAATCCTTTGAAGCTTCGCATACACGAAGAATTATTCTGCTATCTATAATTCTGAATGTTGCTATTCTGCTCATCTTCTTATCCCCTTTCCTCAGTCCTTGTGTACCTGATGATCCTTGTGGAAAACACTTTCGTAATATCCAGGTTTAACCGTAAAATAATGTTCTGTATATTTGTAAATAAGTTTGTTTCAGAATAAGGGAACCTCTCCCATTAAAGAGGAGGGACTTTTCGTCCCCTGTCTGTTGCTCTCCAAAAAGTCCTATTTGACGACCAACACATAGTCATGCGGATATGAATCTAGGGTAATCAGTAGCTTGGTTGATTTGACCAAAATGTGTGTGCTTGGTCATCTTCTATGTTTAATCCGTGCGATTGGAAATTGATTTGTTGTAAGTTTATCATTGTTCGGAAGACTTGGAACCCGAGATTTTGATCTATATCGATTATGGTTTGTATGTGACAATATTGGGTTGGGGCATGATTGGCTCGAATACGTATTCCCTGGGCTCTCTAGGTCCCGTGATTGTCATACAAAAGCAATAATGTAAACTAAATGCAGCAAAATAAAATTAACTATGTGAAGTATGTCTATAACATATATAACTTCTATATTTTTTTTATTTTCTGATGAATTTTATAAATGAATTTGAAAGAGCAGCTATTTTAATATATCTAGAAATTGACAATTAACCTAGTGTCGAATTTTAAAACAAACAAAGTAACCGAGTATAGCTACTTGCCTGTGCAGTTGTAAATCTATTCTAAACAATGAAATAACTGATCTAATCTATTTGAAAGACTCTCGATCCTACCTCAGAAGTGAGGAAAGAATCATAGTCTCTCAGAAACTATCAATCCCCATAGCTTCCCTGCAATATCGAAAGTAAGATTGACTGAAATAAAGTAATTAACTACTCTATTTGATATGATTCTAATTAGAACTTTGAAAGCTAGAACCTGGATTCTGCAGAACAGTGGTGAATCTGATGGTGTGTGTGATCTTGTCCCCTTAGTGTGATCTCCTCATTCCTTTGTGTTCACGTGGATCCAAAAAAGCATGTAATGCTAGCATCAACAGAAGTAGATATTGGGACAAAGGTAGCTTAGGATACAGACTGAATATAATGCGAGTAGGAGAGAGATAGCGCAAGAGTATAGAGCTTGGCTTATGTAATTCCTAGGGGAATTTATTGCGAGTCATGCAACATAATACGTCCAAAACCTGAAACTATCCTATTTGAAGAACAAAACCTATAACTTTAATGGCTTCCCACCAAAAACAAACTATTCCACTCCAATGGATTGGATGAAATGTCAACAGCACTTGCACAAGATGGATATGTGGCTTCCTAATAGCAAAACAACACTAACTAAGCATGCAATGAAAGAAACTAAGAATTCTAAGTAAAATGAAAGACTAATCTATTACAATGAGAAATTCAGAGGAAAATTTGAGGGGCCATTTGCTTGAGCACAAGCCATCTATTTATAGCATTTGCATTTACCCAAGGTAAAAACCAAATTGATCTCTTAAACTATAAACAATGGCAAAACACTATTCTAGGGAACCAAAATCATTAATGCAAGCTCATGGCGGTGAAAAAAGCTGGTAAAACGTTGAAATTTACGTGAGTCATGTTAAAAGAGCATTTTGGAAAATGCGTAAGGACCGCCACCCAGGAAGGGCGGCGGTTTTGTAACTAAAGAGCAAAAGGCCAAGAAAAGAGGGAAAAGAGAAAAACAAAGCATGCGGGGCTAAGCGGGGCATGCGGGATGTTAACGCACACTTGGGGAGCTTTTTCGATCCCGAACACCTTGCGAGGAGACTTGTATCATCATTGGGGTACGTGTTACATTGTTCCAAGATGCAGTACCCTACAATTTTGGGTACATACATATTTCCCCCTTGGAGAAGTGTTTTAGCCATGAAGAGGCGTAAAACGGTGGGTCCGAGTATGGTGGTCCCGAAATGGGAAGTTGGAAGTCATACCTAGTATGTCCATGTGTTGAAATGACGCCATCCAAAATTCCTGCTTCCTACAAAACAAAAAGAGAAGTCAAGTGCAGATAGACAAGATAGATCGAGAAAATAAAAGCTAAAATAATGGGAAATGAGGACATACCATTTGTGCGGGGTAAGAACTTACCTCCGTTGGCGCTCTAAACCTACGAAAAGAAAACATTCAAAACAAGTCAAAGCCGCTATATATATATGAAAGTGGGCCCATTTTCCTATTCATCATTGCATGTGTTGATTTGATTGATTATGAGCTCTGGGACCCACGGTGATGGTTTCTTATGAGATTAGAGTCAAAACATTCGTGATGAGATAGTGATCATGCCTCCATGAGTAGATTATCTACCCGCGAGATCACAGGTTAGTTTTCCTCAATTTATCGTTTTTACCTTCAAATTTTTAAAATGTTAAAATCTTTGTCGTGGGGGGGTTATTTTCAAAAATGTTAGGTTCAAAAGGTCCATCTAGGGGGCGCCTACTGGGTAGGCCTTGTTTTTAGCTAAAACGGTCCTTTTTTGGTGTTTTTAGGATTTTTAAGTTATAAAACCCGTGTGGGTTTTCGGGACATGACCGCTGCCCTACCCAGGGCGGTGGTTACACGACCGCCGCCTTGTTTAGGGCGGCGGTTACAAAACCGTCGCCCTTAAGGCGGTGGTTACAAACCACCGCCCTGCTCGGGGTGGCGGTTCTTCTTCTGAATGTCAAAAGAGTACTGCTTTGATTGTTTTTGCATTTTTAGCATTTCTATGTGTTTTCATGATTTTTCTAATGTCACTTGGATGCTAACTTGCTTTGTTTTGTGTGTTTTTGGGTGTATGTAGGCGAGAGAGGAGTACATTCGGTGGAGCCAAGAGAGGGAGTGTGACTGGCTCCCAGCAGTGTTAGACGCCCTTTCACAGGACGAGCAGGATACTCTCCAGAGGGCTGGTATACTACGTATATCGCGGGTCCCCCATGTTGCACCATCCAGTCACATACTCTGTGACTTATTTTCCTACTGGGATGCTGATCGGAACACCTTCCGATTACCAGGGGTCTGCGGTGAGTGGACTATCACACTAGAGGATGTTTACCATATCCTGGGGGTCCCGATCATCGGGAGGCAACTCACCCTCGAGACAGCAGGTTCACGGGCCCAGATAGCACAGTGGGCTTCCTACATGGGAGATGCAGTCATCTCCATGGGTTCGAAGAAGGGGGTCAGAGTCCGATCTATTCCTAGTTTTCCCATCCCCTTGATTCGCTAGGCTATTATGGGGATCCTTGCCTCGAGATTGATTAGGGACAAGGGAGGAGACACATTACTATACTGCTGGTCCCCCATCATTACACAGATTGAGGGCCATGGCCGGATTTATGCCTAGGGAGCAGACATACTTGGGACTACCTACCATGACTTATACAGGGTAGTCCATTTATAGGGGTAGTCTTTGAGCCACCCGACCCTGGTCATGAGTTGGGTTTACGAGCACTTCATTCCTTATGGTAGAGGTGTAGAGGTGACAGATCCCAGAGCTATGAGGGTAGCCAGATGGACAGATATGTCGGTGCTCAGAGCACCTCATCAGCCAGTTGCTTCTCTAACCACCGATGACATGGAGGCCAAACCATATTAGATCATGGCAGGTATATGGGGTGAGGAGGCTATTACTTTGATCTCCTGCTCCACCACAGGCAGTTTATTGACAGAGTGGGGCGAGTGGAGATACACCCCTTTGGCCGAGTTCCTCGGCCAGCTTGGCCTACCCTACATGGGCATGCTTCCCTAGTAGCGCCATATATATAGGTCGCCGAGAGGCTGAGGGGGCCCAGAGGCCGGGGTTGGATAGTTGTTACTCCTGGCGTTCCTATTGCAGCTAGGAGGATAGCACGTGCCCGAGGGAGAGCTGGTGCGCCTCAGGAAACCTTGATTAAGATTTCTGCAGGTCTTGCCCATAGTAGCGATGACCCCATCGACATAGACTTTGAGTCTAAGGAGTTCACAGGGGGAGAGATAGAGGAGGAGATTGAGGAGGACAGTGATCCTGAGTGGCATGACACTCAGGATATCATGTAGGCAGAGAGGGCCAAGCAAAGTACAGAGAGAGTTACTCTGGTTTTAGAGGAGCAACTCTCCTAGGGCCATGGTGGGGAGGACGAGTCCATTGTAGGACACTACGTTGCTCCAGCCATGGGAGGAACACCTCAATCAGCGGTGGCATCTGTGATGTGTTGGCCTTAGAGATCCATCCTGGAGGCCTGGTGATCCGAGTAAGTTACCATCCTTCCTTTTAATGTTTGTTTTTATTTAGGATTTCCTTAGTTACTATTTCTCCTCTTGTTTTCTCTTGTATTTTATCTCTAGTTTTATTTCTAATTTGTTTTTTTTTTCTTGTTTTGCAGAGACCGCCGATGAGTGGCGGGACCTGATTCACAGGGTATGCACCGATACCCTGATGATTCCCATGGAGAGGACCCGTGTGGAGCTATCTCAGGGATGTCGGGAGCCCTCGTCAAGGCAGCAGACATACCGACATATTTTCCCCTATATAGCACGTGGCCGTGGATGGTATCGACTCTCCATACGGAGTTAGCGGGGTATAGGATAGCCGAGCGCTTGATGAGGAGTCATTCTCATGGTGAGACTGTGGCTGCCCTCGAGATCCCGAGCCCTCATGCGCACTCGGAGTGCCGACGTAGCCGGTGTCATAGGCGTGGGCGTGCACCTTCAGAGGGGTCTCATAGGGGTTGAGAAGCCACTTGGCTCCCCTATATTTTTGCATGATATTTTTGTATATCTCGGGCTCTTTGAGCGTTTTGACCATGCTTAGCGCATGATGGCATTGTACAGGAATTTATATATATATATATATATATATATATATATTCTTTTTGGATCAGACTTTTGGCATTTATGGCTTACTTGCATTTCCGTTTCCTCATGTGAACTATGATATTATGCTTATATGCTCTTTAGAATGTATGCAATGGAGAACAAATGATGCAAGTGTTTACTTTCTTTTTGTATTTTATGATGCTGATATATGATAATGTAGATACAATGTGATTTTGAATCTTAGTTTCTGTAAGAAATTTTGGATACTTCATATTTGCTTTGGCAAAGTGGTGAAGATAAGCTGGTATGATAAGCAGATAAACCTGCCCCTCTCCTAACCCCACGCAACTAGTAAGATGCGAGGGCTCATCACCGAGAGCTGAAAAGGGCACAAGTTATGAAATGTGTTGAAATGATATTGATGAAAGATAGACAAAGCTTTGACGGAATCAAATTAGGATGCTACAAGCTTACTCCACTCGAGTGACTTCATAGTTTTGGGATGCAACTTGCTTTGCGGTTTATCTAGACTTAGATCCGTAGATGGCCATATGGTAGACAAAATATGGGTTTTAGGATTTTTAATTCTCTTGGAATTTTGGACATCTGATTCATTTGCTTTTGACTCAAGACTTCAAGATTTGAATTGTTTGTTTATGACCTTTTACGTTTGCTTGTCAAGAGGACCCCCCACACCTTGCCCCATGCTACTAGTAAGAAGCGCGGGTTTATCACCATACGTAAGGCATAGGTGAGTAAGGGAATTTCCATCCTTTCCCAACCCTATGTCACTAGTAAGAGATGCAAGCTCATCATCGAAGGTTGGTGGGGTAAGGAAATGTGTAAATTTAAAATTTTCTGTTTGATCTATATTTGACTTGTTTACTTGAGCAAAATTTCAGTGTGTTCTTATTTCCAAAGAGATATACATACAGGATAGATGTGACACCATGAAGCTTCTATAACGGACCATAGGAAAGACACCTATCCTAAGAAGAAACCAAAAGTGAGAATAAACCCATGAGATCTTGCATGGTTACCGTTAAGACCTTGTCATATCTAGCTTTATTTGATGAAATGATTCCGAAATAGTTTGATGACATCATGAAAATAGAGAAGTATGATTATAGTGTTTATGCCGACAACATCATGAGTTTGTAATGAATTACTTTGAGAATAAATTCCTTGACCACAAATTTGTACGAAACAAGCGAACAAAATGATCCTAACTAAATGAAGATGCAATGTAGATATAATTATACAAGTAGTACTAATAGCTTATGCGTAGAATCGTTTGAGGTGCAGGGAATTGACTGATTCACCAAATTCCTCACCTTCCAGTGTACATAGGAGATATGCACCATTTCCATAGTCCTTCATGACTCGATATAGGCACAACCATTTGGGCCGGAACTTCCTTCCTTCACCGGTCTTCTTGTCGATCCGGCTGTCCAGCCTTAGAACTAGATCACCCTCATATATATCACGTTCATAGAACTTCTTGTTATACTTCTGGCACATTCGGTCAGCATAGACTCTGTGCCACTATTCAGCATCTATCCTAGCTTCATCTAGGCTTTCTAGTTCGGAGAGACGTGCTTCTCTATAAGCATCTTCATCCAGGATCCCTTGTAATGAAATACGGAGACTGGGTATTTCAACCTCCAGCAGGAGAACTGCTTCTGCCCCGAATACTAGTGAGAAAGGAGTCACTTCTGTTGGTGTCCTTATTGAGGTTCGATGGGCCCATAAGGCCGGATATAACTTCAAATGCCAATCTCGTTTGTTTTCTTTCACCGTTTTAAGGAGAATGGATTTTAATGTTTTGTTTGTCGCCTCAGCCTATCCATTGGCTTGAGGGTAATACAAGGAGGCTATATGATGGCTTATTTTAAATTTATTGCATAATTCGTGAACTTCATCATTCTTAAAAGAAGTCCCATTATCTGAGATAATGACTTGCGGGATACCATACCTGCAAATGATTTGGTTCAAAATGAACTTGGCGATTACAGAACCCGACACAGTAGTAAGAGGCATAGCCTCTACCCACTTGGTAAAATATTCGGTGGCCGTGATTATGAAATTATGGCCATCTGTAGATGAGGGAGAGAATTTCCCTATTAAATCTAGGCCCCACGTAGAAAAGGGCCATGGAGTAGTGATTGGTTGTAGAGCTTGTGCCGGCATGTGAATCTCATGAGAGAATTCTTGGCACTTATGACACCTTCGTACAAACTCTACTGCATCGTGTTCTAGAGTAGGCCAGAAATAGCCCATTTGATGTATTTTACGAGCGGTGGAATGGCCACCAAAGTGGCCTCCACACATTCCACTGTGAGATTCATGGATAATCTTCTTGGATTCTTCTATGTCGACGCATCTTAGAAGCATTCCATCGAATGCTTTTCGATAGAGCACTTGTTCTATGATGACGTATTTAGCTACGATAATGCATAACCACCTTCTTCGTTGTGGTGTAGCACCTTCTGGATATGTACGGTCCATGATATAATTAATGATATCAGTGTACCAAGGACACTCAGAGATAGAAGGTCGGGTTTCGATGTAGTATACGCACTCATCTGGAAAGTCCAGATCTACTAGATTGCCTCCGTCTAATGGATTATCAGCTAACCAATCCGCGATGATTTGTCCTTTAACTGACTTCTGATTTACGAACTTTAATTCAAATTCACCCATTAAGGTTATAAAGTGTCCAACCTTTTTAGACAAGGACCCTTGCGTGAGGAAGGTTCGTAAATGTTCTGTTTTTACAATGACCTTTGTTTCTTGATTTAACATGTAATGTCTTAAGCATTTGGTTGCAAAGACTATGGTGAGGCATTCTCGTTCCACTTACATGTAGCGTGTTTCATAGTCGAGCAATGTCTGGCTAATGAAATAGATCACACGTTCTCTCTTGTCATCGTCTTCTTGAGCCAACATACAAGCTAGCGAGACATTGGTGGCTCACGAATATAAAATTAACGGGCGATCCGGCTTAGGTGGCATTAGCGTAGGTGGTGATAACAAGAAACGCTTAACTGCATTGAAAGCTTCATTACAGTCTTCGGTCCAATCAATGCTATAATCTTTCTTGAGTAGATTGTTGATTGGATGAATGGCAAAACTTAAGTCTGGATGAACCTTCGGATCGCACCAAGTTTTCCGAGAAATGATCTGATTCCAGATTCATCCGAAGGTGGGACCATTTCGAGAATAGCCTTAATTTTGGTTGGGTCAACATCGATCCCACGTGATGATATAATGTAACCTAGGAGCTTCCCTCCTGTCACACCAAAGACACATTTTTCAGGGTTTAGCGTGACTCCGTATTCTATCAGACATGAAAGAATGACGCGAAGCACTTCCGGATGGTCACAACGTTTCTTGGCTTTAGCCAGCAAGTCATCTACGTAGGATTCCACAATTTTATGAATAAGATCATGAAATATATACGTCATAGCCCGCTGGTATGTAGCACCGACATTCTTGAGACCGAGCAAAGATAACAAAGATAGCAATAGGTTCCCAAGGAGTTATAAACATGGTTTTAGCTTGATCTTGTTCGGATATTCTGATTTGATTGTATCCCGAGAATCCATCCATGAGAGACAAAACCTCAAATCCAGTTGTTGCATCAACAATGACGTTTATGGATGGTAATGGGAAGTTGTCTTTAGGACATGCTTTGTTAATGTCTCGGAACTCTATGTAGATGCATATCTTTCCATTCTTTTTGAGAACCGAAACGATATTAGATACCCACTAAGAGTAATCGAATGGTTTGATGAATCCTACTTGGAGGAGTTTCATTACCTCCTCTTTCACCATGAGAGCTACCTTGGGTTTCATTGGTCTTGATTTTTGTTTAATCAGTTTGCATCATATTTAGTGACGAGGTTGTGCACCGCAATGTGTGGTGTAACCCCTGTCATTTCTTTATAATTAAATGCAAAAGCCTTCTGATGTTCCTTGAGGATCCGAGTGTGTATTTCTACTTCTAATGGAGTTAGTGAGGATCCTAACTTCAATATCCTTGGTTCATCTTCCATTCCGATGTTAATATCAATTGTTTCTTTGATTAAAGAAGTGTTACCTTCTTCAAACTCAGGTGGGGCTGGAGGTAGTTCTAGATCATCTCCATTCTCAACTGTGTATATGCTGAGTTCCTTTTGTGGGGGAAGCTCTGTCATGGGATTCCCGAAGTAAGAAGATGCATGCGGGATTAGGGATAAATCTACCACGTGATGGGTGAGATGTAATGCCGCATAGGCGTTTAAGAAATCAAGAGTGGTTGTATCACTATCGATGTGGTCTAGGATAGTAGATTTGTTTTCATTTCTATTTAAAAGAGGATTTGACATTGTTTTTATCAATGGTTCATCACGAAGGGATACCATGAAACGGGTATCCTCTAACTTACTGTTTGGAGTAAAGCGTGACGCTGAGGTTGCTATTGAATTGGCGAGAAGATTTTGTTCGCGGGATTGCTTCAATTGATATGAAGTCAAACTTTTTGCTTAAATTTAGTACAGCTGTTTTGTAGAGTTGTAAGTGCTCAGCTTTGGTTTCATACATCTCAGCAACTTGATTTGCTACCAATTGCGAGTCTCCTAACACTCTGATGTTATCAACACCGATTCTCTTAGCTATGATGAGGCCAAGGAGGAGGGCTTCGTACTCAGCGTTGTTGTTTGTGCATTTGAAATTTAGTTTAAAGGAAAATGGTAGGAATTTTCCTTCGGGAGAAGTAAGGATTACTCCTGCCCCAGCTCCGTAATGACATTTAGCTCCATCAAAATGGAGAGTCCAATACTTAGCTGGGAATATGGGTGCTGGGATATTTTTTGTGTTAACATCTTCTACCTCTACCATGCAGAGATCTACTGCTGGGAGAGAACCGACACCTAGGGTGCACCCCATGCCTATAGAATCAAATGGTAGGAACATTGGTAGATCCTGTTCTAGTAATTCAACAATTTTTGCAGTAGTTCCTAATGATACTGTTTCTACAGTGTTAGCCTCATCTTTGGGGGCTGGGGTTGCCTTGGCTAGGCTCATAGTTTCAAGATCTGTTGTAGGTACTAACTTTTCTTTTGGTTTCACGTCGGTAGGTTTATTAAGTTGGTTCATTGGGAGTTCAAACTCCGAGTGCATGCCTAGTCTTTTCTTTAGGTCAACTAGGTGTACATTGAATGGTTTTGGATCACCTTTGGCTATGAACACCTTTCCTAAATGAAAGAATCTTACTTCTTGAAATAGCGTAGAAGGGATTGCCTTCATATGGTGTATCCATGGTCGGCCGAGGATCATATTATAGTTAGTTTCCTGATCTATAATATAAAACTCAGTCAGGATTGTTTTGGGTCCTAAGGTGACCGGTAGTATTATAGTTCCAATTGAAGTGGCTTTAAGGCTGTCATAGCCTCTTAGTGTATTTCAAGTCGTGGAACAATTAGTTTCTCCATACCCTATATTTTGAAGGAAAGATAAGGGGACTATATTAATTGCTGCCCCATCATCAACCATCGCGCGTTTCACATAATTGTTATAAACCCACACTTGCAAGTGTAAGGCCGGATCACCTCGGCATGCAATCTCAGCGTCTGTTGGCATTTTGTTTATTTCGAATATGAATTCGGTGTCCCTATCCGGCTGCCCCGGAGGGTGGATATCAAAGTCTATATGGTTTACCTGTGTTTTGGGAGGTGGAGTGATGCTAATTAGATGACCTAAACCCAATGCTTCTAAAAGAGCAGCCCTGTGAGTAGGGGAGTTCTTCAACAAATCCAAAAAGGAGATGTGTGAGAAGGTTTTCGTTAGATCATTAATTAAGTCATAAGCACCCACAGGTTTTATTAATACTTGTTGGATATTGTTTGTTTCTAGCAGGTAGCTTGGACTTAGCTGAGAGGAATACTCTCGTGTCCTTGTTACAGCTTCTATGGGTAGTTCGGCATCTAACTCCACTAAACTAACTATCTTAGGTCGTGGCTGACTTCCTAGTTGTGGCACAACTAATGGATTCAGTGAAGTTGAGGCTTCATGATCATTGTTTCCTGTAATTACACCCTTGTTTGTCCCATTTGGATTTATCTTGTTATTGTTGTGATTTGGAAGCGGATCATTGAAGATTTGGAGGGGTGCATTTTGAGGGGAAACTGCCCCTGTAAAAGTATTTGGTGCTGGTGACGTAGGATCTGCCAAGAACATATCTATAAAAAGTTGTCTTTGTTCCTCTAGCAAACGTTGCATAAATTTATTGTAGTCACGACACGTTCTAGTGTCATGGCCTCGGATTTTGTGAAAACCACAATAGGAGTTAGGATTGTAATTCCTAGTTTGTTGGCTTGGTGTATATTGTGGCCTAAAACTTTGATCAAACCGTTGCCTATTAAAGTTTTGTGTTTGTTGTTTTTGGTTTGAATTTTGGTTTTGATACCTAGTTGAATTTTGATTTGGATCCCGTGTAGGGCTTCGCCATTGTTGTTGTTGTTGTTGTGGATGATTAAAATCCACTGTATTGATTGTTGGAGTAAAGTTATTGTTTCGTTGATTGTTTATTTGTGGTGGAGTATTCACAACATTTACCTTTCTAGCCTGATCAGTTACTCCATCCATTGTCACTCCGCGATTTTTATTAAGGATTTTAGGTCCTTGATTGACATTCGTGGTAGTAGGATAAGTTGTAGTGTTTTGGTTGGAGGTGATTAACCTCCCATTTGCTCCATATGTTTTGCGACCACTATCAATTGCCGCTTGATCTATTCGGAGAGCACTCTCAAGTACTTCATCGTAAGTTCTTAGTGGGAACTTCTGGACTTCTTCCTTCACTTCTCTGCTAAGAGAATGAAGGAATAAATCACATAGTTCCATTTGATCCATATTTGGAGCACTTGCCGAAGAATAAAGAACTGTATGCCACCTCTGGATGAAATGGGTGACAAATTCATTGTGTTCTTGTTTAATGTGTAAGAAGTCCCTGATTCCTGTCCTTAATAGTTTGTTCATGTCAAAGTCCTTGATGAACTCTGAAACGAGTTGCTTGAATGAATGGATGGAAGCCTCAGGTATTCTATAATACCAATCAAGAGCGATACCTTCCAAGGTTTTGGGAAATATTTTAGCAACAACCCCATCCCATGGGAGTAGTTCTCGGATGGCTGTAGCGTAAGCCTTGATATGTGCATTCAGATCTCCCTCACCTTTGTACTTAGGCAAATCGGGAAGAGGTCTTGGAAGCATGATGCTTCATATGGTGAAATCTAAGGGCTCTTTCAAATATTCTGAGTAAGTCCCTATCACATATGTTTCGACCATTGATGGTGCCTGCTGAGGGGGTGGTGGAATGGGTTGTTGACATGGCATTGCATATGCATTGGTAGGAGCGTAAGGAAACCCCTGTGTTTGAGGAACCATGCTAGGAGAGGAGAAAATGTCCCCTTGTGGTGATTTGGAGTACATGTTTAAGTATGAAGGGGTATTGTCCAAGAATGGATTATTTTGTACTAGACCGGGAGGTGTCAGAATGGTGTTAGAAATGGCGGTTCTTGCTGGGGTTTGTTGTGAATACTGAGGGTCATGCCTAACGTGCCTATTCCTGTGAGGAGGTCTATTTGGCTAGGATTAGAATTTCCTGCCTGCATGAGTTGAGAATGGTGATTTGCCTGAGCAAGTTCTAACCCCCTCACTTTTTCTACTAACGTTGAAATGACTTCATTTGGTGAAGTCACGGTATTTTTCCTTAGCGGCGTTTGTTGTATATCATGGTGTTGTATAGGCATGTGATATCCTGCTATGAATTGATCGCTGCCCTGCCAAGTTTCCCCGAGGGCATTTCCTGTATGCAGTGGCATGAAGGTATTTCCTTGAAAAGAGACCTCGGGTTGTGTTTGTAAACCTCCTATAGGTGGGTACATACTTTGAGAACGTTGTTCATTCCTGGTATAATGTACCGAATATTCATCATCTAAACCCAGGTATGAGTCCGATTGTCTACTAATTTGTGGTCTAAGTATTACCTGAGGAGACGAACTTGATTCTCCTGTGAGTGTCATATTGTTCGAGCCTAAAGGCTCTATTTGCCATGTTTGAGAGAACTGATCCAACTCTTCTGTTTGGAAAGATGATTTATATCTGATCCTTGGAGATGGAGTTTGTGTTTATAATTGGTTATCTGAATAGTTGTCACCCCATACCGAGAGCGAGGCGATGACTGTCTATTTAGTTGAGCGTAGTATGTCTCAAGACCTAAGAGAGGCCTACCATATGCATCGAATCCTGACATATTCGGGGTATATGAATACCCGCAGAATATAAGGAAGGAGTGAAGGTGATGGTGAAAGATAATGAGGTAGTAAAGATGAAAGAGTCATTTTAATTTGAAAGAACCAGTAGAAATCTGACTCCAAACCAGAAAGTAGAAAGGTTCACGTCGGGTTCACCAATTTTGTACGATGGAAAAGTGACAAGCGAGCATGGGAATCTACAAGTAACTTTTCCTCGCACCCGACCTCCCGAGGTCGTGCCGAGACAGCAGTGGGGATTAAATATGTGTGGGATGTAGACAAGCTAATTGGGTAATCTGATGTCTTCGACGCACACTAGTGGAAATTGCGAATCTAAGGCAAAGAAGGCCCTCCTAACCTGAATTGGTGTGATAGATCGATCAGCAAGGATGACTGCTCAAAGGCTCCAATCAATATTGACCTCTGGCGTGATTCGGTCTATGGGTTGTGGAATACGTGGAAAATGTCCTGGGATAGTTTTGTGTATATCTCCAAATAAGGTCATAGGGCGGATGGTAAATATAATTGACTCTATGGGTGATTCTCTGGCCTAGTCTAGAACTCCTTAGCTTTGTTAGCTGCTATGTCTAACAAGGATAACTGTTTGATGATGATAGGTGGAAGTGGAGTAGATTTGAATACTAGTGTACGTAGGCCAACATCTATGTCTGATTCACCTATGGGCTCGTTGGGCTATGGGATTTGTGGGTCATAACCATAGATTCATATTTTTGTGGTCTTGCTATGGTCATGTGTGGAATCAATCCCTAATCCCTAGTATCCAATAGTCATATACCTTTTCAGATTCTATATTCAGAATTAATAATTGTGTGATCTTCTCATAATATCTTACAGGCGTTTGTGCAACTTGAATTCTCAAGCTGGTATCTATATCTGTGAGAGTGTCTCCTGTGTCTAGCTGTGGGACCAAAGGATCACAACCAAATGTCTTCTCTCTTTCAAACCCTTCCACAGTCATGCGGATATGAATCTAGGGTAATCTGTAGTTTGGTTGATTTGACCAAAATGTGTGTGCTTGGTCGTCTTCTATGTTTAACCCATGCAGTTGGAAACTGATTTGTTGTAAGTTTACCGTTGTTCGAGAAGACTTTGATCCTGAGATTCTAATCTATATCAGTTATGGCTGTGACGAGATTGGGTTGGGGCATGATTGGCTCGAATACGTATTCCCTGGGCTCTCTAGGTCCCGTGATTGTCATACAAAAGCAATAATGTAAACTAAATGTAGCAAAATAAAATTAACTATGCGAAGTATGTCTATAACATATATAACTTCTATATTTTTTTATTTTTTGATGAATTTTATAAATGAATTTGAAAGAGCAGCTATTTTAATATATCTAGAAATTGACAATTAACCTAGTGTCAAATTTTAAAACAAACAAAGTAACCGAGTATAGCTACTTTCTGTGCAGTTGTAAATCTATTCTAAACAATGAAATAACTGATCTAATCTATTTGAAAGACTCTCGATCCTACCTCAGAAGTGAGGAAAGAATCATAGTCTCTCAGAAACTATCAATCCCCACAGCTTCCCTGGCAATATCGAAAGTAAGATTGACTGAAATAAAGTAATTAACTACTCTATTTGATATGATTCTAATTATAACTTTGAAAGCTAGAACCTGGATTCTGCAGAACAGTGGCGAATCTGATGGTGTGTGTGATCTTGTCCCCTCAGTGTGATCTCCTTGTTCCTTCATGCTCGGTGGATCCGAGAAAAGTGTGTAATGCTAGCATCAATGCGAGTAGATATTGGGACAAAGGAAGCTTAGGATACGGATCGAATACAATGCGAGTAGGAGAGAGATAGCGCAAGAGTACGAGCTTGGCTTATGCAATTCCTAAGCGGGATTTATTGTGAGTCACGCAACATAAAACGTTCGAACCTAAAACTATCCTATTTGAAGAACAAAACCTGCAACTTTAATGGCTTCCCATCGAAAACAAACTATTCCACTCCAATGGATTGGATGAAATGTCAACAACACTTGCACAAGATGGATATGTGGCTTCCTAATAGCAAAACAACACTAACTAAGCATGCAATGAAAGAAACTAAGAATTCTAAGTAAAATGAAAGACTAATCTATTGCAATGAGAAATTCAGAGGCAAATTTGAGGGGCCATTTGCTTGAGCACAAGCCATCTATTTATAGCATTTGCATTTACCCAAGGTAAAAACCAAATTGATCTCTTAAACTATAAACAATGGCAAAACACTATTCCAGGGAACCAAAATCATTAATGCAAGCTCATGGCGGTGAAAAAAGCTGGTAAACATTGAAATTTATGTGAGTCATGTTAAAAGAGCATTTTGGAAAACACGTAAAGGACCGCCGCCCTACTTAGGGCGGCGGTCACGAGACCGCCGCCCAGGCAGGGCGGTGGTTTCGTAACTGAAGAGAAAAAGGCCAAGAAAAGAGGGAAAAAGAGAAAAACAAAGCACGCGGGGCTAAGCGGGGCATGCGGGATGTTAACACACACTTGGGGAGCTTTTCCGGATCCCGAACACCTTGCGAGGAGACTTGTATCATCATTGGGGTACGTGTTACGTTGTTCGACGGTGCAAGCACTCTACATTTTGGGTGCGTCACAGAAGTGGCCAACGCGTCGTTCAAGGTGGGATTTCCTAGGTTTACGAAACTAGGGGATCCTCTTGATTTCCTCCGATCTCGTGCCATTAATCCACGGATTAGACTAGGAGCTTCTTGTAAGCATACGTGAATGTGGTTAGAGGGGATGTAGGCATTGATTTTTAGGGATTGGGTCAATCTCGGTTAGTGATGACAACTTACTAAGAATAGTTCTTAGGGTGAGTTGGCTTGATGAGGTGTCCAGGTGAGGTGCATGTGTGGATATTATTTAAATTAAGATATTTAAATAATAAATATGGTGAGGATAATGAATTAATTTAATTAAATTAATATTAGTGGGGTGAAGGGGGCCATGGCTAGGTGAATGTGATGAAGGGTGCTTATTTGTCGAGGGATCAAAGGGGAGTGTGACCTAATTTTAGTGTCTACACCTACTACCCATTACCCAAATTTACCGTCACCTTTTCCTTCAATACTCAAACATTTCCGCACCTATCTTCACCACCTACACATATATCAAACCACTCACCGATTCCATCTTACCCTTCATCAATGCCCGAGTTTGAGGGGGATCACGTTTACCCACACATGGGGCAATCACTTCCTATTTGTGTCGAGCGTTTCTTACCTATACAAGCTATGCAACAAAAGGGAAAAATGTAGACGCAAAAATTGGGTCACACTCCTCTTCGTCCCCTTTTGAATATCCAACTTAAACACATTCACCTAATCATGACCCTTATACCCCACATTAATATTAATTTAATTCTTTACAATTAAATTAATACTCATCTGACTTTATTCATTATTTAATTATCTTAATTAAACCTATTTCCACCTCACCTAGACACCTCATCATAAACCTATTTTTAGTATCTATCTACTCACCATAACTAACTAGGACTTAGTTCAACCCTAAAAATAAATGTCTATTATTCCTCTAACCACATTATCGCTCATTAAAAGATAACGTCCGTTTTGATCCGCGAAAGATGAATAGACCTGGCCCAAAATGATTAGGAAGATCTATCATTTTTAGTAAACCTAGGGAATCCTACCTTAACAGATGCCGATAATCTTGAAACCTACGCCGATCAACCCAAAACCATCGTCGGTTAGCATTTATTCACTTGGGTAACCCTATTTGAAAGGTTAGACACATTCTCAAATTTTGTGAGAAAAAGAGATTTGCATGCAAGTAAGAACCAAAGATCTTTTGCTCATCTAGGCAGCCATAACCAGCACAACCATTGATAGGGAGGTTTTTGCATTCACAGGAGCACTCTGGGAAGCACTGTCACGACACTGATCGCCATTTCACTGATTAGCCATCACCACCACCTAGCCATTAAACACTGCACAATAATAAGTGTGTCTCTAATCTACACCACTTCATTTCCATTTAATTTATAAAGTTCTTCAAAAAAAATTTATCAATCATCAACTATATTTTCACCCTACCACTATTTCCTTCTTGTGAACCCGACCATTCCCATCACTCATACCCCTTTAAATCACGTCTCTCTACCCTAAGCACCTATGAATATTCCCAACATCCCCCGCACCTAAAAAAACTCCTAACCATCGTTGATCCAGTCTCAAAAAAATCCCCAAAACCATGAACTATTGAGTTATTACCAGCCCCGCATAACCATAACCATCGTCGGTCCTTACCAAATCGACATTGCTCTCTGTATTTGGCAATCCTGCTAATACCGTGATCCCAATAACCCTTTTTAAGTTATTCAAGTAACCCAAAATCTGACCCTAATCTACTCCATCACCTTAGTTATCCACCTTACTTTCAGATTTGAGGCCTAGCCTATTATGTTAGATTTACTTATTGTATTTGGATGAGATACCTAAATCATATCAACTATAATAGGAATTTATTTACTTAGATTGTTTCTTGCATTGAATTTTATTAAAACAATGGGTTGGAGACCACCGAGGAAGTATCACACTTCCTAGATCTAGCACATGCTAGGAAACCCACTGACATATATTATTTAATCCTCTTTTTGTGGTCTTATTGTGTATTTCAGGTAGTTCCTCCTAGCCAAAAGGAAGCTCTCACAACGGTATTGGATCAAGAAGTCGAACATGCACAACAACCTTCAAACCGACCGTCACTATAGGTATTCCTCCTTGGTCCACACCCTTGTCTGCTTTTGTCACATTCAAAACTTAAAGAAAACAATGAAACACTTTGTGAAAACAGAGTCATTCAATAGGGATTCTGCAACATTTTCCGTAGCTTTTTCATGGTCCGAACATTGCCCAAACAAGATCTAGGACTGTGTCACTAAAGTAGAATCTCTCAAAGCCAATATCGGTCTTACCACAGGGAAAAGGCCACCACGTCCATGGCCAAATCTCGGACCGGAGGCACCATGATCAAGTGCTTTAGGGTTAGAGCACCCATCTATTAATTTTAAAAATTTGGATGGTAAACGATTTTATTATACCAAAGATATGAATTGGAGTGGAGGATGAAAACTTTCTCTTAGTGGAAAATGGGGGCGGGGTTGGCTCCTTAATGTCTTCCGAGCCATTCCCATTCATGCGTCCCGCTATGTTCCGCTTGGTCCATATATAGAAATTCAACCCATACCTTAAGGTGTCCACATGGCCACATATTGAAAACATCCAATGAACCCAATGGGAATGGAACTTGGGTTGATGATTATAAACCACTTGTAACTCACCAACAAAAGAAAAACTTAATAATAAAGTAGATGTATTCGAATGATATTTTGAAAATGTACTAGGAATCAATTTGGTCCAAAGACATTACAAGTCTTCATTATCTTATTAGTCACCAAGATAAAAACTTTGATGTTATAGTCACTTCACTTTTACGATTGAAAATTAGTTTTTATATTATGATAGCGAGAGGGCATTTAAACAAGTCACATATAGTTTTATCCATTAGTCACAAATTTGGCATGGATGATACAACTTTGAATTAGTTGAATCTTTACTTAAACCAATAAAATTTGATTAGATGTTATACATTTTTTTAATTTCAAATTATCACCACCAAAGTGTGATGTTTTTTTTTTTTTTGTATTTTTATATCATTTTTTGGTGAATAATTGTATATTTTATTTATGATAATATTAGGTTATTTGATCCAAAAGAAAAAGCATTTGTGTAGCAATGATAAAATTTTCAACAAAGTTGTCTTGAATTTTGTGATACAAAAGGAGTTTAGAGTTCATTCTCCTAGATAATATAAATTTGTTGGATACAAAAGGGTGTGGGTCTAGAGTTTGTTGTACTTTTCCAAGTAAATAATAACATAATTGTGATGATATGATAGATCTAGCAGTTCAACAAATACAAAATTAATAGGTATGGTAGGAAGTAATATAGATGAAAATAATAGACACTTATTATGGGTACATGACCATGTAAAGACTATAATACAAGTGTTTTAATGTGCTTATTAATCATTGATACTAAATTAGCTGATTTTTATGGTATTAATGCATTTGTGTGTTTAATAATTATTTTATTGGTGTGAGTTTATGTAGTTATATAGTATTAGTTTATTTGTATTTTAATATTTTGGTATAGGATTAATTAATTGTTAAAGTATTCATGTATTTTTGGTTTTATTATTATTATTATACAATTAGTTAATTGAATTTGTCTCTTTATTAATTATTTTAAATAAGGGAATGTGGTTAGTTGATTGTTATCCGATTAACACCATCGCATGTTTATTAATTATTTTATTCATATGAAACCTTGAGTTAGCTCACTTGGCCTCGACCATGGCTACATTGAGGGCTTAGTGTGTGCTACTCCAAGTAAATTTTGTCTTTTGTTAGAGTTTTATTACTTGAAAGTTTCAAAAATATTTCTCTAAACAATATATTCTACAAATCATACAATTTGATTGGATAAAAAGAAATATTAATTAAGAGGAAGTACCTATCTTAGAGGATGATAAATATAATTGATGTTTTTAAAGTTAATATCTATATTTAATATAAAAATATAGATGGGGTGATTAGTGTACAAGAGTCCCAAGAAAGGGTTTGGTAAATAAGGTACTAAAGAATACAATTCTTAAACTTATATAGTGAATTTTAACAATAAAGGAAATGCTTAAAATTTGTTATATAATATTATTAGTATAAATATTTTGAATAATTTATTTGAATTTGTTTGAGATTTATTTATTTTAATTTTATTAACTACTAGTACATAATGTTAATTAATGTATAATATTATATTGAATTTGAAAAAAACTACTCAATTATTTTATTTACAGAAAAAAATAAATCCAATATTAAATTAGATTGATAATAATTATTAACATTAAATTAAATTTAAAATAATTTTTAAAACTCACAAATATTACAATCTACATTACTAATTATAACCCACACATATTACAATCCACCACTACTCATCATAACTCCATAATTATTAAAAGCAAATGAATGGTATGGATGAGTCAACATAACGTTTTGTTAAGGCAGTGTTTAACAACCATGCAAAACATAAGATTTCTGCTGTAATTACATCGTCCACAATTCACAAGAATAATATGTCGTGAGTGGACCGCACTGACCGCAACCGTTTTTAAGGTTTGACATGCAAACATAAATTGTAGTTGTAATAAAAGTATTCTTAAGAATTATTAAACATGCAGCTGTTATTCATAGTGATATTAAATGGATTGGCTAACATTTAGGCATTGTGAAATTAGGTTTTATGTTAATTTAAACTATAAACTGCAGATCAATGTTAGGTTTAAAAAATCTATTAATCTCCTCACCAGAAGACTCAGTCACCAATTTGGCATGGATATATTTTGAATTAGTTGAATGCTTAGTTGGACCAATGAAATACATGTTAAGCATACAATATTTCCGGACAATGCTTGATAATTATGAACACTTAGTTTTATTAAAATTTCACGAATAATTAAATGAAGAGAAACCATAGTAGATTGAAAAATAGTTGTGAAAAGTGACATTAAAGTATAACTTAAACATTAAACTAGCAATCTAGCAATCATGCACAATGCAATGTGAACGCTCAATGGTATATGTTGTTATATTTAGAAAGATAATTATTACTTTTGTGGTTGATGTTGATAAGGGGTGTGATTGACAATCATGATTTTCTATTAAAATCGGAATAAATGTTGCAAAATACATTAGAATGGATGTTAAATAACAATTAGTCATGTGTAATAATTGAATACAAATGCAATTGAGACATGTAAGTTTGCTAATACTCACTCTCAAGAATGTTGTGAATGTGAAGTGTTGTTGTCAAAGTAGATTGAAATAATGACTAAGTGCTTTGACATATTATCTCTCCATGAAACTAAAATGAGACAGAATATGCAATTATATATAAATAAATCAAAATGGTTATGGTACATTCCAAATTTATTTATTACCTAAACGAGTTTGAGAGCATCATTATTAGAGCTATTTTGTGCATATCTTACAGGTCATAACATTCCATGAGACCACATTTCTTTGCGACATTTTGCAAACAAAAACGATATATGTTATTTGTGTTATAGGGATAGCTTTTTATTTATTTGTAGTTCGTTTGTTTAAACTATGGGTGATGGATTTTGTATGTGTGAAAATATAGATGAGTCACTTCATTTAAAAAGTGCAAAAATGAGGTCTTACCCTTAAAACTATTCAAAATGCAAAAAAATGATATAATGTACAAAAATTGGATGGAAACAACTATAATTTGCATGGTCCTTTTCAGCATTTTAAATTTATAGGTATTTGTGTGTAGATGAAGACATTAAAAATGTGTTGTTGTTGGTTAACTTAAAGAAACAGGAAACAATAAAAAGGAAAAATCAAACATGTATGTTGAAACGCATAATTTTGTAATTGTAGATATTTAGACGAACCACTTCATTTAAAGGTTTCATCTCTTCATTTCAAAGTTGTTACAAATTCGTACATATACATTTACAAATCTCATATCATGAGTGGTATCGTTTTGTGAGACTATTTTATTTGAACTTAACATGAGAAGAATTATATCATGAATGGTAGCCTTTTGAGGGTAATTTTATTTCTGGTAAACATGAGTACATTTGATACCCCTTGAATGGAAATGTCGTCTAGGATAGAAGAAGTGTTGAGTAAAGTAGTAGCAGAGGTGCTATCAAAGTAGAGTGTAGTATTTACAAGGGGTTGAGTGATAGTAGTCTTGATTCATCCTTTCTTCTTGCTCCAAGTGTTGCTACGTGCACCAATTTTGAGTACCTTTCAAATGAAAAGGGAGGTAAAATGCGTAGATTTACAAGCGAGGAAACTCGGATGTCGAACTCGTCTTTCATTGGCTCCAATGTCGATAGTTTCTCTATGCATAGTAAGTCCACAGGACTTGTGGATAGTTAATTCCAAAGCCATTTTAAGTGGCGGTTGTCTTGATTCCCTCTCAAAATAGGGGGTGTCGGAATATGTAACGGGTTGGAGGGATCCCAACATGGGCATGTTGTATCTATCAAATTTGACAAAAAAAAATAAAGGTAATGTTGGTGGTGGCATTGATGTGTCATAGAAAATGTCGGTGATTGTTCCTGTAGCACCATTTACGAGGCTCTGTCAACCCATAAATTTGCAATAAGTATGATTTTTTGTTGTTTGCATAGCAGAACTTTATGCTCCAACTGATCATCATCAGGATTTCTTGGTCCATCCCACCTGTTACTTTTAGCAATGGATTGGGTAATCAGAACATTCAATGCCTTCAACATTTGAAGGTTGTGGGAGTCCACGAGGTCATTTTTTACAAACAAATGTGGTGCGTCCTTAAAAATTTTTAGCTCTTGCTAAGTTAGGTGTGTGTCTGTGTGAGACATTAGGAGTTCCCAGTCCTCAATAAGAGGGGTTGAATCTTGCATGTTGAGCAGTAAATTTTGGAATAAAACTTTTGCATCATTTGTTCCTTGTTGCCAAAATATGGTTTCTGAATGTAATGGAAGAACGAAATCCCTTCCAAAGGGTGGCTCCATAGGATTTACTTGCATAAAGGGGGTTGTCCATAACCGGTGGTAATTGCTCGAGGTCACCGAGGAGGATGACGGATCTATTACCAAATTTATATGTTTTTGAGTGTAGGAAATCCTTACGTAGCCTACTTTGTCAAGTTTTCCTAGCAACTTTGGGACGATGAAACTCATTTCATCAATAAGAACATATTCTATATGTTTCAAATGACTCTTAAAAAGATGATAATGCTTAGCCTTCAAGGGGTTTTAATTCTTTCATTGTAATAAAAAGGACTACATGGATTGTGGGTGCAAAGATGTTGAATCTTGAAACACCGATAGGGCGAGAAGAAGGAGAGGTGAGGGAGATGTGGTTGATGCTTTGATATAAATGAATTCTAGATTTTATTTATCAGAAATGATTTTCCTATGCCATTTGTTCCTTCAATTATCAATCTTAATGGAGGTAGAAGTGTTTTGTTTGCTTTGAATGGTGCGATGGTATTAAGATCTAGTTGTTCTTCCGAATACAAAGATAGTATGGTAGATGGTGGTGTGGCACTCATCTTTGGTGTTATTTATGTCTACCTTTTCTATCTCGATGAATGATGAACCAATTAATTGCAAACCATGTAGAACGCCATGTATGTACCAATTATTGTGTATGTCAAAATCTCATTTCCCAAACATTTCAAGACTGTCAAGACCCGTGTTGTTTCCCTGGACGAATTTGTGCGAAGACCTACCATTCTTGAAATGGTTTACGTTGAATATTGCATCTGTTTCATACCCTGTGTCTACGGTGGTACAAAAAACATGCCATGGTCTGTAGTTGTGTTTGAACATGTCCCAATGGAGAGATAATATGTTAAAGCACTTAGTCATTCTTTCAATCTACTTTGACAACAACACTTCACATTGACTACATTCTTGAGAGTGAATATTATCAAACTTACATGTCTCACTAGCATTTGTATTAAATTATTACACAACTAATGATTATCTAACATCCCTTCTAATGTATTTCGTAACATTTTTCTCAATTTAATAAAAATCGGTATTGTTAGTCACACCCCTTATCAACATCAACTACAAAATTAATTATTGTGTCTGCGGTAGTGTGTAAAACATGCCATGGTCTATAGTTGTGTTTGAACATGTCCCAAGTGTTGTTGATGTCATGTGGGATTGAGCCAAATTCAAAGGCAATATTTATGAAAGGCTTGTATAAAATGATTTCGACACCTTTGAAAAGGTCATATGAAGTTAAATCCTGAGTGGGACATCCACAAATCTCGGTGGACCCAAACAATTGCTTTAGTCGACCATGAGCTTCCATTTATCTCCTTTAGAGTTCCTTTTGTAGCTCCATCTCGAGCAACTTTGAATAAGTGGTAGGTGTTCCATGGTTGTAGGGAAAACTCTATATGTATCCAAGAAAGTGGTTATTTCTTGTACATCGATGTCATTTTCAACGACACATCTCAATATTCTTTTTCCAACATTTAATGATACAAACGAACAATGCACATAATAAGTGGAAATGTTTATAGCATATGGCATGTTTTCTATGAGCTTATGTCATGTTTGAAAATGTTCTCTATGTGCATTTTTCAAATCTCAATGTGTCTGGTGAATCCATGTCAACATATCTTAAAAATATGGATAGCATTTGGTGATAGGTTTATGAATGTTGCTCTACTTTTGAAGCATATTTTGAATTATTCTTCAAAAGCGCATGGCGGGAAAGTACCATGTTGGCAATAGACATTTTCTCTCCATATGGATATCATAGTTTTATTGTGTATGTTCATTCTATCATCATTTCTTGAACGGAGGTACTTTATTTTCCCATCACTTTCTATGAGAAAGGATGAAGTAGGTCGCATGGCCCATGGTGTGTTGTACTGCACTGCACCGTGATTTATTTCTAGGCAAGCATGTCATTCGAGAAAATTTTGTGTGGCACTCGAACATGATTAAGCAATTATCCCCGTAACGGTGCCAATAAGGTGTTTTTGATGGGCTAAATATATATGAACTGAAGTGAATCATCAAATTAGTCTCAGCAATGCAAATCAATTCCCAACAATTTAAAATAGTCCCTGGTAGTGGTGCCAGTAAGGTGTTGGTACCCAAATTGAATCTCCTTCAAAGTCTTAGTAGCATCATAGGTTTATCAGGAAGCTTAGAGACAGATAGATCATAATGAGTCATTTTATAGCTGGGGATGGAATCTAACTAGCCCTTTGTCACTCAGATGTGGAGAAACGGATAGCACCCATAAGAGGATTTGATCTATCCTCACTATTTTAGGTTGTGCCTTTCAACCAAGGTAAGAGAACCCTTTTGTAGCCTGTTGTTTATGGAGGAGATGGAGATATCCTTCCTTATGAAGTTGTTAAAGAGACCTTGAAGAAAATATGATCAATGCAACAAAATCTAACTCTCATGAGTTGTCACTCTAGATAGTGGAGATATTTTCTAGACAAAGTTTAGGCCACTAAAGACATTTGAAATCTTGATTGTTTCTGCATGTTTTGGTAACAAAAATTATGCATTTGTACACACACAGGACAAACTGGGTAGTACAGGTAGGATTGGATGTTTTTAATGAATTTTTGGTGGGAGGTGAGGCAGGATGGACTTGATTCACCAGATCTTTGAGAGCTTCAACAAAATGGAAGGCTAAACCAACAAAATGCCATAGAACAACTAAAATGTTTCTTTAACCAGAATGCATGCTTCAATGGAGGCCCAAATTAGCACTTTTTCACACAATATATGAGATTATAACACAAAGGATCAAGTTAAAGAACCCAACAAAGCATCAAAATCTAAGATCAATCATGCTTGAGGTACACCCAGAGGCTTATAGACAATCTCTGTCAACAGATGAAAGAAAAGTGATTTTAAATCGTTTATTTCATTCCCAGATGAAAGCTCTTCTGAGACATGAAATTACAGATGCCACTAAACTATCATAAGGATTGAGACATGTGATTTAGAAATATTTTAATACAAGATTGCGATAGGAACAAGAAAAACTATTTGCAGACATTCAAAAATGAAACAGACACATTTTGCTCAAGATCAACACAAAATAACTCGAGTTTGATTAAATTTATTAGTAGGGAAAGTTTCTAGAACAATATTAGAGCTTATCAATGGCTATACACTTGCAACCACCTTGACACAATCAAAATTAATACAAAAGAGATAACCAGGTTCCTCAGACGACTTCTCAAAAAGATAGGGTTTGTCAAATTTTCCTCTTGGGAATTTTCTTTGACCTCTAACACTCTAACCTTCTAACCTCCAACCCTTTTCATGGAAAAATTCATGCCATTTATATCATTTTTGGAAAAATTTTACCCCAAAAAAACCCAAACATTGAGTGCACCAGTGCTTGCCATGATCCCAATTGCGATTCCCAATATCAAATTTGTAAAACATTGTCGGTTCTCGGGTGGCGGATCTCTTCAAACATATCCCACATTCAACTCCCTCCTCTGGTAGATCATTCTTCCTTTAACTCACCAACCACTTCCACCCCTAATCTATCCAATCTGGTTCTTTGCATGCTCGGGAAGAAAAAATGGAAGATCAGATCAAGCCCAGAGGTTAGATCTCATCTTAATGGCAAAAGACATCCCCAAATCTTCCTCACCAAACTTAGATATCAAATTTACTCCCCTTTCCTATTTCACGTGCAAGAAATATCAAGAAATCATGAAGACTTGGATCTCCAGGAGCTTTGGAGTAAAATGGCAGGAAAACTCGGATATAGATGTAGAGCTATCATTGATTTCTAATTTGAATTTGGACCATCCATGTGGGAGATCCACTTTAAAATTGGCCTGCAGGGTTCCTTTTTTCCTTTTACAACTTTATGGAAAAATGTGAAATTTTCACATTTTGCTTCGCACCTTCACCTTTGGAAATGAGCTTGACATGTGTCCTAAGGTGGGCCCTAGAGGAATTGCAACCAAATTCTACTATTTCACCTCTTTTTTTTAAAAAGGAAAATTTTCCATGTTTCCCACGTAGCTCCACCCTTCCGCTTTTAGTCCCTGATGGGGTCCCAACGAGAACCACGCTTCATTTTACACTTTTAACTCCTTTCTTCAAAAAAGGGAAATTTTCCAAATTTCCCAAAGTCTGCACCTCCACTGTTGACTGAGGAAAATTTTTGACTATTCTCTGTCGGGTCTACAAGCCATTTTGATGCTTCAATCCTTTTGATGAAAAGAGGCAAAAAATCCAAGTTTCCCCTGATGGTCCGCCTCCCCACCTTTTGACTCTTGAAACTACCATGCATCACAATGGCACATCTTGAGATGGTCCCCATAATTTGAGAAATTGAATGAGCGCGGGCTCACCACGTGTTGTTATGGTGCAACTTCAAAGACCTCAAGGCTTCAAAATGATTTGGTGGGGGCACGCTTCCATTTTATAATTTTATTCCATTTTTCCAGAAGGGAAAAACATCCAAATTTCCTCTGAAGGCCCGCATCTCCACCTTTAGCCTTAGCACGTGTCCTTCTGCGGGGTCAAAGTAAGACCTTTTCCCTAGCATTTAAAATTTTCTTTAATCGAATCCTAGAGGGGCCGCAGGGCGGGTTCAATGTTTTTGCCAAATTAGCCAAAAAGGAAAGTTCAAAAACAAACCCATCATGCCCCATTCAATTAGAAGAATCCACGTAAGCACCAAAAGAACTAATTAGAATTAAGCGGAGCTATGGGACCAAATGTGCCCTTTTTGAAAAAGGCAAAAAGCAACAAGTTAAAGCACTTTTTCACCATCTCGCATTTTTGACCAGAGAAACGCCCACATTCGTAAAATGCAGAAGAACAACCATTCGAGCCTGGAGATGAAATTTTCTCCAAGGAAAGAGAATTTAGAAATGTTACAAGGCTCAAATACATTCCTCCAAACTACATCCATTTGTTTTTTCTCATGTATTTAGGGAAAAATGACAAGGACAACAAATCCCAACTGTGGAAAATGGAAAGCATGGGACATCTCAAGTTTTACACCCAAATATAGACCTTTTCCATACAAATAGAGAAATAAAGAAACAAGTATGGATCCATACGTGATCATCACCCAGGAAAAATTAATTATGTAAACAAAAGGAAGGCAAAGACGTTTTGAGCACAACATAGGAGATAAAATGTGTGAGGCCGTAAATCAATGTATTTTCAACGGCAAAATGGGGTGAATATGTTTTGAGCACCAACATGTCCTTAATAATGTCATGTTTCTACTAAGCTACCTTGATGTGTCTAGGAAAAATCTTGTATTTTGGCCAAGAACAAGGAAGCTTTGGAGAAGTGTTATATCTGTCAAGGCGAGAAAAGGCATGGTGTATATCAAACATGGGTTTTTCTCTATTTTGTTAAGAAAGTATACATGAGTGTTTGAAAACTGATATGTAAATATAGATTTATACAGATACATCCTTATATACATGCATTTGCATATATATACACATTTGTATGTATATACATTTCTTGTGCTGGATGTTCATTGCCTTGATTTGTGGATGAATGGATATTCTCTGCATTGTGGTGTGTTGCTATCACCCTCTCTTGAAATCTTTATTAGTGTAGTCTGTCATGATGACATTGTATATAAAATGCCATGGAACTTATAATCTTTGGTTGCCTTGGTGTGGCCATGATGGCTTGGGCATAAAATTGTTTGACTGAAAAATAAAAAAATTGTATACCTTGATTCTATTTCTCTGTCATGATAATGATGCTAGTTATTCTATGAGATATTAATACTTATATTTTGTCCAAATCTCGCTACTTTAGTAGATAATGAAAAGTGGAACAATACTGTATTCTTGATTTATGTTTTTCTTCCATGCCTTGCTGAAAATCAAATATTGTATTCTTGGGATAGATAAAGTTACATAAAATCTATTTATTCTCACTCTTTAGCTTGGTGAAATATGTGAAAGATTGGGATGTGTTATCACCCTCAAAATTCCCCTCTTTGTGAAAGAAAAAATATGAAAATTTTGAGTTGGTCCCCTTTAGAAGTGTTTAAGTAAAGTAAGAAGTTTGGAAAGATATAAAAAAATCTCTTTGAAGTCTTTTTAGTGTTGTGTGGGTAAATCGGATATTTTTGTCCCTCATGTCCCAAGTACTTCGGGCCCCAGTTCCCCGATTTACCGCTTTCTCTGCAATACTATGCTTGTGTGACTTTTTGGATATTTTTGTTCCGTATGTCCCAAGTGTGCCCATGCCTTCTATTCGCCGATTATTCATTCCTCTGCACTACTTCACTCATTAGATTTCTTGGGTTTACGCATCTTTCATGTCCCCACATCCCATGGACCATATGTGCTCTCTGGACCCGCTTTTCCCACATCATCCGAATCAGCTCCACACATCCCTCGCGTCCCAATGTCCCATGGACCATTTATGCTCTCTGAACTTGCTTTCTCCACACTCTTCTTGGATCGGGTATTTCATCTTTTCACATCCCTCGCATCCCAATGTCCCACGGGCCGTTTGGGCTAAGTTTTTCTAATTTTTCACTTTTTCCTTTTTGAGTCGGTGCGAGGACTATTAATTGCACTTTTATGATTTTCTCTCTCCTCGTGGCTATTTAAAGGGGATGACCATTCATTCATTTTTCACCTTGCCTGCTTATTTCTCCTCACTTGTATTTATGCAAAATTAATCTATTGCCCACTCATGTCTGTGCTTCCATATCTTCTCTTGCAGGGATTATTTTGAGACTATGTTTTCACTCTGTTGAAAGATTTTCCCTCCTACCTCTATCACGATGAAAAGGGCATGAACACCTCTCTTCCTTGGAAACCTTTGTACCTAAAATTGGTGACAATGAAGCTCGACATCTAGATCTTGATGATTTATGCATAGATTGGGATGTGACAACCCTACCCCCATTGCTCAGATGATCAAAGATAGCGGGATTGCATTTTCTGCAGGCTTTCCTATTTCTATGCAATGTGCGGATACTGTGCTCATGTGTGGTGCTCATTTCAGTCCTGAGTCAAAATAAATTATTGATGTTCATGGTGAAGTGGTTACATGCTTGGATTATGAGGCCATCAGTGCTGCCCTACACATTCCAGTAGTGGAAGGAGCCAACACCCTCACCCTCGCCCAAGCACAAGCATTGTTTGATCATGATAGCAAGAAATACAAAGCTAGGGTGGCCAAATCTTGGTTGAAGAACCCTAAAAAGGGGGCATCCTGACTTTCAAAAACATTGTTTAGGGTTGAATTCAAAGAAGAGCTCTCAGAAATTATCACCCTACTTGCTAGAATCATGGGGATGCCTTCTACAAATGAATTTCACTATTGGATGTGTCCTTTCATCAACATCATTTGCGAGGGTAAACAAAATTTGAATTGGAGCAAGATCATTTGTGAGAATTTGACAGAGCAAGCGGGAATGTTCATAGAACCCAAACATTCTATATGACATCCCGACTCTTGTACACCCCGATGGTCTCCAAGGAATGACTTGGCTTCACTTTTGTTGTAGACAAGAAAGATGCCCCCATATATGAATATTGTCCTCAGTTCACCCTCAAAGTCAAGCAACCATAATTTCAGGAGGGTTAATGATGCATTAACCATGTACATTGTAAGGCTTCTTGAGGGTGACACTGCTAGGAGATTTTATAAAGAAGCCAAATTTTTGGCTTGCTTGGAGGTTCAAAGGTATTATATATAAAATTTTAAAGTACCTGATTCAATTCTGTATTTTTTTATTAGTATTTTACAAAATAATGGAGAAATTAAATCTGATTGAAAATTTTGAAGGACAAGATTTCCATACATGGAAACTACAAATGCAATTACATTTAATAGAAAAGGACTTATGGGATGTAGTTAAAGCCAATGCAATTCCACCAATGACTACAAATGATCTAGCTAAATGGAATGCAAAATATCAGAGAGATTTGGGTACCATTGGTCTGGGCTTATCAAAAGCCTATTTGCATCATGTGGATTTCACAAAATATGCAAAAGAAATTTGGGAGTCTCTTAAAAAATTGTTTGGTTCTGAAGCTAAAACGGAAAATACTACACTAAAGCAATGCTTGTATAGGTTGAAAATGGAAGAGAACTCAAAAATGGCAGATCATATAAGTAAGTTTCACTCTTTGCTAAATCAACTAGCTGGAATTAAAGAGTCAGTAAAAGACGATGATGCTAAAGCAATACTCCTGAATAGTATGCCTAAAAGTTATTCAAATATTGTGTTTACTTTAAGCAAGGTAACAATTAGCTTAGAAGGAGTAATCTCCACATTACTTGATCGAGTAATTATGAAGAATATGAAGAAGTAATGTATGTATAGAATAAAGCAAGTACTTCATCTAAGAAAGGAAAGTTCAAACCAAAACCTTTCCCTTTTAAAGGTAAAATGAAATGCTATTACTATAATGAATCGGACATGTAGCCTTGAACTGTAAAAAGAGGGAAAAATATCTACTTGATGAAAAAATAGATCAAAAATATCTTTTGGTTGAAGAAGAAACTGATTGGGATGAATACTCTAAAGATGAGGAACTTTCTTGTCCTAGTGATGAGGAATTCTTATGGTAAATAGTTCACTTTTTAGAGGAAGGAGGAATTTTAGGGCCTCTCATCAGTCACCAATGATGGGGTCACATATAGCACTGGTGGCACATTTTAATAATATTTTTCAGTTGTTTTCTTTGAGTGATGTGTGCAGATATAAAACATGTTCCTTGTCAAAGATTGAAAAGAGGAGGATGTGAATTTTGGATGCTGAGAACATTTGTTTACAGGAGGGAAGCTTCTACGTATGATCCTTTGACTATCGTATGGTCCTTTGATTGTCATACTTCATTGGAAGATGATCATCCGATGAGTAGATTCACGCGGAGAGGTGATCATGATCAGCTGGTGAGCCAGAGAGGTGATCATGTGCAGCAAGATCTAGTAGCAACTGTGGAACTCTCTCATACTCATGTTTTCAGGTGCTCTTGCCCCATGTTCACACTAAGGGGCGAATGTTAGGAATATCTATGTTGTAGTGTGAACATAGAATATTATGTGAGTGATTATATTATCTAGGATAATATAATATGTGTTGTAATAATTAATTACATTATTGTAAATGTAATTATGAGTGGGTGAGTAAATATTGTTATGAGTTGTTGAGTAAACAACTCATTAACAATATTATTTTTGTGAGAAAACAAAATCTCACATAAAATAACATGAAGTTGTTTTAGGAGTTGTGTGTGGAGATATTTATGGAGATTATCTCTCCTTAAATATAGGAACTACCTCTCCTATATATGTGGGTGTAATACTTCCTATGTTATAGAAAGAATGAAGAGTAAGTTTTCAGATTTAATTTATGCAATTCTGATATTATATTTTCATTTCGAACAAGAACAACAAAGAGGATGTGCTTTGAAGCATAAAAGTACATGATGAATTATTTATTGAAGTCAAGGAACACTAGTGTTGAGGCCTTAGAAATTTATTTTTGATTGGCTCAAAATATTCCTTTCCATCTTCAATCCACTTGAAGCTTGTTTGAGGCTTCATCATGATTGTGATGCGCTTAGTCAATTCTATAAACTCAGGGACAAAGCGTTGGAGAAAATTGACTTTTATTAAGAAGGAATGAACTCCCTTCTTACTTATGGGCAAGGATAATGCTTTGATCAATTTTACCCTTTCAAGATCAATGTGTTCTCCTTGCTTGTTTACAATGTTCCCAATAGATTACCTTTTGTGACCCCGAAGATGCACTTTTTGGGTTCAGGGATATGTCATGCTTTTTGTATCTCATGAGTACCTATTCTAGGTGATGGATATGGTCTCCTCTCCTTTTTAGAATAATGTGAGGCCATCTAGATATATGCAAATGTTTTTTTAATCTTTGAAGGCAAGGTTCACCCCTCTTTAAAAGGTTGCTCTGCATTGATTAGGCCAAAAGGCATTCATTGCATGCATGCAAGTGCCCCACAAAGTGTTGTGAAGGATTTTTGTATGATCTTCCTCTACTACCTCAAGTTGATTATACCCCTAAAATATAACAAGAAATGAAATCATTTTGGATCCCGTGAATGTTTGCGAGTAATGTGATCCATGACCGAGAGAGGATAACTATCGTCGGGGAGGCCTCGTGATCCATAGGAATCCAAAATGACTCTACTTTATCAAATCAACCAACATGAAGAAGAAGAAAATGATACACAGAGGTTATATCTTTTTAGTGACAAGACTTTTGAGTTGTGTAGGGTGATGGTTACAAAACCACTACCCCACCAGGGGCAGGGTCTTGGGACCGCCGGTCTGCATTGGATGGCGTCATAGCTCTTGCGGACAGAAAATAAAATATGACGCAAACAATCCCCTAATTACAAAGGGTGTCCATGTCTCTTCTTCTACATGACTTTTCCCATTCTCCAGTGCATGGGAGAACATGAGAAAGACTATAAATGCATGTTATGGAAGATGACAAAGGCATCGAAGCATGAAGCAAGTGAGTAAGAAACTCTTAGTGTTGGAATTTTGATTTGTATAAGTAAGGAGTAATTGAGATAGAGCAAGCAAGTAACTGGGAGGAAGTGTGAGATATTATCTACTTCTCTTTCATACTTATTGTAATTTCAGTACTTATTATTGAATTGGCCAATAAAAGTGGGAAGAAAGAGCAATTTCCCATTCATTGTCCACTCAAAATTCCCCACTCTAATAAGAGTAAAATTTTCAAAATTTTGAGTTTAAGGGTTTTTCTCGAGGTGCCTAAGTCGTGGAATTGAAAAAATCATGTTTTGGGTCATTTTGTGTGATTTTCGAGCTGTTGGAACTTTTTGTCCCAACTGTCCCAAGTACGAAAGTGTCTTCTATTCTCCGATCGGTCGAAACCTCCGAATTTGTCCCATTTTTGGGCCTGTCGGAAGTTTTTGTCCCAAGTTTCCCAAAGCCAAAAATGCAAACTGTTCCATTTCGGCCGAATCATCCTTCCCGCATACTTCGCACTTTCCCGTCCCGAATGTCCCAAGTAAAAAGTGCGAGTCATTCCATTTTCACCCGAACCGCCCGAACCACGTACTCCGGAACTTTTCGTCCCGAATGTCCCAAGTCCAAACGGACTGTTGTTCCATTTTCAGCCGATTCGCCCGATCTTGTCCCAACTTTCCCTTTCGGCCGAAACACCCGAATCGCGTGACTTCGCAGCACATTTTCATCCCATTTGTCCCAAATGCATTTGTGCGTCTTCTCCTATTTCGCCCGAACCGGCCGAGCCGCGTGTTTCGCGCATTCACCTCTCACATGTCCCGAGTGAACCTAATGCAATTCATACTTAGTTTTTTCCTCGCTTCGACCCGAATATGCTAAAATATGAATTTAAGTTACGGCTCGATCCGAAGATCAAATTTCAAGAAGCGATTCACGAAGGGCGAAGTTCAAGACGCCGGTTACATCGGTTTTCAAATATATTCGTTGTCATCCTCAAGACAAAACATTTGGTGTGTCCTCATGGCAAAAATATGGCCGAGACGTGGAAGAAAACTCAAGCGGTGGTTTCGAAGATAATGGGTCCCTCCCAAGAATCGCCACCTGTCTCCTTCTCCTTTCTTTCCTCTTCTTCCCATTCTTTTCGTATTCTTTGTAATCAGTTAAGGTATTGCAACTGGCGGTCCTTAACTATTCTTTAGTTAAAAGAAACGGTTACGAAGAGTAACTGACTTGTAAGCTATATAATGTCCTTTCCACGCCATTTTAAATGCGGAAGAACTTGGATATTTGCTGAAAGTGTAAATAGATCTTAAAGAAATCAATACAAAAGGGCTTTCCATTCTTTGTCTATCTAATTCTTGTTATCTCTGTGTTGTCCTTTAATATCGTGAAGATCATTTTGTTCCTAACTCGTTTAGTCTCTCTGATTGCATCTTGTTCGGTTTTGCAAATACAAAGTGATCTTGTAAACCAAGAAGGAACTTTTTGTCCTTGATTAACAAATCAAGAAGGTTATTTATAGAACTTTGTGTCTTTAAATTTAATCTCATTCAACCAACGCAAATGATCTTGTCTTAAATTCTTTGAAGCTTCGCATACACGAAGAATTATTCTGCTATCTATAATTCTGAATGTTGCTATTCTGCTCATCTTCTTATTCCCTTTCCTCAGTCCTTGTGTAACTGATGATCCTTGTGGAAAACACTTTCGTAATATCCAAGTTTAACCATAAAACAATGTTCTGTACATTTGTAAATAAGTTCGTTTCAGAATAAGGGAACCTCTCCCATTAAAGAGGAGGGACTTTTGTCCCCTGACTGTTGCTCTTCTAAAAAGTCCTATTTGAAAACCAACAGTTTTTGGCGACTCCGCTGGGGAAAATCGCATTCCAGTACGCAATTTTTCGATCATCCTTTGATCTGGCGACTCCGCGTTTCACTCGAGGGAGAAGGGCCCTTGGTATTGAAGATTCTCGCCACTTTTGAGCAACAGGTTTTCCTTTCCTCCAAATAGAAGAACTCGTTCGACGAGCACTCCACTGTCCGAGATAGAAGTCCTACGGGTGGTATTCCTTCAGAGCCTGCTAGTCCCAATCTGCGAGCTTTGGTCCTTCTGGTGTTACGGTTCCCCTACAAGCCGTATTTCCAAGAATGGCAAAGACAATTGCCATGGGGTCGGCGTGTCGGGCCCCCGGCTCTTACGCAGCCTTTACATGAGTTACCTAGAGGTAACCGAAAGAACTTCCCCAAATTTAAAGGAGATGGCAAAGTACACCCTGATGAACATATTGCAGCCTTTATAGTTGCATGTGGAGTTTTGGGGTTGAACATGAAGACGTCTCGCAAGACTGCTTCGTTGATACGCTACGGGATAATCTTTGTTGATCGGTTCTATCATCTTCCTACCGGTGCCATCACCGATCGGAATACAATGAGAACTCGGTTCAAAGCCGTTTCAAGCCGAGAGAAGATGTGCATGCCTGCTTGCCCAAATTTCTCGATCAAGAAAGATCCATCGAACCCATGAGAGAATTTGTGGCTCGATTCAACAGATGATCAACAAAATTCCCGTAAATACTCGACCGGTTGATCAAATTCAAAAGTGTTTCTTTCTAAATGCTCAAATGCCCAAAGTCGGTTATGCTCTAAGAAGGGCTAATCTCGGACGTTAATTCTGGATCAAGAACTGGCTGTGAGTGTCGAGGATGACTTGATCATGTCAGGGAAATTGAAAAGAGACCCTCCCAAATCTAAGTCTGTTGCTTCTTCCTCTTCCACCTCTGGACCCAATACTGATCCATTAGTCCGAGGAAACTTGCAAATGATCTAGTGGCTATAAAGAAAAAATTGGCTCAGCATGCCCCGTATGCAGATGTTCCAAGAAGAAATTTTCAGCCCAGAAACCGGTTGCCTGCTCCCCACACAAGACTAGCACTTGAAGGACCTCCTGTCAAGGTTCCTGTGAATGCAACTTGTGAGGTTGAAGAGCCAGATGATGATAATGAAGCTTGCGAGGAATTTGTTGAGGAATTTGATGATGAGGCAGAAGAACTTGAGGGATCTCGAGTTAATTTCTTTACCACTGAGGGCATTGATGACAGAGATGACTATGAGGAAGTGGTAGCAGAGATATGAACAGTGAATCATTTTCTGTCATGACTCGAGAACAGACACATCAGAGGGAAAAAGTGACACAGCCCATGAAGAAATCTAAGGAGCAGCCGGCAACTATTCCTGTAATTGCCAAAAGAGGATCTCCTATCCCTACCTCATCTGCACCAAAGGTAAGTCCTGCCAATCCTACTAGAAAAATTGCTTCTTCTTTTTCTCCTAAAGTTGATAGGCCTAGAATTTCAAATGATGATGGCCCATCCACCTCTGGATCCTTTGATATTGTTGATCATCTAAAAAGGACTAAGGTTCAAATTTCAGAAGCTGAATACTACCAAACCCATCCTAAAGCTTTTGCCAAGATGATCCAATTTGTTAACTCCCATTCCAAGACCACCTCTAAAGGCCTTTTGCCCACTCCTCCTTCTACGCCACAACCTAGCCTGGTAGCTGCTGTCACCTCGCCTGGAGACAAAATCAAGCCTTTTTATGTAACACTTCTTATAGCTAGCCATAGACTCAGCAACTGTGTCATAGATTCCAGAGCGTCTGATAATGTGATGCCTGCTAAAGTGGCCCATGCTTTAGGCCTGACCCTTACTCGTACTTATGGATCTTGCTACTCCATGGAAAGTAAGGAAGTGCCTTTGGTTGGAAGGATTAAAGATGCACAAGTGGCTTTTGCTGCTTTACCTGAAAAGAAAGTCTTGGCTACCATCCTAGTAGCAGACATTCCTCCTTCTTACGGAATGTTGCTAAGTAGGAACTTCTGTAAAGATGTGGGTGGAGAGATTCAAATGGATTGGTCACACGCACTCATACCTGTCAATGGACAAATGAAGAAGTTACTCCCTGAGAAGCAGTCCGAGTATATTGTGCAGAAAACAGATGATCCTAAGGCACAAATACTCTATGAAGACATGGGTCATGGTAATTACATGATTCTGTCCCCTGATGAAATCCAACCCTCCAAAGTATCACCTAAAGATCCCAATGGTGTCTGGATTTTAGAATTTGATGGAAGTTGTTCCTCGGCTGGTTCTGGAGCTGGCGTCTTGCTAATATCACCTGAAGGCTGCCTGCACCCTTTTTCATTTAAGTTGCAGTTCGAGAACACTAACAACACGGCAGAGTATGAGGCTCTCATTCTTGGACTGCAAGTGGCCAAAGAACGAGGTGTAAAAAATCTTCTGGCTCGTGGTGATGCAGAGCTGATTGTGAAGCAAGTCAGAAGCCTTTTTCAGGTAAAAAATGGGAGGCTGAAGCATTATCGGAATCAGGGTTGGGATTCAATTGAATTCCTTGATGCTTTCTCCATTGAAGCAATACCCAGAGAAAAGAATAGCAGGGCTGATTCACTGGCTGTCTCAGGGTCATTACTGATTCCCCATCTTGAGTTCTCTCAGGATAAGTTCACTATTGAAATGGTTCACCGGCCTAGTGTTCCTGAAAATACTAATAACTGGCAAGTTTTCAATGATGACCAGCATTTTCTTTCCTTCCTGGAACTCAAGGGAAATTTCGAGCAACTGTATTTTGAGGGAAGTGACAACCTTCCTCGTGAGAGTGTGTCCTCTGACCAAGCTGTCACCCAAGGAGAAGAAACAGATCAGGAAGGGTGCATTAAACTCAAAGGAAACAAGATTCCCAAAGGTTTGGTGAGTTTGGAGGAGTTGTTTGACAAACATGACAGATATGTGAAATCTAAAGATTCTCTCGGACCTCAAAGAATCAGCTGAGTATGATAAGATTGATATAGGGAGTTCTACTGATCCCAAGCTGGTAAATATTGGAAAATGTTGCACAATTGATGAGAGGAGAAAGGCAATTGATCTTCTAAGGAAGTATAAGGATGTTCTTGCATATTCTTATGAGGATCTAAAAGCCTTCAAGCCAAAAGACATACAAAGACTCTATCCCTCTCAAACCAGAATCAAGCCTTTCAAGAAGAAACAAAGGCGAGATAATCCCAAAATAGCCGACACTATATTTCAGGAGATTCGAAATTGTTGAAGGCTAAAATCATTTTTCCCATTCACCATTCAACATGGATTGCAAACATTGTGCTCAAGTAGGAAGAAGAATGGTGAGATCCGCATCTCGTGTCGATTTCGGGAACTCGAATCAAAGCTTCTCACGAAAGATAACTACCCTCTCGCCTATGATGGATCAAATATTGCAAGCGAAGAACAGTTCTAAAATGTTATCTATGCTTGATGGGTTCTCGGGATACAATCGGTGTGGAGGTTGATCTGCGCAGATCAACACAAGACAGCCTTCACCACTCCTTGGGGTACCTTTGCCTACAAGAGAATGCCTTTTGGGCTGATTAATGCTTTAGGTGCCACTTTCCGTAGAGAGCTATGGATTTGGATTTTGGAAGCTTGAAAGGGAAATGTATTGTCATATACCTTGATGATCCGATGTGTTTTCAAAGACAAGAGCGGATCACTTTGACCACCCTGAAACAGATTCTGCGAGATGCCGAGAGCATGGGATTTCTTTAAATCCTAAAAATCATGTCTTCCGTGTTACGAGAGGGGAACTACTAGGGCACATAGTCTCTAAGGATGGTATCAAGATTGATCTTGAACGTGTTCAAGCCATAGAGCAAATTCCTCTCCCTACCAAGAAAAAAAGGCGTGCATTCCTTCTTCGGTAAGATCAATTTCTTAAGAAGATTCATCCCTTATTTTGCTGAATTAACTTTGAATATTTCTCGGATGATGAAGGAAAGCAAACCTTTGGTTGGTCTTCTCAAGGAAAGGAATCCTTTGAAGGTATCAAGAAAGCCATTGCCAAAACTCCGCTTTGGCCTATCCTGACTTCAAAGAAAGATTTCATCATCTATTGCTATGCTGCTTCATGATAATACCCCGGCATGCTTTGTCTTAACCCAAGAAGACTCTGATGGACATGAGCTACCAATTGCCTTCATGAGCTATATCCTGAAGAATCATGAGCTGAAATACACCATGATGGAGAAGCATGCTTTTGCAGTAGTCAAAGTGTCATCAGCGAGCCTCGCTTCTATATCCTCAACTCTCACTCTATGGTGCTGGTTCCAGATACGACTGTTAAGTCAATTCTTACACAGCAAGAATTTGGGTCCAAGAGAGGAAACTGGGTGGCTAAAGTCCAGGAGTATGACATTGATATCAAACCAACCAAGCTGGTTCGTGGAAAGGGTCTTTGTGAGCTCATTGCTGAAGGAGCCAAACATGAGTTGCTGGAGGAGAAAGCTGACATTCCTACTATTCTATTCCTTAGTTCAGTTGATGAATGGTATGCCGAAATCACCCATTTTCTCACCTATGGGGAATTCCCCTCTCATTTAATTGCCAAGGAAAAGAGGACTGTTAAATTGAGGTCGGCACAATATATACTTGTGGGAAAATGCCTTGTTCAAGCGTGGTTTGGATGGGAGATTTCTGAAGTGTGTGGAAAAGGAACAACAGAAAAGTTGCTCTCGGCTTTCCATGATCAAAGGCGTGTGGAGGACACTATTCATCAACAATCCACAATCACAAGATACTCCGGGAGGGTATTACCGGCCTTCCTTGTTCGAGAGATGCATCCAAGTGGGTGGATAAATGCGAGGCTGTCGGACCTTTGTGGGAAGGCCCAAATCCGCCGCTTTGCCTCTCAAGCCAGTTGTGATTGAGGAACCATTTCAACAATGGGGTCTAGACTTCATTGGTACACTGAATCCTGTTTCTAGTGCTGGTCACACGCATGTGCTAACTGCCACTGACTACTTCACCAAATGGGTGGAAGCTATTCCAGTCAAGAGCACTACTTCTGAAGTTGTATGCAACTTCATCAAAGAGAACATCTTGGTAAGGTATGGTGTACCTAACAAGATTGTAATAGATAATGCTTCGAACTTCTCCTCAACTGAGATAATGGATTTCTGCTACGGGTATGGCATCTCTCTGGCTCATTCTTCAGATTATTATCCCCAGGGAAATGGACAAGCAGAATCCACCAACAAAAATCTGGTGACTATCATAAGGAAGTTGGTCAATGAGTCTCAGCGAAACTGGCATAAGAAGCTTTATGATGCTCTTTGGGCGAGACAGATCACCCCTAAAAGAGCCATTGGAATGTCTCCCTTTCAAGTGGTGTATGGAGTAGAAGCTCAATTACCGGTGACGATGGGCTGAACCGCCACTTGCACTGATGAAGGCCATTGAAGATACAAGTTTCAGTGATGCTCTGGACAAAAGGATCATGTACCTGCACAAACTGAACGAGGACAGATTGGAGGTTGCTGATAGGATATCTGTTCACCAGCCAGAAGGTAAAAGCTCTGTTTGACAAGAAAGCTAGGTTCGAGAGTTCCAAGTTGGAGATACCGTCTTTGTTATGGGACAAAAGACATGAACCTCGTGGCAGCCATGGAAAATTTGATTCCCACGTGTGGCTCGGACCATTCAAGATAAGACACTTTGCTTTGGTAAGAACTCTTTCTATCTTGATTACATGGATGGTTCTCCCCTCCCACTTCCTTATAGTGGGCAGTATTTGAAGTTGTTCAAGTCATAGGTGACTAGGGAGTCCCTTTGTATATTCTGTACAGTGTTTTTGCTTTTCTGCTTTCGGTGTGTTTCCCTTTTGTTGTTGTGTGTGTTGCCCTCTGTATTGGTTTGTTTTTGACTCCGTTGCCCAATGGATAAGGCACTGGTCTGCTTCACCGAGTTATCTAAGTTCTTGCCTTGTCTCATTCCATGAATTTATACCAAGTCATCCCCAGAAGGAGCCAGCTGTTGTCCACTCAAAATTCCCCGCTCTGATAAGAGTAAAATTTTCAAAATTTTGAGTTTAAGGGTTTTTCTCTGAGGTGCCTAAGTCGTGAAATTGAAAAAATCTGTGTTTTGGGTCATTTTGTGTGATTTTCGGGCCTGTCGGAACTTTTTGTCCCATCTGTCCCAAGTACGAAAGTGTCTTCAGTTCTCCGATCGGCCGAAACCTCCGAATTTGTCCCATTTTCGGGCTGTAAGAAGTTTTTTTCCCAAGTGTCCCAAAGCCAAAAATGCAAACTGTTCCATTTCGGCCGAATCATCCTTCCCGCGTACTTCGCTTTCTTTCCATCCCCGAATGTCCCAAGTAAAAAGTGCGAGTCGTTCCATTTTCGCCCGAACCGCCCGAACCGCGTACTCCGGAACTTTTCGTCCCAAATTTCCCAAGTCCAAACGGACCTGTTGTTCCATTTTCGGCTGATTCACCCGATCTTGTCCCAACTGTCCCGAGTTCAAAATTTCTCTCTATTCCATTTTCGGCGGTTCGCCTTGGACCGCGTCCTTCTTCGCGCAATTTTGTCCCAAGTACCCCATTTTAAAAAGTGCGAGCTTTCCCAACTTCGGCCAAGCCGGTCGAGTCGCATACTTCGGAACTTTTTGTCCCGAATGTCCCAAGTCCAAACGGGCCCTTTGTTCCAATTTCGGCCGAAACACCCGAATCGCATACTTCGCACATTTTCGTCCCATTTGTCCCAAATGCATTTGTGCGTCTTCTCCCTGTTTCGCCGAACCGGCCGAGCCGCGTGTTTTGCGATTCGCATCTCACATGTCCCGAGTGAACCTAATGCAATTCATACTTAGTTTTTTCCCGCTCGACCCGAATATGCTAAAATATGAATTTAAGTTGCGGCTCGATCAAAAGACCAAATTTCAAGAAGCAGTTACGAAGGACGAAGTTCAAGACGCCGGTTACATCGGTTTTCAAATATATTCGTTGTCATCCTCAAGACGAAACATCTGGTGTGTCCCTCGTGGCAAAAATATGGCTGAGACGTGGAAGAAAACTCAAGCGCGCTTTAAAGACAATGGGTCCCTCCCGAAGAACTCGCCACTGTCTCCTTCTCCTTTCTTTCCTCTTCTTCCCATTCTTTTCGTATTCTTTGTAATCAGTTAAGGTATTGCAACTAGCGGTCCTTAACTATTCTTTAGTTAAAAGAAACGGTTACGAAGAGTAACTGACTTGTAAGCTATATAATGGCCTTTCCACGCCATTTTAAATGAGGAAGAACTTGGATATTTGCTTTGAAAGTGTAAATAGATCTTAAAGAAATCAATACAAAAGGGCTTTCCATTCTTTGTCTATCTAATTCTTGTTATCTCTGTGTTGTCCTTTAATATCGTGAAGATCATTTTGTTCCTAACTCGTTTAGTCTCTCTCGATTGCATCTGCCTGGGCTTTTGCAAATACAAAGATCTTGTACAACCAAGAAGGAACTTTTTGTCCTTGATTAACAAATCAAGAAGGTTATTTATAGAACTTTGTGTCTTTAAATTTAATCTCATTCAACCAACGCAATTGATCTTGTCTTAAATTCTTTGAAGCTTCGCATACACGAAGAATTATTCTGCTATCTATAATTCCGAATGTTGCTATTCTGCTCATCTTCTTATTCCCTTTCCTCAGTCCTTGTGTAACTGATGATCCTTGTGGAAAACACTTTCGTAATATCCAAGTTTAACCATAAAACAATGTTCTGTACATTTGTAAATAAGTTCGTTTCTGAATAAGGGAACCTCTCCCATTAAAGAGGAGGGACTTTTGTCCCCATCGTTGCTCTTCTAAAAAGTCCTATTTGAAAACCAACGGTTTTTGGCGACTCACTGGGGAAAATCGCATTCCAAGATCGCAATTTTTGATCATCCTTTGATCTGGTGACTCCGCGTTTCACTCGAGGGAGAAGGGCCCTTGGTATTGAAGATTCTCAGTTTCAGCTTTTGGAGCAACAGGGTTTTCCTTTCCCTCCAAATAGAAGAACTCGTTCGACGAGCACTCCACTGTCCGAGATAGAAGTCCTACGGGTGGTATTCCTTGAGCCTGCTAGTCCCAATCTGCGAGCTTTGGTCCTTGCTGGTGTTACGGTTCCCCTACAAGCCGTATTTCCAAGAATGGCGCACAATTGCCATGGGGTCAGCGTGTCGGGCCCCTGGCTCTTACGCAGCCTTTACATGAGTTACCTAGAGGTAACCGAAAGAACTTCCCCAAATTTAAAGGAGATGGCAAAGTACACCCTGATGAACATATTGCAGCCTTCATAGTTGCATGTGGAGTTTTGGGGGTTGAACATGAAGACGTCTCAGTAAGACTGTTCGTTGAGACGTTACAGGATAATGCTGCTGACTGGTTCTATCATCTTCCGGCTGGTGCCATCACCGACTGGAATACAATGAGAACTCAGTTCGAAAGCCGTTTCAAGCCGGTAGAAGATGTGCATGCCCTGCTTGCCCAAATTTCTCAGATCAAGAAAGATCCATCAGAACCCATGAGAGAATTTGTGGCTCGATTCAACAGACTGATCAACAAAATTCCCGTAAATACTCGACCGGTTGATCAAATTCAAAAGTGTTTCTTTCTAAATGCTCAAATGCCCAAAGTCGGTTATGCTCTAAGAAGGGCTAATCTCGGAACGTTAATTCGGATCAAGAACTGGTCCATGAGTGTCGAGGATGACTTGATCATGTCAGGGAAATTGAAAAGAGACCCTCCCAAATCTAAGTCTCGTTGCTTCTTCCTCTTCCACCTCTGGACCCAATACTTGATCCATTAGTCCAAAACTTGCAAATGATCTAGTGGCCATAAAGAAAAAAATTGGCTCAAAGCATGCCCCGTATGCGAGATGTTCCAAGAAGAAATTTTCAGCCCGAAACTGCCGTTGCTGCTCCCCACACAAGACTAGCACTTGAAGGACCTCCCCGTCAAGGTTCCCGTGAATGCAACTTGTGAGGTTGAAGAGCCGATGATGATAATGAAGCTTGCGAGGAATTTGTTGAGGAATTTGATGATGAGGTAGAAGAACTTGAGGGATCTTGAGTTAATTTCTTTACCACCGAGGGCATTGATGACAGAGATGACTATGAGGAAGTGGTAGCAGAGATATGAACAGTGAATCATTTTCTATCATGACTCGAGAAGACACATCGAGGGAAAAAGTGACACCCCATGAAGAAATCTAAGGAGCAGCCAGCAACTATTCCTGTAATTGCCAAAAGAGGATCTCCTATCCCTACCTCATCTGCACCAAAGGTAAGTCCTGCCAATCCTACTAGCAAAGTTGCTTCTTCTTCTTTTTCTCCTAAAGTTGATAAGCCTAGAATTCCAAATGATGATGGCCCATCCACCTCTGGATCCTTTGATATTGTTGATCATCTAAAAAGGACTAAGGTTCAAATTTCGAAGCTGAATACTACCAAACCCATCCTAAAGCTTTTGCCAAGATGATCCAATTTGTTAATTCCCATTCCAAGACCACCTCTAAAGGCCTTTTGCCCACTCCTCCTTCTACACCACAGCCTAGCCTCAGTAGCTTTGTCACCTCGCCTGGAGACAAAATCAAGCCTTTTTATGTAACACTTCTTATAGCTAGCCATAGACTCAAAGAATCGTGTCATAGATTCCAGAGCGTCGATAATGTGATGCCTGCTAAAGTGGCCCATGCTTTAGGCCTGACCCTTACTCGTACTTATGGATCTTGCTACTCCATGGAAAGTAAGGAAGTGCCTTTGGTTGGAAGGATTAAAGATGCACAAGTGGCTTTTGCTGCTTTACCTGAAAAGAAAGTCTTGGCTACCATCCTAGTAGCAGACATTCCTCCTTCTTACGGAATGTTGCTAAGTAGGAACTTCTGTAAAGATGTGGGTGGAGAGATTCAAATGGATTGGTCACACGCACTCATACCTGTCAATGGACAAATGAAGAAGTTACTCCCTGAGAAACAGTCTGAGTATATTGTGCAGAAAACAGATGATCCTAAGGCACAAATACTCTATGAAGACATGGGTCATGGTAATTACATGATTCTGTCCCCTGATGAAATCCAACCCTCCAAAGTATCACCTAAAGATCCCAATGGTGTCTAGATTTTAGAGTTTGATGGAAGTTTCTCCTCGGCCGGTTCTCGAGCCGGCATCTTGCTAGTGTCACCCGAAGGCTGCCTGCACCCTTTTTCATTTAAGTTGCAGTTCGAGAACACCAACAACACGGCAGAGTATGAGGCTCTCATTCTTGACTGCAAGTGGCCAAAGAATGAGGTGTAAAAATCTTCTCGCTCGTGGTGATGCGGAGAGCTGATTGTGAAGCAAGTCGAAGCCTTTTCGGGTAAAAATGGGAGGTCAAGCATTATCGGAATCGGGTTGGGATTCAATTGAATTCCTTGATGCTTTCTCCATTGAAGCAATACCCGAGAGAAAAGAATAGCAGGGCTGATTCACCGGTTTGTCTCGTGGTCATTACTGATTCCCCATCTTGAGTTCTCTCGGGATAAGTTCACTATTGAAATGGTTCACCGCCTAGTGTTCCCGACAATACTAATAATTGGCAAGTTTTCAATGATGACCAGCATTTTCTTTCCTTCCTGGAACTCAAGGGAAATTTTGAGCAACTGTATTTTGAGGGAAGTGACAACCTTCCTCGTGAGAGTGTGTCCTCTGACCAAGCTGTCACCCAAGGAGAAGAAACAGATCAGGAAGGGTGCATTAAACTCAAAGGAAACAAGATTCCCAAAGGTTTGGTGAGTTTGGAGGAGTTGTTTGACAAACATGACAGATATGTGAAATCTAAAGCTTCTACTGGACCTCAGCAATCAGCTGAGTATGATAAGATTGATATAGGGAGTTCTACTGATCCCAAGCTGGTAAATATTGGAAAATGTTGCACAACCGATGAGAGGAGAAGAGCAATTGATCTTCTAAGGAAGTATAAGGATGTTCTTGCATATTCTTATGAGGATCTAAAAGCCTTCAAGCCAAAAGACATGCAGCACTCTATCCCTCTCAAACCAGGAATCAAGCCTTTCAAGCAGAAACAAAGGCAGTATAATCCCAAAATAGCCGACACTATATTTCAGGAGATTCAGAAATTGTTGAAGGCTAAAATCATTTTTCCCATTCACCATTCAACATGGATTGCAAACATTGTGCCTGTTAGGAAGAAGAATGGTGAGATCCGCATCTGTGTCGATTTCAGAAACCTGAATCAGGCTTCTCTGAAAGATAACTACCCTCTGCCTATGATGGATCAAATATTGCAAGCGAATGAGTTCTAAAATGTTATCTATGCTTGATGGGTTCTCGGATACAATCGGTGGAGGTTGATACTACAGATCAACACAAGACAACCTTCACCACTCCTTGGGGTACCTTTTCCTACAAGAGAATGCCTTTTGGGCTGATTAATGCCGTGCCACTTTCTAGAGAGCTATGGATTTGGATTTTGGAAGCTTGAAAGGGAAATGTATTGTCATATACCTTGATGATCTGACAGTGTTTTCAAAGACAAGAGCGGATCACTTTGACCACCTGGAAACAGTTCTGCAGAGATGCCGAGAGCATGGGATTTCTTTAAATCCTAAAAAATCTGTCTTCTGTGTTACAGAAGGGAAACTACTAGGGCACATAGTCTCCAAGGATGGTATCAAGATTGATCTTGAACGTGTTCAAGCCATACAGCAAATTCCTCTCCCTACCAGTAAAAAAGGCGTGCATTCCTTCTTCGGTAAGATCAATTTCTTAAGAAGATTCATCCCTGATTTTGCTGAATTAACTTTGAATATTTCTCAGATGATGAAGGGAAAGCAAACCTTTGGTTGGTCTTCTGAAGGAAAGGAATCCTTTGAGGGTATCAAGAAAGCCATTGCTAAAACTCCAGTTTTGGCCTGTCCTGACTTCAGCAAAGATTTCATCATCTATTGCTATGCTACAGATAATACCCTGGCTGCTGTCTTAACCCAAGAAGACTCTGATGGACATGAGCTACCAATTGCCTTCATGAGCTATATCCTGAAGAATCATGAGCTGAAATACACCATGATGGAGAAGCATGCTTTTGCAGTAGTCAAAGCTGTCAAGCAGTTCCGTTTCTATATCCTCAACTCTCACTCTATGGTGCTGGTTCCAGATACGACTGTTAAGTCAATTCTTACACAGCAAGAATTTGGGTCCAAGAGAGGAAACTGGGTGGCTAAAGTCCAGGAGTATGACATTGATATCAAACCAACCAAGCTGGTTCGTGGAAAGGGTCTTTGTGAGCTCATTGCTGAAGGAGCCAAACATGAGTTGCTGGAGGAGAAAGCTGACATTCCTACTGTTCTATTCCTTAGTTCAGTTGATGAATGGTATGCCGACATCGCCCATTTTCTCACCTATGGGGAATGCCCCTCTCATTTAACTGCCAAGGAAAAGAGGACTGTTAAATTGAGGTCAGCACAATATGTACTGTGGGAAAATGCCTTGTTCAAGCGTGGTTTGGATGGGAGATTTCTGAAGTGTGTGGAAAAGGAACAACAGAGAAAGTTGCTCTCAGCTTTCCATGATCAAGCGTGTGGAGGACACTATTCATCAATAGTCACAGCTCACAAGATACTCCGGGGAGGATATTACTGGCCTTCCTTGTTCAGAGATGCATCCAAGTGGGTGGATAAATGCGAGGCCTGTCAGACCTTTGTGGGAAGACCCAAACTGGCCGCTTTGCCTCTCAAGCCAGTTGTGATTGAGGAACCATTTCAACAATGGGGTCTAGACTTCATTGGTACACTGAATCCTGCTTCTAGTGCTGGCCACACGCATGTGCTAACTGCCACTGACTACTTCACCAAATGGGTGGAAGCTATTCCAGTCAAGAGCACTACTTCTGAAGTTGTATGCAACTTCATCAAAGAGAACATCTTGGTTAGGTATGGTGTACCTAACAAGATTGTAGAATGAATAATGCTTCGAACTTCTCCTCAACTGAGATAATGGATTTCTGGGTATGGCATCTCTCTGGCTCATTCTTCAGATTATTATCCCCAGGGAAATGGACAAGCAGAATCCACCAACAAAAATCTGGTGACTATCATAAGGAAGTTGGTCAATGAGTCTCAACGAAACTGGCATAAGAAGCTTTATGATGCTCTTTGGGCGAGACAGATCACCCCTAAAAGAGCCATTGGAATGTCTCCTTTCAAGTGGTGTATGGAGTAGAAGCTCAATTACCAAAGTGATGGTGGAACCGCCACCTTGCACCTTACGATGAAGGCCATTGAAGATACAAGTTTCAGTGATGCTCTGGACAAAAGGATCATGTACCTACACAAACTGAACGAGGACGGATTGGAGGTTGCTGATAGGATATCTGTTCACCAGCAGAAGGTAAAAGCTCTGTTTGACAAGAAAGCTAGGTTCAGAGAGTTCCAAGTTGGAGATACCGTGCTGTTATGGGACAAAAGACATGAACCTCGTGGCAGCCATGGAAAATTTGATTCCCTGTGGCTCGGACCATTCAAGATAAGACACTTTGCTGGTAAGAACTCTTTCTATCTTGATTACATGGATGGTTCTCCCCTCCCACTTCCTTATAGTGGGCAGTATTTGAAGTTGTTCAAGTCATAGGTGACTAGGAGTCCCTTTGTATATTCTCAGTAGAGTGTTTTTGCTTTTCTCGCTTTGGCGTGTTTCCCTTTTGTTGTTGTGTGTGTTGCCCTCTCTCGTATTGGTTTGTTTTTGACTCCGTTTCCCAATGGATAAGGCACCGGTCCTTTCACCGAGTTATCTAAGTTCTTGCCTTGTCTCATTCCATGAATTTATACCAAGTCATCCCTGAAGGAGCCAAATTGTTGTCCACTCAAAATTCCCGCTCTGATAAGAGTAAAATTTTCAAAATTTTGAGTTTAAGGGTTTTTCTCCGAGGTGCCTAAGTCGTGAAATTGAAAAAATCTATGTTTTGGGTCATTTTGTGTGATTTTCGGGCCTGTCGGAACTTTTTGTCCCAACTGTCCCAAGTACGAAAGTGTCTTCTGTTCTCCGATCAGCCGAAACCTCCGAATTTGTCCCATTTTCGGGCCTGTCGGAAGTTTTTGTCCCAAGTGTCCCAAAGCCAAAAATGCAAACTGTTCCATTTCGGCTGAATCATCCTTCCCGCGTACTTCGCACTTTCTTGTCCTGAATGTCCCAAGTCAAAAGTGCGAGTCGTTCCATTTTCGCCCGAACCGCCCGAACCGCGTACTCCGGAACTTTTCGTCCCAAATGTCCCAAGTCCAAACGGACTGTTGTTCCATTTTCTACCGATTCACCCGATCTTGTCCCAACCGTCCCGAGTTCCAAATTTCTCTCTATTCCATTTTCGCCGGTTCGCCTTGACCGTGTCCTTCGCAAATTTTGTCCCAATTGCCCCATTTTAAAAGTGCGAGCTTTCCCAACTTCGCCAAGCCGGTCGAGTCGCGTGATTTCGAACTTTTTGTCCCGAATGTCCCAAGTCCAAACGGGCCCTTTGTTCCAATTTCGACCAAACACCCGAATCGCATACTTCGCACATTTTCGTCCCATTTGTCCCAAATGCATTTGTGCGTCTTCTCCTGTTTCGCCCAAACCGGGAGCCGCGTGTTTTGCGCATTCGCATCTCACATGTCCCGAGTGAACCTAATGCAATTCATACTTAGTTTTTTCTGCTCGACCGAATATGCTAAAATATGAATTTAAGTTGCGGCTCGATCAAAAGATCAAATTTCAAGAAGCGATTCTGAAGGGCCGAAGTTCAAGACGCCGGTTACATCGGTTTTCAAATATATTCGTTGTCATCCTCAAGACGAAACATCCGGTGTGTCCTCGTGGCAAAAATATGGTTTGAGACGTGGAAGAAAACTCAGCGGCGGTTTCAAGACAATGGGTCCCTCCCAATAACCGGCCACCTGTCTCCTTCTCCTTTCTTTCCTCTTCTTCCCATTCTTTTCGTATTCTTTGTAATTAGTTAAGGTATTGCAACTAGCGGTCCTTAACTATTCTTTAGTTAAAAGAAACGGTTATTCTGAAGAGTAATGACTTATAAGCTATATAATGGCCTTTCCACGCCATTTTAAATGAGGAAGAACTTGGATATTTGCTGAAAGTGTAAATAGATCTTAAAGAAATCAATACAAAAGGGCTTTCCATTCTTTGTCTATCTAATTCTTGTTATCTCTGTGTTGTCCTTTAATATCGTGAAGATCATTTTGTTCCTAACTCGTTTAGTCTCTCTGATTGCATACTGTTCAGTTTTGCAAATACAGTGATCTTGTACAACCAAGAAGGAACTTTGTGTCCTTGATTAACAAATCTGAAGAAGGTTATTTATAGAACTTTGTGTCTTTAAATTTAATCTCATTCAACCAACGCAAATGATCTTGTCTTAAATTCTTTGAAGCTTCGCATACACGAAGAATTATTCTGCTATCTATAATTCTGAATGTTGCTATTCTGCTCATCTTCTTATTCCCTTTCCTCAGTCCTTGTGTAACTGATGATCCTTGTGGAAAACACTTTCGTAATATCCAAGTTTAACCATAAAACAATGTTCTGTACATTTGTAAATAAGTTCGTTTCTGAATAAGGGAACCTCTCCCATTAAAGAGGAGGGACTTTTTGTCCCCTGACTGTTGCTCTTCTAAAAAGTCCTATTTGAAAACCAACACCTTCCCAATCGGGTTTTCCTCCTCTCGGAGGTTTTCCAGATAAAATTGTTGGTGTATGATTGTATATTCTTTCCTTTTCTACAAATTGTTGATTCTAAGCACAAGTATAATTCATTCACTAGCTATCTCTGTTATTTTCTAATAGAAAGTAGAACAACAACGATTAATTGTGATTCTATGAATAATTCCAAAGTTGAAGAGTTTACATATCATTTTGGTATCATAGCTAACAATTATCCAAGACTGTGGTATTCGTTCTTGGATTTCTATGATAGTGACGAGATCTAAAGGTGAAGAGGCTTTACCTTGCGATCCAGAAATTTCTACAAAGAAGTGAAACAGAGAATTCGTGAACAAATGGAGGAAGATAACTAGGCAAGAAGATCTTGTTGATTTATAGAAGACAACTTCACAAACAAGACTCCATGGACTCAAAGTGGTTAGGGATTAGCTAAAAATTTTGGCATAGGAAGGAGCCACCACGAGGAAAGTTATGGGGAAGAGCATGAAGAAGAGACTTTTAACACAAGAGAAAAGGTAAAATCTGATCATACTCCTTTTAAAGTTGAAACAAAAGTTGACATTAAAACCTTTCAAGGACAAGTAGATGTAGAGTTGCTTGATAAATGGTTAAAACAGTTAGAATTTTAATTCAAAGTGTCCATAATGTCACCGATGCATAGAGGATCACCTTTTCACATCTCAAGATGGAGGGACATGCTCTGGTTTTGTGGGAAACCCATCTAGCCACTTTTGAAAAGAAGAAGCATCCTATTGTGAAATATTGGCAAGAATTTAAAGAATTACTTAGAGCTAAATTCTATCCTATTGGCCATAAGACTGACCAAATGATTAAATGGAAGTATTTTAGACAAGGCAATGGTCAAAGTGTGCAGGACTATACTATGGAGTTTCGAGAGGTAATCCATGTTGCTTAACATGGACTTGGAGGATGAGGATATTCTGACCAAGTACTTGAGAGGACTTCACACTCACCTTCGAAGAAAAGTCATCTCCACAAATCCCAAAGATCCCAATGAAGAACACGTACATGTGTACTACATAGATGATGAAAAGAAGCAAGGAGAAGCAGAGCCAAGGGTAAAGAAGTCAACAAATCAGCGAAAGAAAGAGTTTGGGGAAACAAGTAACAAGGGTAAGTTGAAAGGGAAAGGTAAACAAGATGCCACTACTTTGAATACTTGTAAAGATCCCAAGAATTTTTGCAAGAATTGTGATATTAATGGTCATACTTGACACTACACTACATGTTGGAAGTTACATCACGATTTGCATCTCGAAGAATCAAACCAAGGACTCAAAGAAGTCCATGATAGCTATGAAAACATAAGGGGGGGTGGAAATCGAAGATGACTCTGATGTAGATGAGAGGCTTGGATGCACGGCCACCAATATGGACATCTAGGAAGAGGAGATGAGTAGAATATTCTAGATCAAAATCTAGAGCAAGAGAACTAAGGTAAATGCTTTGGTTAATATCAGCTCTCATTCTAACTTGATTTCTGAAGTAGTTGTAAAGAATCTTGGTCTTGACACTTACAAGCATCCACACCCTTATCCTTTGGGTTGGGTGAAGAAGGGTGTTGAAACTTAGGTTACAAGAAGATGTAAGGTCAATTTTGGGATAAATTCCCAATATATTGATGTTTTTGAAGCTGACGTTATTACACTTGATGCTTTTGATGTTGTATTCGAGAGTCCTTACTCATATGTTAGGGATGATATATAGGGAAAACTAATATATATGGGTCAAGGATGGGATCAACTACAACATCTAGGCACACCAATGTAAGACACAGGTTACTATGGTAAGTGCTAACCAAGAAAAACAACTTATTTAAGAAAATCATAATCAGTTTTGTTTACTTTTATTGAAGGATAAACAAGATGGGGTAAAATCAGAGAGATTTCTAACCAGGGAAAGCATGATTTGGATAGTATTATTCAGTTTTTTTAGAAAGTATTTTAGGCTCCTAACGGTTACCACCAAAATGGGAAGTAGAGCATGAGATTCAGCTATTTCCGTAATCCCATCTATTGAACATTGGGTTGTATAGGAAATCTTTGCTGGATAGTACTGAAGTAAAGAAACAACTCCAAGATCTCATAGACCAAGGGGTGATACATCCGAGAACCTCACCATGCATTTCACCTATCATTATGGTTCTAAAGAAGGATGGTTCTTGGAGAATGTGCATCGAATCTCTTTGCTTTGAACAAGATCACCATAAAGAATAGATATCTCGCTTCCCCACATAGATGATCTCTTGGACCAGCTTCAAAGATGCCATATTTTTCACGAAGTTTAATCTCAATTCAGCTTATCACCAAGTCAAAATGAAGCAGGAGGATATATGGAAGATTTACTTCAAGACAAAACAAGGTTTGTATGAGTGGTTAGTACTTCCTTTTGGGTTATGAAATGCACCCACTACATTTATGAGATTGATGAATAATGTATTGCGGATTTCATAGATTCATGTTTCATTGTATATCTAAACGATATCTTTATTTTTAGTGCCATGTGGGAAGAACGTCTAACTCATTTGCAGAAAGTCTTACAAGTTCTCAGGAGAAACAATTACTTTATAATATGAATAAATGTGAATTTTCCAAACAACTACTTGTCTATCTTTGGCATGTGGTTGGAGGATGAGAGCTACAAGTGGATCTAAAGAATGTGGAAACTATCACGATTGGCCAACATCAAAAGGCACCACAAAAACTAGGATTTTTGTGGGAGCAGTACAATACATGCAAAAGTTCATTCCGGGCTTCTCCGTGATCATAGCACCTCTACACATAGTGGCTACAAAGAGTAAGGGTTTTGACTGGGGTAAGGAACAAGAAAAATCCTTTGAGTTATTGAAATACAAGATTAGTCATGCTCCAGTACTTTCTCTTCCTAATTTGCAGTAGCCTTTTGAAGTAGAGATAGATGCCAATGATTACATCATGGGCGTAGTGTTGCTTCAAGGAGGTAAACCCGTATGTTATCATTCTAAAATGTTCACTTCAGCAGTTAAAGGATATTCAATATATGATAAGTAAATGTATGCACTAGTTCAAGTAATTAAAAAATGGAAGCATTATTTTTTGGGTAAAGAAACTATTGTGCACACTGACCACAAACCTCTCTAGTATTTGCAAGCACGGTCTAAATTACAGCAGGCAAGGCACTACAAATAGATGGGGTTCCTTCAGTAGTTACATATGGTGATTAAATACAAGAAGGGTAGTACAAAATTGGTGGCGGACACTGTTGTCTAGGCCACCCACACGTAAGAAGTTTTTTTGTTTGGCCACTATCTCTCGATTGAGCCCTTCATGAAGGAAGCATATGGAGAGCCATATGCCTAGGACAAAGACTTTGCAGGTGAAATTTCAGCAGCTTATAGTCCCAAGGGGTTGAAAGGATAGGGATTGAAGATTGTTATCTTAAAGACATGTTGCTCTACCGATGGGGGAAGATTTGTGTGCCAAAAGAAGAGAGTGAATTATTTTAATGAAGGAAGCACATACCTCAAAAGTAGTGGGACATTTCAGTGTTGGTAAGACCCTATCCCACTTGCAAAGGTACATGTATTGACCCAATATGCAAGAAGAAGTATCAAAATTTATATGTGGATGTAAACTTTGTTGTACTAGCAAGCCTAAGACTAGGAAGGTTTGTATATGCCTTTGTTAGTACCTACTCATCTGTGGGAGGACATTTCTATGGATTTTGTAGGAGGATTACCTATGTCTAAACATGGCCATGACTATCTCTATGTTGTTGTTGATAGATTTAGTAAGATGTGTATTCTTATGGCATGTAAAAATATAGTAAAAGAACATGAGGCGTAATATCTTTTCTTTGCTAATGTATGGGTACATTTTGGTTTGCCAAAGTCTATTGTTTCTGACAGGATTCTAGGTTCTTGGGGAAATTTTGGACTAATTTGTGGGACAAGATGGATACCAGGTTACAGAGGAGCATAACTTTCCATCCACAGACAAATGGACAAACAGAGGTGGTAAATAGGACTTTGGTACAGTTGATCAGAGGGTATAACAAAAAATACCTAAGGACTTGGGATGAGTCCTTAGCCTACATTTAGCATTCCTATAACTGGGAAGTACACACATCCACTATGAAGTCACCGTTTGAAGCATGCTTGGGATATCTACCTAAAAATTTTCTAGACATAGCAGTTGGACAACAGGGTGAGAAAGATACATGAGACACAGAGGTGACTAGAGAAAATAAATTCATTGAGAGGATCCAGAAAATCCATCTCAAAGTCAAGGAATAGCTAGAGAAATCTTAGGCCAAGTACAAATCTAGGCATGATCATCATAGAAGGGAACATAAGCTTCATGTTGGAGATAGAGTTTGGCTTTACTTGAGCAAGGATAGACAACAAGGTCAAGCACGGAAGCTCAAGCCACTATGATATGGACCCTTCACCATATTGGATCAGGTTGGAGAAAATTATTTTTGACTTGATTTACCATCATTCATGAGGATGTACTCTATATTAAACTACGAGAAATTGTACCTATATGAGCCATCCATGCTAGATGAAGATGAAGAACTATAGTTGCAACCTTCCATTGAGGATTACATCTTGGAATCACAAGGCGAATTGGAGGAGGATGTATTACTACAAAGCAAAGGTCGAGAGAGACTAGGATAGGTCCATAGGAGTCTTGACAGATTAGACTGAAAGAAAAGACACCAAGGTAGGAACAATGGTACTCAAAGGAGTAAGTGAGGGAATTATTTCTTCATCTACTCCCCCACTAAGCTTTTGTGCGACCAAAATATTCATAAGTAGTGGATGTGTGATCCATAGGGATCCAAAATGACTCTACTTTATCAAATCAGCCAACATGAAGAAGAAAAAATGATACAAAAAGGTTATATTTGATTAGTGAAAGGATCGCCACCCCACCAGGGGTGGAGGTCTTGGGACCACCGGTCTACATTGGGCAAAGGGTCCCGGATCTTGCAAACAAAAAAAAAAATATGACGTGAATAAATTCCCATAATTTCAAAGGGTGTCCATGTCTCTTCTTCTGCATGACTTTTCCCATTCTCCAATGCACGAGAGAACATGAGAAAGACTATAAATGCATGTTATGGAAGAGAAAAAAGGCATCAAAGAATGAAGAAAGTGAGTAAGAAGCTCTTAGTGTTGGAATTGTGATTTATAGAATCAAGGAGTAATTGAAACAGAGCAAGCAAGTAACTGGGAGTAAGTGTGAGATATTATCTACTTCTCTTTCATACTTATTATAATTTGTGTACTTATTATTGAATTGGCCAATAAAAGTGGGAAGAAAGAGCAATTTCCCTTCCCAACTAGTTTTTCCTCCTCTAGAGGTTTTCCAGATAAAATTATTGGTGTATGAATCTATATTCTTTCCTTTTTTGCAAATTGTTGATTCTAAGCACAAGTATAATTCATTCACTAGCTATCTCTATTATTTTCTAACAGAAAGTAGAATAAAGCAATGATTAATTGTGATTTTGTGGATAATTCCAAAGTTGTAGAGTTTACAAATCACCTGGTTTAGATTACAGAAATCCACACATATCCTTATCTCGCCATTCTTCTTTCACATTGGTATGATGTTTTCTACCCATGTGGAATGATGGATAGGGAAGATGATCCTTGGATTGAGCGTCATTATAACTTCTTATTTGATGGTGTCCACTATCTTTGGGTTGTATGGCCTATGTTTTTGCCTAAACAGCTTGGCATCTTTATTTAAGGGAATTAAATGGTGCATTCCCTTTAGTTGTAAGGAGTTAAGCTCATAATAAGAATATGTCCATACATATGAGTACTTCTTCATCAACGAAAAAAATCTTCTTTTTTATTTGGGTGAACAATACTTTTCGATGTTGATCATTCTTGGATTCTCTAGAGTCCCGATGTTTTCTTTTCAAAATTAGTGGGACCATGAGAGGATTGCTTCACCTTATCTTGAATGAATATATCTTGATTATCTAAGAGGTATTCTAGAGAAACTAATCCTTTAGGGATTTTATTCCCTTTTAGTTTGATCACCCCTTCTTCATCAATCCCTCTAATTCCTTCTTTGTCTTATTCATCTATTGCTTCCCTAAGTGTATTCTCACTTCCTTTGAAGAATATTCTATTTAAATTATCTATCTACTCTAGGAAATCTAGGAGTTGATTATCTTCATTGAATGTTTGCTAGTGGTTTACGTTATTTGGTACGCTTGGTCTAAAAACCATCTCCACAATCACCTTGTCTTTCCCAAAAGATGAATGTGGTATCACAATGGAAGATGAAACTCCAAGAGAATTGTCCCTTTCATTTTGTTATCATTGAATGGAATTTATGGAGAACACATTGAAATATTCAATACAATCCCATACTTTGTTTCTATAATGTCAAAGTCTTGGATTATTCACATGGTATTAATTTCGTACTTGCTTTACTATCACCTACACAAATCCGAGACACTTGAGTTTCTTTAAACCCATTGACTATGTAACATCCATCCCTAGGAGAAGAGCTTCGTATTCTACAAAGATTGTTAAAAATTTCAAATTAAAGCTTATATAAAAATGAGAAAGACTCACCTGAGGGTGAATTCAATACTATGTCGGCCCCGTACCTTGCATTTGAATGGATTCCATTGAAATATGTGGTCTAAAGTTGATCTTCCTCCTATTGAGTTAGGAAAGGTATATTTTCATCCTTTTTTGATGTGAGAAAATAATTTCCCATCCCACTATCTTGGAACAATATGTTAGCCCTTGGATCATCCGATTTTTCACTATGTACTTCATCTTGCATACAGTTCGAGCTTCTTAATTTCTCCCTTTAGCGGGATAGTCACAGATTTACCAATCCATTTTTATGTCACTTTCGTAATCCTTACAAAAAATCATTAATAGAATTCCAAAATAAGTTGGAATGTCGGCCACTAAAATAGTGAGGAACACTTTCTTCTTTGGGAAGTCTTCCATTGCTACTGTGCGTCTTTAATTCTACCTAATAATGGAAATTATTTAGAATTGATTGAATAACAAGAGTTACTTGTGTGGGCCAAGGTAAGACCTAGGGCATTTGCTACTTTGACATGCATGAAATTTTCAAGGCTCTAGAATCTATGATACCATTATTCAATTGGTTCCATTTGACCAAAAGGGATAGATAAGAAGGTTCATCTTTATTGGTCTTTGATGGACTGAGTGCCACCATGTTCTAATAAGGGGGTGTGGATGGTGTGGGTAGTATGCCTTTAGAGTCATAGTTTGTTGTTTTACCTCTACCACCATGGATGACATCAACAAACCTATTAAACTGGGTAGGGTGTGTTTGTAAATGTTAAATTTTTATGATTTGGAATTTGGTTTTACTCGTGTGTTCCACATAGTAAAATGGAGTTATAGTGAGTGGATTTTATTTACCAGAATGACATAAGATTTACATGGCAAGCGTATTGTTACCTTGGGAATTTTATTCTCCTTAATAGGTGAGGTAACAAGTTTAGAAGGAGGTGGGGTGGTAGGCTTTGTGGGTACCTTGGATGATTTTTCTAAAGTGGCATTTGGTGAAGGATTGTTCTTAGCAATTTTAGGACTAGGAGAAGAATTAGGGGAATTATTTGACGTCGTGACATGATTATTGCTAACTAGTGGTTCTCGGCTTCTCCTGGTGGAATCCATTTAATGTTGTAATAGTGATCCTCTGCTAATAATCTTGTTTTGTCATAATTCAAGTAGGAGAATCCTATTTCTTTTTCTTTGTTGAGGGTGTTGAAGATAAAGCTACTTTCTTTGACTCATGCATTCATGATAATCTTTTCACTTCATCATCATCATCATCCTCACTTACTTTGAGATAATCAACAAGGAAATTTTGAATTTAACCATCAACCTCTTTAACCCCAAGATAGTTCTCATCACCACCGCATCATCTTCTTCTTTAGGTTCCTCTATCTTCACTTCTTCCTCTCGGTTCATCAAAGTCACATGCAACGTTAACTAGTGTTGCTTCAAGGGAAAGACTACGAGGAGGTGGGATGATTCTCAACTAGTTTGGAGGGTTAGGATTTCTTGTATTATTCTATGTGGTGATTTAAGATAGTTATTTCTTCAAGGAAACCTTGTCATTAGCCATCTTCTGGATCATAAGATCAGTGAGGGATGAGCTTGATATTTTTCATTTTTGTTTTCCATTAGGACCTTTTACCTTTTTAGACAAGATCAAATCATCTTTAGTATCTATTGTATAATTTTTGCTTCTTTCAAATCCTAAGGTTGGGATCTTCTAAGGAAGAAACTCGACTTCTGGTGGTAGAGAACTTATGAAGAATCTTTTTAGATTGTTATTAAGAGGTACGACATCTTCAGGGATCCTTCTAATTATCCTATTATATTTGACTATAAAATATCTCATTGACTTGGAAGTATCCTTCTTAATTTGCACCAAATGAACCAATAGGTCATGAAATTCATCTCAGGGTTTTGAATTCGTGCCCAAAGTTTCTTCTTATGTCTTCCCAAAGAAGTGACAAACCTAGCGGGAAACTTGTAGAACCACTCGGTAGCCTTCTCTTTCTAAAATTCTATAGAGATTCTCACATATACATCCTTGTGTTCAACACATAATACACTGCAAGTGGCATTGCTACGTGCTCCTTAGGAGTTAAAAACCATCTCCTTTGAATTTTGTGAATTTATTCCTTGAACCTCTTGGTAGCTCATGGAGTGGTTGTTGAAGTGCAAGTGGGCCAATATTTCTACCCCATGGTACATTTGGTCTAAGTTCTTCTTTGTTGTCCACCATCCCATCTCTGAGTCTTTCTTTCAACCTTTCTAGGGTTGCGTCTCTTACATCTACTTCGGCTTGAGCTCTTTCAATCTCCTTAATATGAGATCTTATCTCCACTTTAGCTCTTGCTTCTCTTTCTTGATCTTCTTCTTTGATTTCCATGTCGGTGAAGTCTTCAAGGCTCTGTGATGTTTTGAAGCTCCATGTCCAATGGATTTAAAATTATTGGACTTCTGACGAGATTATTTGTTTGAAAGGAAGAATTTCTATTTCGATCAGCTCTTGTCTTCATTTAATTTATTTCAAAATAGGGTCAGCTTTTTCCTTGCCTTTTTTTCCGAGTGTACCTTTTATTTTCCAGCCTAAAAATTTATCCTCTTATCTAAGGTGCTTAAACCTACCTTTCTCTCTCTATTTTAGCACCATGTTCTTCTTCGAGGTCCAATACTCTTGTAGCAATGAAATACTAAGTGAATCTTTGTCGATTACGTCGATAGCCTCTCCTAAATTTAAAGCTATATCCTCTTGGATGTGGAATAGTAACTCGGGTCTTTCGAAAAGAGGAATACCCGGATGACCATGGTTTTGACACATAAGGATCATGTGGATTTTCAAATTCCAATATTTTTATTTTTGGATTTTTGGATTTAAATAGGTTGTATTTTGGGTGTAGATGCTATAAAATATACTCCACTATGGGCGCCAAAAATTGTTGGTGAGAAAATTTGTCAGGTGGAAAAAATTATGGGTTTCTTACCGACGCTCTAGGAATCAAAGTCCCTCTACTTGTACAATGCAACTCCTTGTGTATATGCACGATGAAATAGGATTTTCCCGGTGGCCTTTCGCTTAAAGATCCGATAGGAGCACTCCATTGACCCCGTGGTAAAGCTAATAATTTCTGCTAGAGAGGACTTTGTCGGAGAGCATGAAAGAGGAGTGAGAAAAAGAGAGAGGGGAACTAATGTTGTGGGTAGAATATCATATTCTTGCACACACTAGTTAGAAATTCCAACACACATATTTATGAGAAGAAAACAAAAATATTTGATTCTACCGGCTAGAGGAAACCATACATACAAAGATGTACACATTCATATGCCTTAGAAAATTGAAACTTCTTCCTTTATTATCATCTCAAAAAGTTGTACATAGCATGAGAATGGATGAAAATGGAGGGGAGAAGTGGAAGAATTAGATAACTCTTTTCTCTTTCATAAGAAAATTCTCTCTCATGAACTCAAAAATTGTAATTAGCCCCTTGAAAATGGGTAGCCATTACATTTTATAGGAAAAGAGGTGAATTTTCATATGCCCCCAATGAATCTTCATATTTCTTGATAACTTAAAAATTTTCATCTTCCTAGGAAAACATTAAGTCCCTTTTTATAACATAAAGGTGACTTATTACATTAGAAACTTAAGTTAATTTTAAATTACATTAGAGACATATGAAAAATTGCAACCCCAACCCGAAATTAGAACATAGAAGAGAGAAAATTGTGGGGAGGGTAAGAGAAGAGAGAGAGAGAGAGAAGAAAGGGAAGAATCATGTTGAAGAATAAGAAGATACTCCTATAACCCGATCTCACTTCCTAAGTGATCTCTATCCCACGCCACTTTGAAAATATCTCAACTCCTTGAAAGGATTTGCTAAAATGAGTTGAATAGATGCTACTTTGTCAACGTGATGGATATACACACAAATCATAGTTTCCATCCAACCATCATAAATGTTGTTGATGTCTCTGCACTTTTCAAACCAAGATGGATGCTTCTATGAAATGAGTATGATGGTGCCAACAAATTCTAGCTAGAGTCTCTAGAGTATCCTTATTGAAAGACAATGGATTCCCGACCTCTTTCTTGAAAATTTCTCAAATGGTCCAACCAAATTATCTATTGATGTTTTTTCCTCAATCGTACACACTCTGAGTATTTGAATTTGGTAATTGATGTTATCCTACAACTTGTATGCGTGTTCTTATTTTTCATCTAACTTTGTATGGCTCGATTGATCACATCGTACCTAGTCACTAGGACCCTTTCCTACACACGTGACAAGTCTTCTAAAGGAATATTAAAAATCATTTTATCAATCAACAGTGAGATCGAGTGTCACCCATTTCTATCACCAATGAATGAAGAGGGTCCCATGATCCTTTTCTTTTTCTAGGTCTTCTCTAATCATCTATGCCTTATTGGCGCTTTCATACATGTATGCAAATATTTTGACCGCCTCATGAAGAAATTTTTCCTTTCTCAAAAATTGTACCTATCCATTCATCCATTATCTTGTCCCTACACCATGAACTCTTGTGTCTTCTTGATGGATTCTGGATTGAAGCTACTTATGGGCACAACTTCCTTGATAGGGATTGTTGAAGCATTTGGATCCACTCGTTTTCATTCTGAAAGGTCTTCTAGGTATTTAATCCTTTTATTGTACTCTTCGTTCCTCACCACATGGTAAATGGAAGATTATTGGTACATGTGCAGATCTCCTTCATGGGTAGCCGGGCCTAGTGGAATTTTTCTCATCTCATAATCAACCAATGTCATTTCATCCACTAGCTTGATCACCTTGGTTGGGCCACCTCGATGTATTGTTCACATATTTCTCCACTATAGAAGCATGAGGCTATGTGAGAAATTTTTCTCTTCTTTCCCTTATCCAATGACATTATTGCTAACAATCAGGGATAGTGACATGTTGGACAATACATGTGTCTTGTGTAATTATATCCTTCATCCAAGGGAACATTTCATCATATTCAGGCTCTATGATTGGCATATTAATTGTTCCCTACTCAGGTGGAAGAGATATCTCTTGATAGGAGAGGTAGTAGTGTTAACAAGGGGTGAGAGATCATGTGGCTACTTAGGGATTAGGTCGTGAACTACATATTCTTTCTCAAATTGTGCTTATTTCACTAGATCTTCTTCTCTATTAGAGCTCTCTTAGGTGACTCCTCGTGAAAAGAATCCTCCAATTCTATAATTTTACATTTTGAGCTTGCCCTAGAGTGACCCAAACTCAAAGTAACCTCTAGAACCTTTGATGATGATTATTGTGAAGCTTGCTTCTAAGGTATGAGGAGAATTCTTGATCTAATGGCAATGGGATTCTTCTTTTTTAACCATTCACTCATTCTCTTAGATAACCTTGTTTATCCAATCCATGATGTCTCCTGACTCATGAAGATGTCAATTCACTTGAGGTAAAGGTGAAGCCTTCACAACCTTATACTCTAGATCATAAAGTTCATTTTCATCATCTTGTAGACCCTCTTCGTAGCATGAGAAGTGATACTTCCTCATTTCTCCTACTTTAATCCTCATATGGTCTCTCTCTCTCACATTGAAATCATCGACACAGTTGACCCAATAATATTCTTCTTGTGGAACATTGTACAACTCTGGAACATGAAAAGTGTATGGATCTTCCCACATGTCAAAGTTGGCCCTAGAACTGTATGAGTGTAGAGTCGGTATGTAAAATCCATCTCCAAGTGGGATGCATCATTTACCTTCTTAGATGTGAAAACTCGAGGGAGATGGGTAAAGAATGAGACAAAATCTTCTTCTTTCTTTTCCTTATTATGTTGTTCACCTATGAAAGATGATTGCTAGAGATCAAATAGCACTATTTGATCACTAAGATACGTGGGTAACCTTAGTGTGGGTTTATCGAAGTCGAGACTCAAATGTAGGAGAAGGTGGAAAATTGGATGAAATAGTGTAGCAACCATATCTTCTTATTAGAGATATTGCATGTGGTGACATTATGTATACAAATCACCCTCTATACTTTTGATAATGAACATTGTGAAGGCATTGTTCATGCGGGTGAAATGTCTTGAATTTATCTCTGCACTAATTGAGGGGGAATTCTCGAATGTCGGGACTTGAGAAGAGATGTTTTATGAGAGTGAATCCCTTGAATGGTCTAGGACTGGAAGAGATATACCAAGTAGGAGGTCATGTATAACTTCTTTATCATAAGAACTTGGAATAGTTAGTGATGCAAATTATCACATATTATCCGACCCCAATCTATCATTTGATCTCCTTCAGTCATTGTTAGAATAAAGAGCACCATCCAATCTTGAAAGTCTCTTATGATTACTTCTCCCATCACCCTATTAAGAAGGGTGATAGCATCCAAAATGCCTTGCAAAATTCACATCATGAGAAGTCGACATTTTGAAATGATTTCTCCTTGTCATCTCATCCTAATGTAATCCTAATGATACCCATTTTATTTGATTTGTTCATATTTTGTCATATATTGTTCAAGGTGGGAATTTACACTACTAACTCTAGGATTTATGATTTCCATGGTTATGTCATTATCTACCCAAATTATTTGTGTATCAGGTTCATAGTGATTTGAGCAGGCCAAGACCAACTCAATGCTTTGTACGGACACAGGATGTCCACCAACTGCGAATAGCCACTTGTGAACACTTTGTCTTCAATTTTCCCCTTTTGGTTAGACATCATGCATGACTTGAGATCATCAAGATCCATATAGGTGACATCATTATCACCTACTTTGCATAATATTTCAATGATATATCCTATGTCGACTTTACCCCTATGAATTTGAATTTCATTTTTCCTTAACACTTACTATATTTGGAAAGGGCACTTTACTATTTTTAGTAAGTGTCAAGATTTTTCTCTTTCTGGTCCTCCAATTGATGATGTTGACTTGAATGGTTACCCCTCTATGCACTCTCTTTTGTGAAAAATAATTTTTTAGAATGACTTACTATTAATAGTAAGTTCCTATAAGACAACTTACTATTTTTAGCAAGTAGTGATTTTTTCCCAAATGACCGCACCAATGAGATTTTCTTGTATTACTCCCCTACACACATTGTTCTTTTCCTATTTTTTTTCTTTGGGATGACTTAATAAAAATGGAAAGCACCCATATGGGAGACTTACTATTTTTAGTAAGTGATGATTTTTGCTACTTTTTTGAACTGACCAATCAATCTGACCTCATTTTCCTCCTTAGTGCACACCATCTTCTTCGCAATTTCTTTTGGTGATGACTTACCTAAAATAACAGCCACCTATGTAGGAAGGCTTACTATTTTTGGAAATTAGGTCTCTGGTGTTGGGTTCGCGATGAAAAAAAAAAATTATATGGGTTTTTTTCCCAATAGCGCTCCTCTGAAATTTTAGCTTCACCCGATCGCCAATTTGAGAGATTTTAAAATCAAAATTTTTCTGCGGGAAACTTGAGGTTTCTCTGCTAGACAAAAAACCAGTTCACACATGTAAACAATTATATGGGAATGTTTAGGCACCTAGAAATAATGAGGAATGCAAAAATGGTATCGATTTCATTCAATAGTTTGTAAGATATGAATATTTCTTCTTCTCGGTGACTTCAGGTTTTTAGGCAAAAAATCTTTGTTTTTCCTCCATTTGAATCCATTCTTCTTGTTGTTTTTGTGTTTTCAGATCATGGAGGGTTATTTGAATGCAAAAATGGAAGATTTGGATTATGGAGAAAAATTTCCACCATTCGGCAGTGTATGGAGGTGTGGGGGAAAAACTTCAAAAAATGGCTAACTCTTGCATTATTTATATTTGAAATGGAAGGGGGAAGGATGGGGCACATTTTTCTATACCTTTCATCCCTTTCCAAATGGTGCAAATGGGACATGAAAATGTGCCTCATTTTGGGCATGTCATTTGTCATGTTTTCATTCATGAGAAAATTGGGAGAGGGGGTTAAACTAGAGCACTTTGGAGCTGATTTGAGGTCACATGAGGTATCGGGGGCTTGGTAGGGATGGGGCAAAATTTTTATGTCCCTTTCATACCTTTTAAAAATGGTGCAAAAGAGGACATGATTTTTTTGTAATTATGGGAGTGCCATGTGTCAAGTATGTGTGTGTAGGTAGGTACACAAGTCAAACTGGTCAACGGGGGCTTAGTTGAGTGTTGGTAGGTCATATGGATGACCGGAGGATTCTTAGGGATTGTGTACATTTTTATGTCCCCTTTGAAAAGGTGAAAATTGCACATGAAAATGCACCTTCACAATAGCCTACCATGTGTCCCCTTAAAATATTGACTAAGTGTTGGAAAGCATACCTTGGGAGCCAACTTTGAAGATGATATCTCGAGCTCTGGATGAATTTTTGGGTGAAATTTTATTGATTCCACCTCATAAAAAATAATAATAATGGTGATATGAATTAAATGTAAAATTCTTACTAAAACAACTCCAAATGGCTCCTTATTTCTCAGGATCATTTGTTGTGCACCAAAAAAGTGAGTTGCCTAGAAAAGTGCACGAGGTTTCAAGATGTCCCTTCTTTTCCACCATGTAGAGAATTTAAAATTATTTCCATAGGTACATTTTTTTGGATTTCAAATCATTATGGATCTCCCATAATCTCTCTTTGAATTTTAGGTCCTCTTTCACGGTGCATGCTCCTTCACTCCCAAAAACCCACTTCTAGTGAATCAACTCCAAAACCATTTTTTCCTAGAATATTCCAAAATCAATTATCTACTGTTCCTAGCACTTGAATATTCCTCCATTATGAGTTTATTTCTTTTGAGCCACTATGGGGATGGTGCACTAGTCTTAGGAAGGTTGATGGTAGCTCTTCCCAAAATTGTTTGGATGTTTGACTGTTCCAAAAGATCCTAAATCACCTAGGGGGACCGATGAAAATTGCTTGGGGATCAGCTGATAGGATAGGATATGTGCTTAGGATGGATTGACACTGGGGTTTCTTGCGCAAGTATGGATTTAAAATTGTCAACACTATGGTATGTTTTCCTATTTTCTAGTGAATTTTTCCTTTGCAAAAAACACAGGACAATAGAAGGTAAGTATGACAATGATTTTTGTAAGAAATCATCCACTGTATGATTTTATTAGTTGAAATTTCCTTTTATATCATAGTTTAGATGCTCTATCTTAGTAATTAAATGGAGTAATGGTGATATTCTATTGTCACTTATGATTGATTGGCCTCTATCTTAAGAAGAAAATATTATATGAGTGATGAAGCACTAGTTTTGATGGCTAAGAGAGGAAATTTGGACTTTTCTATGACTATAAATGACCATCTTGCTCCAAAACTACATCCTAGAGGCATGTAGGTGATGATAAAGTATGGAGGAAGTCATTCTTGAAGGTTACATGGTGCTTTGATTGCTATTAAAGGTTTAATAAGTTAGTATGATAGTGGAGAAGTGCTAGAGTAGGCTTATTAGTCTTGCTTGGATCAATCAAAGACTTCAATAGGTTTGATATGATGTTACAAAGTGTTGTATAAAAACTAAAATATGGTGTCTCGAACTATAAGAGGTTTATCAAATAGGGGAGCATGTTTTGGTCCTTGTATTATGTATTCAAAGTGTATGGAAAGCATTGAATGGCAAGGTAAAGCATGATCTCAAGTATGATGGTTTGTAAATTGATTAGTTGGTAAAGATGATATTTCCAATATTGCAAGAAGAGAAAATTGATATCCTACAAGTTTGTACATAGTGATCAAGACAATGGAACCAAGAGTTGCACTTCTAAAAGGTTCTATAAATGACTATAAGCTATGTAAGGTATGATATGATTATCTACTCCAAGGTCAAAAATATAGTAATCATATTTGTATTATCTCATCTAAATATGATTGCAAGGACTGAGAAAATGCTTTAGGACTGTGTCAAAGAGGTTGTGTTTTCTCTAAGGCATGGTAACAAGGCAAGTAGGAACATTTTGTGTCTCTCTACTAGATTTGGATGGCCCAATCCTAGGGGGTGTTGAGGAGGTGTGTCATTGCATGCTTGTGATTCTAGAGCAAGTCAAAGTTAGTTCTAAATGCACTAAAGGCTCAATTTAGGGATTTCAGTCCTCAAGTGATATAAAGAGAAAGATTTATTATAAACAAGTCAAATATGAGCCTTGAATAGATAAGATATGAAAATCAAGAGGTGAGTTTGAATATACTAACCTATAAGCCATCCCTATGAGAATATTTATGATTTTAGTACATTCTTGCAAGGTTTGCTACAATTTTTCCAAGATGAAGAAGGTCAAAACATGGTATAAGGAGATGAAAACATGTTCTTGAGCCAAAACAAGGAGGTTGTGTGATGCTTGCACCCAAGAGAGAGGTTATAAATATGTTTTAATAATTTTATCATCATTTTTGGCATGAATGGGTGTTGTGTATGACTTTTCCTAGGGGAGTACAGGTGTCTATGCTTTGAAAGTGGCCAAAATCAGATTTTTGAGAGAAATGAAAAGTTTGTGAGCTAGAATGAAGACTTTTGTTGATGTTTCTAACCAAAAGATGATACTATGAAGCTAATAAATGTGAAGAACATGTAGGTACATGTATGATTTTTCATTAATGTAAAAAGGGGGAGAAGTTCAAGAGGTTTTCCATCAATGAAAAAGGGGGAGATTGTTGGCATGTTGTGTTTTAGGTGTTTTCATTGATGTAAAATCCCATTAATTAAAAATAGGATTATGGAATGGAGTAATATGATGCTTAGTATGATTGTGACATGGATATTCGAGAGGTTGACATGATGGCATGAGTGGTTCGAGTGAGAATGACATGTTCTAAGTAAGCCTAGTTAGTTGGCATAGATAGCCTAGGTGATGGTACATGATGATTGGAGCTTCTTGGTGGCTTGAGAATAATGTTTTAAGCATGGAGAGAATTTTAAAATATTTTCTAGGCACTCACATGAGTTTCGGGATGCGAGACACAAGTTGGAGACCAAGATTCAGTGCTCATCTAGACTAGGTCTAGGTGCTTGGAGGTATGAGGTTGAGTTGTGGATCTATGTGATCTCATGGATGCATGTAGGAAGTTTTTTCATAATTTACTAATGATTTTAGGGTCTTTTGGATAGTTTATATTATGAGTTACAACATCATTTTAGTTTACCCGAGCCTAAACCATGCAAAATCCCAAGGGTTAGTCATGCAAATGAGATAGGATAAGAATATGGAGAACTATTTGATACATGATGATTATTATATGATTAAACTAGGTTTCATATAGGTGTGTGAAAAATTTTGAGTCATTATGACGAGTATTTTCAAGATAAGTCGATTTTAGTGAAACATGGTTAAGAAGAAGGTCGTTACCAACTCGAATTGCACCTTCTGATGCTCACCCTAAATTGTGTACTTTTCATGGGAAATTTTGGATTTCAGGTATGTTTATAAATTTATTTTATAAGTTTTCACAAAATATAATGAGATAATTTCATCATCACAATTTTTATGAACGAATGGTAAGAAGGTAAACAACATTTTGTGTGCTTGAAACCCTAACTAGAAAGTAGTATGAGATATTTGTTTCTTAAGTTCCTGGAATGGATTTATAGTGATATTATGATGATATTATGGTGTAGAGAACTCATCCAGGTTTCCATAAAGGTATTATAGAGCATGTGGTGATGAGTAGACCCCACTCAAACAAGTCTCGTTCAAGAAGTTCAATTTGAGACAAGGTTGTCCAAAGGAGTTGAAAAATAAATGGATATTTATTTTAGTATGTGATTTTTATTGATTTACATTATGGTTTCAAGTAATGAGGAAGATTCTAAACACAAAAGTGTACCCTATTTGCGAAGACTAGTCAAAAGGCGCTTTTGGGGTAGTTTCGTGAAGTTTGTAGAGACGGGCTTAGTTGAAGGTCTTCTACTTGGAGTTGGAAGAAGTTACAATATGTTTTGGAAAGAGGATTCAAATATATTTCCAATGGTATAGGTTTTATATCATGATTATGGTATTTGATAGGTCATCCTGGTTAGTTTGTCGAGAAGAAGGTTTCTTGGTTTTTAGGATAGGATTGCTCAAACTGAAAGAATAAAGTGAATGAAGCATGAGATGGATTATTTGATGCTTTATATCACCCGGAAAGTGACAAGGGATAAATTTTGTTCGTATTAAAGGAATTTGGAGGTCTTGTAAGTGACAGAAATGGTGAAAAATAGTTGAGTTTGCAAAATTAGTGTCTGGGCAACATGATTTAGAGAAGAGGAAAATTGTTGTGGTTTGAACAAGTGGATGTTTCAATAGTTATAACATGCATGGATGTTATTTAAACATAATTATGTTTCCATATAGTGGCTACATGACACATTTTAGTTGTTTTGGAGGGTGCTTGATGCCCAAAGGTGAAGACATGGTGGTAGAAACAACTGTTTGGTGAAGGAAATGAGCCTTTTGGCTTGTATTATGAATTATTTTATTGGTCCAAGAAACTATTTGACCATGGATGATTCTTATATGTTGTATTACACATTTGTGGTGATTTTGGGAGCTTAAATAATCATGGTTTGGCATTTATGGTTTTAGCTCATCCTAGTGATGGGGTTTTGAGCCTATTTTGTGCAAGATGAGTGGTTTTGGACGTGATGTGACATATATTGGTCATATGTGAATGTTTTAATGATTCATTTGGAATGTTTTTAAGTTGATTTTTTCTCAAAAAGGAGGGATTCCTACTTTGTGTGTTTTTGAATCAAGAGAAGGGTATAAAGTGCATATTTGAATTCAAATTTGCACTAGTTGAGCAAGAGGGAAAAATTATGACCTATGTGAGATTGTTTTATAGGTACCAAGGCATGTTTTGAGATATTAGAGAGTGAATTACAGGTTGAATAATTTTTGTAAGAGCGTGTGCAAGGGTTTGAAGCAAAGAGAAGTGAAAGATAAAGCAAGTTTGAGAAGGTAGGGTTTGTATAAGGGTTTCAAGGTGAGCGGGTTGAATAGGTGATCTAAATCAGTTGTGTCAAAAATAATACATCATAGATATTCTTAAAATTTTGTTGAGTGGGTGCTTGATCATCTTGGGGTTGTAACCTCCTTGTGGAGTTAGGCGCTTCACAAAAACTAGGGGTTGGTGCTCCTTATAGGTCGATGCTCTACTAAACTAGGGGTTGGTGCTCCTTATGAAGTTTGGGCTTTACTAAAAAAATTTTATTTGAGTAATATAATCAGAATTTTTAGTGGGTTTTCTTCCCCTTGAGGTTTTCCCAGTTACATCTTGTGTTATGATGTTCTTTCTCTTGTTCATGGTGTATTGAATGTATGTCATATGATGTTATGCACACTCTAATGGATGGTTAATTGATTAATGGTTTAACTGAAAAATATGAAATTGAAATTAATTTTGTAATGACTTATTCACCACCCCCTTCTCAGTCCATTTTGATCCCAATATAATGGTCATAGACCTCATTGTGGTAATTGAGAACTCTATGTACCTTTAAGTCAAATAACCCTAAATTTACTTAATAAATGTGATGGAAGGCATCATCATAGGCTTGGATTGACTTATCACGTACTTGGCACAATTATTTCTAGTGAATGTAGTGGTCTTCATAAATACATTTAGGGTAGTATTCTTACTAGAATGATTTTAGGATGAATCCCAGGTTGGTTCATATTTTCCTTCTCGTATGGTCTTCCTCCCACAAAGTATGAGCTTTCCACAACCTATTAACTTGGTGAAGAGAATTTTAGAGGCACAATATTTATTTTATCTAACTAGTTATATAGTATATCTACCTTAATTTTATATTAAAATATAGGAAATTCTAGATTTACTTAAAACTCTCGAGAGAATCGACACTAAAAGATTTACCTTATGACGAGGTCATTGAGAATTCCTATTCGAGGAAGTTTGTAAAGTGTTTGAGTATGAATATTGTGGGGAACCTTAGTTTGTGGTTGATAACCTATGAATTATGTCTTATTGTGGGATTTTACGTGGTTTGATGAATCATGCATGATAATAGAGTTCTAATGCATATACATGGTGTCCAAAATATAATGTCTTTGTCTTTGGAATTTGTATGCCAATTAGAGACGAAGTTATGACTTTTGAATATAAAAACCATATCATGGAAAAATATTCTTTATATTTTGTGTGACATTTGTTGAGTGGGAATTTACTTCAAGAATACTATATCTCTTGCTTCCCACAAATACAATAAAAAGTGGGAATGAGTATACATAGCGATTACTATGCATGTATGGATTCCTAATGAGTACATTATTAATATTAATTAGAACTACATTACAAACTAAATATTCATTGAACTTGGATAAATAGAATATGAAAAGAAATATTGAAGAGTGATTTTTATACCATTTCCAAAGTGAAAGAACTATGTCACCCTAATTTGTAATGTTTCGAAAGAGGCATTGTTGGAAGATTCAATCACTTGAAATTTTCTTCAAAGATATGTATTTTTTATGTTAATACAATTTATTAGAAAATGTATTGGTTGCTCTTGAACCCATACTCTAAAAGGAATAAACATTATACTTTAACATCTTACACTATTAAGGTCACTTGTGTGGTGCTTAACAAAAATTTAATATCTATGTTGATGATTCTATCAAAGGTGTTATATCAAAAATATTGCATTTCTAAGGGAATGTAACAAAGAACTTTTGAGGATGGTCATCTATTTTGGATTGGTTATTACTTTAATGTTCCACCCACACCATATTTTACCTATCTTAGACTGTTGTGGATTCTTTTGTGAAGAAGGTGGTTTACTTTTTGCAAACAATGTCCTTCTTTCCCTTGATCTTAGACTCTTCCTTAAAGGTTTTCACATAGAAAAAGCAATCTGATATCATTTTCACTTTGCCAACTTTAGTTTGGACTTAATGAAAGGTCACAAACCTCATTGTGGTAATTGAGAAATCGATGCATATTTAAACTAAATGAGTGTAATTTTACTTCATAATTTTTAAGGAAGACAATATCATAGGCTTGGATTGACTTATCATGTAATTGGCACAATTATTTCCACTAATTGTATTGATCTTCATAAATATATTTATGATTGTATTCTTCCTATAAGGATTTTAGGAATGAATCTTAGTTAGTGCATATTTTCCATCTTTATGGTTTTCTTCCCATAAAGTATAAGCTTTCTACCACTTATTGACTTGGTGAAGAGATTTTTAGATGTAGGATATTGATTTTCTCTAGCTAGTAATCTAGTATATCTACATCAATTTTCCATTCAAATATAAAAATGTCTAGATTTACTTGAAACTTTGGGAGAATCAACCACCAAAATATTTACCTTATGACAAGATCATTTAGACTTCTGTTTGAGGAATTTTTGTAAAATATTTGAATATGAATCTCCTTTATTCTATGCCCACACTTTCAATATTTCATGTTTCATCATCTTGTATAGCTCTTCTTTTCTCTATTAACTGTTTAAAACAACATGGGAGATAGTTTGATGGGTCTTATGGTTTGACACCAATAGTTAGATACTATGACCTTGTTTTATGAGGTGTACAAGATGACAAATCACTCTAATACCATTGATATGGGTCCAAAGAGGTGACTTGACAGTGAAACTCTAGATGCGAATGTGGATGTGTTATATACTTATGTGGAAGATATTTAAAAATATCCAAAGAATCAAAAGAACTTGAGACAATAGAATTGGAACAATAAATTTGTTTAATTATTTATACATCATGTATATGGCATACTCTTAAGAAATATGTATAGTTCTCTATCTTCTTCTTTGATTATTAAGTATAACTACATTGTGTGTATGCGCACGTGTGTGCCTCTCTATGTGTGTGTGTGTGTGTGTGTGTGTGTGTGTGTGTGTGTGTGTGTGTGTGTGTGTGTGTGTGCGCGTGCGCGTGAATGTGCACGCATTCCCTCCGTATGTGTCTCGTACATGCTTATGTGTATGTGTGTAATTGTGTGTGCGCACGCACACTCACACACACACACACACACACACACACACACACACACACACACACACACACACACACACACACACACGCACACGCACACGCACACCCACACCCACACCCACACCCACACCCACACCCACACCCACACACACACACACAGAGATTGGTATTGTCATGTAGCATGTGTGATATGCAAAAAAATAATCTCACACATTGATAGCCTTGGAATGTAACACAAAATTTTAGTGAAATAATATCACCAATATAAAAAGTAGTTGAGAAAAATTAAGTCATATTAAGAATTTCAATATTTATTAAAGAATGGTAAGAAGGAAGTTCCGAGCTTAAAATCTTACTCTATATTAAAAGAGCGTACTTCCCTTAAAAAAATTGAGATAATAATCAACATGAGGATGAACCCTAATATACCGTACCTTTAAAAATGTGGTTGGAACGACTTTTTGTAGTTTTATAACTCATAATAGAAATATCAAAAATTAGATTCCTTCATTTTCATCAAGTTCAAATTAAAAAGAATAAACAAAATGTAAACACGTTGTTAATTCATTCATATATTTATAAACCTTCTCATTCTTCTATTATTATTTTATAAATCATTTTCGAGAAGACTAAATAATAAATTAGACGAATTTGATAGATACATTTTTATTTTTTGATTGAAAAGCATATCCATATAATAATGATGAAATGTACAATGCTAATCATACAAAATCGGGTGGAAAAGATCACACCCCAAATGTAGAGTAAAAGTAGCCATTAAAAGGCTATGAGTGGCACATATTACATAATCATATTAAGATAAGCTTATCAATCAAAAAAAAAGTCGGAGAAAAATTTGCAGAAACCAAGCCAGGCATGGAGCTAGGCGGCGGTGGCGAACATGGAGGTAGGAGGCGATTGTGGGGGGCTCTTCGACGGTCACCCCACCCACCAGGAGGGTTGGCGGGGTGTCGCAATGACACCCAACCGTCGCCTACGGTTTCTCCTCCTCAATTCCCCGGGGTCAGGGTGAGATGGCTAAGGAGAGCCGAGGAAACTTGGATTGGTCATGCCTGCCACCTAGAACCGCCACCGCCCAGCCGACCAAACACCCCTGCGGGAGGAGCCCAAGAAGGAGGTAGAGAAGGACCCCGCCGAGGAGGGGAGGTGCTCCGCCGCCCATGAGCCGGACCCCGATCAAAATTGTGCCGCCCACAGGAATGGGAGTGGTGACCTTGTGAATGGGAGCGGCGATGAGGAGAATCAGGGGAACATGACTGACAACGCAAGGGGGCGCTTCCCAGTGATCTAACAGGGTCTGCAGGTGTTCCACCTCAATGCGGACTTTCTCCACTTGAACTTGGATCTGAAGCGAGACATTGGAAATAACAAGTTTGTTAGAAATAATAAAAGTTCTATCCACTGTCTCTTTGTTAAAAATAGCTGAATTTCTAGTTTTCCAGATGTGATATAAAATAGTAGCCTAAAAGAATGCCAAATGTTGAAAAATTTTGCAGGAACAAAGGCCGAGTCCCCCAGCAGAACCATTTTCCACGTAAAGAACGTGGGCAGAAAAGGTTGAAAAAGGGTATGAATCTAGCGCCAAGCAGACTGAGCATGGGGCGTAACCAAAAAAGATGAAGAAGAGTCTCAATGTGGTTGTAGAAAGGGCAACGCAACGGAGGAGCTCCCATAAGAATGAGGCATTTTCCCACAGAAGCCCTTGGTGGAGAATACACCAAAGGAAGTGAGAAACTTTGGGCTCTATAGGAATGGCCCAGACAACCTGAAAGCATTGTTTCCAACCAAAATGGGTGGAATGCAAGCTCCAATGAGAATTGAGCTTATTGAGAGGGAGTTGCTTCTGAGCAAGAAGCTTGTAGCCCACTCGAGGTTTGTAATTTCTGAAGGGGGTGGCAGCGGGCCAATGCCAGTCAAACCACCATGGGCGTTGCGTATGAACACCAATTTTATGTAAATAATCACCAGGTATGAGCTCTTGTATTAGAGAAATGGCTTGTTTATCATTGTCATGAAGAGAAAATTTAGCTTTCAGGCTGATCCATGGAAGCCAATCCCTGGTGGTAGGATAGAAAAGGTCCTGAATAAACTTAACCCCTTTTCTGAAAAGATGCATACCCTTAAACTACACTGAAAGAGCAAGCGGTTTCTCCTGATGTTGAAAAACTGGGTTCCACCATAAGCTGAGAGAGTTGAGAGAGAGCCCATTTCAGAAACCATCACCCTACCAAAGCAGGTGGGGTTTGAGGAGCTCCCAAGCTTTCCAAATACTTTTAGCCACAAAATAACCACCAATTTTAATAGGAACAGGCAAAGCAATAAAGAATAGTAGTTCAAACCCTGTCATGCCTTCCGATTAAGAGGAGACCCTTGAGATATACAATGCCTGAGTAGAATTTTCCAAGATTCCTCACCTTCAAGGCTACGAAGAATCCATTTGGTGGTAAGAGCAACCCCTTGCAATTGTATGTTGATAAGGCCAAGACCGCCGGTGTTTTTGGGCATACAACAAACATCCCAAGCAACCCTGTGAAAACCATGGTTCCCCTCAGAGTTGGCCCAAAGAAATTCACGCAGAATTTTTTCCAACCAATGGTAAGCAGCCTTAGAAGGAGCCCAATAGGAGGAATAGTAGACATGAGTGGTAGCAAGAACCTTGGAACAAACTTGAAATTTTCCAGCAAGAGACAAATGCTTGGTGAGCCAAAAGGAGATTTTTTTTTCAACTCGTTGAATCACATAATCCCAAAGGTCAGCAGGGGAAGCCATGAAGGCAAAGGGGATGCCAAGAAATTTAAACTGAATGCCAGGTTCAATCCAGAGCCATTGAAATCCCTCTAACCAAGGAGGTTTGGGACCCACTGCCTGCCTGTAGCATTGAGTCTTTTTCCATTGAATGGCAGAACCCGAAGCAAGACAAAAGGTGTCAAGACATTGCATAGCATTAGAAATAGAAGCCTCAGACTCAGCCAGGGTGAGAAAAGAATCATCATGAAATGACCATTAATCAGCTGCTGAGGAGAAGAAGGCAGATGAATGCCTTGGACTAAACCAACATGAGTAGCTTTAGCAAGCAAATAGCTGAGACCTTCAACAACAATGACATAAAGAGAAGGAGCAAGAGGGAAACCTTGTCGATGGAAATGATGAAGAGAAAACCACTCAGATTGTTGACCATTGATAGTAATACAAGCACCAACATCTTGGAAGAGCATATTAATAGAGCGGATGAACCGAGGTCCGAAGCCAATAGCCTGCAACATGGCAAGAATGAAAGGCCACTCAACTCTGTCATAGGCTTTCTCAAAATCAATTTTGACAAACAGAGCCGGCTGAGAAGTCTAGCACGCATATTCCATGCCCTCCCAAACTGCAATAATGTTGTCCAAGATATATCTATTTTTAATAAAGCTAGTTTGTTCACTCCTGATGATCAAAGGTAATAGGTTTGTAAGCCTGTTAGCAAGAGCTTTGGCAATAATCTTGTATGAGACATTGAGCAGAGTGATTGGCTGCCAGTTGGTGATAAGTTCTGGATCACCAGTCTTAGGTATGAATTTGATGTTACCTTGGTTGATCAGAGCTCCCAGAGTGTTGGAGGACATAGCTTCCAGATAGACCTGGTAGAGATCCGGACCAACAGTGGGCCACAAAGCCTGGTAGAACTCACAGGGAAAACCATCAACCCCAGGGGCTTTATCAGAAGCCATCTGAAGAGTAGCTTCCTTCAAATCATCAAGCGTGAGAGGCCGATCACAGGCAACACGTTGACTTTCAGAAAGCTTACAGGGAACAACCTCAATACATTGGAGGAGAGCAGCATCACGAGCGGAGTAGCAGGCTGGGCAGCGAACACAACATGGTAGTGATGCACAAAATCTTGCAGAATGTCAGGTAAAAGGGTAAGCCTTTGATTACCTTCCTTGATTGCTTTGATTTTGGTAAGAGTTTGATTAGATTTAAGAGAAGCAAAAACTCTTTAGTAACTCTATCACCAATTCTGAGCCAGTGAAGTCTGGCTCAAACTTGAGCTCCTCTGGCCTTATAGTGCTCCTCAAGCTACAGTTTATGCTTCCAATGAGCAGCTTGCACTTGAATGTGGGTGTTAAAGGGAGACATATTAAGCTCTTGAATAGCTCTTGAGTATTCAATATGAGAGGCTTCATGAGCATTTTTCAAAAAAAAGTAGCCTGTTTCCCATAAAGTCAAGAAAAGCAGTGGTGCGAGTGATGGCATGAGACCACCAATCAATCCAGCCAATCCCATCAACCGGTCTTGGATCAAGATTCCAAATACGTCTGATGTAATCCAAAGTCTTAGGATGAGAAAGATGAGACGTATTCAAGTAGAACTGAGTGGATTTGGGCTTGGGACACTGAAAGTTCCATTGGAGCCCAAAGAAAATAGGCTTATGGTCAGAGACCAAAGCAGTATCCACTACCGAGACCGGGAGGCTGTGTGAAACATCAAAAGAGAACCATTGTTGTTCTGAAAGTAGAGCTCTGTCAAGGCGTTTATACACTCTGTCATTGCCAGCTCAAAAGTTAGACCATGTGAACCATGGAGTGGTAGAATTTGAGTGCTTGCAGTGGTTGGGATCAAATAAACACAACTTATTGTGTAAGTGAAACTAGGTTCACGCTCCCCAGCACACCAACGCATAGGAAGCCTACCCAATTTGTCTTCGGGAGATTCCACCATGTTGAAATCACCACAGAGAAGCCAGGTAGCAGAAGGCAAGTGATCAGCTAGCCACCGCCAAAAGGAAGAGCACTCCGAAGCATCATTGGAAGCATAAATGTTTGCCAGCCCAAGAATATGACCGTCAAAATAAAAAGGGTCCACACCACCCGATGGGTGGGGTCAGAGCCCCATGATATGATATTGGAGGTGAGGTCAGGACTTAAAAGAGTGACAACACCACCTCGACCATTATCATGCGCTGACATCTGGCAGAGAGAACCAGGCCAGATGGTACGCATAGCAGAAGAAAGATGGAAGCCAGTGATTTTGACTTCCTGTAAACACAAAACCTGAAACTTTTTAAAATACTTACAACTGTCTCTGACAAGATATCTCATGAGTCAGATTAGTGAGCCCCCTGACATTCCATGAGTAAACTATCATGGAGAACTATCAAGGTGCATGGTTTCCTCCTCGAGGCTTGATAATGCTCCAAAATGGTTAGAAAAAGTGACTTGCCATGTATTCCCATGCAAATAGTCTCCAAGCTCAAACTGCCAGTGAGGTCTCTGTGAAAACTCCTCATCAGAAGGAGGGGAGGGACTTCGTGAATGACGTAGGGCTGATTTTCTTTCTGTCAGAACAACCGAACCACGCCAAGATTGTTATCCATGAGGCTTGAGGGTTTGAAAATCGAGGGGTGTAAAAACAGCACCGATGGGTGGGAACTATGACAATAACAACTTACGAGTTTAGGAGATGGTAGATGAGGGTTTGGGAAGGGACGTAGTGGATGGCTTCACAGGAGCAGAAGTGGAGGCATTCACCGGTTTATAAGTGGCAGCTTGGGGTTTATTGCGAGCCGAAGGTTTACGGCCAGTGATGGTGGTCCATCCATCAGAAGGGGGGGTGTTGGATTTAGGGTCGGTCGGGGGCTTTTCAACAACAACCGGAGAGTTTTGTTGCATGAGGGGACAATCCTTGATCATATGATCGGTGGATTGGCACCAGAAGTAGGTGTTGGGTAGGTTAATATAAAGCACCTTCTGTGCAAAGTGTGTATCCCCCACCTGGATGTCGAGGGTATCCTTAAGGTCCTTTGAGAGATCAATTTCCACACACTCGTTTCTGGGGTCGAGCTGAGTAAAATTTGGGTTGTTCATGGCAGATGAGATGACCCAAGGGTTTGACAAGCTGGTCAATAAATCCCCATAGAGGCAATGACAGACCTAGAAATTCAATCCAAACAGAATCTTGAGTTTGGCTTGCTCGAGACTTGAAAGTCCCGAGTCCAGTGGGAGAATACCACAAGGGTGTTACGAATAAACCAGGGACCATGGTTGACAACAGCTTTGCAATGCTCAACATTAGCAAAGTGAAACAGAAAAAACCCTTGGTCATATTCTGAACTCCTCAACTTTGATGCCATGGGGTTGCCAATGGTTATGAATCCATTGACAGAGGATGCCTTCCGAGGGAACTCAGCCCACAAAGTAAGCAACAAGAGAAAAATATTCAAACCAGTTGCATGCTTTATCAAACACAGGTAAATCAAGCACAATATCAGGGGAAGGAGTATCAGAATCCTTACCTCATCGAATACCTTCGGAATGAATTTCCTTGCTCTTTTTCGGTGCCATTGTTGTCTAGAGCTCCTACGTTAAGACCAGCATCAATAGATGCATGGCCCAAGGAGGTGGTCATTATATAAACCGCCCAAGGGGTGGGGAGGTGATCAATACAAAATTAATGCAGATATTCCCACCTGGATCAGAAGATCGGCGGTGTGACGCTATGGCGGCATATGAAAAGCCGAGCATTCACTGCACAAAAATTGTAGAGCCTAAGAAAACCCTAGGATCCGCTATTGAATGATACATTTGAAAATGACATGAGGAACAAATTTGCTCAACCACATTACAAGTCTTCATTATCTTATCACTTAACAAAATCATCTTTGTGATAAGAATCTGTACTTTGTTTTATCGTAGATGTGGGCTTTTATTGTGATTTTTTGAATTTTTCTCCCATTTTGAGCTACATAACTGTGTAATTGCAAATAAAATTATTTTTTTCCTTTTCGATCATTACCGCTTTACCAAGGTTCACATATAAAATTAATTCTCCGTAGTAAGAGAAAAATTAGGCCAAACATCACCTTGTCATATAATAAAGGGAAAACAAATAATTGTGATTGAAAATTAGGTTATATGTAATGATAATGCGAGGGATTTTAGACTCCCTACAAGTTAAAGTTTGTTTTATCCATTAATCTCCTTACCAATCATCAATTTGGCATGGATGACATAGCTGAATTAGTGAAATATTAATTCCAACAAATTAAATAAATATAATTATAAAGGATCATTCAAAATGGAAAATTTCCTCCCCTCTCAAAATTAAAAAAAAAGAATGACTCTAGAAGTCTATTAACTATTCACTAAAATTTATACGCATTCCATAGGTTTTGATTATGTTAATTTCCTTGATAACTATTTTCTTCGTTCTCATAGTCAAATTGTATATTTTATATTATTTTTAATTTATTTTTATTCTTCTTAAATAGTCAACACTTTAATTATGTGAATAATAAAAATTCTAAGAGATATCAAGTGGGTGGCGAATAGGTTAAAAATCGATATAAAAAGATTGATGCCTTTGAATTTGAATTGAGGTATGTACGAAGGAAAAATGAGATAGAATTCCTAGTGTACTCTACTTCCCAAGGTCGTGCCGCAACACCCAAAGTGTGGAAGAAGAGATGGGTATGGGATAAATACAAGTGATAGATGTGGAATAGGTGGGGATGATTATGGGCCGAGATTTTTAAAGGCTCCGCTAAATTACAACGATAAATTTGCAAGTAATAAACTTACTCGTCAAGGGAAACAAAGGTTTGTCTGACTTCTGTGAGTGTGATACTACGATCAAGGATGATTGTTATACGCAACTCTCGATCTATATCCGCTAGACCGAATATGCTCCAGCCTGGTTGTGGGACTCGTGGAAACTGTTTGTTCATCTCTAAATATTCCTCTCCAAAGAGGGTCATGCGAGAATGAGAATGAAGGATGAAAAGAGAAAACTAAGGATTTGGGTATCTAACTCGGTTTATTTGGTTACCCTGCAAATTTCTCATCTTGCACATCTATGGTTCATTTTTTCTTAATGTATCAAGTCAGGCTAACAATCTGTGGAGGTAGAGGAGTAGATCGGAAACTAACACTCATAATCCTAAATCTATGTCTCTTTGGTATTTATAAATACCGGTGGGTTAATGATGAGTTCGATATCCTCCTACAAGGTTGGGCCGGACCGGAAAGGTCATGTGAGAGTGAAAACTCGTGAGAAAGTACAATGGAAGTTAGAAAACTAGCCAAAGAGTGGCCAGGGGACTATGACCCAGTAGTGTGAGCCATTAATGACTATGTTCGTAGCTTTGTTTTGGTTTCTTAAAATTATTTTAAGCTCCTATTTTAAATAAATAATCAAAAATAAATATAGTTTAAATAAAAGACCAACCGATTTACCATTTGTAATTAAGTATATCTCTTTTCACCATTAATTAAATAAAACAATTATGTCTATCTATTCTAATTCTTTTCTAACATTTTTAACAAGATTTTTGGAAAAGAAATAATTAAAATAATTAAATTCCTATGGTTTTGTATTTTCTGGAATATTAAAAGAAATAGAAACTACTTCTATAAACACAAAGAATTGAAAACAAGTCTATGGTTAATTATAATAGAATAAAACAAATATATGATTGTTTTTGAATTAAAATATATCTAAAACAGGGAATACCCATATATGGTTATTCCTCTCTTGTGGGTTTTTATGGATACTATTTTAATGTGGAAGTATTCAAAAAATATTATTTCAATGAAGCAGAACTTCCTCTAATACAAATTCTCTCTCAAGTCTTCCGTAAAGGGAAAAAATCTCAAAAGTGATTTCCTCTTTGGTGTATGACTTTCCCGATAGAATCACTTCTAAACTGATCAAAATAATTAAATGTAATAAAAATAAAATAGGGATTTTTCTACTTCTTCCTCCAACCAATTTCCTGAGAAGATCCATAGGGACAAGCTAGGAAGAAGTTATCAAGGGAATAAATCTTATACGGGAAATATTTTGAAAAGAAATATTGTAATGGAAGTGATGAGATATTCCTCTTAAAACAAATTGAACAAACTATTTCTTTTACTTCTAACAAATAATGCATGTGTTTAAAACTTCAAATAATTGAATACAACTCCAACTCCGGGCACTACACTAATGTGGTAGCTTGTTCCAATGATGTGATGCATTCAATGTCTCCCAGCTTCAATCTCCTTCCAAAATATGAGCTCCAATTGATCTAGGTGAGAAAGGAAATGGATATCAAAAAATATCAAGAGAATAGATGGTTGGCTTTATACATAGGGAAGGTAACTGGAATGTGAGTAGTAAGGAAATAGACTGTAGAACTAGCTATAGATGTAGACCCTCTCCAAAATCTGATAGCATAATACTCCAAAAAATTTCAAATTGTCCAACCCATCATACGTGATTAAAGTTCCATTTCTATACGCTGATAGAGAAGATGATTTGAAGAACACATGTCAATCAAGAAACAAGAACTCCAACTTGAGGAGAAGAAATCAACATACTATATTTAGCAAGAAGGGAAGAGGAACTCAAGACCAATCCAACAAGCCTAAATTTAGCCAATTTGACCAAGAAATGCGAGAAACAATCGTGTCAAAATCAAAACAAAGGTTCAAATACACATGTTTTAATTTTGCATCAAACTATATCAAAAATGGCCTTGTTACTGACGCGATTACACAATCTGTCATGATGATTGCATAGCTTCCATTGAAATGCAAAGAAAAAAAGATAACAACCGAGTCTATGAGAAAATGTGAAGTCCACAACTTGGAGTGAAGGGCTAAATTGAGCCAAAAGAGGAATGTAAGGGAGAGAAAGAGGAATCGAGATCTCATTTTTATCTTGGGAGGATTTTTGTCATCACTTTGAAGACATGTTGTGCTTTCTATGTTGCACCATGTGATTCTTAGGTGCGTACAAGTACATAATACCCATAATTTTCAATTATTTGAATCACATGGAGCTATGTCCATTAGGAATATGTAGTGGAATGATTGAGACAATTGTTTTTGAAGAACTCTTGGGAAAAATAAATATTTTGTTGTATATTTGAAATTTTTTGGTTGGAATCATATCCCAACTACTACAATAAAATAATATAATACAAAATAATTTATTGCCGTATATGATTATAATTTATTATTTTTGGATGAATATAAAATTCATTGATATCGGACATGATTTTTGCTATAAGCTTTTCCTACCGAACATCCAACATGAATGATGGATTTAGCATGGAAACAAAGGTGATTCGACCTTGGATCTTTGTGTTCAAGTGGACTTTTGTGTTGTCTTCTATAAAAGGGAATACTTGGAATCTTGTAGTAATGAAAATCATTGTCTTTGTTGTCATAGTCAAATCTTCATATTATTTATTATCCTTAATTGATTCTATGAACACTCCCTTGTAAATTTGCGGTGGCCATTCAGAGTGTCTCAAAACAAAAAGTTACAGGGCTTCTTGAAGACATTGTGTAGCCTAGAGATGGATTTCCCGAGTTTTTTTTGAGTATTACTATCTTTACGAAATGGTTTAACAAAACATTTAGAATTAGACCATCCTTGATTCCTATTGAAAGTAATTTTTAGTTAGAGAAAACATGTGTTGGAATCTAGCCTTATGTGGGTAAAAATCTTAACCCTTGTGATCCAATTTTTCATTTTTCCTAATATTTAATGTTGTGTAAATACCTTAATAGTCAACCACGTGAAAGAAATTTTTTTCGCTTTGAGGATTAAGTCATATTTTTCCAATTACACTAAAGCATGCGATAGATTTAATTATATTATCTATCCTTAACAACAAAGGAATTGGGTTTATTATTATTGTTGTGATATGATATCCACATTTCTTCCCAATTTCACCATCAAATTTTGGTCATGGAATTGAAATCTTATTGTCCCCAATTCCCTAGAAGTGTTTTATTATTTATTTATTTTTTAACTTTAGTTAGTATAATTAATTAGCGAATTGTGTTTTCACAAAAATAAAATCATATTGTTTAAAAAAATTGATTCAAAATTAAAACATAATCAAATGGATTGTATTCCAATGGCATGTATGATGGTGTAAAAGGTGTCGCCTAGCCATCCACCGAATATAAATCTTACGAAATACCAAGTAATAAGGGATGAGGTCTAGATCATTTTTCACAAATGTGGTGGAATGGAATCCCCTCAATCTTTGGTAGCTAAGCCTAAGAATTTTGTACAACTAACACGTGCAAGATCTAAATTTAATTTAAAAACATTAAAATAGGGTATAAACGACTATCAAAACATAATGAAAAGGAGATTTTGAACTTCTTAGGAAAATATTTTAATCGCTAGTGCTCACATATATATGTATGTAAACTATTAAAGTATACACATGTCACATAATCTATTTGACAAAATAACTCAAAGAAATATAATATCATGTAATGCAATTAAATAGATACATTAAAGAAATGAAATCTCATATAATATAATGATTGCATGATAAGAACTAGTATAGATATCTTAAATACATCTACCTAAAATATGTCGAGAGATATTAAGCATGAGGTACCTATCTAACTATGCAAGTGTAGTATAAGCATACCGAAAAAAGTTACAATTAAAAATAAATATAAGATATAAGAACATTATAATAAATGTATCTATACGAAAAAAATAATAGATATCAATTTGGTTCTTAGGTTTGATCTTTTACATATCACATAATTCAACAACATCATTAAATTCTCTATCAAATTCCTATTTATTTGTGGCAAATAGAATAATTTAGCTATGTGATTGTGCCCATCTCAGAGATATATTGAGAATTACTATCATTACTACATGGCCAAGATATTACTATTTTTTGATTGACTTTAACAAAAACAAACGAAGTTATTTAAAATATGCTTTGAAGTTTTTGAAACTAACATATTTATAGATGTGCTCTCCTAAATTGAGATGATCACATTATATACACAAAATCGTTTACTGGAAATATATAAGAAAAATTGTTATTGAAATATAAAACGGATATAATCTTTGAGAACATTCGTCCATGTCAGATGAAAATAGGCACTTTAGATTAGTCTAATGATATTTGTTAATGTTTCATTGAAAGTAAATTGGTTTGAGATGTTTGCAACATGAAATAATAATAATAATAGTTTCTTCTATTATTATTTTCTCTCTCATATAATTCCTTAGAAGACTTATTAATAAATTAGACGAATATGAATGATACTTTTGAAAATGTACCACGGAACCAATTTTGGCACAAGTCAACATTATCTACTACTGGCTTACCAAAATCATGTGATTAAAACTGTTATTTTGTTTTATTGTGGACTTATGCTATTATTGCGATGTTTTGAATTAGCAGCCCAAATTTCCAACGCCTGTAATTTCTACTACATAACACTAATTGCAGTCAAAATTACTTTTGTCCCGGTTTGACATGTAAAGATAAGTTCCTAATGTAGTAAGAGAAAAATGAGGGCGAACATCCGCTTGTCACATAATAAAGAGAAAACGGATAACTATGATTGAAAATTAGGTTATATGTAATGATAGCATAGGGAATTTAGACTCCAAGTCAGAGTTTGTTTTATCCATTAATCTTCTAATTACCACATTAGTCAACAATTCAGCTTTGAATGTTTGGTTGAACCAATTAAATATATATAATAATGAACCATTATTCTCAACCGGAATTTCTTAAATAATTAAGAATGACTCTAGAACATGGGTTAAATTTGACGGTCACCTATGCCTGTCACACATTTTTCGGGTGACGGTAATTTTTAATACTGCCCTTTCAAAAATACAAAACAATGTTATTTATACCAATTATTCTATGTATATTTAATTATTTAAAAATATATGTATACATATCTATATAATTTACATATAAATGTATATAAAATATGACGGTCAAATTTTAAATATGCAAGTTACATGTGACGGTTATTACAAATATTTGCAAGTATTTTACGGCTAAAATCACAAAAACATCTAAACGGCCGTCAAATTTAACCTTTGCTCTAGAAGGCTCTAATTAATTAATAAAAATTATATCCGTATAATTAGTCTTTAATTAAATATTAGTCATAAGAATATTTGACTGGTAATTTTTATTAAGTTAATATCTTTTTAGAATAATTATTGTCTTAAGATCTTCGTATTTTTTATTATTTTTAATTTATTTATTTTTCTTGTAAATTAATTTGCATTTCAATTTCATTTTTTTTAATAATTTTTTTTTAAAATTACAAACAAATTTTAAGAACAACTCTCACAGCCTTAAGTTAAAGGTGGATAGGTTAAAAATCAGATATGAAAAGATTGGTGGCTTTGAACTTCAAGTGAGGTACACCCGTGATTTTCAATTATTTGAAGTGCATGCTTACATAATCCTTCGCAGGAAATTCCCCAAATGGTACACCTACCTTCGATTGGTAATTTATCTATTTTGATTTTCGATAGGATTGGGAACATTTTTTTACAACTCTCACGAAAAATAAATAAATTGCTGAATATTTGAATATTTTGGGCATAATCATAATAATTTAATACCAAATAATATATCGGTGTATATGATTATAATTTATTGTTTTGGGATGAACAGAAAATTCATTGGTATGGGAAGCAATTTTTTTGCTGAAATCATTCTCAAATGGAGATCAGGCATGCATTGTGGATTTGAAATGCAAAGAAAGGTCAATTCATGTGGACTCCTGTGCTCTCTTCTATTAAATGATATATGGATCTTCTTTGGAAAATTTAGTACTCACATGGTAGTTAATTATATATATATATATATATATATATATGTTCCACAATAATAAGATATTAACTAAGTTATCAAATAAAAATTAATAATATTTACCATATGATAAATAATTAGCTACCATGTGAATACTAAATTGTTATAGGTGAGTGGAGTTGTTCAACCAAGATATAGGAGAGTTGTTGAAGCAACCTCCTTGATAATAGGAAATATTTGTAATGGTTCAAATGAAGTAAAAGATAGTGTAATAGAATATGTAATATTATTATTGTGTTAATTTCTTTAATCAAATTTATCATTTCTTGGTGATACAATTTAGTCCATAATATATATTAATCAAGGTAATTTCCTTTAATGACCAATTGGTACTAGTTGTGTTTAGAATGAATCCTTACCATGATGGTCTAAAAAATGGTAGGCTGATATACTTGATTAACTATGGGAATTGTTATTTGACATTTAAGTTGATATACTTGGTTGGAAGAGCCTATATATACCACATGTTTGCAAATACTATAACCAAATTCAACAAAACATGAACCATAGACTTGTGGCTTGCAAGTCGCATAACCTACCACTACGTCGTAATAATTTTTAAATCTTTTTCTTGAAAATTGGTTTTATAATTAAAAAATTGGCACACAACTTACATGCTAATCGCATACAATATTTTTAGTAGTTAAGTTAAATACTAACTTTATTATCAAAGAATTTACTACACTATAGTAAAATCGTTACATGACAAATCTATGAGGATATGAATGTTTTCATTAATAAGACTAAACTCATACAAAATTGAATATAGATTTTAATTTTGTTATTATTAATGTCATCACACAAAACAATACGTATCTTTGTCATGTGTTTCATTGAAGAGAAAGTGAAGTGGTTTGGATATACAAAGAATAAAGTGGTTGTATTTTTAAATTCCGTATGGTCATGTGCATTTTGTTTCTTCATGAGTCAAACATTGAGCTTCTATGAAATGTTTTTGTGCAAGACTATATTTGCATTCCAAATATTGTTGTTGTGGCTTATCTCAATGACCAAAAATTTGTAGACAATTCTCGATGATATGGCATTAACCTATAACCGAATAGCACCCATATTATGTTGGGTTATTATTGTCTTAATGAAATAGTTTAACAAAGGAATTTAGAATTAGGTCACCCTCGATTTCTATTAGAAGTGCATTTTTAGCTAAAGAAAACATATGTTGTAATATGACGTTGTGGATGAAAAATCTTGACTCTAGTGATGCATTTTTATATTTTATAATATTTACTTTTGTGTATATACCTCAAAAATTAGTCAACGAGAAGACATTTTCCCTTTTGATGATTACACCATATTTTTCCAATTACAATAAACATTGTGACAAATTTTATTGTATTATCTCTATTTGATAGAAAAGGACTTTGGTTTATTATTGTTGTCATGATATAATAGTCATAGTTCCCAATTTCTGATTTGTTCCATTAAAGTTTGGACATGGAATTGAAATTTGAATATCCCCATTTCCCCTTCAAGTGTGTCATTATTTATTTACCTCTTTAACTTTAATTAGTATTATTAATTTGTATTGGTAATTATTAGAAAGGCTCAAAGGGACATTACAAGAAACATATTACAACGAAGCTCAAAAAGAATCGAAAAATAGACTAAAGAGAGCCAAACAGACTTGGCTCAAGCAACGTCTGAAAAATTGAAAACCCTTAAGACACAACAATCAAAAGAAAAATAGTTAGTCGAAAGAAGAGGAGTGTGATCTAAGAGTCATATGTGTTAGAACTAAAAGCTTATTTGAATAAAAAAATTTCTTGTTACGGACAACCATGCATTCCTCCTTATTAGAATCATTAGCAAAATCGGGGCCACATGGAAGAACAACATCAATAGAAGTGATAGGCTTGAAAAAAAAAATTAGAAGGAGAAGATAGAGAATCGCTCTCCTTAACTAACCCTACAAAAGGAATGTGAATCGTGTACACGAGAATAATTTTCAACCACAGGAGTAGATTCAACCCAAGAGGCACAATTTTCAGAAGACGAATCATGAACATGAACCGAAGGGGCTTCGATGATAAAGTGAGAAGGGAGAGAATCCTTCCACCAAGAAGAGTTAGCTTTGATTTTGTGCTTGGATTTCCCACACTCCTCAATCAAATGTCCCGTTTGAAAACATCTATGACAATGAAAAGACAATCTTTCATAGTCCAAAGATTTGAGTCCAAACCCTCTCACATATTTGCAAATCAATATTTTTAGGGAGATCAAGGGAACATCAAATCCACCAAGATTCGAGCATAAGAGAAAAATGTAAAAGTTGAGTTATAGCATCATCTAATTTTTCATAAACTCCCAAGGTGTTACCAATGGCTTTAAAGCGATTCGATTCACACTTGTAAGGAAGACATAGAAGCCTAACCCAAACATGAAACAAATCGAAATAATATTTTAAAGGGTCAAATGAAGGATACCGGGGTATTTTCATAAGTCTATGATCTCCCTAAGTCCAATATATACTATGGATAACATCACGTTCTTCCAAAGATTCAAAAACAATAATATAATATGCTTTAGAGAAGGGATAGATTTCAACTTTACCCTTGATTACGGATCTCAAATTTTCTGTGATCCATTCATGTAGTTGAGAGAGCTTTGGCCATAGATGGTTGAAACGGAAAATGAGGCTAATTTTTCCATATTTGTCCTCCCGACCCGAACTTGATGAAGACATTCTTTCAAGCTTGAGAACAAGGGTATACGAATATGGTTTGAGGGGATTCCTTACCCTTTGATCTATTTTGAAAGTACCTAAAAGAACAACAACAAATGATTTACTAATACCCATTATTTCTTCCTCGTCAAACTAGTTTCCTTCCCATAACGAAACTTATCTCATTTTCCTCCTCCCTTATCAAAAGCTTCCAGGATGAGGGTTTTTACCACCCCTATATCCTCTTAAATATGAATACTCCGGCCATCTAATAGGCTCTGTTTTGGAGGAATGTGCACTTTCTTTGAGACATGATAACATGCATTAGGTTTTAGAGAGCTATTAATTGCTAAGACAGATGGAAAACACTAATTTTTAGGCCTCAAATGTGTCCCCCAATCTCTAAGACAAACCTCCACCTCCACTCCCGTTGCCTTGCTTTACCTCCCGACATCCATCATTTAGGGTTTTGAGAGTTATTACGTAACTAACATCAAACAAAGTGATGATCTTGTTAGTATTATTGATTGGGAAATTATTTTTTTCAAAATTATATATTTTTTCATTTGTTCTAAAAAATTACTCGAGCTTGTGTCTAGCAATCCACTATGATACAAATCATAAGTGGTAAAAGGTAATATCAAAAATGTTTAGGGGTTGGTTCTCCTTATGGGGTTGGTGCCTCACTAAAGAAATCTCTTGTGATATTTAATATTTAGCTGAGTAATTTTTTGTGAGTAATATTAGTAGAGGTTTTCAGTGGATTTTATTCTACCTTAGGGTTTCCCACTTATATCTTTTGTTCATGTGTACTCTCTCTTGGTTGTGCTTATGTGGTTGATTGTTTCATTTTGTTTATGCTCACATTAATACATGGTTGAATGTTAATGGTTATCATAAGTTAAAGGAATTTAAGATAATATTTTGAAGGAATGATTCACCCCCCCTCAATCCATTATGCTTCCAACAATTGGTATTAGAGTAGGTCCTTTTAGAGAATTTTAATCACTTGAAAGGATATTCTCTTGGAGCACATGTTTGGTTTATCAGAATGGGAGAAGATTTTTTCCATATCATGGTCCTAAGTTTAATGAAACTAACTATGTTCTACGAAGATTCGAATGAAGGTATATCTAAGTTCACTTGGTTATGAAGTTGGTGTTGGAGACATTGATTTATCGACCCCATGGAAGAAATTTCCAAGGATATCATTTTTGACACTTTGGAAGAATGTGTGAGTACCATGGTTTTGGATTGTGTTTCAGATAAGGAGCTATGGAATAATTTGGAATATTTTTATGAAGATAGCAGTCCCTCCAAAAGTAGTAATGAAATTGATAGTTCAAAAGGCATGATTCAGAAAGAAGAAATGGTGAATCTAAACATGTTGGTGACCTAGATGACCTACATCTCATAAGGATAATAAAATGATTAAAGAAAATCTTAAGGATCTTAAAGACAAAAAGGAGGAGTGTAATCAGCTGAAAAATCAAATTAGATTTCTTACTTTGGATAGTCTCTAGACTAAATAGGATGATTACATCTTGAGTCTAGTGTGGCATTGCAGACTTTACAATCGAGCTAAACCTTGCTTCAAAAAAACTGAAAATTTATCAAAATTTTAAGAAGAGTACAAGAAGCCTAGATGATTTTTTAAGCAACCAAAATCATTCCATTGATAAAACAGTTTTGGTATTCAAAGATGAAAAAATAATGATGAAAATCATGTTGAATCAAGTCATGGACCATTTACATCCAAAGATGATGTCAAAGACCACAAGAAAGCTATTAGAAAACCCAATGCATCAAGAATTTCCAAATATGACCATCCATGGAGGGATAGTAAGAGTAAGCAATAAAATAATGTGATATGCTACAACTATCATAAGAAAGGTCATACTTCAAGAATTGTTTATATGAACATTCAAATCATATTTTGGAAAATGAAGCTACTGGAGGTAAGAGTAAAGTTGTATGTTTCAAATGTGATCAAGTTAGACATATTGCTAGACATTGCTATCAAAAGGGAAAAAGACAAAGGTGGGGAGATGGATTTTGTATAGGTATGATTTCAATTGTTTGTTTAAATGTAATAATTATGGTCACATTGCAAGATATTGTAAAACCAAGATGAATATCTATAAGAAGAAGGATGATGCCAAGACTAAACATGTTGAGAAAGTGAAGGAATAACTTGGGTAATTGCATGGAAATGGGGGGCCAAAAGGGGGTTCTAAGTGAACACTTTTTTCTAAAAATTAAAAACTTCAACTTGTGTGAGTTATTTCAAATAGTTACACTCAAAATTTGAAAATGTTATAAGAACATAAATTGTAGCATTTCGAGTGTAGTTTCTAAACTAAATTTTATCTTGAAAATGGCTAAGTGTAAGTGGGTTAAATATCTAAAATTTCAATAGGTGCTTTGGTTTTGTAAAAAAATATAGTGTGGACAATTGTTGTGCCCACACCATTTTTTAGCACTATTTAGTATTTTTGAAAACCATTTGGTAGAAAGATAGGTATGAGCATCTAGTTTGGGATATAATTTTTTTATATTTTTGAGCGAGTATTTATTTATTTTTTATGATTTTTCAAGTATAAAGTTTTTGAAAATTATAAAATAATTGATAGCCAAAAGTGCTTCCTAACTAGCTCAAAAATATAGAAAATTAGATTTTTCTCGAATATGAATAAAATTAATCCTAGTTTGGGATCAGTATATTTTTGTTTTTCAATTTGGAGAAGTGAAAAAAAGATACATAACAAAAGATAAGTTTTTAAAATCCCTAAAAAAATAGGTATAAAATACATAGTTTGAAATAAATATAAATGGAAACCTTAGAATAGCCGGAAAAATATAAGAAGTATATATTTAGAAAGAGGATAGTTTTTGACTTTGTAGGTAAAATTTTAAGAAAGATAACAAACATTTTTGTAGGATTTAGCATGGTGGAAGATGCGTTTTTGCATATTTTGTGAAAAATATGTAGGTTGTGTTATTACAAGTATAAGGCACAAGTTTGGGAAACCAAAGAAATTCCAATCCTGTAAAATATTTGTTTGGGGGAATAATAAAGGGAATGCGTATGCGTTATAACACACATACACTATAACGTGTACACATTCCTTAGAGTATAGGAATTATTTGTGTTTCTGGTAGGATTATGTTTACAAAAAAATGTTCAAGTAAAAATAAGAAATTAGGGTCACTTTGCACCTTATGGAAGTAGTCTCACATCTCCATGAGTCACGGTTTAGGAGATAGTTTTTTATAGTCTAATATGATTAGTACATAGGTAATTTTCAGGATTTCAACATTCAACCTAAAGCTTTTAGTGTTTAAATTCTATAATCGATGTCTATTTTGGAAAAAAATATAGTCATTTTTTAGGTTTTGGGGGCTTTTAGATTATTTATTGAACTTTGTAGGAGTGTTAGATATGTTAAAATTAGATTTTACAAACCTCACAAACCTCAAAGAAAACAATAGCTGCTCAAATATATGAACTCATGAAATACCTTATAATACATAACAAATCAAAACACATGTGTTGGACATAGTGTCATTGGTGTTGTCATTGATATCAAGTTGCATTGATGGAAAAGGGTGTCCAGGTGGCATAGGATTCATTATGAGGTGATAATAATCAAGAAGCACAAGGGTTAATTGGTATTTCCGTATTTTGGTGTCATGAAGTGATTTATTGGTGAAGTGGCATGATGTCTAGGAGTGAATGTATGTTCTTTATGCATGGTTCAAGCAAGCAAGGTGTTGTGTATAAGCTCCAGAGGTGGTCAAATGTTTCTATGTTATCTATCATGTTTAGAGAGTCTTGTCAAAGGTGTCCGTGTGTCCGAAGGTGATATCTAAATCAGTTTCATTATGTCATGGGTTGAAGCAAGCCTAATTAGGCCTAGTCCTAGACATAGTACAAGCATGCCATGAGGTATGAAGTACAACAGGTTGAGGAAAGTTAGTGTAAGCATGTGCGGAGTATTGTGACATTGCGGATAATTTTTGGAAGGTATACAAGATCATGGTTCATGTGCATAATGCATGTTTAAGGTCCTTTGATGTAAGATGTTACAAATATATTGTGACATTATTAATAAATTGTAATATTATTAATAACGAGTCTATATAACTCATATTAATAATATAGTTGTAATAGTTAGGTGAGTGTGAGATATTAATATTGTGATATTAATATCATATTTGTATGTACGTGAGTTAATCTCACCATTAGAATAGGGATATGAGATGATAGAGAGATATGTGGGATATGTGAGAGATTCTAGCGGTGGTTGAGAGATATAGGGGATTGGTGATTGATGTTGACTCCTTGGATAAAGGAGATCATCTTCTTATATAATGTAATATTTATCAGTGAATAAAAACATCCCAAATGAATTTTAGTTTCTATATTTTTATTATTCGGTGTTTGTATATTATATTGTAGTTTTTATTAGTGGTATCGAGCCGGTTAATTCTCTGACTGATCTGGTTTGTCCTCTAATGGAAAAATATTTTGTTTGTAGGGGAGCAAGCTATTGTTTTCTTTGTTTCCCCGATGCATGAGATCTTGAAATAATGTGTGTTACAAATTCAAGAGATTAAGGTTCTGAAGTCTCCAATTTCATTATTTACACTTGCTGTTAGATGAAAATGGCTTGGTAGAGTCCGTGGCGAGTGAACTATTATTTGTCAAATGTTCTATCAGACCATTTGCTACATGTGACTGCCCAATACCTCATCTACATTCTGTTTGAATTACTTTCCATCTGCACCTTTCTTCTGAGGATCTGTTGTGCAAATAAGAAAGCTATTATTTTGAAAGAGACATCGTAATGTTCCATAATCTAGGTATCTTTGTTGATATTTTTATTGGTTCGAGAGGCATGAAATTTTTTTCTATAAGCGTATAGTTCATTTTCGTGTGGCTTCATACAACATTTCACTCAGATCGATTCGATCTCTCTCTCACTTGCATATGCTCCAGACATCGATTGTTATAGTAGTATCTGCCACAAAAATTGTTGTTGATTTGCTTTAATATACACAAAGTCTGGATTCCATGCAAAAGTCTCGGTCCATGCAAAGTCATGTCAGACCCACATCAAATAAGAGTGCTTTCTACACCTACCGCAGTCTACCAAGACACCTTTGAGGTGACCATCCATTGTTAGGCTCCACGTGTCTATCTTTAGATCTATGTATATCTCTGATTGGAGTTTTTCGAACATTGAGGTGACATTGATCTCTTCTTGTGTTACTGTATGACCACCTACACCGTATTGGTGAAAACCAGTTTGGACATTTGATAATTGTCAACTTCTGATTTTTTTCAATCAGTAGTGGCTTGCTTTTCTACGAGATTTCACCCTTCCATACTGGTATTCTTACTTCAGATCAGGAGGCCTGAATTCACCATGATCTCTTAGGACGTCCATGCAAACCCAAATCCCTTGCATTTAATTAAAAGGTCAGGTTGTGTATAATCTTTTGTTAGAATTTCTTGGTCTTATCCATAGGTCAAATAAAGGTCATTGTTTTTATTTATAGTTTAGGTTGATAAATAGTCATTTTCATTTAAGTCGGGTATGAGTACCATGAAAATAATTATTTAATATAAGATTTTATTGAGTCAACATTTGTCATCTTGTTTCAGTGTTCTTGTTAAAAAAATTAAGTCTTTGAGTAGTTGTTTTTGTTATCGTCAAATTGAAAAGTAATTAAATATTAATTTTTCATCATATTTGTTCAAGTAAAAAAAATAGTGTTAGTCTTTATCGTCCATTGTGTTCTAGCAATATTGTCCTCGTAATGTCATTGTAAATCAAGTTTGTGTTTTTGGGAGTCTTCAAAAGTATAAAGGCAGTCTTGTTGAGTTAATTGTTGTTTTTATCAAGTCAAAAATCACGAGTCGAGTGGTCATTATATGTCGTTGAATTCATGTTGTTTGTAAGAGTCAATTTGTTATTTAAAATAGGACAAATGAGTGCATTTTTGGTGTAATCTGACACTCAATTCTTAAGAGAAAATGCAAATGAAAAGTGTTCTTGGATTTAAGGGCTCTTGCCCTCGACCCCATCCCGTATCACGATCGTATCATCCTCGAATCTACTTTATGTTGAGTTAGCAGTGACATATTTGGAGGATGGAGGCAACGGAGGTTGGAGGTCAATTAATGACCTCTCTTCAGTCACCAATGATGGGGCCGCATGAAGTTGTGGTGACAAGTGTGCGTGTGTGTAAGTTTTCTTTTATTTTTCGAGTTGGATTTTGTTGTGCGATTCTATTTCGGAGTTCCTGTTTGAATAAGTGAAATGTTCACATTTAGGGAGGAACTGGGACATGGTCTCAATGTTTAATTTTCCCTCTATTCAAGATGTGCAATGGTTTCTACATATTCACCGAAGGAAATACATAGTGGAAAAATGAAAGCATAAATAAAAAGCAACAATATGATATTTTGGTTGTTGGTTGTCCTATAAAACCATCCTTTGTTTTAGGTTGTTGGTTGTCCTGTAAAACCATCCTTTGTTTCAGGTTGTTGGTTGACCTACAAAACCATCCAGATCATGAGCACGCATGGGCGGAAAGCTGCAGAAGGAAGTGTGATTATTTTTTCTACCTTGTCAACATTAGGGAGTGTATATTGGGAATTAATAATGTTAACAATATGGGAGTGAATGTTACAAATATATTGTGACATTATTAATAAATTGTAATATTATTAATAATGAGTTTATAGAACTCATATTAATAATATAGTTGTAATAGTTAGGTGAGTGTGAGATATTAATATCATATTTGTATGTACGTGAGTTAATCTCACCATTAGAATAGGGATATGAGATGATAGAGAGATATGTGGGATAGGTGAGAGATTCTAGCAGTGGTTGAGAGATATAGGGGATTGGTGATTGATGTTGACTCCTTGGATAAAGGAGATCATCTTCTTATATAATGTAATATTTATTAGTGAATAAAAACATCCCAAATGAATTTCAGTTTCTATATTTTTATTATTCAGTGTGTGTATATTATATTGCATTGTTCTCATAAGACATAGAAGACAAGGCAAGAATACATGGGAAAACCAGGTAGCATGGTGAGTTTCAGAAGTAATAAATCATGAATGATCATTGGAAATCATGGAGGAGGTAATTATAGAGGTTAGTGTAGAGTTTGAGGTCAAGTATCTAAAGTAAATACATGAAAACTTGTTTTAGGCTCTACCAAAATCTCAAAACATTATTTTCTAGCTCGATGCTAAAATTTGAATGCTCACCCACACTTGAAAACTCTACATGGGGACTGGATTCATTCATCAATTTTGAAGCATGGAGTTAAGAGTATTTTTCAATTGGAATGAGGTAAAATGATTCCCTATCATTTATGAACAATTTTAAAGAAGCTAAATGGGTTTAAATCCTTGTAAACCCTAGTCTTGTAGCGATGGAAAAAGATAAATGTTTTGGCCATGCAATGACATGGGAAGGCTATTATGAAGGTTCAAGAATGTAGAGAATTCATCAAGTCTTATTTTTTTGGTGGTGATATGTTCCAGGTATGATGATAAGATACATAAAAACCTCTGTTTTGTGAGTATTTTCATGTACAAACATGTGTCATGCAGGGTTCATGAAGTTTGGAACCAAAAGGGGAAGCTTGACTATTTTGAAATTATTCATGAAACCTTAAAGAATTAGATAAAAATGTATGGCTTTAACATATATAGGATTCACATAGTTTTCCAATTCCTATTTTTTCCCTCCTAACTCCTTATAGAGCTCCCATAATCTTCTAGAGAAGTTAGGTTTCACTATTAGAGTGTTTGTTCCATACACCTAGAAAACCCTATGTTGAGAAAATAGTCCTTGAATGATCAAACCTTTCCTAAATATTCCTAAATTACCTTTAACACTTCTAAGATTCCCCGACATCACCTCTGGATTCTTAATAACTTTCCTAAAATCACTCAAAGGGTGTTTGATTAGCTCCGCACGATGAAAATAATTAGCGTAAAAATTGAAAAATTTGAAGCATGACAACTAATCCCTTAATCGACAATAAGGATTCTCAATCACTATGCATCCTTCCTCCTGGAGATGCAGGAACATCTTGTTAATAATCAATTTTTGCTTTCTTACGTGACTTTGGGTGTCTTGGGTCCACTTTAGATGGTCATAGCTTGTCTTGGTCCATTTGGAATCCATAAGAAAGAATAAGGATTTTTCCTCCCGATCTGAAAATAATCAAATTATTACTACCTAATCTTGGACCCTCAGAGGCTTTAATTATTCGCCGATAATTTACTCCTTTTAAGTAATCAATTTTAAAAATAATGCAAGACAATAATGACAATTGCACACAGATTGATTACGGAGTTCAGCAATTGCCTACGTCTTCGGGTTCGTGGTCAAACCGTTCCACTAGTCAAAACTTGTAAGTTACAATAGTACTTTCACAAGAAAATCTAATGGAATTTTACTTGCCTATCAGTACACTAGTTCTTCGGATGACAAGGGTGAAAAATAGCACCCGACTTCCACCTTCCTGGCGTACAATCTCCTTCGGCTGTGATCGGCCTTCCCGACGCAAACAATGCGAAGCTAGCACTCCGGTCGACAATCCAGGATTTGCAAGTAATTGGTGTGGCGCTATGGGCCAACTAGGTAGTTTGAATAACTCCTAGCCACAAATATTTCATTTATTATTGCCTAACAAATAATAGGTCAATAATATAAAAATATACAATGCCTAAATAATTTAGGTCTTCACACAACAATTTCTCATTCTCCTCTTGGCTCGGACTTCGCCTCCAGCGCTCTAGGAATGAGCTTCTCTCCGATTTTGTGTGTAATGTGTGTGTGTGTTACAATGAACTAGGTACCCTATTTATACATTTTTAGGGCCCAAAAATAATGCATTGCCTATCATCCTTAGGCTATTTTAGCCTCACCCGTACATAGAAATTGGGATTAAATCCCAAATTGGGCGATGTAATTTTAAATGGGTTAACATCCCATGTTTGGCGCGGCATACATATTTAAATGGATTAAAATCCCATAAGGATCGGTGGAATAAAAGTTTAGGCTTTATTAAGCCTTTCCACGCGCATATAAAGTGGTCAAAGACCACGTTGGAGCATAACCGCCCCGCCTACCACCTTGTTCGCCACGTGGAAGTTTCCACGCATGGCTTTTGCCTCCCAAACAACCGCTTACCTCCTCCCACGTGCTAGCAATAACATGGTTAAGTTGGCGGCTATGTAGGGTTTAATACTAATGTATCAACATTAGATTTAATACTAATGTATACACATATGTAATCCACTTGTCGTCTCCCGATAGGAAAATTGAGTGAATTCGAAGAGTGTTGGCAAGCCACGTGTCATGGTGCGATTCTCCCAATATTGACCAGCTTGACCAAAGTTGACTTTCCCGCTGCCCGAACTTTGACCGAACATATCTAGAGCTCTCGATGTCCGTTTTTCACGTTCTCACAGTCGTTGGAAAGCTCTCGAGATGATCTTCCACACTAACACCATTTAGGGCTGTTTAGGGAGCTTTTAAAAATGATCCCCGATCAAACCTCTCCACCGAGAAAAGCTTTTGTCCCAAAAAGATTCCATACTCGTCCCGAATCAAGAACTTTGCTGCCACCTCGGAAGTGCTGCTGTAGTAGACCCTTGGGTCTTCTCCTCCAACCTTCTCACTTCAAAACTCTGCTCCGATCCTGGGACTTGTGGGTTATGGGTCCACGATGCTTCCGCTGCGCCACTCTGATATCCGAAGAAGACCTCCACGCCTCCGCTTTATGGTGCTAAGTTTCTGAATGAAACCTCAACGCTCCTTCTGTGCGGTGCTAAGCTTCTTGATATCTGACAACAAGGATCTTCTTTTACTCTATAACATAGCTCCTAGCTCCGAGTTGATTCCGTAGAATCCAAACTGGTTTGAAGGAACTCCATGTTACGTAGAGCTTTGATTGATCCGATGTCGGTGATGGACAATGCCTTGTCCCTTTACAGACCTCAACGCCTCCAATGCATGATGCTAAGCCTCTTTCAAGACCTCGAGCCTCCGATGCATGATGCTAAGTCTGTTACAGACCTCAACGCCTCCGATGCATGATGCTAAGCCTCTGTAGACCTCAACGCCTCTGATGCATGATGCTAAGCCTCTTTTAAGACCTCAAGCCTCCGATGCATGATGCTAAGTCTGTTATAGACCTCAATGCCTCCAATGCATGATGCTGAGCCTCTTTCAAGACCTCAAGCCTTCGATGCACGATGCTAAGTCTGTTGATCAGCTACCATTCGATTATGTGGTCACAATGGCTTGACACCGAATGATGTTCCGAGCTGATCCTTTGAGAGCTCCTCTTATTGACATACTAATATCAGGTACCATTCTGCTGCACGGTCGCAATGCCTCTACACATAATGAAGTTCCGACCCGACGTCAATGCCAACGGTGATTCAGCTACCATTCTGCTACACGGTCACAATGCCTCTACACATAATGAAGTTCCGAGCTGATCTCTGTGAACTCTATTGTCTGCACAAATGGCAGATCAATCTCCAAGCTTTATATGAGTCAAATCCTGTATCCAAGCTGTAACAGGTACTCACACGCTGATTAGGAGATATGTTAGGAGCATTAATCAAATTTTCTAAGTAAGAAAATCCACCGAGTATGGTAAACCTTTCTCTCAAAGCATTTTCTCACAATATCCGATCTCCAAACTTAATACGCATATGGTTCCCTCGCCGACACTAAAATTTTCCTCCGTAATTTCTATTTCATTAATGTATGTATTAGGAATAGGATGTTGTTAAGCATAATTAGTAGTAGTGTCTGATAGAAGATAACGGCGCCATCGATGACGGTGCACGCCAATAATGTGGAGTACTTATGAATACCAAAGTACAATAGGAATGTTGTAAAAAGTAAATATTTGTCATAAGTGGTCCGATAATGTTGAAATGTCAAAGTTTGGGTAATTAGAGAAGTAGGGTCTACATGATTAGGAATTAGAAATATTATATTGGTAATAAAGACAAGGAGTGAGGTCATAAATATTTTGTGTATTTTATTTGTAAAAAGTCTAAAAATGTGGAACCCATGTAAAATGATAAGGTTTATCTTATCTTAACAGATAAGCTTACATGTACAGATAAGAGTTAAGGTATGGAATATGATTCGTCAGAGTGGATTTCTTATCCTATCTTAGAGATAAGATTGATAAGCCCGGAAGTTCTATAAATAGAGGCGCCACCCCCCTCATTTAGCATAGAAAGAATTAGTGAGAAATATTGTAGGAAGTGTGCGAAGGAAGCCATCAGTTTAAAGGTGTGTTGAAGAAGCCATTAAGAGGTGTAATTGTAAAGTTTCTCCCATAGTCTTGGTGAAAGGCAAGTGAAGTCAATAACACTTGAAGTACCTCATGGGTGAGATTGTAATGCTTTTCATGTTAATATTATAATTTATTTTGATATTTCAGATTTGTCATCATTCTGTCTTATCATAGTCGATGGTATTCTTGTGTTATGTTGTTGTTTTGTTTCCAGACATACATCCACCAAACTAAAGGTCATGCATTAGTAAATAATCATAGCACGAGGAGTTCCCTGAAGAATTATCATAGTGCCGGATTGGTGATGACATTCCTCAATCTGAATTATGCAATATATAATTGAAAAATTGTTGACTTACCCATTTTAAAGGACTTTCACTTTCAGGTATTACCTGGTCCTGGGTTGAATTGTCAACTGGTGGTGGAGTAGAAACTTCTTCTTCTACCTTTGCAATAGGCCTCCATTCCATCTTTGGCTTGCCATTACTCTGATGGCGAGATGGATGTAGTTTCCAGCAATTTTCCACCCGATGCCCATTCCTTTGGCAATGAGCACAAAAATTCCTCTTAATCTCCTTCTTCTGGGATGAGGAACTCTTTCTGCCATTTCTTGACTCTGCATGACGAGATTGGTCTTTCTGATTTGCCTTGTTCTTGACGAATGGCATCAAATTCTTCATCGTCCTTCTCTTCCAAAGATCCGCCACTGAATGATTATGCAATCCATAAAAAGTACATGGAAAGGAATTCCACATCTTTTGAAAATCATTACCACACTTCTTAAGCTGAAAAAGTGGATTAGAATTTTTATTGTGCTTACGATTATGGTAAGAAACTGGAGGTGGAATCTCATTACCTCTTCGCTGATTTCTCTTACCACATCTTGCCTGTGACGATGAAGCACAACTTTCCGCTCATAATCTTCTTGCAGGACTAGTGGGGTAATCACTTTGCTTTCGGAAGCTTGTCTCCTGTCAACATTCTTGGAGCATTCTCCAATTTCCATTCCCACACTAGAATAACCCAAACTCAGAAACGAGGACGATCCTCGACTGAATCCGAAACCGAATGCGAGGAAGAAGAAGATTCCCGTGGTGAACAACTTACAGTGCAATCATCTGTCATGGCCTCTGCATCTGAAGTTGAAGGTATTTCCTTCCTCTGATCACCACATTGCAACCTTGCCAAGAGCTCATCCTTGGTTTGCAGTTCCAATTTCAAACGAGCATACTCCTCTTCCAAGGAGGAATACATTGATCGCAGGAGAGAATTCTCTTCCTGGATCTGGTGATTATACGCTTCAATCTCATCGAGCTTCGCCTGTGTAGACATCTTGCCCATAGTGCACTTGTACCCTGTTCACACAAATTGAACCAACTGCACTAATCTTGAAGCAATCACTTTGTTAATCAGATTTATTGAAAAAAAAATATGGAGCTAAACCAGCTCTGATACCAAACTTGATCTCGAAAATAATCAGATTATTACTACCTGATCTCGACCCTTGTAGGCTTTAATTATTCACCGATAATTTACTCCTTTTAAGTAATCAATTTTAAAAATAATGTAAGACAATAATGACAATTGCACACAGACATTAATTACGGAGTTCGGTAATTACCTACATCTCCAGATTCGTGGTCGAACCATTCCACTAGTCAAAACTTGTAAGTTACAATAGTACTTTCACAAGAAAACCTAATGGAATTTTACTTGCCTATCAGTACACCAGTTCTTTGGACGACAAGGGTGAAAAATAGCACCCGACTTCCACCTTCCTGGCGTACAATCTCCTTCGGCTGTGATCGGCCTTCCCGATGCAAACAATGCGAAGCTAGCACTCCGGTCGACAATCCAGGATTTGCAAGTAATTGGTGTGGCGCTATGGGCCAACTAGGTAGTTTGAATAACTCCTAGCCACAAATATTTCATTTATTATTGCCTAACAAATAATAGGTCAATAATATAAAAATATACAATGCCTAAATAATTTAGGTCTTCACACAACAATTTCTCATTCTCCTCTTGGCTCGGACTTCGCCTCCAGTGCTCTAGGAATGAGCTTCTCTCCGAGTTTGTGTGTAATGTGTGTGTGTTACAATGAACTAGGTACCCTATTTATACATTTTTAGGGCCCAAAAATAATGCATTGCCTATCATCCTTAGGCTATTTTAGCCTCACCCGTACATAGAAATTGGGATTAAATCCCAAATTGGGTGGATGTAATTTTAAATGGGTTAACATCCCATGTTTGACCGTAGTTGACTGTCCCATTGTCCCGAACTTTGACCGAACATATCTAGAGCTCCCGATGTCCTGCTTTTCACGTTCTCATAGTCGCTGGAAAGCTCTCGAGATGATCTTCCACACCGACACCATTTAGGTGTGTTTAGGGAACTTTTAAAAATGATCCCCGATCACCTCCAAATGTATGATTTTAATATTTTAACTAGCTCTAGGTATATTATAGGCTTAGGTGTTAATTGAAGGTTCAATAAATGAAGTAATGGGGGTCTTAATACATGTTCTCCACCTAACATTACTTATTTGACCCAACTAGGGTGTAACCTCACATGGTTTAACTTTAACTTGTGTAAGTTAGTGTTGAGAACCCTAACCACCTTCTTGGATATACATTCTCATCATAGGTATTCGAATAAGAGAGATTAGGGAGAGGTTGGAAGGTCAGTTTGAGAGGTGGAAAACTCTATAACAGAGCCCTATGGCTCATGAAGCTATGTATGATCCATGTTTTTAATCAAATGAAGAGATTCTTGGAAGGAAATATGTGTATAAGAGATTGTATTCTTATCTAAAATTGTGTTCAAGGCTTCATGGAACCCTCACAATGTCCAAGAAATGGAAAATAGATAGAAATACTTACTCAGACCATACTATACCATGTTTTAGAAGTTTAGTAGTATGTAACATGAACATAATGATTCAATCCAATCCTTGAGTCTTTTTAAGGCATTGATCATGAGTAACTAGTTGTCTTAGGAAAGAAACTCATAAAGATGTTATATATATGATTGAAGAGTGGTGTTAGAATGTTTTGAATCCTTGATGAAAAAGGGAAAATCCATATACAAATTCAATCAAGAAGACCTATTGATTGGCTTGCATAGTTCCATGAAGAAGCCTATATAGAGAAAGGGTTTGTATGAAAATCCTTAAGTAAAAGAGGAAGATTTGAGTGATTTACATTAGTGATTAGGAGAGGGGTAAGCACAGTGAGATGAGTGAAAATAATATTGAGTAAAAGTCAAGGTGAAGGTGAAAAAAACATTTGATAATATTTTTATAGCTTGAGCAAACAAGGAGCCTTAAAATCCAAAACTTGAAAATACATCATGATGATGGATAAAGGAGAAATGGAGCATTGAGGTGTGCTTGAGTAATGTGTATGGGTGTGTCAAAAGATGGATTTAAGGTTGAAACATGTTGTAATCAATTAAACCCTTAATTTTTGTTTCAAACCCTAACTATACCTACTAAACAAGGAAAAGGAGAAACTTGAATTAGGGAAGTTGTACTTTGAGTTGAATTTATATAAAGAGGATTGTAGGGTACTTTGCATCATCCGCCATTCCGCTATTAGGTCAAACTTTAGCCTAGCTCAAAGGAAAGTCCTAAGAAAATCATTTAGTATGTTTCAATGTGCAGGGAATAGCGTGTAAGATGATTGATACACTCATTTAGTTTTGATGAGAGACTACTTCCTTCGAAGGCCTAAAAATACCATTTTTCATCATTCTCAGAGCTTATTAAACACCCTCAAGAAGTGTTTAGAGAAAATATAAAGAATATGAGGGTGATTTTAGAGAGAATTGAAGACATCTAAGTAAATTTAGGAAATAAAATCTCATTTAGGAGCAATTTGTTTAAGATTGGGTTTTCAGATGTAGGGAATGAAAGCTAAAACAATGAAAGTTGACTTCTCTGGATGATTCCAAGAGTTCTAGAAAGATTTAGGATGAAAAATAGGCATTATAAATCTATTAGAATAATCTATAAGGTTTAATAATAAACATTGATTCAAGGCTTAAATACTTATCAAGTACTTGAAAAGTCTATAGTTTCCTAGATCCCAGCTTCAAAATGAAATAGGATCTAAATTTTGAGTTATAGGAAGAATAAAATTTTTAGAATAGCTTCATTGATCATAAAATGTGATTTTTAGTGTATCGGTGACGTATGGAGGTCAATAACATGTAACTCATCCTCAAATTTCATTCAAGGATTCATCCCCTATCTAGAGGAGGAAACCCATTTCCATGAGGAGCAACTTGAGAAAAAGGTGTCTAGGTACCATAAGAATGCTTCCACCCAGGTGTCATCTTGGTCAAGAAATTTAATTATGAAGGATTCAACATTTTCAAAGGTGAAATCTCGAGCTCAAGGAGTGACTTGATGATCATCATATCCTGACTCTATCATTATACCCAAATCTCTCCAAAGAACAAGCTAAAATGAGCTAGTCATGCCACCGAGGTATCTAGAACCATCATGTGTGAAGTATCAAGGCATTTTCTATCTCCATGAGAGACATATGAGAAAATATGTGTATAAGAATCATCATACGTGTATGAAAAGCATCATAGAGTTGATTTGTGGTTACTAAAGTGAATAACTATGGACCAAATTTTAAAAATTGGTACCAATTCAAGTAGTGGTAGGGCCAAAATCCAATCTAGAAGCTCAAAAAACTACAAAATGACTATATGTTTTCCCAAAATAGAGACCAAATATAATATATATTCCCAAAAGTTTTAGGTACTTGTTGAAATCCTGAAAATGAGTAAGTACTGACTAGATTATATTTTCGAAAACTATCTTCTAGATTATAAGTATCTTCCATCAGTTGTAGAGTGACCCTCATTTCTTATATTTGCTAAAATAAATTTAAAGTTACCCTAATAAGATTTATTTTTCTTGTATTATTTCTTATACTTAACATTTATCTTAGTAAATATTCCCCCTTCCCCATTCCAAAATTCATAAAACTCAAAACTCATATGAACAATATAAACAAGTGGGTGTTATAATGCATATGCATTTCATAACACTAGAAACACGTACATGTTTTAGGTTTGGAACACATCAAACCTAACAAACCATAACGCGTGACGCGCTTTGGATAATTTCTAGTATTTTTCCACTTTTGGCCCCCTAGTTTGTTGTAATTACCCACCTAAGAAGGAAAAACAATGATCCTAATACTATCTACTTTAGTCATGATGAGCCTATTATACATAAAATCCTTTTTGATTTTTTAGAACATGAAGAATAGTTATTGTCTCACTTGAACACTATCGATATATGATAAAGAAGAAGAGGTACATAAGCTAAGGGAGTTGATGAAAGACTTTGGTATCATGTCCCATGTGGACATGGATGTTCTACCTTGCTAGGTGAATGCAGATGTCATGGGTGCCTCCATTAGGATTCATGGAGTCATATTCCTATATAATTGAAGCTTGAGAATGCATGGTTTGTTTGCATAAGTCATTTTGGTCTTAGTCAAGATAGAAATGAGTTTTTTTCCTATTGTCATGAGAAGTGATGGTCTTGTTCCATATAATATTGTCATAGAATATGGTGATTTGGTCAAATGGCATGTCTAAGTGCTCATGAAAAGTCATGTTGATGTCCTACATTTTTTCTTAAATCATGAAAGTGTATATTTTTTTATTAGAGGTAAAAAAGGGTTGAGGGGACCCTACCCCATACATAATGTTACCAGTTCCTTAAAAAAGGCCAAGGGATATACCATTGAATCCCTACCACAAAACCAAAGTAGCACAAGACCAACAACAAGGAAATACAAACATAAAAGAAAGTATCCAAACAACAAATAAACTATCTAACAGTAGCATAACCAAGAGACTAACAACAAAACAACTTAGAACTAACAACAACCAGACAATATCCCATATAAGCAGTTCACTCTTTTATTAGGTCCCCCACTGAATTCATGCATCCGTTCCATTCTTTGACAAGGGATTCAATGGTAGCTTTCCACACCTTGTAGTTTGGCTCAGGGACCTCCACTTTGGGGCCTTTACCCTCTTTTTCCCTTTCCTTAGCAAGATCCATGGAGTGGATCATCTCAACTAAAATATTGAGATGGTGGATGGTACTCTTAACATTGAGGAGATGGACATCATGAATCTGGAACACAACTTCTTTCATCTTCAGCATGTCCTTGGCCATTTCTAGGCTTCTCTCGTTGGCATTCTTGAGCTGTTCACTAAGGACCAACGAGGAAAGATTTTCCACTTTATCAGTTAAATCTTTCAAATCCATGGAGACCATACTAATCATGTGTCTGTTAATGTTGGTATCAAGCCTACAATGCTTGAAATCCTACATGAAAGAGTGGGTCTTGACAGCCGAGTCTTGAGTAGTGAACAGTTTAGATTGGGTAGTTTTCAGAGCGTGTAAGCTCTCAATGGCATCCTCCAAATTCTTGGAGTGCTTATCATCAGTAGAATCCAGAGCTTTCTCACTCTCCCCCTCATCATTATTATCCCCATCAGTAGTAGCCTTGTCCAAACTAGAACCCGACAAGTCCGGATTCCCATCTTGGTTTTCCCCCGAATCTAAAATCTCCACTTCCTCAACCTATTTAGGATCCTCCTCAACCTTGCTACGTTTGTTGATAGCACCATGACTCAGATTGGATCTAGTACGCTTAGCCATAGGTTTTCCAAATGGGTCTTCACTAAGACTATCCTCCTTGGGCACCGAGCCATCAACGACGGAGGCCCCAAATTTTTCATTTTTCCCCAAAAGGGGAGTACCCATCCTGAGCAAGGATTTAATGAGGCCTTGATGCAGAGGAAGGGAGAAGGTCCCTTTCTCAACCATACTAATAGATTTCACCAGGAGGTAAACAGAAAGATTGCATTACGCACATGGTTCAACATGGGAAAATGGTAACCATAAATCACTTTATACCTGCCTTCTAAGGTGATGTATGACATAAAAAAGCTTGAGAAATTTCATCATAAGGGTGGGGAAGATTTCCCGAGCATACCCATTGTGAAGAGAGATAGGCGTACCCTTACCTTGCATGAAACATTCAATCTCTAGACTGTAATCTAACTTTGGCTTGTAGATGCATCTGCCTTCCAGAGATAAACCCGAGACCTTGGAAATAAGCTTAGGTGAAATGGTAAAGGAGAAATTGTTGACTTGGACATGGCCCTCATTCCATGTTTTTGCCACAGTTTCACTTAGCTTCTCATCGTGGCCATCAATTCACTTAGCTTCTCATCATGGCCATCAAAAATATTGAAAAAGGGCAGCATACCCACCTTTTCGAGCAGATTTTCCACCTCAACAAACATCTCCTACCTCTTGCAGGTTCAGTTTGAACTAAGTCTCCCCCCATGCTACTGGCTCTGTTCTTCCTTTTGTTCTGTAAAATGTTAACTTCCCCAATCTCCATGTTTTCCCCTCATTCCACGTTTTTGCCACAGCTTCACTTAGATTCTCATTGTGGCCATCAAAAATATTGAAAAAGGGTAGCATACCCGCCTTTTCGAGAAGAGTTTCTACCTCAACAGACATCTCCTGCCTCTTGCAGGGTTTAGTTCGAACCAAATCTCCCCCTATGAAAGTGTATTTAGTATAAACCCCAAGGAGTGATTTATGAAATTGAAAGGTATCTTGATGATAATGCTCTGTCATGTTGGTTTAAGCTAGTATGTTTGTCAAAGGATGTTTATCTCTATGATTCAAAATGAATATAAGTATGAATGATTCATGGTCTTAAGGTATTTTTTTCAAAGTGTTAAGGTATATCTGGATCAAGTAAGAGTTGTAAAATGTGTGTATCTAAGAACTTAATCAAAAGTTGAATCGATAGTAGGTTGTAGGGTTATGGAAAGGAATATTGAGGTTAAATGTCGATATGTTCCTTGTTAAAGTGAATTATACATTGGAATCATAAGTCTGTTAGAGTATGTTTATAAGGTATATTGGAAATTGATTATTTGATGAAGTCGACAGAGGTTTGGTTGATAACTCAAAAACAAGAATTGGGTGTCTTGAATTAAGAATTAGAGCCCGAGTAATCTGTGAAAGCTCAAGTGATAATATCATAAGATGATTTATAGGGTTGCATGTCCGATAGAGGTTACAAGTATATACATGATGAAAAAATGTTATTTTTATGATTTTAAGGTCCTCAAAATGAATTAAATATGGTTAGATGCTAAGAGTGAGAAAGAAAACAAGTTTCAAGAAGAAGTGAATCATTTAATATGATGACTTGATCAGACCATCTAAGTAAGGTGAATTGATGATCCCTAGGTATGTTAGTTAGTTTAAATTGTCTACGTAGAGTTTCTAAGAATTGAGCCATGTTTGATATATCTCCAAGTGTGTTCTTGTATCATAGATGTGTATGGAGAAGTGTTATGTAGTGCAGATCTGTCAAAAGAATAACATGGGCTCCTAATATGGTATACATCAAGAAAAACTTGTGAATGGGTATTTCAACTCTGAGATATTGTATCAAGCATTAATAAAGGGTATCAAGAGGTCTTAATATGTTATTTATTCCTATAATGAAATGTTAATGCAAAGCTAGATTTGTGAAAGAGAAAACTTTTGTTGTCCATGATGAAAAATTTGATTACATGTGTGAATGTGGTAATGATGTTTCTTTGTTATTTGAATCAAAATTTTGATTCATCAAGAATTATTAGGGATTATGGAGGTAACTCAAGAATCTTGAGGCATGATTTATACAAAGGTGAAAGTCAAGAAGAATCATTTGGAAAGTCATTCATGCCGGCTTATCTACAAACTATTAGATGCATATAAAGATTGTGTTTCTCATGTATGTCATGAGTTGACTAAGCTATAATGTTGAGTCTTATCTCTTGAGTCGGGATTTGGAGGTGTTAAAATTTATTTAGACATCATAAGAGATAATATGAAGTAGCAAAAGGAAAGGAAAGTAAGTCTCAGAAGTACAAGGGTGAGTATCTCGGATGTTAGGCAATCGGGTCAACCATGTGCATGTTGTTTTGGAATCTGTGGTATAGTATTAAGTAGCTATGAAGGTTTTCAAATAAGTCTCATGGCTATATTTTCTTGAAGTATTCATAATTGAATACTACAAACTAAGAAAACTTATTCAAATATAAGGTATATTAATTAATCCCATTAATCCCATTCATGAAGTTGATACCGAATTACAAAGTCCATGAAGGTGTTGTTACAGGCTATGCTTGAAGATTCATAGTGCCCTAGGTTGATGGTACATGTTGATAGAAAGATTGATGTGATCACTGACCTTGAAATGATTAGAGAGGTATGTTACATGTTGTATTTGGTTGATCTCATGCATTGTGATTGAATGTTTCACTATATTAGTGCACTATAGTAGATTGAGAACTATAGTAATGAGATATAGGTCGGTAGAGGAATTTTCTAGTAGGTCTATAAAAAATAGGATGATTTACAAGTATACTCATTCTAATTCAAGAAGTTAAAGCTTTAAAGAAATCTATGTGATCTATGTCATTACATCAAAATATAAAGGTGAGTATGGAATTGCATCTTATGAATAGGGACAAAGTGTCAATATTATAATTCTCCAATTCTTCATCCAAACCAACCCTATGAGAAGGCAAGATAAAAAATAGGAAATCACAACAACTTCCAATTTGTTATAGCTAACCTGAAGTAGATTCGAAACAAACACTGAAGCATTTTTGAGTTGACATGAGCTCTTTTGGAATAAAAGAGGAAGGTGTCACCCAAAAATGTTCAATGGCCTCACGAGATAGATGGAAAGCCAATCCTAAAAACCCATTTGAAATTTGACCGAGAAATGGAATTGAAGAAGGATATTTCTCTTTTTTCGCTTCACAGAAAAATGGCAGGAAGAGAGGGAACCACCATGCTGACACAAAAAATAGGGAGAGGATTCAAAATGCTGAAAGAGGATGAGGAAGGATACTTAAAACTAAACCACACAAGCCAAAGCCAAAAGTTATTACTCCTCACTAAATTGGTGATCACTATTAATAATTATATGTATCCCTTTCCAATTCTAAAAAGAAATTTGATCCTATTCCCCAAATATCCTAGATGAAGGATCCTATAGGAGCCAATGAATCCAACTATTAGCCATGTACGATCCTAAAGACAATGTACATGATCCAATGCCATCAAGAATTTAATATACACCAACCCAATCTTTGACATGATGGGATATAATTTCTCCTAGTTCTCACAAGTTTACTAATTTTCCATGTATTTATGTTAACTATAATGTGACTTTGATAATGTTTGAACTTTGTAATTGTTTTGGATCTTTGCCGTCCAATGTGGCTTCTCAACTCAATCTAGAATTAAAACGCCAATCCATCAAGGTATCAGGTTGGTTACCTGCTCAAAGATATACTGATCTTCCACCAACTCTAACTATTAGGCATGTATGCTCCTAAAGACAACACACACGTGCCAATGTCATAAAGCATTTAATATACACCAACCCAATATTTGACATGATGGGATATAATTGCTCCCATTTCTTACAATTTTACAAATTTTTCATTTATTAATGTTTACTAAAACATGGATGTGATAATGTTTGGAATTTTTAATTGTTTTTGACAATGACACAAGAAGACCACCATGCAAATATATTGTTTACCACTATTTATTTATTAAGTGAAGGTGATTGGAAATTGGTGAGAGTAATGGCATTTAATATTTAAAATTTGAGATATTAATAGAAGTTAATGTTTTTGACGATGGTAGAGTTCTTGTGAATGGGAAGCTTTACCACGATGTTATTGCATGAGAGCATCTTTGTTGATTGTTGTTTATTATTGAATTGGCATATATCAACAGAAAATAAGAAAATGTTTGTTTGTATGAGAATAGGCATTTTCTCTATCTAGACATTTTAACACTTTATTGTATTAGAGTGTTTAGAATGTGCATTTTCCCATCCTCATACGAACAAACATTTATTGTCTTGTATTGGATGGGATTGTCTTGTATTTAATGGGACCATAGAAGAAGTAATAACATTCTCACCTCCTTTATAGAGTTTTTAAAATGACAATGTTCAATAGTGATTGCATTAGAATGATTTGAATGGGCATAAGAATAGTGATAAAACATTCTCACAATCCTTATAGAGTTATTAAAATGACTATAATCACAAATCAAGATAGAAAATATTTGTTTGTTTGTATGAGAAATAACATATGCCCAATATTGACTAATATAAGAAATAACAAGAATAATAAATAAATAGAAGAAGAAATTTTATGGGGATATTATTTCATCTCGCCCATTTTGATATATGAATAATAAAAGAAGAAGAATAGATAAAATAGAATGGACAATATCCCGTTTTCTCATTAAAAATAAAATAAAATTTATTTGTTATCTTAAATTGAATGGGCAGTTTTGCCCATTCTCTCATAGAATGAAACAAACATTTTTGTCTTTTTATCTTGAATTTAATGTGTGGATGCCAAAGTCTATCTTATTTGTCTAGATTAATGTATCATATTGGCTGAACTATCCATGGTAGAGCCAAGTGCTACACTACATACCCTCAAAAGGGATCAAGCAAAGTGTTTTTATCACACATAGACACATATATAGTAAATTTATATATAATACAAAGATTATAAAACAAATTAAATATATATAGTAAATTTATATATTACAAATATTCTAAAACAAAGTGTTGAACTTCCACTACTATACTTCTTCGCTCAATTCAATATTTCTTTAATAGATCTATTTAATTATTTATAATTGTATCATATTGGCTAGACTATCCTCACAGGCCAAGTGTTGCTGCAGACCTTCTTCTAGAGGGACGAAGCCTTATGTAGTTCTCATCATATTGAAGACCAATGTATATCAAGGTAGTAATAGAAGTGAAGCATCAAGGTTGTAATATAAGTGAAGCATATGCTTTTGAATACGAAGTGAATCATCAAGGTAGTAATAGAAGTGAATAATTTTTTCCTGGAGATGTGATTCATGCACATATTGGTCTTGCATTACCAAACATTATCATGAATGAAATATTCAGGATTAAAGGATAAAATTACGTTTTGACTACCATTTGAATATGCATTATTTAGGTACTCATGTTTTCCTGCACCCCTTTCTAAAAGCATAAAATGGGAAATCATTCAATGCATAACTCAATGCATTTCTTAAGTTCTTGTTTATAATTGTATCATTTTGGATGGACTAACCCTAGCAGATCCAAGTGTGACACTACATACCCTCAAGTGGGATCAAGCCTTATGTAGTTCTAATCTTATATTTATACTCTCCAAAATTTACTATGACTTCAAGTTGAGTTTTTCCATCAATTTTACTTTTTCTAGAATGGGAAGATGAACATTCTCATATAGAAATCATGAAATAAGAAACAAGGTAGTAATAGAAGTGAGGCATATGATTCTCAAGATGTAGTGAAGCATCAAGGTAGTAATAAAAGTGAATAATTTCATCCATAAGATGTGATTCATGAACATATTTTCCTTTCTTTAGCAAACATCAACATGAATCACACATTCAGATTAAATGATAAAATTCTATTGTGACTACTAGTTCAATATTCCTTATTGAAGAAATGATTAGGTACTCATGTGTTTCGACACCCCTTTTAAAATCTTAACCACACGGATAAACTAGGAAATCATTCAATGCATATCTCATGCATGTCTCAAGTTCTTGTTTACAATTGTATCTTTTTGCAAGACTAACCCCGATGGAGCCAAGTATTGCACTACATATCCTCGAGAGGGATCAAGCTCTATGTAATTATCTTTTAATTATATCATATTAACTAGACTAAACCCAAATTTTCTAAGTGCTAAACCACATACCTTGAAGGGGGATTAAGCATTATGTAGTTCTAATCTTATATTTATACTCTTTGAAATTTACTATGACTTCATGCTGAATTTTCCCATCAATTTTATTTATTTTTAGAATGGGAAGATGACCATTTTCATATAGAAATCATGAAAGAAGAATGATTCATATAAGAAGAATTTAATTCAATTTAAGTTTTATTTCTATTATTATTCATTCATAATTTTTCGAGTTATTAGAATGGGCAAGTGGAGAGATAAATTTTACTTTGTTTTAGAATGGGAAGATGCCCATTCTCATATATAAATCATGAAAGAAGATGCGCTACATACACTCAAGAATGATTTGAATGGGAATACGAATATTGATAAAACATTCTCAATCTTTATAAAGTTATTAAAATGACTATAATCACAGTCTATTTTAGAATGGGCATCTACCCTTTCTCATATAGAAATCATGAAAGAATGATGACTCATAGAAGAAGAATTTCCTTTTTATGGTAAAGATTAACTTTACTTATTTTTTAAAGTGAAGATAAATTTCAGAGATACACCAATCCAATTACATGCATGAATTTTTCTAACTCTTCTCTAATGATTTATTATGAGATGAAGAATATCATCTGGTTTTCTTTCCCTTCTATTTTGATATGGTTTTATAGATAATGCCCTATTTTTTATTCTTCTTTAGTAGTGTTTTAGAGTTATTAGAAAGGGAAAGTGGAGAGATAAATTTTACTTTGTTTTAGAATGGGAATATGCCCATTCTCTTATAAAAATCATGAAAGAAGAATGATTCGTAGAACAAGAATTTACTTTTTTGAAGTGAATAAATTTTACTTCTATGTTGATTTATTATGAGATGAAGAATATCATTTATTTTCATACGTGTTGATTTATTATGAGATGAAGAATTTCATTTGGTTTTATTTCCCTTGTATTCTGATATGGGTTTAAAGATAATGCCCTATTTTCTTATTCTTCTTTAGTAAAATTTTAGAGTTATTAGAATGGATAAGTTCTCATATAGAAATCATGAAAGAATAATGACTCATAGAAGAATAATTTACTTTTTATAGTGAAGATAAATTTTAAATTATTAAAGAAGAATGATTCATAGAAGAAGAATTTACTTTTTTATAGTGAAGATAAATTTTACTTCATTTTTAAAGGCCCTATTTTATTATTCTTCTTTCGTAATTTTTTAGAGTTATTAGAATGGGCAAGTGGAGAGATAAATTTTACTTTGTTTTAGAATGGGCAGATGCCCATTTTCATATAGAAATCATGAAAGAAGAATGAATCATAGAAGAAGAATTTAATTTTTTATAGTGAAGAAAAATTTACTTCTTTTTTAAATTGAAGATAAGTTTTAAAGATACTTCTAACTCTTCTCTGTTGATTTATTATGAGATGAAGAATATCATCTAGTTTTATTTCTCTTGTATTCTAATATGGGTATAAAGATAATGCCCTATTTTTATCTACATTTTAAGAATATCACTTCAATATTTTGTAAGACTTGTATAGTTTTTATCCTCCATAGTTATAAATGGATGCATCTAAATATGACCATTTCTTACATGTTTCAGAGTCTCAACAAGATCATTCCCTTGCAAAAATGTATGTTCTCAATGCCCAATGGACCTCCTATCTCATCCCATCCAAACTACTAATGTATATATAAGAAATCCACTGCTAATCCTTCATGCTAAGATGAGGAGTTATCTGTTATGTTTTTACCAAAGTACAGAGTGGGCTTACCGCATAGGTGGAATTGTCGAGATGGAGTAAATTTTAATTATCTAAATCGTATTTGATCCATACATGAGATTATTTGTTCACAACTATTTTTCATCAAGGTTAGGTATTAGTAATAAAAGTAAAGCATTTTATCTTGATGGTGAAGCATGTGAGACGTGGCCTACTATCACTCATCCCAACCAAACTACTAATGTATATCTAAGAAATCCACTACCAATCCTTCATGCTAAGATGAGGAGTTAAATATTATGTTTTAACCAAAGTAATTTCATTACTTATGATCTAACCTTGCTGAAAACAAGTATTCCATTGTATAGTTTTGGGTATTAGAACGTGCATATGTTCATTATCATATAGGAAGTATAGAAACTATGATTGCTATAATGAATAACAGAAACTTCCACTAGAGATTCCTTGTTGAAAATAGTTATTCCAAAAGGTTAGTGTTGGCATATGGATTTTCATGCATGCAAATGACATGCAATAGTGTGGGAATGAAGTCCCTCCTCAATGAAGGTGATGATTCCTTTATTGAAAACCAAAACTATATTTACATCTCGTACATTCAAAATTGTATGTGGGGTGTGTTTTGGAACATCAATGGAAATAAAAATGAATGAAGGAGATGGAATGAACTAAAGGAAATGAGTGGAATGGAATGAATTTAAAGAACATGCAAGATTTAGGTAAAAGCGAGCCTAATATTACACGAAGAAGAAAGATGAATAAATAACACAAATAAAATGGAGTTTGATTTACCTAAACAATAATGTGTAAAAGGGAACACACGTGAGCAAGTAGATAATAATAGATTGATGACTATGAATTAAAACAACATATTAATAACATTGACAATAAGATCAAAGACAATATTTGCATGCAAGATTCAAACACTAACATCTACTAAACATAAGAACATCAAATGCTATAAGAGACAATGAATGCGACACAAAGTTCATATTTAATTAATTCCAAAATGTATTCTCAAAATAACACAAAGTTTCTTTCTTTGAAGTAAAGATTGCATAAAAAGTATTTTCTTCTCCTCTCTTAAAGTCACCCTTTACAAATGTGATGCGCTGAAATTAGCGGGAACTTGACAAGGTCATAACTTGAGCTCCAGTGTGTCCATTTGTGTCCGTTTTTTGAAACTAAGTGTTTCGATGAGACGAACATAGTGACAATCCACCCTACTAGTTGGGGCAAGTTTTGAAACATTTTCGGGCCCTAAATTCGCCATCTTGAGTCCGAAAATTAGGATTTAAGTTATAGTTCAGTTTTTTCCTATTTTTGGGCATTAGTTAATTGTAGTCTATTAGTTGCATTATGAGTTAGAAAGTTGGAAATTTCTCTAATTTAGGGATGTATAATATGCGTGGTAATTTTTGTGCACGTAGGAATAAGCATGCGAACTTACTAAGAATAGCGAGTTCTAGTAAATCTGCTAAAAATAGTAATTTCGCCATCTAGAGTAGATTTAGTCGAGTTAGTTAGAGTTTACTTGGAAACTCGAGTTGGGAGTTATTTTCCTATTTAGGAAAAATTTTAATTCATTATTCAACAACAAAGAAGGAGATCTATTTTCTTTGCATTTCATATTATTTGCAGTAAATCAAGTTGGTTAGAATTTGGCTACATTAAAATGAGCCCCTCACTTCTATTTTTAACCCAAAAGTTGGTTACAAAGTAGTTAGGGTTTTTACATGAACATTAAATAGGGAACTTAAGTGACTTTTGAATTTTTCAACCAAATTTATTAAAAGTAAATAAAAATAGAAACCACTTAAGTTATTCACAATTTTCCAAAAGTAAACTCAATAACAACATCCTTTTCTTAAAATTCTAGTTTTAAAACATATGACAATAACCAATGCCTTATCCATTGAAATGGGGTCCGAATATCTCAAACATGTGAGAAATGGACTCTCCTACTTTGTTAGATACCAAGAAAACTATCTCCTTGAACCATCGGTGAAATTAGAATCCACCACTTTTGCCAATTGAAAGGATCTAAACCTTCCCAATGTTTCAAACATATTTTCTTCTTCTAGAGGTTCATTTGGTCAAAGAATAGCCTCACAAAATACCTGCAATTCCAAGATCCTACCTGGCATATCATTCAGATTGACCATATTTGATTGAGCATTCTCAAACAAGTTCTTTAATTTGATGCAATGCTCCATTGAAGCTGAAGATAAATTGATGGCGGGAGTATACATGTCCTTAAACAATTGTGAAAATTGTTCTTCCACATGTTTCAATGAACACCTTTGATTATGCTCATTTACGAGATCGCAAGGGATCTCAGCTATGAATTCTTGAATCAAGGTGAGTGAAGTGAAGGCTTCATTGCATACGCTCTCATAATGGATCATAGAATCCTCGAGAAGCATATTTCTTGATTTAAGATGCAAAAACCAAATAAAATGTGTCCCTCGACATTCAAATTTGAGAATTCCTTCAATGGCTAAAACTGATGACTCCATAATTGACATCTCCTATATACTGGGCAATATCTCATCCAAATTTGATATGTTAAAAATAAATGTTTCCTTGAAAGAAATAATTGGATCAAGATATGCACTGAAATATTCATGGAGCTTAACCGTTGTTTTGATCATCTCTTGGCCTAAAATGAGAATCTCTGAAATCCAAGTTTTAGTGACATGGCCTAGTGTGTTTATTTATTTTGATAAATTTAGAGTTTCTTAATCAGGGGAAGCCACTGCATCGGGTACTAGGAAAGTGGATGATATGGGATTTATTAGATGTTTAACATATTCCACCAATTGATTCTTTTCAACCTTAAGTTGAGAGTTATGAGACTTATATTTATCAAGTCTCTTTAGCATGATATCAATTGAATCTTGAGCCATTGCCATGTCACTTTCCAATGTGGAACTACCACATCCAAGTATGGAAACTTCATAATCAATAGATGTCATGGCATCACGCTCCTTTTTAACTTGCTAGATGGCAAGATCCACAAATCTATTTCCCTCATTATCCACCATTATTCGGGAAAGCACTTTAGGCTTCTTAGGAATAACATCATTTGAAAGTTTGAAAAGGGAATCAAATTCAATGTTAATTACCTTGAAAAACCTCTTCCTTTTATTGATTTTACAATCAACCCATAAAGGAGTATCATTCACTATTTTTGTATACAGAACCTTAGAGCTCGAAGAAACATTCTCATTGTTCTTGACATCATGAGATTATGCAAGAATCCTTTCCACGACCTTGATTTCAGGAGAAATAACCTTGATATCTACCTCCTAGTCATTTCGGAGGTTTTGAAAAATATCTTTGTGAACTGTAGGTTCTCAAGTGTTTGATATTTGGAATACCTAAACCTTGAGTGGACTCTTTTGCAAGGCATGGCTAAGGATTGTTTATAATGTGAGTAGAATAATCTCTACTTGAAGTGGAAAATACTAATACATGATCTCTTCCTTCACAGGGGCTAAGACCATTAGATTCTTCACCTCATGAAAAATTCTTCGGTGAATTGAATTTTGGAACCCACTCGTTTATTGCTTGTTGCATATGACTACATGGTATGAATGTAGGTTGAGAAGGAGCTTTGGTTGACTAGAGATCTCCTCGAGTTGGAAATTTTTGTGATCCTGAAGTATGATCTTGAATTTATTATAATTTGGCAAGTTCTCTTCCATATCGGGATATTCTTCTTTTGATAATTGAATGATTCTTGCTATCAAGAAGAGAAATCTCATCTCTTCTTAAGTCGAATCAATTGGTGGTAATGGGGTAAAATAAACTGCATCATATGAAGGATCAATAACATCTTCATCATCATCTATAAATGAATCTAGAGGGTTCTTGATGTGAAAGGCCTTGATCTGAGAAAGGGTTAGGTGAGAAAACTCTCGTCTTCTTACTTCATGTTCGTCTGAATAGGCAGCCTAGAAATCTTCCATGGTAGGGTTATGTTGATACTTTTCTCCAAGAATATTCTGCATATATCCATTGATATCAAACTAGGATCTCTTCACATATGGATGAATAGTGATGAGGGAAAACTCTTTTTCCATGAGTTGTGCACTAAAGATATTTTGACATTGGTATTCCCGATTTTGATTGGGAAATGAATTCCTGAGCAATGCTTGTCACTAAGAAGACAATGAAGTTTGAATAATTGTTGCACAAGCTCCATTAATGCCTACTTATTCTTTGCTGTAATTAGGAATCTTCCATGGAGTACCCACAAATCTGCTTACGCGAATGTAGGAAAAGGATGAAAATTAAATAAACCATGTTCCCCATTGGGAAATGACATCCATGGCCTCTATAGAAAATCATTCCTCTCGTATTCTAATTAACATTTCAAATCACTCGGAAGGTGAATGCATTGTTAAATATTTTGAAATAATGAGATCTATTTTTGAAACTCACTTGTGGATAATAATGGAAGACATTATTTGATGGACCCATGACTCCTCTTGTCTCAAGTCCCGAAAATAAATTTCTTCTAGCCATTGCATAAGTCAGATATGATGTCATGTAGAAACATCCAGTCATCTTCAATTTGATCAATTATTTTTCAAGGGTATCACTGATGATGGTGGCCCAATCCATAACTTCTCTCTTGGCAAGGATGATACATATAAACTTATACATCCATGGGTGGAAAATCCTGGCAGAGGGTAAACCAAAACTTAACTCAGAGAGTAATCATGTCCCCGATTTCTTCCACAAACTCAATGCAGTACAGTTCTTTAGGAAGCCGGTCAATTCGAGGCCTCTTGGTCACTAACCAATTTTTATTAACCATCTTGCTCCACCTGAGGGGTTCTTCATCCCAAAATTATTGTGTTGACTGTCGAGTGATATCTACATTCTCAGGGAAGTCAGGTATGCTGAGCAACTCCTCAATGTGCTCTGGTGTGATTAAGAGGAATGGATTGCGATTATCTTTAAAAATTCCTCATTTCTTGGGATCATAATGCTCCATGCAAGTAATAACCAACTCGGACATTGCATTGAGACCGTAAATGTCACTTCTTGGGGTAGAGATTTATGGTATAGCCTATTCGAGAATATGTTTTTTCCTTCAACTTTCACCTAATCGTAGAATTTTTGCACATTGATGTGACCCAGATTTGTATTGGTGATATTGTCATATGCTGACTTGATGGAATTGGGAGGAATGATTCCTTCAATTCATACTTGAGTGTGGACTTATTCGATTTCACCACTGTGTCTTCCTCAATCTTCCCGTAGATTTATTAGACTTTTCGGCCATTATGAATTTAATAGAAAAATGACTCAGGTACGTAAAACGAAACAAATGGGGCCGGGTCTCGGTCTTCGAAACCCGGTCAATGCAAGAAAAACATGACTCGTTTTAATATTATTATTAGTATTATTATTTTAAACATAATTATAAAAAATATGTCAATACATCATACGAAGACTAAGCTCAAATTTTGTTTATAGCGACAACAATTTATTATTATTATTTTTAAATAAAAATTTCCCGATTTTAATATTCTGATTTTTTAATTTAATTTTCCGAGAAAATTCTCCTTTGTATGCGTGAATCATATCTTCTTATTTGCGTGAAAATCACCTAATTTTAATGAATGCATACTTTGAGCTTTACTTCTTCTTTGCGATCTTCTAATCGATGCGTGGGTATACTTGCTTAATCCTTTTGCAAATGCATGGAGAAACCAAGTGCATGCGTTGAAACTGGTTTCATTTACCTTCTTTCTTTCTTGTTTGTTGTTTGACTTGATGAATGTGTGATGATCCTTGGGGAATGCGTGGAAATTTTGTTGATAAACTTCTTTCACTTTAGCTGTTTTACCCAGCGTGGGAGACTGAAAACTATTTTAATTGCCCTTGCTTGCTGTTCCTAGGTGTGTGGATATGAATTTTGGACTATTATGCTATTTTTTTATCTCCTTGGGCGTTAAAACTAACTTCTTCCTCCCCCTGCTGTGTGGACTTCCTAGTTTGCTATGGCTTGCTTGGTCTTTTGGCCTATGTTTTACCTCTTGCGTGGCCTTGTTTTTTATTGGTACGTGGCTATCAAAATAAAATGCATGGGCTCACCTTTTTTATTTATTTGTCTTGTGCATGTGTTGCCTTGCCTCTGAATATGTGGCAATCAAACTCAGACTGGTGTGTATATGTGCTTCCCTTTTCCCTGAGTGTGATCTTTTTATTTTTGTTTTGGACCTTCCACCTTTTCAAACCTGCGTTGGAAATAAATACATGGGAGATGTATCCCTTTCTCTCCCTACATGGATTTTAGTGTAGAAACAACTATTCATGGCCTTTCTTTCTTTCTTTCTCTAGCGTGGTGATACTCTTCTTTTATTCTTTCCTTCAGGTTGTGCATGGAGGGTACAATTATCTCTCTATGTGAAGGATGTTCCTTGCTTTGGAATTTATTTCCCTCCGTGGCCAATGCATGACCAATGTAATATTTTCCTTTAGTTCTTAAAATCCACGTGATAGTTGCCCAATGATCTTGGATGAGTGTGTGATGAATACTTTGGCTTTGTCTTAGCGTGAGAATTCTCCTTTCAAATGATCTCCAATGTGTGGAAGATCTCTCCTTTCACTGAAAATTCAATTACTCTCATGGGGAAATGGTTACAGGAATTAAAGAAGCTTCCCCATAACCGTTTCCCCTTCCCGTTGAAATAACCAACTCCTCTTCCTTCGAGTAGTGACATTAATTGTCAGGGGAAAGTGGGAAATAAACAACCATTTTCCAATGGAAATGGCAAGGTGGGCTGAAAATCCCCATTTTATTTCCCCATGTGGGAAATTGGGAGATTTTTCCCATTTTCCAATCCATTGAATTGAAAATTAGTGGAAGAAATCCCACAAGCGGGGAATTGAAATCCAGTACGGAAGCCAATTTGGCATCCCCAGCAATGGGAAGCGAAGCTTACTTCCCCGACAATTAAAATAAAAAAATTTTGATTGAATTTTAATAATTATTATATTAATATTTATTTAATTAAAAACCCCAAATTTTAATAAAATTAATTTTATCAAACAAAGGGTAATAAATTAATTAATTAATATTAAAAGTAGTTTATGACCTGGAGGAGGAGTTCTTTCTCGAAATGGATGAAACGAAGACCAGAATGATCACAAAAATGAGATGACGGTGATAAATCATGCAAAGTAATACTTTTGAAAATTTTCAAAATTTCCATGTTTATTAATTTTGCGAAGTCAAAATTAGCTGATAATAGTTAGATAATAGTATATGTATATTTTTAAATATGTATATAGATCTATTGAATAATTGTATCGTATTGGATGGAATAACCCTGACAAAGTCAAGTGTTGCACTACATACCCTCTACACTACAACAAAGTAAGTTTTATTTCTTTTATTCTTATTTAGTAATTATCTGTAGAGTTATTAGAATGGGCAAGTGGAGAGATAAATTTTACTTCTTTTTTAGAATGGGTAGATGCCCATTCTCATATAGGAATCATGAAAGAAAAATAAAAAGAATAGAGAATAGAGACTAAATGGGCAGATGCCCATTCTCATATAGGAATCATGAAAGAAGAAGAATAAAGAATAGAGAATAGAGAATAGAGAATAGAGATTAATAGAAGAAGAATAGAGATGAAATTTACTTTTTTTTAAAAATTACTTTCTTTTAGAATGGGCAGTTGCCCATTCTTTCATACAAATAGGCAAACAATTTTTATCTTTGTATCTCCATGGGTAGATTCCCATTCTCATATATGGATAATAAAAGAAGAATAAACTAATAGAAGAAGAAATATTATGAGGATAATATTTAATATGCCTATTATGATATATGACTAACAAAAGAATATTATCTTTTATTCTCTCACAGAAACAAATGAACATATATGTCTAATAGTTTTTTGAATAAATCTAATATATCTTTTTAAATATTTATAATTGTTTCATATTGGCTTGACTATTCCTGGCAGAGACAAGTGCTACACTACATAGCCTCGAAAGGGATCAAGCCTTATGTAGTTCTCATAATATATAAATATAGTAATTTTTTTATATATTCCAAATATTATAGAACAAATTAAATTTTAATTTTGTTATTTTTCTTTGATCCATACATGAGATTCCTTATTCAGCAAGGTCAAATAATAGTAATAAAAGTAAAACATTTTATCTTGAAGGAGAATCTTGTCCATCCTGGCCTTGTATCATTGGTGGATCCTGTATCTATTTGCCTTGATATTGTATGTGTCTATTTGCATTGATGAATGATTTACCAAGCATGCAAGGCCAATATGCACATGTTCATCCTTTAGGATTAAATGCTGAACTTTCATTACTATGATCTAACCTTGTTAAAAAAATGTCTTCAACCATGATCAAAATAGTTATAAATGGATACATCTAAATATGGTCGTTCATGATACTTTTAATATGTCTAATTTGCAAGTTTCAGAGTTTCAACAAGATTTGAATTTTTCGAGATATTGCTTGATCACTTCACTTTTTTTTTTGGTCTTTTTTGCTTTGGTCTCCCTCTATTTTGTTAGATCGTTTTGTCTTATGAAGTAGAATATTTGAAGAAAATTTCAGAGATACACCAATAGGATCACATGCATTCTCACATCCTTACTCTATTTTATAATGGGAAGTTATGCATTCTCACAACCTTTATAGATAGATAATATTGCTTGTGTAAGATTGTTTATAATGGGAACAAGCTAAATTTTAATTCCAAATATTCTTAAACAAACTAAATTTTAATTCTATTATTCTTCTTTGATTCATACATGAGAATGGGAATCTACCCATTCAATACAAGTAATATTGAACTTTTTTATATACCTCTACAGAGGATGTGAGAATGGGAAGTTAGTTTGTACAAGAACTTAATCATTTTAATACCTATATAAAGGTTGTGAGAATTTATACCTCTATAAAATCTGTGAGAATGATAAAATTCCAATTCAATACAAGATTAAAAAAATGTTTTTATATGAGAATTGACATATGCTCATTCTAAGCATACAAATGCAAGAAATTATTTAAAAATGTTTTCATACCTGTATAAAGGTTATGAGAATGGGAAACTTCCAATTCAATACAAGACATAAATGTTTGTTTATATGAGAATTGGCATATGCCCATTCTAAACATTCAAATTAAAGCAATTATTTGAACTTAATCATCTTGTATATTGTCCCACAAGTTTAGTAATTTTCTATTTTCCATGCATGTATCTCTACCACCATTTATTTATTATAGTAACTATTTACTACTATGTGAATGTGCATAAGCCCATTCCTTGTTTAAATATAATGTTATATTTTAGATCTGTTGTATTTGGTCCTTGCATAAAATAACCCATATTGTCAAGATCTCCTCTAGTATAGTTTTGTTAACTTTTTCTTTAAAATGGGAAAATTCCCATTCTAAAACAAACAAACATTTTTATCTTGTATTCTCTAACATTGTAAATGTTTATTTGCATGTGAATGGGCATGTGCCTATTTAATAAAATCAATATTGAACTTAATCATTGTTATGCCCAATTTGGGCGGGTGAGTGACTCAGTAAAGTTGGGAGGGAAAGCTAATATATGTTTCTTCTATTATTTGTACATGCCCAAGAAATATTGAACTCAATCATTTTAAAGTGGGTCTAAGAATTAGGATATTAAAGCATTAAATTAGGGTAGTGTGTGGTATTGTCCCTAGTAAAAGGTAAGGTATGTACATAAATAGTACTATTTATTTTTCAGTATTCTAATACCTCTTTAAAAAAATTAAATGGGTCTAAACATTAGGATATTAAAGAATTAAATCATGGTTGGTAAAGTACATTATAAATATATAGTACTATTTATTTTTCAGTATTCTAATGACTTTTGAAAACATTTAAATGGGTCTAAACATTTGGATTTTAAAGCATTAAAACATGGTTGGTAAAGTACATTATAAAAATATGGGTCTCAGTTATGTTTCATGTGACTTAATTGGTTGGTAAAGTACATTATAAAAATATGGTTCTCAGTTATGTTTCATGTCACTTCATTTTTTAAAATAGGATTTTATACTATGATAGGGATTAGTCATATTGTGACACTTGTTTCAATTTTTTCATTTTGGATGGACTAACTATGGTGGAGCCAAGTGATGGCTCTGCCAAGTGCTATAATACATACCATCGAGAGGGATCAAACCTTATATAGTTATATTTTTATTTTTAGAATGGGAAACTCTACTCCGCTAAGTGTTGTACTACATGCCCTTGGCATTTTTTACTATTGTATAGTTTTGGCTAGACTATCCCTAGCAGAGTGAAGTGCTAGCTCCACCAAGTGTTGACACTACATACCCTCTAGAGGGATCAAACCTTATGTAGTTCTATTATTATTTTTTAGAATGGGAATCTTGGCTCCTCCAGTGTTTCACTACATACCCTTGAGAGACATCAAGATTTATGTAGTTCTATTATTTCATTTTAGAAAGGGCGGATGCCCATTCTCATATTATGTAGTTATATGATGCGCAAAAATTAACAGAACTTGACAAGGTCATAACTTGAGCTCCGGATGTCTGTTTGAGTCCGTTTGTTTTTGAAACCATGTGTTTTGATGAGACAAACACAACAGAAACCCACCCTACCAATTGGGGTAAGTTTTGACATGTTTTCAAGCCCTAAATCTGCCATCTTGAGGCCGAAAATTAGGATTTAAGTTATAGTTCGGTTTTTTCCTATTTTTGGGCATTAGTTAATTTTAGTCTAATAATTGCATTATGAGTTAGAACGTTGGAAATTCATCTAATTTAGGGATGTAGAAGATGCATGGCAATTTCTGTGCTCGTATGAATAAGCATGCGAACTTACTAAGAATAACAGGTTCTAGTAAACTGCTAAAAATAGTAATTTTCGCCACCTAGAGTAGTTTTAGTCAGAGTTAGTTAGATTTTACTTGGAAAATCGAGTTGGGAGTTGTTTTCCTATTTAGGAAACATTTTAATTCATTATTCAACAATGAAGAAGGAGATCTATTTTCTTTGGAGTTCATATTATTTGCATTAAATCATGTTTGGTTAGAATTTGGCTACATTATTATATTTTTTTAAGAATGGGAAGAGGCCCATTTTATTTCCATTCTCATATAGGAATCATTAAAATATATTATTTACCACCATGACATAGTGAGACCACCACACAAATATATTGTTTACCATTTTGTATTTATTAATTAAAGTTAATTGTTTTAAAACACATCTTCGATCGCTCATCTGAGGGAAAGTGAGAGTATGTTTTTCCACACTAGTACGTAAAAAATGGAGATATTAATGACAGTTAATGCATGCCACTACGAGGCACTAGAATGGTCAATTTTTTTATTAGTCTAAGGATAGGCATATTCCTATTCTAAACATTCTAACATTGTGATACCTTATCATTTTTTATATGTCGTATTTGGTCCTCACATAAAACGACCCATATTGTATTTGGATTTTACATAAAAAGATATCAAGAAGTGAATTTTTATTAATCTTCTCTATTGATTTATTCTGAGATGAAGAATATCATCTGGTTTCCACCATTTAATTATTATTTAAAGGTAATTGGTTTAATGTTAGTTAATGTTTTCAAAGACAATATAGTTCTTAGGAATGGTAAGCTTCACCACGAAACTATTACATGAGCTATTTGTTAGATTATTGCAACAAGATAAGAAAATGTTTTCTTGTATGAGAATAGGCATTAGCCCATTCTAGACATTCTAACATTTTGATTTGGCCATATTTTTGGTCAGTTGTATTAGACTGTTTAGAAATATGGGAATTTGTCCATCCTCGTATGAAAAAACATTTATTGTCTTGTATTTTTGATTTGTAACTTTATTAGAGTGTTTAGAATGGGAATTTTTCCATCCTCGTACAAACTAACATTTATTGTCTTCTTTTTAATGGGACCATATTAGAAGAAGAATAGTGTAAAAACATTCTCACAACCTTTATAGAGTTAATAATTATATCATATTGGCTGGACTATTCCTGGCGGAGCCAAGTGCTACACTACATACCATCTAGAGGGATCAAGCCTTATGTAGTTATCATCATATATATTATCTCTAAATTTTACTATGACTCATAGTCGGGTTACTAGGTGCAATACAATTCCTTGTTGAAGACCAATGTAATAGAAATAAAGAATTTAATCTCAAGAGGATTTATGCACATCTTGGCCTTGCATTACAAATATTAGCATGAATCCTCCTTCAAGATTAAATTATGAAATTTAATTATTATTCATTGATATACCATTTAATCATCTCTCTATGATTCTTATATGAGATAAAAATGTTAGTTTATTGCCAAAATGTATTGTATTAGATAGACTAACACCGACAAAGCCAAGTGTTGCGCTACATACCCTCAAAAGGGATCAAGCCTTATATAGTTCACCTTATGCTCGGGGTTTTTTAGGGGTGAATATTTTTGAATAGAAAAATATTAGGATTTTCTAATATTGAATATGGAAAATTTGCACTACGTATGATAGTGCATTCGCCAAAAGTTTAGGAGTGCTAAAATATTTTGATTATAATCTCACCTTCATGTTTCTATTAAGGGCCCACCAATGTTAGTATATTTTCGTTCATGTTATAATATAGTATTATATCTAGGATTAATTTGCCATAATATATTAATATAATTTAATTTCAAAATCTGAAAGTATATGCCCGTTGCCAAATATCCGAATGAATAAGTGAAAGAGGTAAGCAAAAAGTGAACTATCTCGTATGTCAAGTTTTTTTGTAAAATTGTTACCGACGAAAAAATCAATATTTTTGTCATAAGTTAATGTGATTTGTAATGTCGAATGCTAATAAAAACATGTTCTTGGATGGTAATATTATATATGTGTTACCGTCCGGTAACATTGTTTTGTGTTATCGTGCGGTAACATTATTTTTGTTGATGTCAGGTAACATTATATTTTGCTACCGTTTGGTAGCATTAAGCTTTGTTTCGTTCCATAGCATGATCTATATTTTTGAAGTCTTGCATTTATTTTTTATAGATCATGATTCATATTTAAAGCTTCTTTATTTTTTTGCATGTGTAGACTTCAAAAACACCCATACAATGGCACCTCTACAAATGAGAAAAACAATCAAGGAAAAGTAAAACACAATATGGAAATTTCAAAATATTTCAGTCATCTAGTCAGTAACCCCAAAGTGGCAAGAGGTAATTTTGACTCTAATTATGTTCATGTTACTTTATTTTTTGATTTAATTGGGAATACAAAGAAATAAACCGATTTCTTTAAAATGCAAAAAAACCCTAGCAATGACCTTACTCCAAATGAAATTCCCAACTAGTAGAGTAATTCAATTCAAATTGGCAATATTGATAATCTCATTTTCCATCAAACTCAAACTTTTGATAAACATTCCAGAAACACATTAGAAACGTAAGCATGGGAAATGGACTATACGAAGGACTTATAAATTTGAATAGTCAACCTAATATCCATTCATTGAACCTATTAAACAAGAAAACAATACCGATACTCCTACCGAATTTATATGTACTATATATATTTGGAAACTAGGAAGAGACTAAAAATGTAATTAAAATATGACACAATAGAGAAGCATTGCGGGAAGGTATATGAGTCTAAAAAGCAAGATGATGGAACAATGATAAAAACAACTAGATGGAAAAATGTGGAAGATTTTTTACATATAAGATATTTAGTAGAATATGAAAATAATCATAAACATCCTGTAAGATCTAAGTGAGAAAGGTGGAACAATAAAGGCTAAATTTGAAAAATCTACTTGATGAAAGTCTTCAAGAAAAACTCATACAATTCAAAACAATGTTTCACATTCTAGAAAAGGGAAGAACACTTTCATATCTCTTTGATTATAATATATTGTTTCAATATAATGGGTTTCCAAATATGCCAACAACACACTGTCGATGCCAATACATGGGAAATCTAAAAGTGTATAGGAGAAATTGAAATCACTGATTTGGGATAGAAGGTAAATAATTAAAATTTTATTGCATTGTCAATTGATGAGGTCATAGTAGACAATAAATCTTGGGTATACGTGCATGTCTAAAATTTAAGTTTCAATAGCCATTTCAAGGAAAATCATCTACTAACTATGCACAAAATGATGTAGAATTGCAATTAAGAGAACCTCTACAAAATTGTTACTAAAAATTTGAAGGAAATAATTGGTATTGATTATAATTCAATCTCTACAAAGCTGATTTGTGTAGGAGTTGATGGTGCAACTATCATACAAGGTCACAAATATGGAATTTTTATTCATATGCAAACAATCGTATCCCTTTACATGATACATATTCACTATATGGCTCACAGAATGAATCTGGATTACAAGATTGTAAGTAATTTTGAAAATGTTGCTGAAATAGAGGAGCTTATACGAGACTTATTTTCATATATGTCAAGAAGTCCTAAAATATTTTTAGAGTTTAAGATATTTTCTGTTCTGATAGTAAATGATAAAAAATTGCTAAAAGATGTTGACACAAGATGGATATCATTGTATGATCCAACCTGCATATTTTTTAGGAATACAGTTCTTAGTAGGCTATATGATCAAGAATTGTAGAGAAGTGGACAAAGCTAAAGATATGTTATATCGTTTGTCAGATTTATAAAAATTATTAAATTTATGTGGTATTTTTCCAATGCTGAAGGAAATAAACAACTTGGTGAAACATGCTTAGGAAAGATCCATATACATTGTTGATTTTATAAAATTAAGGAGACAAGTATGTATTATTTTGGATACCTTATATTCCACCCAAGAATGGTTTTAGAAGCCAATTTTCAATAGTAGCGAGAAGGTTTTAATAGATACAAAAGATCCCAATAACTATTTAAAGTTCAATATTAGTGGTCATCTTTATATTTCAGTTGATTGGAAAAATATTCCAATGCACATCTTGTATAGAGATCCTTATTTAATAGGTCTTGAAATTGAGGAAGTACAGACACAATCGTTATTTTTATGCTGCAATTTATGATACAAGAAAAAAATTACTGGAGATATCTAAAATATTATCTTCATAGATCATATAATGTTTTAAAAATAGTGATCTGCTTGAGGCCATGGGAATTGTATATCCCATTTTCTAGAATCCGATGATTGACGAAGAAAAAAAAGCTACAAACTTTTGAAAATCCATGACTGTACACATGGAGAAGTTTTACAAATGTTCATATGTTGATGGAGGGGAATTGAATGGTATATTGGACAAAACATTACTCATATTAGAGTCACAACATTTTTCATATACTATGAATTATCAATATAATCCTATTCTTTGAACCATTAGAAATGGGAGCTATCACACTATTGTGGAGAAAGATATATCAGAGTAGCATTTTGAGAGAAAATATAAGTGAATACTTTAAACTATATGAACTCATATAGATAATGATTCTTGGGTTTGTTGAAGATGAAAGGGTATTTAGTGCACTTACATTTGTGAAATTGAAACTTCACAACATATTGGAAAAGAATTTGGAAATTTTTAGAGACTCTATGTTTCAAGATATAGAGTTGACACATTTCCATATGAAAGAGCACTAGCTACATGGACATCTCTTGCAGAGCGTAGAGTTGTTAATCAAGATAACAAAAATGGAGTCTCTAATTATGGTGAAATTGACTTGGACTTTGTTGGACCAAAAACTGCAACAGATAAAATAAGTGATGAAGGACCATTAAGGATAGGGTTGTTTCAGCTACCAGACAGTTGAAAGTATTCATTTTCTGAAATATATATTGTGACTCGATATATTTTTTCAATTTCATTTACATATATTGTGCATATAATGTTTGGAATTTTTAAAATCCTTCCTATATTTTTATAATGTTTGGAAATAACAAGATGGTAGATAGTTGTGTAATCTGCAAACTAGATGATGTAATAAAATTAAAGTTCATTACTAGGAAAGTATGTTCAATATTTGATTTCTCACTATCAATTCCAAAAGCACATGTGTTCGCAAAGATATAAAAAACATTGCGGTTTATATCCCATCATGATTATTGGAGATAATATTGACATGATGAACCAACTATCAATATTTGACAACACACACATCCAAGTTTTAAATATTGAGTGTATACATGTTTGAAAATAAATTGAATAATGTAAATCCAAATTCTAGAATCCATTCATTAGATGTACAAGCTTGTAAATAAGATAAAAGACTAAAGTTTTAATTCGACAATAGGCATGAGAGAAATATAAAGATTGATAATTTCACATAAAGATAATATCTTCAAATTTAATTTTTCAAATATAGTGATTTACATCAATATTTTAAATTCAAGTTAATTTGGACCCTTGTCCTTGAATGCATTCTATAACATCAACAACATTTGAACTATCTTTTATCACACCGAATATATTAATTCTTTTGCATCTACATTAATGTTTTTTAAATTTTCTCTATCTTAATGAGCTGCATCTCTGCTACTGAAAGGATAGACGACTCCTTATCATTTTTTTTTCTTCAAAATAATATTTGGATCTAGTCCATTCTCCTTTATAATCCTCTACAATATTGTTCTTTTGTTTAACATAACAAGTTTTTCTTTACAAATTATTGCCTTGCCGACACTCTCTCTCGATTTTTTAGGTTCTCATCTAACACATGCACCTCTGTCTTCAAATTCTGGTATTTTGAATGAAATTATAATCAATTAATTAGTATTTAGAAGCAGATAAATGATAAATATATATATAATAATCTACAAAAATTCAGAACTTACCATAGCCAAGTCTTTACAGGCATTAGCAATAGTGACAAGTTTCTTGTCTCTATTGCACTTGTAATAAGACTTGTTCCTCAAAGATTAAAATTAGCCAATATATTAAGAATTATAGACATAAATTCATCCCTATTGTAATTATTATTGGTGAATGCTTCACCATATTATGCTTGAGCAAGTAAAGCATCAATCGTCAACGATTCATTTTTAATCAATTAAAAAAATTCTCGATGTTCAAAATTATGATATCTATCATTAATTTCTTTTATCAGAGATTTCACTCTGATATCCCAAATCTTCATCTCCTTAATATCAGGAATAAAATTTTCCATGACAAGGGCTATAGCATTATCTAACACAAGGATGTCTACTAAAAATTTTGTCTTCGCATCATCATCCAAATTTTCCTGCCCAGTTGGGGAAGGAGGATCTGAAGAGGATGACACTTGCACCTCCTTACGTGTAGATTGAGTGACATATTCAAAATTATCCCCTACCCCTGTGATGTCATAAAGGATGTAAAATATAAGATACTCTTTATCCATATCAATATTATTTAAAATAGAAGTTCCTCTGGCACTCTGCACACCACCAATTGAAAAATTGGGGAACTATAATATTGTGAAATTTTGTGTCCCCTTGCTCAATCCAGGGAATATAATCCTCTTTCCCCTACCATAAGAAACTAACGGAGGTAGAAGGGGAGATCATACTGATGTAATCCTTAAGCGGTGATGTGGAGCGGTGGGGTGGACACTACCACAAAATGAATTTCATATGACAATTGCAAAACATATGTGAGAATCAATACTTTAACAATATCATATTCAGTATGTTGATTCTTGAAATGATGAATACATACAAGTGAATAGTAAGAAATTCAAGTTAATAAGAATGAAATCAATTGATATTTCTTACATTGTGAATTTTATAGTCTGTAATCAACATACTATAGCACTGGGTTGAAGGGGGTGATGGAATTGCAAAACCTAAATTTAGAAAAAACAAATTAAAAAGAATGATAAATTCCTTAAAGAAAGACTAATATAAATAAAATTTAATTCACTATTTATTAGTTACTTAGTACCAGAACTTGAAGGGCCTAGGTGACGAAATGGTGCAGACTCAATCTCTTCTTGCTCAACACTTATGTCTGTAGTGTCTCCATTAGTATTAGAATACACCATGTGTCTCAGAGTCATTGATGTGCCGGAAAAGGCTACACATTAGGATAATGAAATATGTCAGTGTTAAGAATCATAGATTCAAATTATCATTAGTTTATAAAATAATTTAATAAAAATAAAACGATTATGCAGTATGTATAAATTAAAACCTGGATTTTCCATAGTTGCGATGACGTGTTGTGTTCTAGTTGTGGGACCGAGATGAATCCATAGAACCGCACATCCTTTTTACTAGTGTTATCCTTCTATGTTATTGGATTCTAGTGACAACCAAAGAGTCATTGATCGTGCTAACATCACTTAGATTGTTTTCACCAAATCCTTCGAGATCATACGAGGTTATGTATGCAAACTACCACATTACGACATTCTATTATTTCTCTTTCTTTGACATTTTTAAAACAAAGTTACAAACGTATAGATTCTCTATTTATAAGAATTGATTTAAAAATGATTTTGTTTTTGAAAAGAATCAAGATTAGATGCTTTAAAAAATACTCACCAACTTGTTGGTCCAAAGGAATTCCATGTTTATCCATCTTCTTGTGTAGATAAATTGGAACAGTTGTTGTTTTGAGTCCATAAAAACCATCATAATATAAAGCAATAACATAACAAGAACAAGATATAACCGCAACATGACTCAATTTGGCTCTGCAAGGTCAACATGAATCCTTGATGAAAGAAATGTGCACCATTGAATCTAATAATGGAAATGGTTTAGAGAAGGTAGTACAGTTCCCACTAAGGAATGTCAGTGTATCTTCCTCGTAACACAATGCGGAATGGAAAAATTCTACCATTGCCGAATAAAAGGGTCTTTGATAGATTTTGTGTTAATCCCTCTTTTTGAGGGATTATTAACCTCATTCTAAATAAATATATCATAATGAAACTCTAAAAATTTATTTTTCACATCAAGTATAACTGATTTGGTTATTACATGCAATGCATTTTGATGGGGTAGGCCTGTTAGATGATGAATATCGTTAGGTGTTATTCTCATGAAAAATGGTGGGATGGTAACACAACAATGAAAGTGCCATAAATAATATTATACACTTGTATTAAATTATTTAATAACTTGTGTTCTGCAATACGTCTTTGGGTATGCAAATTAGTCCATGGAAGCTTTGAGCTACCAATCCAATCAATTGAATTATTATTTTAGGGTCTTCCAGTGAGCTTGTAGTATCCGCAGATATAAAATGTTTCGGTAAATGTAGGAAGTTGTTTTAATGGTATTTTTTCTTGGTGTCATTATTCTTGAATCTGGAATCCTTGATGTTTTTATTCTTTGATAAAAAGAGGTGTTGGAAAATGTCAGATACCTATATACGACCCTCAAGGATCATAGAACAAATATGGAAGTGGATGAGAAGGCTAGAGGATATAATACTAGAATTAAAAAAGGAGGATGGAGCTCTAAAAACATCTCTCAAAGAAAATTGCAAGTGAAAATGGGACAAAATGAGTGGGGAGTGGTATATATATAGGAAAGGAAAGGGCAGTGGGCCATGGCCCATAGATGGAGGCTGAAGACATGTGGCCAAGGGAAAGAGGGACAATAACATAACAAAAGTGTTACCACGTGACAATGTCAACAAAAGGATTTGGATTGTTACCATCTAGGAATATAACCACAATACCGAATGTCAACAAAATCGCTGATTACTTGGTCAGTAACCAATGTGTCGTATTTTTCGTTGTTGACCATAACACATATGTCGATGTTTTTATGAGCTAGTAACTCATCTTATTACATTTTGATACTAGTCGATAACACATATGACGGTGATTTGTTACCAGCCAGTAACACATGGGGTAGTGTTTTTATACCGAATGACAACACATGTGTCGATATTTTTGTTATCTTGATGGTAACACTTGTAGCAGTGTTTTGTTACATGTTAGTAACACATGTGCTAGTGTTGTCATCCGAGAACAAGTGAGACGTGTTACCGAATGGTAACACATATGTTGTGTTGTCATTCGGTAGTATTTACGTACATACCAGTGATAACATTACGTACTTTTCGATTGGTAACAGACCAAAAAAATTAATTCCACCACCGGTGACTTTCAAAACACATTCACTCGCCACCGTCACGAAATGCTCATTTCCTACATTTTCTAACCATACAAATTACCTTTTTGTCGGATACTCCACCCATTCTATAATAATTTTTAGAGGGGGTCTTAAAATGAACCCTTCTTATGCTTAGTTCAAATGCAGTGGAGTTCTTGGGTGAAGCCTCTATCTCTAATTATTGTTTATTCTTTCACTTTTGGGATCTATCTCTTTTCATGAAGAATATCAAGGAAATTTTTGAGAAACACCAATGAATTTTTCTAACTCTTCTCATGAAGAATATCATTTGGTTTTCCTTCCATTGCAAGATGGAGAAGCGGCCATTGTAAAACAAAGTAATATTTTTGTTCATGTCAAGCCCATTCAAATGGGCGTATACCCATTCAGTATAGAAAATAGAGAAGAATAGATGTTTAGAATGGACATATGCTCATTCTCAAATAATAATCATAGAAGAATTGTGGGCATTTTTTAATCTTGTATTGAGTTGGCAGATGCTCATTCTCATATAAAACATTGACAAACAATAGGTGGAAGATGAATAGTTGTTTATAAGAGGCATATGTCCATTCTCATATAAGAATTGTGGAAGAATAATAGATATTGAGAGGGATCAAGCCTTACATAGTTCTTATATATATATATATAATTGTACGCATCATGGTTACGTAGTTCAAGACCGTTGTTCATTATGGTTAGATAATAGTAATAAAAGTAAAGCATTTTATCCCGATGGATAATTGTGTCCATCCCGCCTTGTATCAATGGTGAATCATGTGTCTATTTGCATTAATGGATGATTTACCAAGAATGCAAGGGAAAGTTACACATGTTCATCCTTCAAGATTAAATGCTAAAATTCCATTACTATGATCTAACCAACTTCCATTACTATGATCTAACCTTGCTAAACAAAGGTCTTTAACGCCATTACTATGATCTACAAAATTAGTTACTTATTTGTAATTATATCATATTGGTTGGACTAACCCTAGTAGAGAAAACTGTTGCACTACATACCCTCAAGAATTCCTATATTAGAATGGGAATATTCCCATTATCAATGGGCATATGCTCATGTTCTAAACATTCTAATACAAGCAATATTGAACTGAATTTTCATATGCTCATTCTAAACATTCTAATACAAGCAATATTGAACTTAGTTTGTTTAGTACTTCTATATTACTCATAGCTAGTCCACAATGCAAGATGCTAGTGGAGAGATAAAATTTACTTACTTTGTCTTTATTTAAGAATGGGAAGTTGTCCATTATCTCATACAAAAAAGCAAACATTTTTCTAATTTTACCTTCAATATAATGTAATTTTTTAATACGTCTAATAGAAGAAATTGATATAAATTGAATGGGAAGATGTAAGATGTTAGTCCACAATTCAAGATGCTAGTGGAGAGATAAAATTTACTTACTTTGTCTTTGTTTAAGAATGGGTAGTTTCCCATTCTCTCATATAAACAAACAAACATTTTTTTATTTTATCTTGAATATAATGTAATTTTTCTAATACGTCTAATAGAAGAAATTGATACGAATTGAATGGGAAGATGCCCATTCAATTATAATATGACTAATAGAAGAAAATTCTAGTCAGTTTAGCACTTTTATATTACTCATAGCTAACTCCATAATGCAAGATGTTAGTGGAGAGATAAAATTTACTGTTTTTGTTTAAGAATGGGCAGTTTCCCATTCTCTCATACAAACAAACAAACATTTTTTCATTTTATCTTGAATACAATGTAATTTTTTAATATATCTAATAGAAGAAATTGATACGAATTGAATGGGCAAGATGCCCATTTAATTATAATATGAATAATAGAAGAAAAATAATTTTTATAAAAGAACTTGAGAGATTAAATTTACTTTGTTTTATTAATAGAAAAAGACTTGAGGAAACATAGAAGAAGAATCCATCATTTTTGTGTCTTGTATTATCTTTTATTGAATGGGTGTATGCCCATTCTCATATAAGAATCATAGAAAAATAATACAAATAAAATTTACTTCATTCTCACAGTAAGCATCATATAAGAATGATAGAATAAGAGATATTGTTCACTCTCACAACCTTATAGATATACCAAAATGATTAAATTTTTAGATGAAGAAATTAAAATCAGTAAGTCTTTACAATGGGAATATGCTCATTTTCATACAAACAAACATGTTTTGTCTTATATTAAATGGGCAGGTGCTACTCATATATTTTTAGAATTGTCATATGCCTATTCTGATATAGGAATCATAGAAGAAGAATAGAGATAACACATTCTAACAACCTTTATAGAGGTATTAAAATGATTATATTCAATATTGCTTATATTAGTATGTTTAGAATAATCGATTCAATCCCTTTCACATACAACAAACTGTTTTATTTAATAATTTATAATTTATTGGTATTATTAAATGATAGGATATTATTTCTTGTAATTAATTATTACTATTATTAATTAATGTTATTAATTACTTAATTTTGTTTAGTGCTAAAATCATATCTTAAATACATATTCTTTTATTTCTAATTTTATTTTTATTAAAGGTAAAAGGTTTTGGAGGGACCTTACCCAGAAGTACAACCAGAGGCTTAAGAGCCAAGATAAACAAAGTATAGTAGTGTGGTTTTTGATCTGTGGGGGCCACACCCCAACCAAAAGATATAAAGAAAAATAAAACTAAGGCAGGGGCTATCTGCCTACAATAAGCCCAACTACGAACTGACAACAACAAAATTGCAACATAAAAACAACATCCTAACAACTGCACATGAAACAAAGATACAAAGACACTAACTGACATATTTTTTGTAAACCTTTACGGTAATTATGAGTGCACTCGATAGAGATTCGTGCGGCAAGCGAAGAAGAGGTCCCAGTTAGATGCTTTAAACTTCTTGGAGATCTCGTTGTTCTTTCACGTTAAGGTCGGGATGACACTGATGTCACATATCTGGCGGATGTGGACTTGCATGAGGTCAAGAATTGATCTTTGGATGTCCAAGTAGTAGCAATGTTTTTCCTCTAGTTCTTTGAATTTAGTGGTAAGGGTGTTGAATTCCTCCCTGAGGCTAGGGATAGGGTCAGGGGATGGCTCCTTGATAGCATACTTGAGGAGAAAGTCCACATTATCCTCAAGATTTTTCATAGTCTCAACATGCAAAATAATTTTTTTCTCCAAAACAGAGGAGGTGTCCTGAACAAAGGAGCTAGTTGAAATGATAGTGGGGGCCTATCCTCAACCATAATATATTTGTCCTTCTTACTGCTATGAAAGATCCTTTTAGGAGCTAGTTCAGAGGTAGAGTCTTGGTACATGGGATTCTTGGAGTGGATCCGGGGTTGCTAGGGAAGTTGGGAGACTAAAGGGAGGCTAAGATTGTGGGCCACAACATCCATCATGTACTAGTTAATGAGAAAAATGACCCCCTGATGTAGAGGAGTTATCCTCTTATGCCCTTGAACTTCCAAGATTGATTTTTCCATAGAAAGTAGAATGTAGTGTGATAAAATCACCTTAATCTCACGCTTTAAGTGGTTGAGCAGGACCAGGTGATGCAGAGAAAAGTAGAAAATATACCCTTGAGAGTGACATATTAGACCAACATTCAGGCGACTTCATCGAACGACTTTGGGATAGAGGCACAAATGATGTCTTCTTTCTTAATATCTATTCATTTTTTTATTATTATTGGCAAATAGTTTTTGGAAAGGACTATACCCTTGAGTACAAAAGATGGCCTAGGAGCTAGAATAGGAATGAAAACTAGAGAGAAAAGGATCAGAATCCAAATGTGACAATGAAGCCCAAAGTAGCCAAAAAATAGCTACCCAAACAAGACAAAACAACAAAAACACTGCAAAAAAGTAGTAGAGAGACCACAAAAATAGCATAAAAATAGACAAGAACAACTAAAGCATCTACAACTACTTTTTGGCAGCTTTGTCTATGTTGGTCTTGATATTCTTCCAGGAATGGAACATACCCAAAGTTGTCATGTGGGCAACGTCAGTCTTATCCAGTGATCAATGGTCCTTTTTCTTTCCTTATCATTGCCCCAAAGTGTTGCTGGAACACCGCTAAGGTTGGAGACACTTTTGACATGTTGCTCAATGAACTCCTCAATCACCCTAAAGATGGCTATATTGTAATCATAATGAGTTTTGGCCTTCCCTAAATGGGAGTCTAAGGAGTTCAGCTTCTTGTAGATATCATCAATCTGGCTGTTATCAATATCCACCTCCTCCTCCTTCTTCCTCTTACCTTTCTGTTTTGCCAAGTTCTTAACCTCATCCTTCAATAGTTTCATATCAGCCTCTAAGGCTTCCAGCCTTTTTGAAGAGCTTTCCATATGCACATCCCGGGGACTGGCACTGCTAATATTCAGGAGGTCATGTGTAATTTCAATTTCATGAGGACCCTTCCCCACAGCAAGAGTCTCAAGGTTAAGCTTTCTAGAAGCCCTGGTAACCGGTCTGTTCGAGGTGGAGGTGAAGTGGGGGGCGGGAGCAGCAGTAGGGGGAATGGAAGAAGAATCCTGGACGGCCGGTAGGGGGTGACAGCAGCGGTGGCGGGGGCAGAGAATGGAGAAACGGGGCTAGCAGTAGCAGAACCCGGCAGAGGGGGAACCGAGCTAGGAGAGGATGGGAGACCAGGATACTTAAGAAGACAACATTTATGTAGCAGCAAAAATAAGCCCCTGGTGTAAAGGAACCACCCGGTATGCTTTTGAAACTCCAAAATGGAGCGCTCAAGAGAGTTCAGCAAGTAATGGGGGAAACAAACCATGCGATTCCTACGGAAGTGGTTAAGAAAGATAAGGTTCTTAGTAGGTACAGTGACAAACCTTCCTTCCAAGGAAATGAACCATATCATCATGTAAGTAACCTCATCATAAGGTGGAGGGATCGAGCTAACAAGTAGGCCCGTTGTAACATAGATCAGCTTCTTAGATCCCTCCACAAATCTCCTCTCTTCAACATCTCTGTCGACCCTTTTGTTAAAAAAATGGTAGCCCTCCAAGCCAAGGCCGGTCGCTTCAGCAATAATTTCCTCATTGACCAAGATTTTTGCCCCCATATTCCACAGTCCGCTCCTTCCAATCCTTCACAAAACACACTGAGATGCTTTGATCATGCCCCTGAACCTTCTCCATGAAGTTGGTGATGCCACCCTTGCTGAGTATGCTCCATAGCTCAATATTATCCTTCCATTCCGGGTCTGCACTAGGCTCAATTTGGAAAGGGGGACCCCCCATCTTCACTGTGCTTAACTATTTGCAACAAATTCCCAAATCCTTGTGAGCACTTTAGCCAGTTGCTTTTTTACTTGTTGTAATCCACACAATGTTGGAAATGAGAGCCATTGCTTTTCCCACGAATGGCTGCGTGTCTGCTGATCTGAGCCTGCGGAAAATCACATGTGGGAATAACGGCCTTTTTGTTAGCCCGCTCCCTGTCATCAATCACATTACTACTGTCTTCGGTTTCCGTGGAGCCTTGTATCCAACTTTTAGCAGACGCAGTGCAGCCCGCATGCGCGATTTTCAAATCAATGTAACTCCACTTGGAATTCCCCATATACTTCACACTATCTTGATTATTTGACATGATTTGCATAATCATATTTTTTAAGTCAACATGTGTGGGAGTATTATTGATGCTGATCCACACCCAATAATCATAACTCAACTCAAGATATTGCGTGTGTATAGAAATCCACATGAATGCTATTTTGAAGCTGCTTAGGGATGCTATTATTATCCCAAACAGTGTGGTTAACATTAATGCCATAATTAGCCAGCGCATCTGCCAATTTATTACCCTCCCGGTAAGTATGCATGATCCTGATGTTATTGAATGTTTGACAAATACTTATGGACTCTGAGATAAAATCCTTGATGCTCCAACTTGGAGATGAGCACTGTTTAAGGAGATTAATGATATTCAGGGAGTCCCCTTCAATAATGAGGTTCGGATATTTTGAGTCTGGGCAATTCTCAGGCCCCATAGAGCAGATAATGCTTCGGCAAAATGATTAGTTTGAATTCCCATTTTCCCAGCATACGCAGCAATCAGATTACCTTTATGATCCCGTATCGCTCCTCCCCCTGCCGCAATCCTAGGGTTCCCCTTAGAGGCCCCATCAAAGTTCAACTTATACCAATTAAAATCAGGAGGATGCCATTTAATCAAAGATCTATCAATGCTATTCCTAGGATTGCTCCGACTATTGACAGTTCCAATCTGCCAATTGGATAAGATGTATTCTTCATTCTCTGGATATCTCTTGTTCTTGGGGGGTTTAAATCTAGCAATATTCTCTTTGATACCATTAGAAATTTTACCAATACTAAGTTTATAGTTTTTCTTCTTATTTCTGAAGATAATATCATTTCTATCCTTCCATATCCTCCAGATTAAATGAGGGATAACCAGCTTCTAGATCCTTTTGACAACACAATGCCTAAAGGGTGGGTTCCATTGAGTCCATAGCTGATTAAGATCCTTTGGCACCACCCAGAGAGCTTCAAATTTAGAGAGGGAAAAACTCCATATTCTGGTAGCATACTCACAATGTATGAACAGGTGGCTGATATCCTCAAAATCTTTCTTACAAAGATGGCACCTATTAGGGATTATAAATCCTCTTCTCATCAGGTTGTCAGTGGTAAGAATCCTACCTCTGATAGCCAGCCAAAGGAAAAAATTTATTTTAGGAGTTAATTCAGTCATCCAAATCTTATTCCAATTGAACTCTGTTTGACTACTGTGGAAGAAATTATTATATCCAGTTTTGATAGAGTAATTCCCATCATTGGAATTATTCCATACCAGCTCATCCTTGGAATCCAGCTGACTTAATGGAATAAGATCTAATTGATCTTGAAGGGAGGAAATAATTTTCATCAGATCATTTCTCTCCACAGTAAGTTTTTTTCAATTCTTGCTGGTACCATTTCCCTCAATATAGTCCTTGATTTTAATGCCATACTTGCTTATAAGACTGTCCTTAACAGTCCCAAATCTATCCATGAGATTGCCATTAAACCAATTATCCTCCCAGAAGTTTATGTCCCTACCATCCCCCACTTTCCATTTACTACCCTGCTTGATGAAATTTCTGCTCTTGACTAGATTATTCCAAAAAATGGAGCCATAGGGGAGGTGCTCATCTTGTAGGAAAGAGCGCACATTTTGATGATTTAGATATTTTTCTTTGATTAAATCAATCCAGGGTTGTTTCTCGAACAAAGATTCTCCATCCCATTTTAGCAATGAGGGCCTCATTCATTTTCTCAATATCTTTTATACCCAGACCTCCCATAAACTTCGGGGTGCAAACCTTGTCCCAAGCCACTAAGTGAAATTTGAACTTCTCTTCCATGCCTTGCCATAAATTTTTTTTTCTGAATCCTTTCAATCTTATCTCTGAAGGAAGAGGGGATCTTGTAGAGTGACATGACATAAATGGGTAGATTTTGAAGAGTACTTTTAATGAGCAGGCACTTACCAGCACTAGATAAAATGGCTCCTTTCCAACCAGCCATTTTTTTTTGGAATCTCTCCAATAAATCATCCCACACCTTGCAAGAGACTTTCCTAGTGCCAAGAGGAAGGCCCAAGTAAGTGGCTGGAAGCGCACTTATTTTACAACCCAGAATTTTAGCAATTTTAAGTTGCCTTTCCTCAGGAGTGTTGAAAAAGAAGATGGAGCTTTTATCATAATTGATCTCTTTCCCAGAAGCAGATTCATAGAGCCGCAGTAAAGCCTTGGTAGCCTTGGCTTCAATGACCGATGCCAGAAGAAGAAGGATAGTGTCGTCTACAAATTGCTGATGGGAGACAGCTTGACTGATGGAAGTGGGCTTAGAGCCATTTAAAAGACCGTCATTAACTGCTTTGCCAATTGTTCTACTAAGGTTGTTAGCCAAAAGAATGAAGAGAAAGGGGAGATAGGGTCCCCTTGTCTAAGTCCTCTGCTACTAGTGAAAAAACCCACAAGCTCACCATTAACTACCACTGAGAATCTGGCCGTAGAGATACAAGCCTTAATAATTCTTCTAAATTTTTCCGGAAACCCAAATTTTGTTAAGACTTTGTCAAGGAAAACCCAAGAGACCTTGTCAAAAGCTTTATTCATATCAAGCTTGAGGACCATATTTGCCTTTTTATTATTTTCCATAGAATGTATGGTCTCGTGAACCATAATCACTCCGTCTTGTATAATCCTACCTTTGATGAAGCCACTCTGCTACCTTGAGATAAGTTCATTCATAATGAGCTGAAGCCTAGTAGTAATAATTTTGGTAAAAATTCTATAGATGGCATTCACAAGGCTGATAGGTCTAAAGTCTTTGAAATCTTTAGCATCCATTTTTTTGGGGCAAGACAATGTGAGTGTTATTAAGCTCTTTCAAAAGATTTCCCATTCTATAGAATTCATTCACCGCTCTGAGAAGATCCTCCGAACAGATTTCCCAAAATTTCTGGAAAATTTTTATGGAGAACCCATCTGGACCAGGAGCCTTGTCACCCTCTAAAGCAAATACAACTTTTTGCAGCTCTTCAAGTGTGACCGCTTTGGTGATACTTCTAAATTTCTGTTCCTCAATTTTATCTTGGGGAATGGCCTCCAACATAAAAGAAATAGCTTCAGAATTGATGATATTCCTCTCCTCAAGAAGTTTTTTATAAAAATCAAGCGCTTCTTTCTTGATGCTATTGGGATCTTTTATGATATTTCTGTTGTTTTTAGAAACTTCTAAGATCCTATTACAGGCTCTGTGCTTCAAAGTGGTCATATGAAAGAACTTCGTATTCCTGTCTCCCTCTTTAAGCCAAATAGCTCTAGATTTAAGTCTCCATAAAGAATATTATTTTCATTAACTTCGTCTTCATCGATCTCCCCATAGTATCCATTTTTATTTCCAGATCCTGAAGTTTTTGTTTTAAATTTTTTTATTGTCAAATACATTACCAAAAACGCTTTTATTCCAGATTTTGACTTGCTTTTTGACATTTTTGAGCTTTTGAACCAATCTAAATTGAGCAGTGCCTTCACCATTCCATCCCCACCATTCTTTTATCTTGTCATAGATATTTTCATGCTCCATCCACATCTTTTCAAATTTGAATGAGCTTCTGGTGGGTTTAGTCCAATTGAGAAAATTTAAAGCAATCGGATTGTGATCCGATCCAACTCTGGGCAAGGAAGAGAGGTGGAAGTCTTGACTGAGAATCCAGCTCGCTGAAATTAGTGCCCTATCCAATCTCACCTAGATAAACTCCTTTCCCAACCTTCTATTATTCCAAGTGTATTTATTCCCATGAAGATCCACATCTAAGAGGTTATGTTCAGCAATAAAATCAGCAAAATCCTCCATACCAGTAGAAAAGCTGGAGGTACCTCCATACTTTTCACCTAGGTTTAGTGGGGAGTTGAAATCCCCCATAATAAGCCAGTTAGCAGAACAATGCTGGTTTCTAAATGTTTTAAGGTCAGCCCAAAGCTTCCTTCTACCACTAACCGTATTAGGGGCATAAATGTTAGAAAGGATCCATTCACCATTATTCTCAATAGCAACAAATTTGATTACAAGATGATTAATAATAGCATTGAGAACCGTACGGATCACGTGCCTTTTATCCCAAAGAGTAGCGGGTCCTCCGAAGCTCCCTGGGAGTCAACAGCTGCCATTTCAGAGTTATCCCAGAAACTCTTTTTAATAGTTTCTAGGGTCTTAGCTTTCATCTTAGTTTCTTGCAGAATCAAAATACTAGGATTACTAGAATCCCATAACTCCTTGATGATTCTCTGCTTGGAGTTTCCATTTAGGCCTCGGATGTTCCAAGAAATAATCTTCATTTGGAATGATTGGTGGTTGGAATTTCCTGATGGTTCAACTGACGTTGAACGCCATCTGCAATGTCCCTCTCCGTTCTCTTAGATCTAAGAGCCTTTTTAGAGGGTCTTCCTCTTTTTGTACTTCCTCCAAAGTCAACTAATCGTCTAGCAGAAGATCTAGTTGTTCTGGATGTTGAGGTGTCCCAGTTGTCTTTTTTCTTTTTCTTATCACTGTAGAGTGATTCTGGGATCATTTCAAATCCTTTCATTCTTTTTTTCTTTTTTGAAATGACCTTTGTGAATCCAGAATCTGGATCCTCCTCATCCTTGATAGGCGTAACTTCTCCCTCTTCACGTTCTTTCTGAATCCTGTCAGGTGTGTGTGTATCAGCTGTTCTGGTGCTGAAGCAAGTAGGTGAAACCGCTGATATGTTGCTGGAACAAGGAGGTATATCTGCAAATGAATTACCATCTCCCCTAGGAGTGTTTTTCTGCAAAGGTTCTTTAAAAGCCATACAGTCCTTGTTCGAAGTTTCCTTAGTGATGCACAACTGATTATCTATCTCGACTTCCTTACTGCTCTGAAATTGCTCAATAGGGACTATATTAATCTTCACAGAGCCTTCTTGCTCGTTCACCACCATGGATACCTTCACAGGATTTTCCAAGTCCTCTTTGTTAGGTGCTTCAGGAAAAGCACTGCTGAGACTTTGGGATGCCAGACCAGATGTTTCCTTATTTGAGTTCTAAAACCCCTTTTTTCCCCTTTCTATTGAACTCCAACTCCTTCTGACTAGGGGCTTTGTCTTCATTCCGCTATCCGTGCTAGGAACCCTACTATCCTTGCTCAGAACTGAGCCCTCCACAGGCTGTTCAGCTTCCATTGTAGGGGTCTTCTTCTTGGAACAACTTTTTTCAGAGTGTCCTATGCTATGACAATGTTTACATCTCAAAGTTTCATATCTATTCATTCACCATCATCCAGAAAACCTTTTCCTCGGCTTCCTTATCAAATTTTTTCTTGAAGAACTTGTTTCCATCCATGCTTAAGCCAGTGATAAAAGAAATGAACTCCTCAGAGATATTAAAATCCCTTCCTCTACTTTAATGGACCTGTCTTTCCATTTCTTAACAAATTGAAGAGATATATGTTGGTCGTGCCCCTTAATCCTTTGTATAAAATCTATAAAACCCCCAATGTTGAGGGTTTCCTAGAGTTCAACATTATCCTGCCACTACTGACTCAAAAATGGAATCGACTATGCATACAACACCACCCATTGTGATTATAAACACTGACTTTAACAGATTGAGCTAAAAACAACAATTTGTAGTCCCTCCAACAACCCACTAAAGAACCTTGATGCCTCAGAGTTATAGAGATGAAACTCAACTCCTTCCCATGCGCTTTATTGAAATGTAGAAAACACTTGATTTTCAAAGTAAGGGGGGAATTAATTCGAGTGAGACCAATCTGCTTTGGAAATCTAGATAATGGATTCCACACGTGTAGAGTTCGTCACCGGTGATTTCTAATTTTATGAAGATTAAATTATATATATATATATATATATATTAGCCCATTCTAAGCATTATAAATAATGGAGTTTATGTTGTTAATTAGTTTTATAAATTTTATTATATTAATTATAATATTATTTAATTATTTTAAAAATGCATTATAATTAATTAAACATTATAAACAATGGATTTTATGTTGTTAATTAGTTTTATAAAGTTTTATTATATTTTATAATACTTTTTAATTAATTATTTTTTAAAAATTATTCATTTCATAATATAATTAGATGTTATTAATATTATTCTAGTTAATATAGTAATTGAAGTTTATTAGTAATATTATTTCTTGTAATTAATATTATTTGATAGGATATTTTTGTCATTAATTATAATATTATTAATTAATTTATGACTAATACTAATATCATATCTTAAATAAAATCACCATGGTTTCTATTATTAATTAATGTTATTGATTAACTATGAATTACTAATATCATATCTTGAATAAAAACACTTTTATTTCTATTATTACTTCTTGTTATTGATTAATTAATTTTTAATAATATCATATCTTTATGAAGATTAATATACACATTTATCACTCGAGATTGATTCAAATATTAAATTTTTAGCATGATTGTTTCAATTTTTCTATTTTTGGCACTTTATTTTTGGGAGGCAATTCTTAATGGTCATTTATTATGGTATGTTTGATTCAATTTTGAAGTTTCGGTGCTCTTTTTTTTTAGATTTGGTCATTTATTATGGTAGGTTTGATTCAAATTTTGAATTTTTGATGCTGCTTTTTAGATTGATTCAAATATTTAATTTTTAGAAGGATTGTTTCAAATTTTATATTTTTCGTGCTTTATTTTTGGGAGGCAATTATTAAAGGTAATTTATTATGGTAGGTTTGATTTAAATTTTGAATTTTTAGTGCTCTTTTTTAAATTGATTCAAATATTAAATTTTAAAGCAGGATTGTTTCAAATTTTATATTTTCCATGCTTTAGTTTTGGGAGACAATTTGAATGGTCATTTATTATGGTATGTTTGATTCTAATTTTGAATTTTTGGTGCTCTTTTTTTAGATTTTGTCATTTATTAGCCTAGTTTTGATTCAAATTTTGAATTTTCGGTGCTCTTTTTTAGATTTTCCGTAGGATTGATTCAAATTTTAAATTTTTCTAGTTTTATTTTTTGGAGGCAATTCATAATGGTCATTTATTATGGCGGGTTTGATTCAAATTTTAAATTTTTGGACTTCATTTTTAGAGGCAATTTTGGTCAAGTACATTATAAAAATATTGATTTTGAATGAATCGGGTTTTGATTTTCACTCTATTGCGAATCATATTTTTTCATTCATAGATTTAGCTGGGGAAAGATGAAGTATACATTTTTAGTAGGAGAAATAAAAAGATACATATATTTTGCAGAAGAAAGAGGAGGATATAGTTGCCGATAGCGAGAAGAGATACGAAGATATAGAGATTTTGTAGAAGAAAGAAGAAGATATAGCTGTCGATACAGATATTTTGCAAGAGAGACTACATAGGTTTTAAATATTTCTCAAACGGAATACATCAATGACAGAGGAGGTTATTCAAGGTTTTTATATCTCATTTTTTTCTTGTTTACTTCTAAAGCCTAAAAATGTATAAACGAAGATCTTTTAATTCACAATCAACTATCCACATTTTTCATATATCTCGTTTGTTTTTATGTCTGAAAAATGTATCAATTTGTTTCCATGCATAAACGTAACTACAAAAAATATAGAAATCAATTTTTTTACATTCATAAACATACCAACAAATCAAAATTGTTTCATTAAAAATGCATAAACTTAACAGAAATGAAATTAAAAAATCAGTTTACTTATATTCATAAACGTAACAGACTAACAAATACACAAATCAAAATTGTTTTGTTCTTTTTTAATGACTTAAGGACTAAAATGTGTACCTATTTATGGTGCTCAAAAAATGATTTGATAGACTCAGTACTCCTATCTCTTTCTATATATTTTTTATAACCTTTGTAACAAGTTTCTTTTTCTATAATATCTGTATCCAATCAAGCCAAATCCTTTCACATAACTTCTTCTTTCTCCTGCAAAATCTCTGAATGAAAAAAACCTCGGTCATAAAAGAGAAAAATCAAAAACTCAAGCCATTCAAAATCAATATTTTTATAATGTACTTGACCAATAAAAATTGCCTCACGCCAAAAATGCACCAAAATTAAATTTCAAATCTATCTTACTATAATAAACCACCATCCTTTAATGCTAAAATTCTTAAATGATTTAATATCCTAAGTCTATCGTAAGTACTATACCATGAAAGGGTAAATAGTTAAGTTCTTTAATATCCTATTATCCCAATTTTTAGACCCATTTAAATGTTTTAAAGAGGTATTAGAATAATGAAAAATACATAGTACTATTTATGTATATACATTCAAAATTTGAATCTATCCTACAATAATAAATCACCACCCTTTAATACTTAAATGCTTAAATGCTTGAATATCCTAATATCCTAAGTCTATTATAAATACTTAACCACGATATCCTATTATCCTAATGTTTAAACCCATTTAAATGTTTTAAATAGGTATTAGAATAATGAAAAATACATAGTACTATTTATGTACATACCTTACCTTTTACAAGGACATTACTACAGAGTTTAATGCTTTAATATCCTAATGTTTAGACCCATGTTTGGACCCATTTAAATGTTTTAAATAGATATTTGAATAATGAAAAATATATAGTAGAATTTATGTACATACCTATTTAGACACATGTAAATGTTTTAAAGAGGTATTAGAATAAAAAAATATGCTTTAATATCATCATGTTTAGACCCATTTAACAATTTTAAAGAGGTATTAAAATAATGAAAAATACATAGTACTATTTATGTATTTACTGTGTTTTAGAATGGGCACCCATTCTCACGACTTGTATAAAGTTATGAAATTGATTGATAATTTTTACATTGTCTTGTATTGAATGGGCAGATGCCCATTCTCATATAGGAATCATAAAATACTTGCTTGGGCATATAGGAATCATAGAAGAAGAGTATGGATTAAACATGCTCACAACTTTTAAATAGGTATTAAAATGACTATGTATTGACGAATGTGCACATGCCCACTCTCATAAAATCAATATTGCTTGTATTATAATGTTTAGAATGGGCATATGCCCATTCTCATAAAACAAATATGTTTCAATCATGACTATGCACATGCCCATTCTCAAAAAAATCAATATTACTTGTATTAGAATGTTTAGAATGGGCATATGCCCTTTATTATAGGAATAATTAAATTTACTTTGTTTTACATTGGGAAACCATTATCACATCTTCTATAACGATATTAATTGAGATTTTTTTTTGTCTTGTATTGAATAGGAAGATGCCCCTTCTCATCTAGGAATCATAGAAACATTTCTTGGGTAGATATGAATGATAAGAATTGTATGGACTAAACAATCTCACCGTGTTTAAATAAGTATTAAATTATAAGAATAATAGAATTAATCTCAAAAAATCAATATTTCTTGTATTAGAATGTTTAGAATGGGAATATGCCCATTCTCATGCAAACAAATATGTTTTGTTTTTATATTGAATGGGAATCGCATTTTTATTCTTCCAATTCTCATATAAGAATCATAAAAGACTTGATTAGGAAGATAAGAATCATAAAAAAGGGTATGGATTAAATATAGTAAAAACTTTTAAATAAGTATTAAAATGACTATGTGTTGATGAATGTGCACATCCTCATTCTCATAAAATCAATATTTATTGTATTATAATGTTTAGAATGGGAATATGTCCATTCTCATAAAACAAACATGTTTCAATCATGAATGTGCACATTCCCATTCTAAAATAAATCAATATTTATTGTATTAGAATGTTTAGAATGGGCATATGCCCTATATTATAGGAATAATTAAATTTACTTTTTTTTAGAATAGGAACCCATTCTCACAGCTTGTATAGAGTTATGAAATTGATTGAGCATTGGATAATTCCCCTTCTCATTTAGAAATCATATAAGAATTGCTTGGGTAGATAGGAATCATAGAAGAATAATACGAATATTGGAATCATTCTTTAGAATGAGCATATGCCCATTCTAATAACAAAAATATGTTTTGTCTTGTAATGAATGGGTAGATTCCCATTCTCACAAATACCATTAAAAACATATTAAAATGTGGGAACTTAACCAATTTTGTCTTTTATTAAATAGTCATATTCTCATTCAACTATTATAGAGGTATTACAAAGATTAAGTTTAATGTCACTAACATTATAATATGTATAAAGCGGAATATAATCTGTATTATCTTTAATACTATTTTAGAATGGTAATTTTCCTATCCTCGAAAGGAATCATAAAAATGTTGATTATTGATCATAGAGATAAATGAGTAAGTATTATAAAAAGAGTAGAGATAACATTATAATATGAAAAATGGGCATATGCTTATTGTCTTTAATATGAATCATAAGAGAAAGTCTATTATTGTTCATAGAGATAAATGAATAAGTATCATAAAAAGAATAGAGATAACATTTAGTTTTTTTAGAATGGGCACTTCCCCAATCTCACCGCCTTTGAGGTGTATCTAATCTAACATATTCCTATTCTCTTTATTATGAACCATAAGAGAAAGTCTATTGTTTTTAATAGAGATAAATGAATAAGTATCATAAAAGGAATAGAGATAACATTTTTTTAGAATGGTAACTTCCCCAATCTCACCGCCTTTGTAGGTGTATGCAATATAATGTATCATTTCGTAATGATTACTCTAAATCCTGCATACCATAGTAAAATAAAAAATTGTATGCATGTCAGTTCAATGAACTGGCATGAATTTTCAACTTGTAATCATGTTGAATTATTATTAAATGAAGATTATAAAATGGTTAACTATACTTTTTATCTTCATAGTACATTTAATCAATAAACAAGGTAATAATGTAATCTCTGTTGGAAAAAACTTTTAATACCTAATTTTATAATCATAAAGTCAACTACAAATCTGATAAGAAAGAAAGAAAAGTCATGAATCATCACAATAAAAATATAGAAAATAAGGTACTAGTAGTATCTAATAATGATTCAAATCTCAACATTAAATAAGATAATTTCACAATGAATATTTTACATAAAAAAAGTCATACATCATCAAAAGAATTAATAGAGATAAAATTTATTTATTTTAGAATGGACATGATTCGCCATTATCGCAACCTTTATATAACTTTAAAAAAATTTAGTTCGATATTTCTTCCTATATGAGAATGGGCATATTCCCTTTCTCATATATGAATCATAGAAGTAGAATAGAGATAAAATTTACTTTGTTGTACAACAACCAGTTCACTACCATGCAAGGGAAAATAACCAAATGATATTCTTCATCTCCAAATAAATCACAAGAAAAATATAGATAAAATTTAATTTTCTATTATTCTTCTATGATTCCTATGTGAGAATGGGCATATGACCATTCTCATATAGGAATCATATAGAAGAATAGAGATAAAATTTACTACATTCTAAAATTGTAAAGTAAATTTTTTCTCTATTATTATGTTATGATTCCTATGTGAGAATGGGCATATACAATGGGCATATGCCCATTCTCATATAGGAATCATAGAAGAAGATTAGAGATAAAAATAATTATTGTACAATGGACAATTCTCCACCATGCAAGGGAAATAAAACCATATGATATTCTTAAACTCGGAATAAATCATTAGATAAGAGTTAGAAAAGTTCATGCCTATGAACGGATTGGTGTTTCTTAGAAATTTCTTTGATATATTTTGCTTCACAAGCCAAAAAATCCAATGAAGAGAGAGCCCAAAAGTAAAAGTATAAACAATAAACAATCAAATAGCTCACATGTAAGGAAGTGGTCTAACAAAATAGAGGATCCCAAAGTGGAAAGGATGAAAGCAGAAAAAGAGAGAGATAAAAAAATATCTCAAAAAATTTTCTTCAAATATTTCGCTTCACAAGAAGAAATGGTCTCATATTATGAGAAAATGCCCATTCTCATATAGGAATCATAAAATAATAATAGATATAAAATATAATTTTTTTAGAATGATTAGTTTATCATTCTCATAACCTTCATAGAGTTATTTAAAATCATAATGTACAAAAAAAATAATAAAAAATAGGTCATATGCAATAGCTTCATGGTGAAGCTTCCAATTCCCAAGAACTCTACCATCCTAAAAAATTAACTTTCATTAATATCTCCATTGTGCCATGTAGTGACGTGGATTAAATGCCATTAATATCTCCAATTTCACTCCAAAGAGCATTCAAAGACATGTTTTAAAACAATTAACTTCAATTAATAAATAAATGGTGGTAAACAATATATTTGCATGGTGGTCTCGCTATGTCATGGTAAAAAACAAATATAAATTTTAAACATTTTCATAGCCATGTTTTAGGTTATTTTCATTTAAAATAAACTTCCATTAATATCACCATTGTGCCACGTAGTGGCCTGGATTAAGTTCAATATTGCTTGTATTAGAATGTTTAGAATGGGTATATGCCAATTCTAAAAAAACATTTTGGTCTTGTATTCAATGGGAAGTTTACCATTCTCACAACCTTTGTAGAGGTATTAAAATGATTAAGTTTAATATTTCTTGTAAAAATAAACTTCCCATTCTTACATCCTTTATAGAGGTATAATAAAAAAAAAATTAAGTTCAATATAACTTGTATTGTATTTAAGTTTAATATTTCTTTGAAGGACATTACTTTAAAATTGTTAATAATCATAAATAAGGCTTGAATATGTACTATTGGAAATTATTTACTAGGTAGGTTTCAGGAATCCTAAATGTTAATTTGGGGAAACATTTCTCATAGAAACCTCAGGTAAAGTAGGTGCTAGATTTAACAACGAAGAATTTAGATTGTTATTTGGAAATCGCTTAAGTGTTGGAAATTAGGATTAGTATTAGGTATGAATATAGGAATATATCTTTATGGGTTCAAATAAATATATACCTTGATGGTTTTAGCATATAATGAAGGTATTTGTTTCACTAGAACATATCTATGCAAAAAAATGTGGTAATTGGATGGTTTGCACAAAAATCTATACAAAATAGAAATGACATATTCCCATTCTATACAAAATGGGAATATGTTTGGTAATTACATGGAAATTGAAGGAATTTGTGTACAAAAATATATGGAAATGAGAATGGGAATGGTGGTAAACAATATATTTGCATGGTGGTCTCATTATGTCATGGTCAAGAAAAAATATAAATTTTAAACATTATCATAGCCATGTTTTAGGTTATTTACATCTATAATAATTTGGTATAACTTTATACTAGAGAGACTCGAGAGGGAGAGATGCATGCATGGAAAATTAGTAAACTTGTGGGACAATATAAAAGATTAAGTTCAAATAATTGCTTGTATTAGAATTTTTAGAATGGGCATATGCCAATTCTCAAACAAACAAACATTTTGGTCTTGTATTGAATTGGAGGTATATGCCAATTCTCACAGCCTTTATAGAGGTTTTAATTTAATGATTAAGTTCAATATTGCTTTATAAATAATCTTCCCATTCTCACATCCTTTATAGAGGTATAAAAAATATTTAAGTTCATTATTACTTGTAATGAATGGGAATATTACCATTCTCATTTATGAATAAAGAATAATATCAAAATTAAAATTTACTTTGTTTTAAAATATTTGGAATGGGAATATGCCCATTCTCATAGAGAAATCATATATTCTTCTTCTATGACTCCTATATGAGAGGTATTAAAATGATTAAGTTCAATATTACTTGTACAAACACACTTCCCATTCTCACAACCCATTCTAAAAATGTATACAATCATATAAATATATTGTATGATGAGAACTACATAAGGATTGATCCCTCTCGAGTGTATGTATTGCAACACTTGAATTTTATAGGGATATTCTAGTTAGTATAATATAATTACAAGTAATTAAAAGATAAAAATTGTTTGTTTGTATGAGAATGGGCTTGTGCCCATTATAAACATTCTTTCACTAGCAATATTTTCTATCTATAAGGGTTGTGAGAATGCACAACTTCCCATTCTAAAAAAATGTAAGGCTGTGAGAATGCGCATATTCCCATTCTAAAAAAATTAAATTGTATCTCAATTATCCTTATATGGTTCCTATATGAGAATGGGAATATGCCCCTTCTAAACATCTAGTCTTCTTCTATGTTTCCTATATGAGAATGGGCATTTGCTCATTCCAACCATTTTTATAATAGAGTTTTTTTAATAATTTTCATATATTAAGAAACATCTTCTTCTCATATTTTCTGTATGAGAAAGGACATACTCCCATTCTATACAAAATACACATATAACGTATATTCAATACAAAATGCAAATTAAACATATATTCAGTCAGATTGATACATGAAGGACACCCAAAACCATCAACAACGCTACTTCAATATTATCATTTTTATCTAATATTCACTCATATTGCTACTTGAATAATCTAGGTCTTAAATTATTATCAAATTTTCACTCATATTACAACTTAAAGGACACCCATAAGACTCAACAACACTACTTCAATATTATCATTTTATAAGAGTTTATATTTTTGCATAAGAATGTAGTTAATAATTTATCATTTTCATATAAAGTTCTTATTCCAATGTTTAAAATATATAATGGTATTTGACCATTTTTTCATAATAGGTAATAAAGGGTTAAGGGAACCCTACCCCATACAAGAAACCATCAATATATGAAGATACAAAAAGATGGGAACATATCAACCCTCACACATCTTATTAACATCACTATTAATAACAAATTCAAAACAAACAAACAATAAGTGACAGACCATCATAGATAAGAAAGATCACAAACAACCAAAATTAGCCTTCCAAAGCCCTAAGAGTCTCAATCCATTCCTTTGCAATATCCCCAATGGAAATATTCAGCTTTTTAAAATCTAGAGCCTTATCCTCCCTCTTCCTTTTTGTTCTCTTCTTCCCCATGTAACTAGCCCTCTTGTCTTTAACCAACTCTTCCATGATTTTGAGATGCTTGATGGTGCTCTTAATATTAAGAAGACTGGTTTTTAATTTTTAGCATAATATCTTTCAGCCGATGTATTTCACCTTCAAGAGCTTCATAATTTTTATTTAAACTATCCAAATTTCCTTTTTCCATCATCTTGGAGATACACTCCATCTTATCTTTCATTACATTCCAGTCTTCGAGAAACATGTTAAGCTTATTCTTGTTCAAATTAGTATCCTCACGACACTGTTGAATATCAATGTTCGGGGTCCCACCAAATTTTTTTTTCCTTTCCAATAACGTCCCTCCTATCATCCTTCACCATCTTGTCCTCTATGGATCTGTTGAGGTAAATCTTAAGCATGCGAATTTTTGCTTCCATGCTCTAGTTTAACAAGCCCCCCTAAATGTCCATAACCATATATTTAAGCCCGAGAAAAATCCTATCTAATGGAATTTTGAGAATTACAATTAATTTTTAGGCCTTAATATAGTTTATGACATTATCCTCTAGGTCTAACCTAGCCTCATCGAGAGAATCAAAGTCCTTTTCCACCTACGAAACTTGAGGGAAATTTCTTCCTATGCCACACTCCAACTAGACTCCAACCTTTATTTTCCTGTGGAAGGCTCCCATTTGATATCCGACAAAGAAACGCCATCCACATTTCAATCCTTTTCCTTCTAATGAGTATCAATACCCTTATTCTTCCCTAGTCTATTAATTCATTTGGCGAGTAGTATTGTCATCGAGGTCCTCTAGATTTGTCTCAAAATGTTTAGCCAATAGTGACTCCAAATTCTCCCTCTCCATATTACCAAAACCTCTGTAACAATGTTTATCGACAAGATAATAGACTCTTTTATGTCATATGAGCCCAAAGAGGAGGAATCCTCATCATCCTCTTGCTCCATATACTTCTCATCCTTAGCATGCTTTACATCATCATTCAAAAAGCCCCTAAACTTATCAGATTTAGTGATATTTGTAGAACCCAAATGAAATAAGGCCATCATCAATCCTTGATGAAGAGGGATTTTCAACTTTCCTTTTTGGAATTTCTCGATTGATTTGTGTAGGGAATGAATGAGAAATAAAGGAAAATTATAATGCATAACATGGTAAATATTACTTAACATAGGGAAATGGTAGGCATAAAATACCTTGTACCTACCCTCCAAGGTGATAAATTGCATCAAGTGTAGGGTAATTTTATTGAAAGGATCAAGTAAAGACTCTCTCAAAACCTACATAGTGATGTCTTAGTTTCTCTTTACCCACCAATTTTTTCCATCTCCTCATCACATTTTTCTTTGATTTATAAATCTCCCTCCCTTCGTTCTTCATCCCAACCACTATAGAAATAAAATCCATATAATGTTTTTATAGAAAAATCCTGATACTAGCCTAACCATCCTTCTAATGACTAGAAAAATCCTTTCTCAGGGATTCTTCGTGGCCTTTAAAATTTGAAAGAGAGATGACATACCTACCTTTTCCAACATCATCCAAACTCTTCTACTAATGTTATTAGAAAAATCGGGTTCTAGACAAACCGATCACTTTGCCCATAGTTTTGGTTTCTCTATTAAAATGGAAATAAAACCAACCCAATTTGAAACCTTCTTTTCTATTCTAAAACCAATGCTCGTAATTTATCCAACCATTTTCTAAACCCAATGTCCTTTATAAAGAAAACACAAGTAACTTTATCGTACTGACCTCACGCATATCTCTATTGAAAATAAGGACACTTAAAGGGGGTGAATCGTGTCTAATCAAACTTTTACATGAATTCCCATTTCCTTAATCATTCTATGACAAACACATGAAATCAAACATAAAAACTAACATGAGAGCACACACAGAGTCACAAAATTTAATGTGGGAAACCCAAAATAGGAAAAAAACCCACTGAAACCAATAACTATGCTTAGGAAAAAAATTTCCTATATCTCTTACATTAATTTCATGGTTGAGATTCAACTCAAATTGGAGCTAAAACTTCAAAATTTGACTAAGAAACCACTTAGTCTTTAAGAGGATTCAACCTATCTAGAAGATTAAACTCCCAAGTTTAGTTCAACAACAAATGAACTTTAGTGAGCTTTAACTCATAAGAAGGATTCAACCCCCTATAATTTAACCACCTACAATTGATCTTTAGTGAGATTCAACTCATAGGAGAGCTAAAAATTCCCACTTGCTAAGCTTCTACTTAGACTTATTCAACAAATTTTTCCACACAAAGATTGGAGTCTCCTACAACTGATAATGAAAGCTAAATTAGCACACTCTTATACTTGATTTAGCTTCTATATTCTAACTCTAATTTTTCTCTTTTTTGTCAGGCTTATTTCATTCATATTCAAATATTATGTTCTCACACTTTAAATTATTACTCTTAGTATTCTCTTTTTTATCACCCAATCAATCGCATACGGTATATTGTTTCAAAAAGCTCAACACACACATATCATGCTATCCATTATTCAGCCACACAAGAAGATTTTTCTTTTCATGCTTTTCTTTATCAGCACCTCTTTATACTTTTGTTCATCAATTCTTTTTATTCTCTAATCCATGTTGTCATCTCTTTAGCCTTCTCACCGATATCCCCTGCAATTTTTTCTAGTTCACTCACTGTACCTGTAATGTTTTTAGTTCACTCACCGTACCTTGTAATTTTGTCTAGTTCATTCACACTTTCCTTCATTATACAAGAATTCTCTCTATTTAATTGTCTTGTCTCTCATAACATACAATTTATTGAGTAAATTTTTAACAACCTCCTTCTGCTCTTTAATCAAATTCAAATCTCACATTTGTTAGTGCATTAACATCATGCTCTGATTCACCTATTCCTTCTCTAATAGTTGTTGTCACCCTCAAAATTCCCCTCATTTTCCAAGTCTAGACTTAAAATTTTGAGTTGGTGCCTCTAAAAATATTGAAAACAAAGTATTGTGAAATATTGTTCTTTCTAAGGGCTTGTGGTCTCCTAGAAACTTCTTCATCAGATGGGAAATTTCTTCCCATTTCCGAAAAGGTAAATAAGTCCTCCTAACTCTTCATATTTTTCAAGTTATGGCCCGGTAGACCTGAGATGGTATTATTTTCCCAAGGTGGGCTAGTGGGGCTACGGGAGTTTTTTAGCACTTAACACCTTTTGGAAAAGGGTGCAGTTGGTGATGGTGGGCCCATGAGCCCATGTAGAGAGATAAAAAGAACGCTAAGGTCTGCCACCAATCGATGGTGTCATGTAGCCATGTTGAAAAGTCAAAGAAGGGATGCAGGTCGGTGAAGAATTTTGAAGTTTTAATCTTTTTTTAATAAAAAAGAGTTAAAAGTAAAAATGTGATTCGTGACCCCATTCTTTAGCGAATACCGCCACATGTTTGACCGTTGAAAAGTCAAAGTGGGCGAAAGCGAGACCAAAATGTTCCAAAATTCCTTTTGGTTGTAAAAGTTATAAAACATAAAGGTTTCCCCGCTTGCTCCAATCAATTTCTTCTAGGTAGGAGGCCTAAATTTAAAGTTGTAAAATAAAATCGAATGGCCCATATTTAAACTAGTGAAATAATATAACGAACGTATATTTGAAAATCTACTATTTCCACCATTAACGTTTCTTTACGAATCAATAATTCAAAAGGGCACGGATGACTGGAATGATTTGTACCGTTTCTTGCTTGCTCAAGGAAGTTGTAACCATATCTTATGAGCTATTTCATGGGATTTCAAAGCCATTATATGGGTTGGAATTTTGATATTCTGGAACTATAATTTCGAATCGGAAGAAATCAATACAAGGGTTTTCCCCTTTTTCCTCTATTTTCTCTTTCCTTCTTTCTCTGATCTATGAATCATCTAATCCTTGCATGCTTAGAAACTTTGTGTTCTATTTTGTACAATCTCAAGAAATTTGAGTCTCTGGATTATGCCTATTATAAATGTGAATGGTTCTACTCCATATCTCATTTACTCAATATATATAAGAGTTTTCTCGACATCTCTTTTCCTAAAAGTATTGTCTTCTTCTACCTCCCTCCTCTCTTCAAGTCTTCTATCCTCATGTATTGATAAATTTCTAGGCATAAAACACATTTTAAGATATCGGAAACCACCATTGAATGAAAGATTGTGTATTTGTACATAGGTTTTTCCCCTTCTTTCAATAAGGTAACCTCTCCCATTAAAGAGGAGGGACTTGCTTGACCCCTAACTATGGTTTCATTTCAAGTGCAAATATGAAACCCAACAATTTTTGGTGGCTCTGTGGGGATTTGTTCATCAAATTTCCTTTCTAAAAAGAACAATTAATTTGATCATTTCTTTGATCTGGTGAATCTAAGATACACTTGTGATAGAAGGGCTCTTGGAATTGAAGATCCCCAATTTCAACTCCTAGATCAACAAGGTTCTCAACTTCTTCCAATAAGAATAATTAGAAGATCTCATTCCGCATGACACACCTCCTATTGAAGACATTGATTCTAGTAGTAGCATTCCTCAAGCACAACCTAGCCCTAATCTTCATGCCCTAATTCTTGTTGGTTTCTCAGTTCCACATCAATAAATCTTTCCAAGGATGGAAGCACTTCTACCTTGGGGAAAAAGAGTTCGGCCTCTGGCTCTTCCTCAACCATTACATGAGTTACCTAGGGGTAACATGAAGAATTTTCTCAAATTTAGAGGTGATGGAAAAGGGCACCCTGATGAACACATTGCAACCTTCATTGTTACATGTGGGGTTCTTGGAGTTGAACATGAGGATGTCTCTGTTAGGCTATTTATGGAGAGCTTGCAAGAAAATGCTACAAATTGGTTTTACCATCTTCCTGCTGGTACCATCACCGATTGGACTACTATAAGGATTGGATTTGAGCAGCGTTTCAAACTTGCTGAAGATGTGCATGCTTTGCTAGCTCAAATTTATCAAATCAAGAAGGAACCATATGAGCCTATGAGATAATTTATGGCCAATTTCAACAAGTTGATTAATAATATTCCACTAAATATCGGGCTTGTTGATCAGATTTATAAGTTTTTCTTCTTGAATTTTTAATTTCCAGAAGTAAGCTATGCCCTGAGGAGAGAACATGTTGCAACTTTGGATGTTGATAAGAGATTGGTTGTCGGTTTGGAAGATGACTTGATCATTTTTGATAAGCTAAAAAGGGATTCTTTCAAATCAAGCATCTTATTCTTCCTCTTCTCTTGGAGATAATGTAGATCAGTTGGTGCAAAAGTTGGCTAATGACCTCATTGCCATCAAGAAACAATTGGCTCAACATGCTCCATATCAAAATGTTCCAAGGAATAATTTTCATCCTAGGAATCACTTGCCCTCTTCTTGAACCAAGTTGGCCATTGAAGGTCCACCTCTCAAGGTGCCTGTCAATGCTACTTGTGAGGTTCTTGAGCTTGATGATGAGAAAGAAAATGGGCTCTATCCTGAACAAGAAGAGGAAACTGAAGAACGAAGGAGCCTGGTGGTTCTTGAGTTCATTTCCTCACCACTGAAGGTGTGGATGATGAAGATGAATATGATGATGTAGTGGCTGAGATGAATAGTGAGTCATATGTTGTTATGACCCGGGAGCAGACCAACAAAAAGAAAAAGTGGTGTAACCTACAAAAAGATCCAAGGAGTACCCCATCACCATCCCGGTGATTACAAGAAGAGGAGCTCATATTCCTACTACTTCCACCCAAAAGGTAAGCTCTGCTAGTCCTTCTCCCTCTACTTCTACTTCTAGGAATTCTTGTCTAACAAATTATAAAGCTGATAGATCAAAATCTCCTCCTACTCCTAGTAGTGATTCCTATCCACATCCACATCTTTTGACATTATATACCATCTTAAAAATACTAAGATTCAGATTTCTGAGGAAAAGTTCTATCAAACCCATCCTAAAGCCTTTTCCAAAATGGTTAACTTTGTAAATTCTAAATCTAAAACCCAAGCCCATTCTTCTAAAGGGCTTTTTCCCACTCCTCCTTCTCCACCTCAACCCAGCCTTATGGCTAGAGTCACTTCACCTAATGAGAATGTCAAACCTTTCTATGTGATTCTCCTCATAGATGGCCACAAGCTTAGCAATTGTGTCATTGATTCTTGTGCATCTGATAATGCAATGCCTGAAAAAGTGGTTCATGCTTTGGGTCTAACCCTAACCCGCAGATTATGGCTCTTGCTATTCCATGGAGAGTAGAGAAGTGCCTTTGGTTGGGAGAATAAAGGATGCACAAGTAGCTATTTCTACTTTACCAAAGAAGAAGGTCTTGGCTACCATCTTGGTTTTTGATATCCCTCCTTCCTATGGCATGCTGCTAAGTAGGAAATTTTGTAAATACATTAGAGGTGAGATCTAAATGGATTGGTCACATGCCTTGATCCCTTTCAATGTGAAGATGAAGAAGCTACTACTTGAGAAACAAACAAAGTATATTGTGAAAAAAAAAATGATCCTAAAGCATAAATACTGTATGAAGACATTTGGCATGGGAACTACATGATCATGTCACAAGAGGAGAAAATTTTGTCAAATGGAGTATTGCTTAATCCTAATGGTGTGTGGAATTTGGAGTTTGATGGAAGCTGCTCTTCAACTAGTTCTGAGATGGTGTAGTGCTCATTTCTCCTAGGGGTAAGGTTCATCCTTTCTCCTTCAAGTTTCATTTTGAAAATACCAACAATACTATTGAGTATGAAGCCCTCATTCTTGGGTTGAGCATGGAAAAGGAAATGGGAGTGAAGAAACTTCTTGCTCGTGGAGATGCAGAGATAATTGTAAAACAAGTTAGAGACCTTTATCAGGTAAAGAACAAAAGGTTGAAGCACTATAGGAATCTGGTCCGGGATTCCATTGAATTCCTTGATTCTTTTTCATTGAAGTTGTGCGAAGGGAAAGCAACACTAGGGCGACTCTCTAGCTATTTCAGGGTCCTTGTTTATTCCTCATCATGATTTCCCTCAAGAGAAATTCACCATTGAGATAATCCATAGAGTCAATGTGCCTGATAATGCAAATGTAAGTTTTCAATGATGACCAACATTTACTTTCTTTCTTGGAGCTCGGAGACAACTTTTATCAGCTATAATTTGAGCGAAGTGAAAATCGCTTAGAGAGTGTGTTTCATCAAATGAAGAGGGTGTCAAAGAAGAGATGGATCAAGATGGATGCATCAAACTGAAAGGAAAAAAATACCTAAAGGGATGGTGATTTTGGAGGATATTTTTGATAAACATGATAGGTATATGAAGTCTAAAGTTTCCTAAGGAACCCGTAAATCTTGAGGCGAGATCGAGAAAGTGAATATTGGGAGTCTTGATGATCCCAAAATGGTCAACATTGGAAAATGTTGCACTCAAGAAGAGAAAATGAAGGTGGTGAATCTATTAAAGAGGTATGTTGATGTTTTGGCTTACTCTTATGATGATCTTAAGGCTTTTCAGCCTAAATAAATGCAACATTTCATTCCTCTTAAGCACGGATCAAACCCTTCAAACAAGAAAAGGAAATATAATCCAAAGATAGCTGATACAATTTTCCAAGAAATACAAAAGATTTTGAAGACAAGATCATCCTCCCCATCCACCATTCAACGTGGATTGCTAATATAGTTCATGTTAGGAAGAATAATGGTGAGATCTGGATCTATGTGGACTTCGAGAGATCTATATCGGGGTTCTTTGAAGGAAAACTACCATATCCCCATGATGGACCAAGTATTGCAAGTTATCACAGCTCGGAGATGCTATCTATGTTAGATGGATTCTCGGGTACAATCAAGTAGATGTGAATACTACATATCAACATAAGAATGCCTTTACTACTCCTTGGGAACCTTTGCATACAAGAAGATTTAATTTTGTCTCATCAATGCTTTGGTGCTACTTTATAGAGGGCCATGGACTTGGATTTTAGCATTTTAAAGGGAAATGCATTGTTGTGGATTTGGATGACTTGACAGTGTTTTCTAAAGCAAGAACAGATCACTTCCAACACCTTGAAACAATATTGTAGAAGTGTAGAGAGCATGGGATTTCTTTAAACCCTAATAAGTCTATGTTTTATGTCATAGAAGGAAATTTTTTGGGAAATATTATTTTAAAGGAAGAGATCAAGATTCATTTGGAGAGAGTTTAGGCCATCCAACAAACTCCTCTTCCATCAAGTAAGAAAAAAGGTGTCCATTCTTTCTTTGGTAAGATCAATTTCCTAAGAAGATTCATCCCAAATTTTGCGAACTTACTATGAGCATTTATCACATGATGCAAGGAAGCAAACTTTTGGTTGGTCCTTTGAAGGAAGAAATCATTTAAGGACATTAAACAGGCTATTGCAAAGACTCCAATCTTGGCATGCCCTAACTTTAGCAAAGATTTCATTATCTATTGTTATGCCACTAAAAATACCCTAGCTATTGTGTTAGCCCAGAAGAATGTTTAAGATCATGAGCTCCCAATTGCATTCATGAATTATGACTTGAAAAATCATGAGTTGAAGTACACCATGATAGAGAAACAAGATTTTACAATTGTTAAATTTGTCAAGCGAGTTTAGGTTTTACATCCTTAATTCTCATTCTCTGGTGCCGATGCACGATACAACAATCAAATCCATTATTACTTAGCAAGAATTTGGAACCAAGAGAGGTAATTGGGTAGAAAAGGTGTAAGAATATGATCTTACATCAGGCCAAAAAAATGGTTTGGGGTAAGGGCCTATGTGAACTCATTCTTGAGGAGCTACCAAGGAGTTTTCCAAAGATGGAGTTAATGTCTCTGTTGTTCTGTTCCTCATCTCGATAGAAGTATGGTATGTTGACATTGCTCACTTTCTAACCTATGGAGAGTGTTCATCTCACTTGAGTGCCAAAGAGAAGAGAGCCATGAAAATTAGGTCTGCACAATATGTGCTATGGGAGAATTCTTTGTTCAAACGAGGCATAGATGGAAGGATTTTTAAGTGTGTAGACAAGGAACAACAAAAGAATTTGTTCTCTTCTTTTCATGACCAGGATTGTAGAGGTCATTTCTCCTCTACTGTAACAACTCATAAAATACTTCGTGTTGGTTATTATTGGCCCACTCTATTTAGAGATGCATCAAAATGGGTTGGTAAATGTGAAGCATGCCAAACATTTGTTGGAAGACCTAAGTTGGTTGCTTTTCCTCTCAAGCCTGTAGTGATTGAAGAGCCATTTCAACAATGGGGTTTAGAATTTATTGGATCACTCGGTACATCTTCTAGTCTGGGCATACCCATGTGTTGACTACCACATATTACTTCACCAAGTGGGTGGAAGCCATCCTAGTCAAGAGCACTACTTACGAGGTAGTTTGTAAATTCATTAAGGAGAACTTATTGATCGGGCTTGTGACCCCAAACAAAATTATGACCGATAATGCTTGCAAATTTTCTTCTACTTGAGATGATGGACTTCTGCTATGGGTATGGTATCTCCCTTCCTCATTATTCATTACTACCCCAAGGGAATGGACAGGTAGAATAAAAAAACAAGAACTTGGTTAGCATAGTTAGAAAGTTTGTAAATGATCCTCAAAGGAATTGACATAAGAAGCTATATGATGCACTTTGGGATGATATAATTACACCCAAGAGAGAAATTGGAAAGTCTCCTTTCTAAGTGGTGTATGGTGTGGAAACTCAATTACCAGACCATGGTGGAATTGCATGCCTTTCATCTGATGAAAACCATTGAAGATTCAAGTTTCAATAGCTCTTTAGAAAAGAGAATTTTGTACCTTCAAAAGCTTAATGAGGATAAATTGCAAATGGTTGACTGGATACTAGCTCATTAGTTGAGAGTGAAGGATTTATTTGACAAGAAAGGAAAATCCATAGTTTTCCAAGTGTGTGATTGTATGTACCCAAAAATGTAGGTATTGTACTACCGAAAGAGGTTACGGAAACCCCAATGATGATTCAAGTCTCTTCGCAAGGTGTTCAAAATCCAAAAAAACTTACCAAGTGTATGTTTACATCCCAAATGCTTTATCCAAGCTCTGTGTGCTTCGTTCTGTCCTCTGCCCCCTTTTTCTTTGCATTTTGGTCTTAAGTGACAGGACCGCCGCCCTTCCTCGGCGGTCCCATGACCACCACCCGGATAGGGCGGTGGTCCTATAACTTCTGATCTGTGTAGAGTGGTGGTCCTATGTGCGTTTTCTAGAAAGCTCCGATGAATGCATCAAATGTAAAAATTTAACTTTCACTGCATTCTTCAACCACTTTGGCTTGCATTTATGTTTTGGCCGCCTAGTAAATAGTGTTTTCCCTTTGTTTATAGTAAAAGAGATCAATTGGGAGTTACCCTCTGGTAAATGCAATTGCTATAAATAGCTAGCTTGTTTTCAAACAAAAGGCCCCTCTCCTTCTCTATTTAATTATTCAGTTTGCTTGAAGTTCTTGCTTAAAGTTCCAATAGTTTCATATTTTACATCAATTATCAGTCTTCCCTTGCTTTGTTTAGAGATCATTTGATCTTCTTGTTTCCATCTTACTTCATTTTTGTTCCATATAATCAATTTAGCATAGGATAGTTTCATTTTAAATTAAAATCCATCTTAGAGTTGCAGGTTTTGTTTATCACAAAAGATAGTTTCTAGAATTCTTAGCGTATTTGTGTTGTATTCCCATAATAAATCTTGCTAGGAATTACATAGTCAAGCTCTGTTCACTTGCACTATCCCTCTCTTACTTGCATTATATTCATTCTATATCCAAAGCTACCATTATTTGAGTATCTTCTTCTGATTGACGCTATCATATACATGCTTTTCTAGATTCACGTGAACACAAAGGAACAAGGAGATCACACTGAGGGGACAAAGTCACACACAACTAGATTTACCACTGTTCTGTAAACTCTAGGTTTGAGCTATCAAAGTTCTAATTACAATATATCAAATAGAGTAGTAAATTATTTCATTTTAGTTAAAGCTCACTTTCGATATTGCTAGGGAAGTTGTGGGGAATGATAGTTTCTGAGAAACTATGATTCATTCCTCACTTCTGAGGTAGGATTGAGAGTCTTTATTTAAATATTTAGGATAAACTCACAACTGCACAGGAAAATAGCTATACCAGGCTACGTTGCTTGTTTTGATTATGTTATTAGATTAATTGTCCATTTTCTAAATATATTAGAATAGTTTCTCTTTTAAATTCATTAAAATACTTCATTGAAAATACAAAAATAAAAGAATATATGCATAGTGTAGATATATCTTTCATAATTAGCTTATTCGTTTTAGTTAAAATTGAATCATCTTTGCATGACAATCACGGGACCTAGAGATCCCAAAGAATACGTATTTGAACCGATAGTGCCTCAACCAAATCTCCCCACAACACTAGCTGATATAGATCAAGACCTTAGGATTTAGGTTTTTCGAACAACAATAAACCTACGAGCAATTAGTGAACAATTGAGAGAGTTGAATATTGAGGACGACAAGGCATACACATTTTAGTCAAATCACCCCAACTACAAACTGCCTTGATAGGATATCCGCATGACCATACAAGAACTTGAAAGAGAACAAATATTTGGTTGTGATCCTTTAGTTCCACAACCCAACACAGGAGACCTCCTCATTGACATAGATATTGGCTTACGTATTCAAGTTGCCAAAACACCTGTAAGGTATTCTGAGAAAATTACACAACTTCTAGTTCTAAACATAGAGGCTGAAAAATCTTATGACTATTAGATAGTCGGGAGAAGAGATTGACTCCTCATATGACCATAGGAGGTTCGCCACAACCACGAACTTACGGTTGTGATCCACAGGTCCCACAACCCAATGGGCCTACCAATCAATCAGACATTGACGCTGGTTTACGTACACTAATATTCAGATCCTCACCACTTCCACCAAATATCATTACACAATTCTCCGTATTAAATATAGCATCCAATCAAGCTAGGGATTTACGACTAAACCGAGACAATTATCTATATAAAAATCTGGAGGATCCACCACACCTCTCATCACCATTTTCCATGACCTTATCTTGAAATATACATGAAACACCTACAGGTCTTTTTCCACATATCCAATAGCCAATAAATAGGATCTCGGTAGAGCTTGACATTGATTGGAGCCTCCGAGCAGCTATTATATCGGAACGATCCATTACACCAATTCAAGTTAGGAGAGCCTTCTTTTCCTTAGATTCATAGATTCCATTATTGTGTCTCAAAGATATAATATTTCCCAACTAGTTTGTCTATATTTATATATATTCCATTCTCACCAGTTGTCCCAAAGATAACCTTAGGAGGTCAGTACAAATAAAAGTCACTTGTAGATTCTCATGCTTGCATGTCACTTTTCTATCATACAAAATTGGTGAACCCGACGTGAACCAAACAATTGTTCCCTTTTTTTTCGTCCACCTTCGCTCTTTTCCATTATTTTTTGGGTATTCATATACCCCCGAATATGTCGAGATACGACGCATATGGCGCACCTCTCTTAGGTCTCGAAGCAAATTATGGTGAAACAAATAGACAATCTGTCACCCTCGCTCTCTGTAGGGACTGACAACTATTCAAGTAATTACTTGTCATCACAAACTCCCCCTCAAAGAACTAGATCTAGTTATTCATTCCGAATTGAGGAGTTGGATCAGCTTACACAAACACAACAACTAGAGCCCTCAGGCTCTAACAATATGATGTTTACTAGAGAATCCATTTCATCTCCTCAGGTTTTGTTCAGACCACAAATTAGTAGACAGTCAGATCCACTCCCATTTTTGGATGAGGAGTATTTAGCATGCTACGCTAGAAGTGAACAACGCTTCCAAAACATGTACCCACCTATAGGAAGCTTGCAAATGCAACCCGATATCCCACTCCAAGAAAACACCCCCATTCCTCCACCTATGGGAAATACTCTCGGTGAAGCTTGGCAAGGTAATGATCAATTCATAGTAGGGTATCATACCCCTTTACAGACCTCAAGGTATACAACAAACACCATTAAGGAAAAACACTGTGTCTTCACCAATCGAGGTCATCTCAGCCTTAGTTGAAAAAGTTAGAGGATTGGAACTTGCTCAAGCAAATCAAAATTCATATTTCGGGCAAGTAGGAATCCCCAACCCTCCACATCATCCCAGCCAAGTTGACCTCCTTACAGGAATAGGAACGTTAGGCATGCCTCCTCAACATTCGTATAACTATCCACAAAAAACACCAACTAAGATCGCATTTCCACTCTAGTTAAAAATATGATACTTCCCGGTTTAGCACCAAAAATCCATATCGAGTAATGTTTCTCCCTACTTAAACATTTATTCAAAATTACCACGGGGATACATGTTCTCCTCTCCCGGATGTTCCCTCAACCACGGGGATTTCCTTATGTCCTGCGCAAATACATATGTTATGCCATATCAACAACCCATGCCACCCCCACCCCCTCAGCAGAAGCACCATCAATGGTCGAAGCCTATGCGGTAGGGACTTACTCAATATTTGAAAGAGCCCCTAGATTTCACCATATGAAGTGTCATGCTTCCAAGGCCTCTTCCCAATTTACCCAAATACAAAGGGGAGGGAGACCCAAATGCACATATCAAGGCCTATGCCACGACTATTCGAGAACTACTCCCTTGGGATGGGGTTGTTGCTAAGATATTCCCTAAAACCTTAGAGGGTATTACCCTTGATTGGTACTACAGAATACTTGAAGCCTCAATACACTCATGTCGAGTTCATCAAAGCTTTTGACATGAACAAATTGTTAAGAACAAGAATCAGGGAATTCTTGCATATTAAACAAGAGCATAATGAATCCACTACTCATTTTATCCAAAGATGGCATATGATTATCTACTTGTCAAGCAAGTGCTCCAAACATGGATCGGATGGAAATATGTGATTTATTCCTTTATTCCCTCAATAGAGAGATAATGGAAGAAGTTCAAAATTTCCCACTGAGAACTTATGATGAAGTACTTGAGAGTGCTCTCCGAATAGATCAAGCAACAATAGATAGTGGTTGTAAGATATACAGATGGAACATGAAAATAATCATTCCCAATCAAAACACTATGACCTATCCTAATGCCGGGAATACCAATCAAGGACCCAAAATCCTTAACAAAAACCATGGGGTTACAACAGATGGAGTAACAAACCAAGTTAAAAGAGCAAACGTTGTAAACATTTCGCCACCCGTTAACAATCAACAAAATAACAATTTTACTCCAACAATCAATGCAGTGGATTTTAATCATCCACCATGACCACCACAACAACAACAAAAACAACGAAAAATCCAAACACAAGGTCCAAATCGAAACCCAACTAGATATCAGAGTCAAAACCAAAGGCAACAGCCTCAAAATTTTAACTCTAACAACCAACAACCTTATCAGAATTTTGGACCACAACAGTTTTAAATCAACAACCTCAAAATTATAATCCCAATTTGTATTGTGGTTTCCACAAGATTCAAGGCCATGATACTAGGACTTATCATGACTACAATAAATTCATGCAGCGTTTGCCAAAATACCAAAGATAACTCTTTATAGATATGTTCTTAGCAAATTTTGTAGTACCCATGCCAAACACTTACACAGGGGCAGTTTCCCCTCAAAATGCACCCCTCAAGATCTTTAACGATCCACTCCCAAATCATTCTAACAATAATAGGTTAGATCCAAGTAGAACGAATAAGGGTTTTATGGTAGGAAATAATGATCATGAAGCCTCAACTTCATTAAATCCACCGGTCGCACCCCAATTAGGAACTCGACCGCAAACCAAGATAGTTGGTCTGGTAGAGTTAGACACCGAGCTACCCATAGAAACCATAACAAGAACATGGGATTATTATTCTCAACTAGTTCCAAGTTATCCATTAGAGCTAGAAAACATTCAACAAATTTTGGTAAAACCCATAGGCGCTTAAGATTTAATTAATGACTTAATGAAAAACTTCTCTCATATTTCCTTCTTGGATTTGTTAAAGAACTCTCCTGCCCATAGGGTTGCTCTCTTAGAAGAATTAGGCCTTGGTCACTTAATTAACATTACTCCTCCTCCAGAAATGCAAGTAAACCTTGTAGAATTTGACGTCTACCCTCCAGGGCAGCTAGATAGGGATAATGAGTTTATATTTGATATAATAAAAATGCCAACAAACACTGAAATTGTGCGTAGAGGCAACCCAACTTTACATTTACAAGTATGGGTCTACAATAATTATGTTAAATGCGGAATGATTGACGATGGGGTAACAATTAACATAGTACTTTTCGCTTTTCTTCAAAAGCTAGGATATGGAGAAAAAATTGTTCCACAACAAGAAATATGCTAAAAGGTTATGATAGCCTCAAGGACACTTCAATTGGAACCATCATTTTACTAGTCACCTTAGGACCCAAGACGGTCCTCACTGAATTTTATATTATAGATTGGGAAACCAACTATAATATGATCCTCGATCAACCATGGATACACCGCATGAAGGTAATCCCTTCCACGTTATTCCAAGAAATAAGACTTTTACACTTAGGGAAAGTATTTTTGCACAAGTTGACCCGAAACCCTTCGATATACACCTAGCTGACCTAAAGAAAAGACCAAGCATTCACTTTGAGTTTGAACTCCCGACGAATCAACTTAGCAAACCAATTAATTCAAAACTAGAAGAGAAGAAATTTATACCTACCACGGAATTAGAAATTACAAATCTAGTCAATGGCATTCCAACACTAAAAAATAAGGCTAACATCATAGAAACGGTGTCATTAGGGACCACCGTAAAAATTGTCGAGTTCTTTAGAGAAAAGATCTGCCTATTCTCCTACCATTTGATTCTATGGGTATTGAATACACCCTAGAAATTGGTTCTCTTCCATCAAACAATGTTTGTATGGTATAAGTAACCGAGGCAGGAGAAATAGACATGACAAATATCCCAACATCCATTTTTCCAAGCAAATATTGGACTCTCCACTTCAATGGAGCTAGATGTCGCTTTGGAGCTGGGGCAAGTGTGATCTTTACTTCTCCCAAGGGAAAGATCCTACCTTTTTCCTTTAAATTAAACTTTGAGTGTACAAACAACGGGGCTGAATACGAATCCCTCCTCCTTGGCCTCATCCTAGCCAAAAGAATGGGTGTCGATAACATTAGAGTGCTTTAGGGAGACTCGCAACTAGTTGCAAAACCAAGTCTTTGAGGTATGCAAGACTAGAGTTGAAAATTTACAACTCTACAAAACAACGGTATTAGACATAAGCAAAGGATTCAACTTCATATCAATTGAAGCAATCCCACGAGAACAGAACCTCCTCATTGATTCAATAGAAACCTCATCTTCCCACTTCACTCCAAACAAGAAGTTCTGAAAACACAAGTTTTATGGTATCACTTCAGATCTTGAACCATTGGTGCGTAAAATACCAACAAACCCACTCCTAACTCATAACAAATCTGAGAATGATTTTTCTATCCTGGATCACTTTGACAATGATAGAGTCACTCTCGAATATCTAAACGCCTATGCAGAGCTACATCTTGCTCACCACATAGTGGATATTTCCCTAATACCACATTCCTATTCCTACTTTGGAAATCCCATGATAGAGTCCCCTCCACAAAATGATCTCGATATCTACGAGGTAGAGAACAAAGAGAGTTTGGAACTACCTCCAGCCCCACTTGAATTTGAAGAAGGAAACGCTTCTTTAATCGAAGAAACAATTGACATAAACATTGGAATGGAGGAAGAACCAAAAATTTTGAAATTGGGATCCTTGTTAACTCCAAAGGAGATAGAAATACACACCCAAATCCTCAAAGAGCATCAAAAGGCTTTCGTGTTTAACTACAAAGAAATGATAGGAATTGCACCACATATTGCAGTACATAATCTTGTCACCAAACTAGATGTAAAACTAATTAAAGAAAATTCAAGATCAATGAAGCCAAAAGTGTCTCTCATGGTGAAAGAAGAAGTAATGAAACATCTCCAAGTGGGATTCATCAAACTAGTTGACTATTCACAATGGGTATCTAATATTGTCCCTGTTCTCAAAAATAATGGGAAGATACACATTTGCATAGACTTTCAGGATATTAACAAAGCTTTTCCCAAAGATGACTTCCCATTACCATCTATTGACGTTATTATTGATGTAACAACTGGATTTGAGCTGTTGTCCCTCATGGATGGGTTCTCAAGGTATAATCAAATTAAAATATCTAAACAAGATCAAGCCAAAACCACATTTATAACTCCCTGGGGAACTTATTGTTATGTTGTCATGTCGTTCGGTCTTAAGAATGTCGGCGCTACATACCAGTGAGCAATGACATACATATTCCATGATCTTATCCATAAAATTATGGAATCCTATGTGGATGACTTGTTGGCCAAGGCCAAGAAGCGTTGTGATCACCCAGAAGTACTCTGTATCATCCTCTCACAATTGATTGAATATGGTGTCACATTGAACCTAGAGAAATGTGTATTTGGTGTGACAAGAGGCAAGCTTCTGGGTTACATTATATCCTCACGAGGGATTGATGTTGATTCAGCCAAAAGCCTAGTTATTCTTGAAATGATTCCACCATCAGACGAGTCTGGTATCAAATCATTTCTTGGGAAGCTCGATGCAATCAAGGTTCATCCGGATTTAAGTTTTTCTATTCATCCAATCAACAATCTGTTAAAGAAATATTATAACATTGATTGGAAAGAAGAATGCAACGAGGCCTTCGAAGCGGTTAAACACTTCTTGTTGTCTCCACCCATGCTAATTCCTCCCGGACCAGATCATCCTTTGATCTTGTATTCATGGGATATTGATGTCTCGCTAGCCTACATTCGGCTCAAGAAGACAATGCAAAACGAGAACATGAGGTCTATTTCTTTAGCCGAACGTTGCTCAATTATGAAACATGTTATACATAGGCAGAGAGAGAATGCCTTGCCATAGTCTTTGCAATAAAATGTTTAAGACACTACATGTTAAATCAAGAAATAAGGGTCATTGTAAGACAGATCATTTACGAACATTCCTTAGGCAAGAATCTTTATGTAAAAAGGATGGACATTTCATAACCTTAATGGGCGAATTTGAATTAACATTTGTAAACTAGAAATCCATTAAGGGACAAATAATTTTAGACTAGTTAGCTGACAATCCGTTAGATGGAGGCAACCTGGTAAATTTGGACTTTCCTTGTGAGTGTATATACTTTATCGAAACTAGGCCTCCCATCTCTACATATCCCTAGTCTACATGACATCATCAATTTTATCATGGACCATATGTACCCAGAAGGTGCCACATCACAACAAAGAAGGCAGTTACGCATTATCACTGCTAAATACGTTATTTTAGAACAAGTACTCTATCGTAAAGCCTTCAATGGCATGCTTTTAAGATGTGTCGACACAAAAGAATCCAAGAAGATTCTTTATGAATCCCACAGTGGGATATGTGGATGCCACTTTGGTGGTCACGCCACTGCTCATAAAATACATCGGATGGGCTATTTTTGGCCCACTCTTGAACATGACGCAATAGAGTTTGTACGTAAGTTCCACAAATGCCAAGAATTCTCCCACGAGATTCACATGCCAGCACAATCTTTGTAACCAATAGCAACCCCGTGGCCTTTCTCCACGTGGGGTCTAGATTTGATAGGGAAATTATCTCCCTCATCAACAAATGGCCATAACTTTATAATTACGGCCATAGAATATTTTACCAAATGGGTAGAGGCCATGCCTCTCACCACTGTATGCAGTGTTCAGAATCACTAAGTTCATTCCAACCGAGATCATTTGTAGGTATGGTGTCCCATAAGTCATTATCTCAGATAATGGAACATCCTTTAAGAATGATGAGGTCCACGATTTATGTAGCAAATTCAAAATAAACCATCATACGACCTCTCTTTACTACCCTCAAGCCAATGGACAAGCCGAAGCAACAAACAAAACATTAAAAGCTATTCTCCTCAAAACAGTTAAGGAGAACAAACGAGATTGGAATCTAAAATTATATCCGGCCTTGTGGGCCCATCGAACCTCAATAAGAACACCAACAAGAGCAACCCCTTTCTCATTAGTATTTGGGGTAGAAGCAGTTCTCCCACTTGAGGTCGAAATACCTAGTCTCCGCATCTCATTACAAGGATTCGAGAGAAGATGCCTATAGAGAGGCACACCTCTCTCAACTAGAAAGCCTTGATGAGGCCAAAGCTAATGCCGAAAAAAAGCGGCACAGAGCCTATGTAGATTGGATGTGCTAGAAATATAACAAAAAATTCTATGAACGAGAAATATATGAGGGAGATATAGGGGTAAGTGCAAGAAGTTAATGGACAAATATAGGGTCATCTCAGTGGACGTCATATTGTAAAAAACAAAAAAAATCAACTTATAGGGATTATTAGCAATACACACACTTAAAATTAGAAAAATTTATATAAATATGAATCATAGCATTTGGAATCTAGTTTCTAAAATACTAATTTTTTTAAAAAAACAGAGACAAGTTTAGCTATATTAAACACTTAAAATTATATGACTTGGTTTTATTTTTTTAAAAAAAACTTATAAGATTGTAGTCCGTTTGCCCGCATTTTGGATGACCAAATCTTGTTTTTTTTTTTTTCCTTTGGTGAAACATTAGATGTAGTTGTTTATCTTGGGATGGATTTATTTTGTATTTTTATTAGCAATATTTTTTTTAAAATATTTTTTTCCGTGAAAGTGGTTTGAAAATATTTAGAAAACGGAGCGCTTTCCGTTTACCCGCCATAACTATATCAAAAAATATCGAAATCAATTTTTTTAATGTGTATAGAATTTCTCCACGCTTGGGATGGTATAATTTTTATCACATTTTGATAAGTGAAACAAAAGTTACAGTCTTAAACGTAGACATGAACATTCATGGGAAAAAATGTCTTAAAGACCTATTATTAGTAAAAAATTATAAAATGATATTTATCTTATTCTATTCACTTTAAAATCAATATTTCTACGAAGCTAACAGTCTCCCCTACGCGATGGCACCATTTTTGTGAAATGTTTTTAGTTTTTTAGCATGGTTCAAGTCTTTGGAAGAGCATATTTGAGGTTTTTTGACCTTTTACACTTCATAATGACCTTCCATAGCTTTGGTTAGGGAAAAACAAAGATTTCCCGAGGCTTAGGTTTGGCAGATAGATCCGTGATCACGGTTTATAAAGCGTGATCATGGTTTTTTTAACACAAACCATGAGTGTGCTTTATAAACTGCAATTGTGGTTCATAAATCATATTTACACACATCCCAATGTTTGAATTACCATGTGATTTTTACTCTCGACCTTACTGCATTTAATTATCAGAAATTCTATCTTTTTTTTGCATGTTTTTCTTATCACCTAAGCAAAACATCATGGGAGACAAAAACGAAGTCAAAAAGGAATTCATTAAGTAAAAAAACCGAATGAATTAGAGGCCAAAAAAATTCAAAATGCTGAGCGAATACAAAATCTTCATGAATCAAGAAGAGGTTCATCTTCAACCCCAACTATTGTAAGCAATGAAGAACCGTGTAATGTTTCTACCACAATGTTGAAGTTGAATTAAATACACGTGATGAAGATATTTTTACCGTCAATGTTGAAGAAAAATTAAATACTCATGATGTAGCAAATGTTGAAATTGAAGGAGACAATGAAAATGTGAATAAGGAAATTCATGTTGAAACTGTAGACAGGCAAAATTTGACAAAAACACCTCCTAGGATTTTACGTAAGAAACCTAATTTTTTATTGAAATTGATGAAATTTTTTTGAAACCAATGTCTAATAAAATTTCTGAATGACAAGTAAGAAGAAAAGCCACTGAAATTTGGGATAATCATTTTGAAATTTTAAATGATTCCCAAAGATGTCAGTTTTTGGTTAGTTTGATGAAATTGATTAAAATGAGACCTACATTAAACACCTTAGGATTGACGACATCTAATATACGTGGTCAAACCTCTACAATTGTTGAAAACCTTCATGATGCATATCACACTTGTTGGTGTCAAGAGACACACTAGGGATAGTAATATTGTGCGTCATGTGCTTGCTTACTAGTGTTGTAAGTGGATCAATAAAAAGCAACGTTTGATTACGAAAACAAGTTGAATGTTGTAACTTAATCGAAAAAATCTAATGAAAGCAATTGAAAGACGTAATATTCTTCAATCGCTCAATAATGTCGATTTTTGGGCATTTTCTCGCTAGAGCACCGTGTAAGGACAAAAATAATTCTGATGCTATAAGAGAATTTGTTATTAAATTTTTGCATGATAACACTAGAGTTTCACCTAATACAAGAGATGTTATAAAACAGAGATTTGGTTCTACTAATCGTGAACCACATCCAAAGAATTTCTTAGATATGACTCAAACTCAATTTTTTCGTAAGTTTGAACAAGAGAATCTAGAAATTAAAATTAGTCAACTTTTTTTTGAAATGATGAAATCATTCTATGTGAAAATCAACGATGCTCGCACCACTTGTTGTTGTAAGCAACATGTTGAATTTAAGATGCATTATGCTAAATTTTTATGTATTCGTTCTATTTTTCATTCTAAAACTATGTTATCGGATTGTGGTGTTCAAGTTCCACCAATATCTTCCAAGGATTTTATTCTTACTATATTTTGTGAAAAGAAGTTGGACACTTTTTTATAGTTAGGATTGTTTAGATAGAAGTTGTAGTACATGCGATGGATTACGTAAATTGGAAAGTTGCATCTATGAGAAAATTGAAGGTACAATAGAACATAATTTAGTTGAGTTTGATGAATATAAATTAGTTGCATACCAGTTGAAAAATGGAAAAGAGTCTAAATGGTGTGAGCTAGTTATAGAACAAATGCTTGTTTTCTAATTTTTGAGAAAATTTAAGAATGAAATTTTTATGAGTATGTTAGGCATACAAATAGAGCTTGATTGTTGGATGAACAATTAAAGCTATGCAAGGACACATTTCCTATTGGTACTATTTTTTTAGTGGTCGATTTTGTAGAGAATTACACATTACAACCACAAATGGAGGTTTAATTGCAATATTACAACTCAAGTACAAGTTGCCATTTTTGTGCGTATAGGATTTCTACATTCTCCCTGACAAGATAGAGAATGATCAAATTTTTAAGAGAATACCACTTTTATATCGTTGATGATCATACTCATTCTACTAAATTTGTGCAAGGGTGTTTCCAGCTTATTTTATGGAAACATGTTTGATAGGGACATCCACTTAAAACAACATTATATATGGTCATAAAATTACACGTCTCAGTTTAAGAATGCACAAATGTTTTATTAGATGATCAGGATGCACGTCAAGATGGGTGTGCAACATATTTGGAGTTTCACTGAGGCTAGACATGGAAAAGGAGAGCATGATGATGGAAGGGCATGTGTGAAAAGATCTCTTGTAGGAGAAGAGTTGAAGTATAAAGATGTTGCTAAATTGAAATATGCAAAGAGCATAGTGGAATGGTGTATTGACAACATGACCCGAGGTTCTCAAGAAAAATCTACATTTCACAGATATTTTTGGTTGATAGAGGAACAAAAATTGCTAACTATGAGGATTGTATGACACTCACTGGGTCCAGGTGATATGCACTCATTTTGTAGCTCGAAGCTACTTCAGTGGGCCATATGGACAAGAAAGTTGACATGTTTTTGTGCATCTTGTATCAAATTTGTCACCGCTGAGTGTGATTCACAAGAATGGGTGGATGGATGGAGTAGGCCTCTAACTCGCTTCCTAGTTATCAACCTCCACAAGCATTATGACTTGTTTCTGCAGATGAAGTTACAACATCTAAGGACTTTGACGAAATTTTGATTTTGGTGCGACAAGGTATTTATGGTTATTTATTTAATTTTTGTATTGAGTTATGTCCATTGAAATTTTAATATGTAATTTAAATTTGAGTTGTTCAACCTTTATTTTTGTAGGACATGTGTTTGTAGTTATTGTGACAGAAGACAATGAAGAAGGAACAGACTATTTCTTATGTCGTTGCATCGAGGAAAGAAAGAAGTTGACTTCTCCTATTATAGATGGCGAAGATATTGAGTATCCTACAGGGTCAGTGGTAGTTACTGGAACTTGGCTTTGATGGTATCCATTAAAAAACTCCTTTGTTTGGGTGTTTGAAGACTTTAAGACACACAAGAAAATACTCTTATATTTACATCTAGTTCTAGTGACAAATATTCAGCTGTATAGATATTGAGGAAGGCCTAATAACAAGATTCTTTGGAAGGTTCGAGAGTCAGATCATGAAGCAATCTTGTCTGCTATTCAGATTAGATCCAATCCTGATGGTTTATTGGAATGAATTTACAATGCTCATGTTTGGTATATATAATTTCTTTGATATATATAAAATTTTTAGTTAGATCTATATTTAAGTTCATATATTTTATTTTAAATTTGTGTATTTTGTATATGGTTTTGATTTGAAACTTAAATTTCTTTGACTTACACTTTTATGTTCAGGTTAGTGGTGCCAGAAAAGCTTCCACCTTCACGTGGTTGGCACTGTTAGTAGAGAATTTTAAATTCTCGAAGCTAAGAGAAGCTTTCATTGTTTGAAAAAGTTGTAAATTTTGAAAACGACTCCTCCCCAAGTGTTTACAAGACCATACCTACACGTGTGCACAATCGGTTTGGTGCCACGACCCACCATTTGCAAAATATAGCATTTGACAACCTTACACTGGCTCAAACTGCACTATTTCACACATTTACAAACAATAGGGTAGCGAGAGCACCGATCTGGGAAGGAAAAAACTGAGAGAGGCTATTATAGAGGGTCCCTACACCGAGGTGTCAAATCAGATGAAACATCTCTAGGTTCCACGGAGTCCGATTAGTTACCTGTCGAAGTTGAATGATATTTTGGTCTCGGGGCTCTTAAGGGACTACGCCCGAACGAAGTAGCCCAGAAGTAACGACCTTGTTACACACCAAAAAAATGCCTCCTATAGTGTTCACCTGGCCACCCAGATGTGTCGGCATAGTCGGTTCGGTGCCATGACCCACCGTTTGCAAAATATAGCGTTTGACAACCTTACACTGGCTCAAATTGCACTATTTCATGCGTTTGCAAACAATAACGCAGCGAGAACATCAATATGAGAAGGAAAAAACTAAGAGAGGCTATTGTAGAGGGTCCCTACACCGAGGTGTTAGATCAGATGAGATGTTTCTAAGTGCCATGGAGTTTGAGTAATCACCTGTCAAAGTTGAACAATATTTTGGTCTCAAGGCTCTTAAGGGACTACACCCAAACGAAGTAGCCTAGAAGCAATGACCTTGTCACACACTAAAACACCACCTCTTCTAGCATTCACCTGGACACCTAGATGTGTCGGCACAGTCATTTTGGTGCCACGACCCATCGTTTGCAAAATATAGCGTTTAACAACCTTACATTGGCTCAAACTGCACTATTTCATGCGTTTGCAAACAATAAGGCAGCGAGAGTACCAATATGAGAAGGAAAAAACCAAGAGAGGCTATTGTAGAGGTCCCTTATGTTAAGGTGTCGATTAGACAAGACATCTCTAGGTGCCACGGAGTCTGAGTAGTCACCCATAGAAGTTGAACGATATATTGGTCTCATGGCTCTTAAGGGACTACGCCTAAACGAAGTAGCTCGGAAGCAACAACCTTGTCACACACCAAAAAACCACATCCTTTAGCGTTCACATGGCTACCCAGATGTGTTGGTATAGTTGGTTTGGTGCCATGACCCATCGTTTGTAAAATATAGCGTTTGATAACCTTACACTGGCTCAAACTGTACTATTTCACGCATTTGCAAACAATAGGGCAGCGAGAGCACCGATATGAGAAGGAAAAAACCAAGAGAGGCTATTGTATAGGGTCCCTATGTTGAGGTGTTAGATCAGATGAGGTGTCTCTAGGTGCCACGGAGTCCGAGTAGTCACCCGTTGAAGTTGAACAATATTTTGGTCTCAGGGCTCTTAAGGGACTACGCTTGAACGAAGTAGCCTGGAAGCAACAACCTTGTCACGCACCAAAACACCACCTCCTCTATCATTCACCTAGCCACCTAGATGTTTTTCCATAGTCATTTCAGTTCCATAACCCACCGTTTGCAAAATATAGCATTTGATAACCTTACACTGGCTCCAACTGCACTATTTCACGCGTTTGCAAACAATAGGGCAGCGAGAGCACTGATATGAGAAGGAAAAAACCAAGAGAGGCTATTGTAGAGGGTCCCTATGCTGAGGTTTTGGATTAGATGAGGCATCTCTAGGTGCCACAGAGTCTGAGTAGTCACCTGTCAAAGTTGAACGCTATTTTGGTCTGAGGGCTCTTAAGGGACTACGCCCGAACGAAGTAGCCCGAAATTAAAAAAAATTTCACGCACCGAAACACCGCCTCCTCTAGTGTTCACCTAGCCACTTTTATGTGTCGGCATAGTCATTTTGGTGCCATGACCCACCATTTGCAAAATATAGCGTTTGACAACCTTACACTGGACTCCAACTGCACTATTTCACGCATTTGTAAACAATAGGAAACGAGAGCATCAATATGAAAAGGAAAAAATTGAGAGAGGATATTGTAGAGGGTCCCTATGCTGAGGTTTTGGATCAGATGTGGCATATCTAGGTGCTACGAAGTTTGAGTAGTCACCCGTCGAAGTTGAACGATATTTTGGTCTCAGGGCTCTTAAGGGACTACGCCCGAACGAAGTAGCCGGAAGCAATGACCTTATCACACACCGAAACAATGCCTCCTCTAGCATTCACCTAGCTACCGAGATGTGTCAAAATAGTCGCTTTAGTGCCATGACCAACCGTTTGCAAAATATAGCATTTGACAACCTTACACTGCTCCAACCGCACTATTTCACCAAATAATAGGAAACGAGAGCACCGATATGAGAAAGAAAAAAGCTGAGAGAGGATATTAAAGAGGGTCCCTATGCCAAGGTGTTAGATTAGATGAGGCATCTCTAGGTTGCATGGAGTTCGAGTAGTCACCTACCAAAGTTGAATGATTTTTTTGTCTCAGGGATCTTAAGGGACTACGCCCGAACAAAGTAGCACAGAAGCAAAGAACTTGTCACGCACCGAAACACCACATCCTTTACCATTTACCTAGCCACCCAAAACATTCAATGTCACTTGTTCACCTTCTATCTCTATTGTTCTCTTTGGACTTGCCTCTGTCCTCTTAGGTGCTTCTTTATTGTCCTTGCTTTTCTCTCTTGAGCTATGTTGTTGTGGTGATCTCTCTCCATCCTCTGCTACCCCAAACTATGTGCTTACATGATCATTATTTTTGCATTGTAATAGGATTATTCATCACAAATCACTACACAAAATTATGATTATAATTAAATCATCAAACAATTAAGGGAACATGTGAGGACCTTTTATTCATAAGTGTAATCATTTATCGCATGATATTAATCATCTCTCGCCTCAAATCAAGCAATGTATCCCATCTAAAACTTCAACACCCCACCATCAAGCAAGATCAAGCATTCATAATACAAAGAAGGAAATGTGACCATTGGGTGAGCATGATCCTTGAAAAAGGGAACGATCTATTTCCCGGTATTATCTCGTTGTTTAGATTGTTCTTGGTCATATATTTGAAAATCAATAGGAATAGAGTTGAGATTAAGAAAGAGAAATTCCATTGAGAAAATAATCTCCCATTTGTGAGTGAGATGAATAATTTTAATTCTCATTCCTTGGTGAGCTCAGGTGTGTTTTCATCTGACTCAGAGATCTTGTATGACATTTTGTCCCATACCATCACCTAGAGGTTTGATGCTCTAAAAGAATCCATTTCGATTTTGAATCCCATGAGGAGAATGTCTCAAAATTTTTGGAAGATCTTGGCACAATAATTCATGAGCTTGGTACTCCTCTCAGGAGAATAATTCCATGAAGAATCTTCAGGATTCAAATTTCAAGAATTGGTTCAAGAAAATATTTGTGACCCTTTCCTTCAATAGTGATACTTTAGAAGCCCTTGTAGAGATCATAGGTTATATCTCTAATCCTATGAAGAGTTATGAAAATATTTTAGTCAATGTGGAAATATCAATGCCATTCCTGGGAATTGACTCAACACATTGGAGCATGTGAACATCTTGGAAGATGAAAAAATTTTCATTTGTAGTTTCCAAATTCAACAAGATGGTCTATGGAAAAGCCTCATCATTCAAGATCTTCCGCGAGGAAGACATGAGTTGATTCTTCATTAGAGGAGGATTATTCATGATGGGTGGAACCTAAGAATACTAATAAGGGATTATTGTAAAATTTTTACCCCTTTCAAAGGGACGTGGGGACATCGAATGCACCACCACATGAAATCTCCCCTTTCGTCACTTCGGGCTTGTAACATTCTCACTAGGTATGACTCCTTAGCACCCCAACTTGATTATGTTGCTCCCTCTCATGAATACTTAACCCCTTCACACATTATCACCCCTTTAAGTCCCTTTGTCCCTTAATAAATGTCGCAAGGGAAATGGGAAAAACCAAAACCCATTTAGAAACTTTTAACCCTACCTTGTCATTCCATATAACCCAGTTAATCCGAACGGTCAAGGATGAGTTAGAAGGTGAGTTAGCTAGGTTAATGTTAAGAGGTGAGTATAAACAAACACTTAGCTATTTTTTAATCCATTTTTAATATTTCATTTTCCTTCATTGCTACTAGTATTTAGTTATGCTACTAAATTTTCAAGAAACCCTATTGCAAAAATCACATTTTTGCTCATATCTCCTTCATTTTTGCTCCATTTCCCCTGCAATTTTGCCTCGTAACTTCTACTCATGAACTCCTTGAAGATGATCTAAAAATATTTTCCATTGGTACCCTAAATTTTTATAGCATCCCATTTAAAATTTCAGAGAAAAAACTTGCCTTTTTAGATCCTTGCAATTCTAGAGATTGAAAACACTTGAAATTTGAAGTAGGAAACCATATGAAAATACCTAATCTAATGAAAAATTTCATCTCAATCCAAATACAAGAAGACGTGATTATATTTATTATTAAATTGGCATATGAGCCTTACTAAAAATAATAAGTTTTGATAGCAAAGAAAAAAATTTGAAACCTCTGTGTAATCTTCAATTCTAGAAATATGAAAACTGTAAAACTTGAAAATAGGGAAAATTGTAAAATCTTCAATGTTGCACCATAAGTAATGTTATATTCATATAGTTCAAGATGAACTCTACCTCACTTATTTCTATCAATGTTCACATTAGTTGATATGCAATAAATGAGTGTTAGCTTTAAAAAAAAAGTAATTGTATGTATTGCCCTTTTGTAGTTCACCTAGCATGGTTTTGCTTAATGGAATAGGTTTGCTTAACAATTGTACCATGTAGTGCTTCGGGACATGGTTTTTTAATTTTAAATCAAACATACATATCTAGAACTAATAAATGGTTATGAAAACATACATAGAAGGATATCATACATGCAATGAAATTGAATCAAACATATAGTTCAATAATATCATTATGAAAACCAACACACATGGATATATAAGAATAAAAAAAGTGTGATCCGGACACACGTCTCTAAAAATATGTAAATTCATAACATGTTTACATCTCAAACTAAGTGTGTAATAATGTATATAGGACCACATGTTGTCACAAAAGGCTATATATATACAATGGACTATATGAAGAAACATGTTCACTAGGACCAGATGGCCCATATATATATCTATGTACATCCAGGTGGACTATGAATCTACTCATGAAACATCTTCCCTCTCTTTTCCCTACTATAAGTAGCACGTCCATGACCTAGGGATGTAGTGGAGGGAGATGCCACTACGGATTTCATCTGTGTGGTCCTAGGCGTCTCTAAGTAGGCCTGCAACCTAACCTGCACATTCACAAACAACAAGTTTTTAACACCCAAAATTTTAAAATACATTCAAAATTTAGAAACTTGTACAATTTAGTTAAAATGCATGTGAAATATTACCGCAATGTCATGATCCCTATCAATTTGTTGTTGACACATCACAGGGACAATAGTAGAGTCACGAGGGGTAAGCTATATACAAATAATTAATTTTCAAATTAAATATTTCACATACATACAAAATTTGATATTGTAGATTTAAGTAATAAGAAATAATGAACCTCCAAAATTTAACAAATTTGAAAAATTGTACAACAAGATTAGTGGATCTGCAGATGCTATGGCAAGATCTCATAGCAGCCTCCATAGTCTGCATATATGAAGGAGTCTCTCTGGCAGTCATAAGCTATACAAAAAACATGTACAAATCAATATTAATATCTACATGACTGTGCACCACATAAAAAAGGTCCAAAGCATGTAATTCACGTGAACTTCCACAATTAGAAACAAAGTGTAAAGAGAAACTAACCTATGTAAAACTCATGTGAGGCGTGCCAGTAGCCTTAGTTCCCAGAGCAGATGATGACCCGCTAGGCTCCTATGTATAAAAGACAAACATATTAATATGTACAACATACACGTGAAACATTATAATAATAATCTAGTGTAATCAAATGAAATTAAAAATATAAGTTTGTACAACTTGAAACTTATGTTTGAAACATGCCTAGCTACAGTAGCTAGCATGTTGACATCGGATGTTTCCTTCACCAGCTCTTGCTATTTAAAATAAAATAAAAAAATTAGTTTTTAACATTTATGTACATGACGTCAATCAAATACATATATATTAAAATCTCAAACATGTGAATTAAACTATTGTGTATATATATATATATATATATATATATATAATTTATATTTATTTGAAATTTACCTGTGAAAGACCAATATCGTGGCACCGGTTCCCCAAAAACATCCCCAAAGATCTCATCTTAGAAAATAAATCCTGTGAACCAGCAAATGATGTCTCACTGCAAGTGCATATGATGCCACATGATCCACAAAGTGGTTTGGTGCACTAGAACCGACACCTCCACCAACATCACTAGATGCAATCTGTCACTATGTTGGGTCGAGTGTCGATGAGCTCCTCAATGCATGTAGTGTGTCAATCTCCACAACATCCTTCACTATAAGAGGGATAAATGAAGGCGGGGGGTTTTGGGGCATGGGGATCCTTGGTTGACCTATGCGTCCACCGGTCTACTCTACATGCAGAGCCACCTCCTCGACTAAAAAAATTAAGAAAAAGTCAAAATAATTTGGGACCTCATTAAGCACGAACTCGCAATATAATTTCTTCAAAAAATAAAGAGGAACCTCATTATTGTTGCATGGCGGATAATCAAAACCATCCACCATCAGTCCCAAAAATTGTTTTTGATTCGGTCATCGTGGCACCAATGGATTGGGAACCGTTTGCAAGTAACTGCAGGGGGCATTAGTTCTCGGGTTAGTAAATAATGTACAAATGAGGTATTTTCCAATTTTTTTGTCTTTTACGGCCGCATGGGATAATTTATCCGCATACCACCACCTACAATCACCTCTAAAGGTATTCCATCTATGTATTTGGTTGGTTGCAGAGTCGACTTTGCCAATCAATGTTTGTAATGTGTTGGCTAAAGTCATGCGGGATGGATTTGTCACATGATTTTTTCTTATAGTCTGAATAAGGTTCTCAATGACAATTTTATTTTCTTAGATTCTTCTAATGATATTATGTTGTGTTCCTGCTAGTTTAGTGGGGATAGAAGGAGCCATAGGAGGCGGATCTATGTTTGGAGGGTTTTGAGGAATGTTCAGTGGGTTTTGAGGAATGTTTTGACAGTTTGCATGATTTTGAGCTTGCCGACCAACTGAAAAAACAAGAAAATTGTATACATAAACAAACATTTCAAAAAACCCATGAAAATGCAAAAAAAAAACCTAAAATGCAAAAAAAAAAACCTAAAATGCAAAAAAATGATTAAAATCGGGGGCTTACCTCCTCATCTTAGTGGCATGGTTGAATCTATCCCGATCCAGAAGTCTGATGAGAAATTTTGAGGTGGTATTCAAAGCTCGAGTGAAAAACATCTAAGAGAAATTGTGGTTCGAAATGAAAAATGGGAAAATGAGGACCCACGAGACTGCTAATTTTTGTCTCGAGAGTTCAGATCGCGGTTTATAACCACGGTTGCGGTTCTAAACCCCGATTGTAGTTTTAGGTTCAAGATTGCCAAACCTAAAATTCAGGAACCGCGATCATGGTATATAAACCACGATCACGGTTCCTGAATTTCAGGTTTTTTTTTCCATGGAATTTTCCACCAACTTCATGCACTTACCCCTAGTTCTAAGACTAGATAGCCGATTGATAAGAAAACCTGGTGAAGGAAGGAAAATCCGCCCAAGTTTTGGGCCCATACCGAGTCATGAAGGACTACGAAAATGGTGCATATCTCTTGTGTAAATTATAAGGTGAGGAATTCAATGAAATAATCAATTCCTTGCATCTTAAATAATTTTACGCATAAATCATCAAACCACCATTTGTATATTATATCTACCGCATTACATTAGTCACTTAGTTGTTTCATTTTGTTCACTCATTCCGTAAAAATTGTAGTCAAGGAACTTACTCTTAAGCAATCTATTATAAATTTCTCAAAATGTTGGCAAAAGCATTCAAAATCATACCTCTTCAGTTTTCATAATATCATCAAATAGTTTTAAAATCTTTTCATCAAGTTCGACAAACAAATATTGACGAAAACCATACCAAGGCCTGCATACTTGTTTTTGCTCTTTCTTTCTACTAGGTGAAGTTGTTCTTACCTATGGTCTATTCTAGAAGCTTCTTGGTGTCACATCTATCCCTCTTACATCTCTTTGAAGCAAGGATATTCCAAAATCATAGATCGAGTGGTCAAAATCAAATAGAATCAAAAATACCAAGCAAACAAAATATTTTATTTTACACACTTCTTTGCCCCACCAACCTTCGGTGATAAGCCCACATCTCTTACTGGTGGTGCGAGGTTGGGAAAGGAAAGAAGTGCCCTTACTCACCTATATCCTACCTTTGGTGACAAACCCATGCTTCTTACTAGTGGCATGGGGCAGGGTGTGGGGGGTCCATTCACACAAATTAACAAATCTTGGTATTTTAGAAATATAGATCAAATTATATTAAGTGAAAATAAGTGTCCAAATTCCAAAGAGATCAAATCCTCAAAACCATATTTTGTCAACCAGGTTGCCATTTATAGATCTAAGTCTAGATAAACTAGAAAGTAAGTTTCCTTCTGAGCTTGGTGGTAGTTTTGAGTAGGGTAAGTGTGTGGGTCTAAGTTTGGTTTCTGTCACTGGTTTTTCTATCTCTCATCATTCCATTCAGTCAAACTCATATAATTTGTGCCCTTCCCAACTCTTGGTGTTGAGCCCTCACATCTTACTAGTTGTGTGGAGTTAGAAATGGGGCAATTTTATCTCTTTATCACTACATATTCATCATGTTTTGCCAAAACAAGAAGAAGCGATGAATATTGCCCAAAGAAGCCAAAAGTTCAGCACTACAGTATGTTTACATCATCACGTATCAACATTACAAAAGAAAATAAAGTAAAACATTTTGTTTAGTATTTGTTATCATTTTTCATCCATTGCATACATTCTGAAAAGCATATAAAAACAAATACTCTAAAAACATCTAGTGTACACATGGGAAACAAATCACAAAATTTTAGATACAAGAAGATCTAGATCCAAAAGATATATATATATATAAATCATGTTTTATATACAATGCCATCATGCACTAGGCATGGTCAAAATGCTCAATGAGCCTAGAAAATACAAAAACACTCATATAAATATCCAACCAAAAATCACTGCAAAAGGAACCATGATCTCTCAATCCCTGTGAGATCCCTTAGAAGGTGCATGACCTCGTCTAGGACTCCTACTATGGTGACGCTTTAAATGTACTTGAGGGCTCACAATCATGGCCAGTAGCTATGGTCTCACTATGAGAACAACTCCTCCTCATCAAGCGCTCGTGGTCCTATATCCAGCTACCTCAACATGAAGAGAAGTCATGATATTTACCGCCTTCCGCATAAGGGAAAACATGTCTATATGTATACTTGGCTGCTGAAGGCTATCTCATGTCTACAATAAGCTCATACCATTTACTCATTGAAGGGAGCAATAGAGTGTCCGCGCACACCTAGCGAATCAAGTCTCACCATCCCTCAGAGTCGCTGCGAATAAAAAAGGGAAAATAAACAAGTTAGAAAGTTGTTCACATTAAAGTCAAAAATAAACGAAACAAAAAAGGGAAATATCAACTAAACATTTCTAACTAAAATAAAAATCGAGAAAAGAGTAGTAACTCACTCGGATCTCCAGGCATCCAGGTGAGATCTCTAGGATCTATGCCTACTACTGATGTTGTCACCGACTGTCATGCCTCTCCCACATCTGGAACAAAGTGACATCCTACCACAGACTCGTCATCTCCCCCTAAATCTTGAGAAGGAAACTCCTCTAAAATCAAGGTCACCTTATCTACACTCTCCTCTACCCTCTCGGCTGTAAGATATCCTGAGTGTCATGCCACTCAAATCATTTTCATCCTCCTCTGTCCCGCTGGCTCCAATCTCACCCTCCTCCGTCTCCTCCTCTGTCTCCTCCCCATGAACTCCTCAGACTCTGAGTCCACATCAATGGGCTCATCTCCACTATGAGTAGGACTAGCTCCGATCTGAAGTAAAGGTGCTTGAGGAGCACTGGCTACCCCTCGGGCACGAACCACCCTCCTAGCTACAATGGGAATGCCAGGAGTGATCATGGTCCAACCTCGGCCTCTAGGACCTCCCCGGCCTCATGAACAGATTTGTATACTGCCCCGCTGGAGGAAACATATCAATATAGGGGAGGCCAAACTACTGTGGTACTCTGTCGAAGGGGTGGATCTCCAACTTCCCCGCCCTATCTATCAACTGACTAGTAGTATGGAAAGTAATCAATGTGAGTGTCTCCTCTCCCCATAACCCTACCATGGCCTAATAAGGAGTGGCCTCCATGTTTGCAGTAGTTAAAGAAGCCATTGGATGGTGTGGCGTCCTAAGTACGATCCATGCCTTTTAATCTCACTTCCCTGACAGCCCCGAGATCCTCTACCTGTACACCTCTCCCATAGGGAATGATGTGCTCATACACCCAACTCATGACTAGAGTAGGGTGACTCAATGATTGCCCCTGTAATCTGACCACCCTATACAAATCATGATAGGTGGTCCCAAGGATGTCCACTCCCCAAGCATAAATGTAGCCATGTGCCTCAATCATGCAATAATAGGAGCCCAATAGTATAAAAGAGTATCCCCTCCCTTGTCCCCAATCAACCGCGAGGAAAGGATGCCCATAATAGCCTTGTGGAGCACAGAATATCTAAATCAACAATAGAGTGAACCTTCACCCCCTTCTTCGACCCCATGGAAACAACAACATCTCCCATATATGTGGCCCACTGGACCATCTGAGATCTGGATACTGCTGTCTTAAGAGACATCGCCTCCCAAGAATCGGGACCCCAATATATGGTAGACATCCTCAAGGGTGATAGTCCACTCACCCCTAACACCTGGTAATTGGAAGGTATTCCATTGGCATCCCAATATGAGAATAAGTCACATAGTATGTGACTGGAAGGAGCAATGTGAGGAACCCGAGAGATCCACAAGATGTTAGCCCGCTGCAAAGTGTCTCTCTCACTGGGTCAATGAATCTAACATTACCAGGAACCAATCACACTCCCTCTCTCTACTCCATTTGATATACTCCTCCTCCTTCTGCATCCAACCAAAACACAGAAATGGAGTAAGTTAGTAACATAATCCAACTAGAAAACTCATCAAGAACATTGAAAAATGTTAAAAATGCAAAAAAAATCAAGTAATACATAGCTTTTTGCATTCTGTTCGAAACCGCCGCCCCAAGCAGAGAGGTAGTTTACATAACCGCCGCCTTATATGGCGGTGGTCCTATAACCACCGCCTTATAGGGCAACGGTCTTGTAACTACCACCTTCATAAGGTGGCGGTCTATGATCGCCACCTCGTGCAGGGCGACGGTCCTATCCCGAATCGCCAAATGGCTTGAAAGCCCTAAAAACTTTAAAAATGCAAAAATACATCATTTTAGATGAAATAAAGACCTACCCTATGCCCCCTAGAGACTCATTTAAAACTAGCATTTTCAAAAATAATCCCCCAAGACAAATATTTCTACATTTCTATTTTTTAGGTTTAAAAACGATAAATTGAGAAGAACTAACCTGAGACTTCATGGGCCGATGTCCTACTCTGGAGGCATGATCATGATCTCATAATGGACGTTTTGACTATACTCTCATCGAAAATGGTCACCATGGGTCCCAGAGCTCAAAAACCACCAAGTCAACACGTGTAAATGAATAGTAAAATGAGCTAGTTTTAAATATATATAGTATTCTAATTTGGTTTTGAATGTTTTTCTTCATAGAAATGGAGCGTCGACAGAGGTAAGTTCTAATCCCCATGTAAATGGTAAGTCCTCATTTCATATTAATTTAATTCTATTTTTCATTTTATTTTACTCATTTCATATTAATTTAATTTTATTTTTCATTTTATTTTATCTATCTGCACTTGAGTCCTCTTTTCATTTTACAGGTAGCGGGAATTTGGATGGCGACATTTCGACACACGGGCATGTCAGGTATAACTTCTAACTCCCCATTTTGGGACTGCCATACTGCACCCACCTTTTATGCCTGTTTATGGGTAAAATGATTCTCTCGAGAGTGAAATATGTACATACCCAAACATATAGGTATTTTATCACGGAAAGAGGTTATGAAAACCCCAATGATGATTCAAGTCTCTTCTCAAGGTGTTCAGAATCCAGAAAAAGCATGTCAGGTGTATGTTTGCATCCCAAATTCTTTATCCAAGCTCTCTATGCTTCGTTTGGTCATCTACCCCCTTTTTCTTTGCACTTTGGTCTTAAGTGACAGGACTACCACCTTGCTTGGGCAGCAGATCCCGTGACCACCACCCAGGACAGGGCGGCGGTCCTGTAACCACCGTCCTGTGCAGAGTGGCGGTCCTATGTGCATTTTCCAGAATGCTTTGTGAATGCATCAAACATAAAAATTCAAATTTCACCCACATTCTTCAACCACTTTGGCTTGCATTTATGTTTTGGCCACCCAGTAAATAGTGTTTTCCCTTTGTTTATAGTAAAAGAGATCAATTGGGAGTTACCCTCTGGTAAATGTAATTGCTATAAATAGCCAGCTTGTTTTCAAACAAAAGGCCCCTCTCCTTCTCTATTTAATTATTCAGTTTGCTTGAAGTTCTTGCTTAGAGTTCCAATAGTTTCATATTTTGCATTAGTTATTAGTCTTCCCTTGTTGTTTAGAGATCATTTGATCTTCTTGTTTCCATCTTACTTCATTTTTGTTCCATACAATTAGTTTAGCATAGGATAGTTTCATTTTAAATTAAAATCCATCTTAGAGTTGTAGGTTTTGTTTATCACAAAATATAGTTTCTAGAATTCTCGGCATATTTGTGTTGTATTCCCGTAATAAATCCTGCTAGGAATTGCATAGTCAAGCTCTGTTCACTTGCACTATCCCTCTCTTACTTGCATTATATTCGGTCTATATCCAAAGCTTCCATTGTTCGAGTATCTTCTTCTGTTGACACTATCATATACATGATTTTTGGATTCATGAGAACATGAAGGAACGAGGAGATCACACTGAGGGGAAAAAGTCACACACAACCAAATTTACCACTGTTCTATAAACTCCAGGTTTGAGCTATCAAAGTTCTAATTACAATATATCAAATAGAGTAGTAAATTATTTCATTTTAGTTAAAGCTCACTTTCAATATTGCCAGGGAAGCTATGGGGAATGATAGTTTATGAGAAACTATGATTCATTCCTCACTTCTGAGGTAGGATTGAGAGTCTTTCGATTAAAATTAGTTAGTTATTTAAATATTTAGGATAAAATCACAACTGCACAGAAAATAGCTATACCAGGCTATGTTGTTTGTTTTGATTCTATTATTAGATTAATTGTCCATTTTCTGAATATATTAGAATAGCTGCTCTTTTAAATTCATTAAAATACTTCATCAAAAATACAAAAATAAAAGAATATATGCATAGTGTAGATATATCTTTCATAATTAGCTTATTCATTTTAGTTAAAATTGAATCATCTTTGCATGACAATCATGGGACCTAGAGAGCCTAGAGAATACATATTTGAACCGATAGTGCCTCAACCAAATCTCCCCATAACACTAGCTGATATAGATCAAGACCTTAGGATTCAGTTTTTCAAACAACAGTAAACCTACGAGTAGTTAGTGAATAATTGAGAGAGTTGAATATTGAGGATGATAAGGCATACACATTCTGGTCAAATCACCCCAACTATAGACTTCCTTGATAGGATATCCACATGACCATACAAGAAATCAAAAGAGAACAAATAGTTGGTTGTGATCCTTTAGTTCCACAGCCCAACACAGGAGACCTCCTCATCGACATAGATATTGGCTTATGTATTCAAGTTGCTAGAACACCCGTAAGGTATTCTGAGAAAATTATGCAACTTCTAGTTCTAAAAATAGAGGCTAAAAAAGCTTATGACTATTGGATGGTCGAGAAGAGATTGACTCCTCATATGACCATAGGAGGTCCGCCACAACCATGAACTTACGGTTGTGATCCACAGGTCCCACAACCCAATGGGCCTACCAATCAATCAGACATTGATGTTGGTTTACGCACACTAATATTCAAATCCTCACCACTTCCGCTAGATATCATTACATAATTCTTTGTATTAAATATAGCAGCCAATCAAGCTAGGGATTTCTGACTAAACCAGAGAATCATCCATAAAACTCTGGAGGATCCACCACACCTCTCATCACCATTTTCCATGACCTTTTCTAGAAATATACACGAAACACCTACAGGTCTTTTTCCATGTATCCAACAACCAATAAATAGGATCTCAACAGAGCTCGACATTGATTGGAGCCTCTGACTAGCTATTATATCTAAATGATCCATTCCACCAATTTAGTTTTAGAGAGTCTTCTTTGCCTTAGATTCGTAGATTCCATTATTATGTGTTGAAGATATAAGATTTCCTAACTAGTTTGTCTATATCTATATATATTCCATTCTCACCGGCTACTGTCTCAAATGACCTTGGGAGGTTGGGTACAAAGAAAAGTTGCTTATATATTCTCATACTCACATGTCACTTTTCTATCATACAGAGACATTGTGTTGCTTTGGGACAAAATATATGAGCCATAAGGAAGCTATGGTATGCTTGATTCTCTTTGTCTTTTTCCTTTTAGAATTAGACATTTTGCTGGAGAGAACTATTTTTATCTGGATTACATGGATGAATCTCCTCTCCCAATTCCTTATAGTTGGAAGTACCTAAAGGTGTTCAAGTCCTAGGTGGCTAGGAAGTCCTTTTGCACATTGCATTTTTTTTTTTGGTTTTTGGATTGTTTCCCTTTCTTTTTCTTTGCTATGTGGTGTGTTTTGTTTTAGGTCTTCCCTTTTGGTTTGTTTTGTCTCTTTTCCTATCTTGTGTGTGGTTCCTTGTAGTAGTTTTACTTTTGACTTCTTTTCCCAATGGATAAGGCATTGGTCCTCTTTCCTAGAGTTATATGTAGTTCTTGATCTTGCCTTGTGTCTTTGTTCCAAGCCAAGTCATCCCCAGAAAGATCCAGCTGTTGTCACCCTCAAAATTTCCCTCATTTTCCAAGTCTAGACTTAAAATTTTGAGTTGGTGCCTCTAAAAATATTGAAAACAAATTATTGTGAAATATGGTTCTTTCTAAGGGCTTGTGATCTCCTAGTAACTTCTTCATCAGATGGGAAATTTCTTCCCATTTTTGAAAAGGTAAAGAAGTCCTCCTAACTCTTCATATTTTTCAAGTTATGGCTCGGCGGGCCTAAGATGGTATTATTTTCCCAAGGCGGGTTGGCGGGTCATGTGAGAGTTTTTTAGCAGCTTAACACATTTTGTAAAAGGGTGCGATTGACAATGGTGGGCCCGCAATCCCACACAAAGAGATAAAAAAATAATTCTTAAGGTCTGCCACTAATCAGATGGTGTCATGTAGCCGTGTTGAAAAGTCAAAGAAGGGATGTGGGTCGGCGGAGAATTTTGAAGTTTTAAGCTTTTTTTGATAAAAAAGAGTTAAAATAAAAAGAGATCCATGACCCCATTTCCAAATATAATGCCATGTGTGTGACCCTTGAAAATTCTATGCGGGTGAATGGGCCAAAATGTTCCAAAATGCCGTTTTGTTGTAAAAGTTATAAAACATAAAGGTTTCCCCGCGCTTGCTCCAATCAATTTCTTCCACGTGGCAGCCCAAATTTAAAGTTGTAAAGAAAAAATCAAATGGCCCATATTTAAATTGGCGTAATAATATAATGGCCATATATTTGAAAATATTGTTTTTCTCGCTATTAACGCTTTCTTTGTGAATCAATAATTCAAAAGGGTGCGAATGATTGGAATTATTTGTAATAGTTTCTTGCTTTCTCAAGGAATTTGTAACCGTCTCTTGCAAGATATTTCATGGACTTTCAAATCCATTGTATGGGTTGCAATATTGATATTCTAGAACTGTAATTTTAAATCTAAAGAAATCAATACAAGGGTTTCCCCCTTTTTCCTTTGTTTTCTCTTTCCTTCTTGCTCTGATATGTGAATCATCTAATCCTTGCATGCTTAGAAACTTTGCATTCTAGTTTATATAATCCCAAGAACTTTTAGTCTCCGGATTGTGCCTGTTATAAATGTGAATGGTTCTACTCTATATCTCATTTTCTCAATACACATAAGGGTCTTCTCTCGCCATCTATTTTTCCCGAAAGTATTGTTTTCTTCTACCTCCCTCCTCTCTTCAACTCTTCTATCCTCATGTATTGATAACTTTTTAGGCATAAAACACATTTCAAGATATCGGGAAACCACCATTGAATGAAATATTGTGTATTTGTACATATGTTTTGCCCATAATTTCAATAAGGAAACCTATCCCATTAAAGAGGAGGGACTTGCTTGTCCCCCGAATTTGGTTTCATTCTAATTGTAAATCTGAAACCCAACAATAGTCCAATCACCTCTTGTTCATCTATCCTCCATTCATCAATTCAATACCCTCATTTTTACATCCACCTCTCTATTTTTCTTATATCTCAGCTTAAGAAGCATTTTAACATATACATGAACTTCTACATTATATGTCACCGTATTCTTCATACTTTAAGTACACCCTCGCTTCTCATTCTTTTGTCTTCTAAATTCCAAAACCAAAACTCGTATAGGCCTTTTCAATTTTTCTATCAAACTCATTTTCCCTCAATACACACTTGTCAATTATTTTCAACTTCTACTTAACTTCCTTTCACTCTCTTCAACATATTTGTTCTAGTTCTCTCACTTAGAAAGCACAATATTTTCAAATTCCTTCTCCTAGCTTGATGATTCCTTTGAACTTACTAATTATACTTTAGCCTTGGAAGATATTTTCACCTTCTAGCTCGAGATAGATGTGTGATTAACAAAAATAAGTATTTTGGTTCCTACATGGCCTAAGGGGATATCTAGGGTATTAATGTTAATCTGAATAGGAAGACTAAAATGGTGTATAAATAATCTAAAGCAGTATGGAAACAATATCAAATAATTATTCTAAGTAAAGTAAAACCATAAGTATGCTAGAGAAGGAAGAGAACTATCTTAGCTAATTTTAAGACTCTCGTGTAGTGTCACGATCTAGAAATACAGGTCTAGAAGTGCAAACGATCCCTCAGGGTCCTTGTGAAGACTAGATCTTGATGATCTGAAGGGACTAGAGCACTTGGGAAAGGACTAGAGTGCCCCTAGGCTCTCCAATCCTTGATTTGGGCTTTGTAGTCCTCGTAGGTTTTCATAATTTGAATTTTTCTAGGTTAGAAGAGTGTCACAAATATTCCCTATTTTTCACACTAGATCTACCAGATGAGTTGTAAAATGATGTGCAATGCAAGTGAAAGTATCAAACACTAGAAAAATAAAATATGTAAATGAATGGGTTAGAATGACCTCAAATTCCAAACCAGTGGAATCATTGTTGAGCACTACACTACATTTTGGACCCAGATGTAGTTCTAGTGTGTGTATGTGTGTGTGTTGTGCCATATGTGCCCTCATGTCAGTCATACTTTGTGAAGTAGGGAGAAATATTATCTATAACAAATTTAAATAGAATGTGTGCATGGAATAGAGTAGAATCCCTCCCCCTTTGTAATGTGTGTAATGTAGATCTTCCTAGCTTGAATGTATTGTTGTACGTGGATGCAAGATGATGCAATGGATGTAGCCCTAGATGGATTGATAGTATTGATGGGATGCAATGTCCTAGGACCCTTGTTATGGTCTTATAAGCTTTATATTTATAGGGATCTCAAGTTTAATTTCGTAATTAATGGGGACAATGCTAACCGAGGAAAGATAAAGATGACCAATAGCTATAAGTGACCCAAAAAGGAGAAAAATAGGCTAATCATAGATCGAGGAGCCCACAAGTGGTACCAGGGCACCCCAATATAAGGCGGGGTTCCCGAAATTTCAGCTAGAATCTTGGGTAAGTTATAAAATGGGGTGATAAGTATCGGAAGTATGCGAGAATGAAAAAGTAAAACATAAGACAAATATGGAAAAAGGGTGAGATTAATTGGTACTTTTTACACTTGAGAAACTTCTAAATAGTAGTATAAGACAAAGCTAAGTATTGTCTAATGTGCAATATTTGTGTCTACATTTTCCCCACTTTATGTTGGTGAGAAAATAACTCGGTAACATAAAGTAGATAAAAAAACATACATGTTGTTCATTCGTGTGTAGAAGAAAGTGCGTCAATGGACTAGAATCGTGGAATGACAAAACAAAAATTATGGAGTGTGGATTCAAAAGATGAAACATGTGTAAAAAGTGATGAGAGTGAACATAGAGTGGAACATGTGTGTATACATTGCATGTTTTTAGTGCACTTGTATCGTTAGTATGGAAAGTACCATTGTGTTGTCATTGTCAATGTTGTTATCATTATAGTTTTTTGTTGTTGCCCCCAATTTGACTACTTGTTTCTCATACTACATACTATCAAGGAGAAAACAATCAAGTAGTAAAATATGTATGTATTTAAAAACACTATGTAAAGTACACTAGAATAGAAAGTGTAAATAAAAAAATGGAACATGTTCACTGGATCCATGTCAAGAAAAAGGGTGTAGAAGGATATCATGTAATCCCATAAGTTGTTTAGGTGATCTCATGCTACCATAGCTAAAGAAGTGTAGGGAAGAAATGCTCGTGTCCTCCATATCTAACTCGCTTTTGTAAAAATTGTTAAAGATATCTCTATATTGCGCTGGTTTTTTGGGCAATCCTACACCACTAGACAAAGAAGTGTAGAGAGGCCACCCAATATAACCCCTCACCAGAATCGCTCCACAAAATTGTAGAAGGAAACCATGTCCTATTAAGGTCATTATATATGGAGTTCGTAGACTGTTCTGAACTCACTCGTTGTGTGTGAACTGGTGGAGATACGGTGTGTTAGTAGAAACAATCAATGATTCCCCCATATTTGGGGTGTATGTGATGACCCTAGCAGAAAATACGACCCCAAGAAAAGATCAAATGTATTTTGACCTTGTAACCAATGCAACCCTATAGGTGGGAAGGGAAAATTCTTGGTAGATACCAAGACTCAAAAAAGGGGACGGCTAGCCAATACAAGTGTTATTCCAAACACATGCATGTAAATAATTGTAAAAGATGTAGACAATGTAAAAACTACTAAGCAAAGTAGTGTAAACATGCAAGAAAACAAGAAGACCACACAAAGTGGGTTTCAAACATGGGACATCACTCACGATGTTGCAAGACATGCAAGGCCATCATAGACGCAAACAGTAGACAAGTGTGCAGACAAGAAAAGGGAAAAACCCGAATACAATAGAAAACAAATCAAATAAGTATAAATACCAAAAGTAGTCATGGAAACATGTAGTTTTGCAGAACAAGTATTGCATATGGAACACCCATTAACATGTTATATTAAAAACCAAAATGTCAAAGCGTGTATGAACCAGTAGTAAAAGATACTAAGTACAAAATGAAACAATAGCACTTGTATTAGATGAATGTGGATTCCCCAATGACCAATATAGTAATGGTAGAAGGAAAGAATCCATGTTGCATGTAAATTTCCGTATCTACGATCATACTAGATAAAGGCGTGAACATGCATGTGTGTATTATAATGACATATAGTAAAGCAAGCTAACATGTGTAGTAAAGTGAACATGTAAAAAATAGTAAGAAAAACTAAATTCTACCAAGACAATGCAGTATGTTATGGATGGATGGAATGATAGGAGAAATGTGCCCCTCGAATAAATGAGAGTGTATGCAATGATCCCCTTCAACATCAATAATGAACCATAAATGAGAGTTCTTCATCAAGAAATGGTCAAGTAGTGTTGGTTGTGTCTAGCTGGTTGTGATGAGTATGTATGTGTAGTGATGATGAAATGTGACAAAGGTGGAGATTATGCATGTGAACCTTATAGCCGAAGCATATATCATGAATTTGTTTATCATAAAAGTGATGATTTATCCCTAAGTGTATATCACTATAAGATGAAATGGATGGGAATGCGATGTATGAAAATATGTGTCTTGATCTTTTAGTCTAAGTGTATACCATGACTTGGTTAAAGAGAGGAGTGATAATTTATCCCTAAGTGTATATCACTACATGATGAAAGAATGAAAGGTGACAATTTAGCCTATAACATATGTCACAACGAGATGGATGATAAGGGAGTAAGAGGTGTACAAAATTAGGTGGTGGATAACTTTTAAGGTGGTTATTTTTTCACTAAGCATAGACCACGATGTGATGATTAAGGTGAGGGTGGTGATTTAGCTTAAAGCATATACCTCTAATGGATGAGTAGGAGAAATGATGATGTGGTAGAATGACGTAGAAGAGGATGATAGAATAGGTGATGATCGTATGTAAGAGGATAATGTAGAATGGGGAAAGCAGGTGGTGATTTAATCTAAGGTGTATACCAATAAATTAAATGATAACGAGTATGCATGATGATATAGCCTAGATCATTGGTCACGAGTCCGATAAAATTTGTTATGACATGTCACATATAGGTAAGGTCCATTTGATTGGTACACTATTGGCGGTCAGTATGGAACAAGAAACTAGAGTGTGTCATAGGGTGGTGAGTGTAGCATGTAGAAGACAACGGAGTGTATATGACAAAGGTGGGTGAATATGTGGTGTAGGAAATGTAACTTAGTGTGTGTAGTAGGTATGGAATATAATGTAATATGTGGGTAGGTAGAATGTATACTAATGATAGATGAAACTAGACCCAAGTATAAGGAAATCTAGTGTAGGATGTAGAGTAGGTAGGATGTATGTAGGTAATGTGGGTATGGAAGGTGGAATGCAATAAGTGTGTAGATAGGAATAGAATGCATAATGATAATAGATAAAACTAGACCCAAGTATAAGGAAATCTAGTGTAGCATGTAGAATGTATAGGATGTATGGATGACATAGAAAACTAGACTCATAGATGATGATGACTAGTGTAGCATGTATGAGATAGATGAGGTAGAAATGACTAGGAGATGAGGTATGTATAGGATGATGGAGGATGTATACGTATGGGTCGGGAGTGTGTACCGTATGTGGTTCATGTAATAGTGATCCCTCAACAATCCAAAGGTGTGAACCAAAACACTAGGGTGCGTCATCGGGTAATGAGGATGTGATGATAGATGATGGAAATATTGATATGCAAGGAAAGGAAATGTGTTAGTTAATATCCCCCTAGAAGTAATGTGAGAAGAGGCTATGTGAACTCGTTAAGGATATCGTCATCCTCTAGGTCAAAGTCAAAGGGATCAGAATTAACAACTTGGAAAGCTATAGTATCAGGTTGATCACGTAATGAGCGAGTGAGAGATAAATGGTACATTCCCATAGCGTATTATTCATCTGTAAATGGAGGATGTGGAAAACCGTGTGTGTACCATCGATTGAGGTTGGGTGAATGGATGAGAAAAGAACTATTGCAAATGAAAATACGACCAAAGGGCATGGGGAATGAGATGTCAGTGTGACTAGGGTCTAACATACCTCGATGTAAGTTAGAGTCCCCTAATGTGAGTGGAAAATAATATGGGGTACATGGTAGATAAACAAGGAGATCAAAGACATGTAAACCATAAGTGACTCAGTAATGATGAAAAAACCATAATAGATATGAGAGGCATGAGTAGATGATTGAATGTCATCAAAGGTAAAGCAAAGGTGAGCTAGAGTAGAAGAAGAAAAGATGGTTTCATCACATGTGGGATCAAATGGAACGTGGTCCCAAAATGAGTCATGGATAAAGAGGGTAGATGTGAAGGGTGGGTGCATGGTTTGAAATACTTGACAGAGATGGGATGATAGTGTTCATGGAGGGAGGGGTTGATTGATATGGAATGATAATGGTGGGAATGGGTGATGGAGGGGGAATGATGGATACTACAAAAATAAATCCCTCAAGTGGCGGTAAATGTGGTTGTTAATCTAAAGCATGAGGTTCATTGGTGGTGTAAATGTGAGGAATAGGGATATTAGTATAAGGGTCATGGACACAATATTGAAATGGATCATGATCTTTGAATATAGTATAATCAATAGTTTCATGTAAGAATTTGACAAAATGGTGGATAGTAGAGGGAATGAATTTCATCGTGTGGAGTCATGTTCTACCTAACAAGCAATTAAATGAGACAGGGAAATCAATTACAAAGAAAATGGTCGGGAGAGTATTAGGGCTGACAGCTTAAAGGAAAAGTAACATGGCCTAGGCATGGATGGATAGAACCATCGAAACATGGAGGAAATAGAAGAAGGGCTAATCTCACGGAAGAAAAACTATGGCTTGGAGAAAGGATATGGGACATAGATTAATCTCATATCCATTATCGATAAGAGTACGCTTGACAACAACATTGTAGATGCGAGACATGATGTAAAGTGGTGGTTCATTATAAAAAGGATGAATTTCAGCCGGTGGATTTCCTTGGGATTCTATATGTTGAGAAAAGGCCTCGAGAAATGTGTCATACATAGATTTTGGATGCATGTCGGTAGAAACATCAATAGTAGTGGAAAGGGTTTGGACTCGATGAAGTAAATCAGGGTGGGTAAGTAGATATTCAGTGATAGATATATTCATTGTGATGGAATGAAAAAGACTGAGAAAGTGGTAGAAAGTACGGTTGGGTTCACCAAAATAATTAACAAAAATAAAACCTAAAGGGGGATTTAGGGTTCTAGTGTTAATCTTAGTAGAAGGACTAAAATGCTTGTAAATAAAGAGACTAAACAATAATAAACAACAACAAACTAATATGCTAAAGTGATGTAAAGTAATTACATGATTTGATCTAATGGAAATAAAACCCTAGAATGCAAGAGGTAACAAGGAAATGACTTAGGATAACATGAGATTGTCGCAGTTGTCGTAGATCTGGAACGGAACTCAACAAAGTGCGGATAAAGACTCAAATGCCTCATACGGTGGGTAGATTTAGATTGTCTAAAGTGACACAAGCACTGGAGTGTATTGGGGTGCCTCGGGGCACCCTAGTCTAGATTCTAGGCACTCGTAATAGTATGAATTCTCAAAACCCTAAATTAGCATGGTCGCTAAGTGTCTTTGAATACTCTTTGTCTATCATATTGGATTCACTGGATGGCACCCTACACATGAAGAAGAACAAGGGGTTGAATTTACCTTAGCTACCAAACTTATGGACTTATTGTTGAGCGTTACACTATATTACTGACCTTGATGTATTTCTAGTGAGTGTGTGTATGCCGTGCCCTAGGTACTTTCATATCGCTTGCACTTTGTGAAATAGCTAGCTATGGTAGCTATAGAAGTTTTAGATAATAGAATAGAATAAATATAATCCCTCATCCTTTAAGAATGTGTGTGATGCATACTTTCCTAGCTTGAATATATGGTGCTATGTGGATGCAAGATGGATTCATAGTAGTGATAAGATGTCATGACCTCGAACTCTTATTATGGTCTTATCGGATTTATATTTATAGGGCTCTCAATTTTAATTTCACAATTAATCCCGACAGCTTTGGACCGAGGAAAATATAAAAATGACCAAAGGATAGAAGTGACCCAAAAAGGAGTGAAAGAGGATAATCATAGATCGGGGTACCCAGAGTTGGACCGAGTTGCCCCAATATAGCGTGGGGCACCCAAAATTAGGGCTAGAATCTCGAGGAAGTTAGAAAATGGGAATGTAAGTATTGAGAAGTACACGGGAATGATGAAGTAAAACATAAGACAAAGATGGAAAAAGGGTGGGATTAATTGGTACTTTGTACACTTGAGAACCTTTTAAATAGTAGTATAAGACTAAGCTAAATATTGTCTAATGTGCAATATTTATGTCTACAATGTGCGACAATCACTCTCATAACTTATCATGACCTTTTGAGCTTCTCCAAGATTCACTTTCTTCGAGAAACATTATCTAATATTTTTCATTTTACCACGAATACCAAATAAAAACTTATTACTTGTTTTGAAACTAACATTGCATATCAATAGTTCACTATTCATAGGATTTGATGAAGCAATTCTGCAACTTGACCATCATCTTCATACATTGTTCACTATTCATACACTTTGACAAGCTTCCTTGATGCAAAACAATCATACTACCCTTGTTCACAATGTTATTTGATGAAATTTTTTATTTAATCACTCACCGTGATGGAATCTAACAATATTAGATTGAAATATTACCACTATTACAAGGAATTCAAGTTATAAAATCAATTCAAGGACATTCCAAGGAAAATTATGTTATTTATTATCTTTTAGAGAAGTTGTATGAATATTATGGATTCAAACAATGAAGAAAACAACATTTAAAAGACTTCCCAACACTATAACAGGGTTTGCAAATGTGTTTTCAAAGAATTGTCAATAATTTCATGAAGCATGCTCAATGAAATAATACGAGACTTGAAAAATATTAAACATGACCACCAAACAAAGTTTTTCGAGATTTAAGGAATTTCCACTAGATCATTTTTTCTTTCAAAATTTTCACTCCTCCAAACCATAGTTTCAGGTTTTCACCCACCGTGTAAGTGTGAGGGGCCTAAAATTTTTATTTCTCAATAAATTCTTGATGAAATTTGAAAATTCCAACTTTTTTGGGATCGCTTGATCAAGTGTCATCCTCTACGTGTATCCACTTGACTTAAAATTTGTCAATTTACTCGTAACATTCAAAAGTACAATGCACACATATAGACAACTTTTCAAAGCTTTACCTTAGTGATATTTTCATAATGTTTCAAGAATTTAGATCAATCATCATTTCTTTGAATCTCCATCCACCTAACCTAATTTCCCCAAACATGTGCAACCACCATTTGAAGGACATAGCTATGAATGATCATTTCAAGAAAGTACTTGAACCACCATAACCTAGTATTAAGGTTGGTATTCTTACATACAACCTTCGACTAACTAGTTATTCTTTTGTACCTACCTTTTACAAATACTAAAACCAAACATGTTTATTCTTCCTTTGTCTAAAAATTGAAAGGTGGCGACTATTTTTCCATGCTTCCGATATAGATACATGGAACTTGGAGGAAAAAAAAAAACTATGAGTTGTCTTAACTTTACCATAACCACCGAAGGCTCCAATAGGATCCTTGGTCATTTAGAATGTACTTGGAATCTCATGAAATCTGAAGAACCTATGTAAAATAGTTATTATCGAAGAGATACAAGCTTGAATTATTCAAAGAATGAGTGTCGAGTTATAATTTTACAATGCATAACTATATGGAACAGACTATCCCGAGGGAATAGAGAGTCACCATTTTAACTTAGAAGAGGTTTTCTATTCTTCTAAGGAGTTTAAAAATATTTCACAAGTGATTTAGAGTCAAATAACTCAAATTAAGACAATCAACTCAAGAAAGAGCCCTAGAGAGAGAAAAAACACTGGTAGAAAAAGGCTCATAACTTCCTTGATTCTTAACCAAATTGATTCAAAAGTTTTGGAATACTTTAGGCTTGGATATATCTATTAAAAAAACTTCTATGATTTATCTAAATAAGGATTCATATTTTTCTTGGGTGATAAGAAGACAGAGGGCTTAATTTGTATTTCTCAATGAACCAATTTTAGAAAAACTTGCATAACTTTCACATACCTCTTCAAAACTTGATGAAATTTGGCATCAAGCACCAAAAGACACGTGAATACACCCTCCATGGGTTTTTTATCCATATATTCTCTTATACAGTTCAAAACTATCCCATTTGCCTCAACATATAGTATCAAGTTTTGACAAGGCGCTTTTGGTGAACTTCTAAGTTTTTCTTCCAGGAGATGAAATAAACCTTGTTCTTTCTCATACATTCCCTAGTAAATTTTCTTAGGATACTCCCATGCTTACCTAGTCTTTATATGAACTTTATTATACTTTCACACCTCATTAGGCTCTAGAACTAGGCCTAAATGAGCCAATTTCCACTAAAACTTCCACAAACCGAGCTTTGAAATTACAAAGAATAGTTGTTTCCCATGCTAACACTATAATTTATGACCTTAATAACATCTGAGCCAAGTATACCAACCATGTCCATGTTTCCACTAGACTTTTCCTCGCAATCCAAACTTACAAAGACCCTAAATCAACTCCGAAACATCTTTGTGAGATTCAACCATCATTAAAAAGCACTACCAATCAACCTTCATGTCCCTTACAAAGCCTCACTTCACCACTCACTCCTTTTCCATCAATTTCACTTGACATCAATGAAAACACCAATGACTAGGGTTCAATAATCTCCCCTTTGTCATTGATGGCAACATACTCATAAACCTTTGATGGAAAACACACACCAACAACTCACATCACCCTTCATGGTTTCTTACAACACTCTCTTCCCATTTGAAATCTATGATAAAGGGTCATGAATTCAACAAGAAAAACATCAATAAAATAATAAATTATAAATCATAAAATTACCTTAAGAGTCTCCCCTTTAGATTAACATCACTTTCTTACAACCTATGTCTTGACTAGAAGAATGAATGTTTCCACCAATCAGCCTCATAGCTCCTATCAACCTCTTTCACTCAACATCAAGATACTCACTCATTTGCATATTATTTTATTTTGTCTTCACACCTTGTGTCTTGGACTAGTCATTAGCTCCTTCTTGAGATTCTCAAAATTTGACTTCATTTCCTCTCTTTTTCAGGTTACTTGACCGATTTAGTGCTTAGATCCCTAAACTATACAATGAGTGCATTTGACCCAAATTTAACCATTCAAAGAAGCTCAACTAGTTTATGTAACTTTCTATTATTACTCCCTTAAGATTGTACCATCTCTATTTACCTAGTCATGCATGAAATAGACTAAAACCTTTCCCTTGAAACTAAAAATAACATCTCCATCATAGTTCTAATACTTTTTTCCTTATTAAAGTACAAGTAACTCCACTTCTAATATTTAGTTACAAATCATCATCTTATCTGCCATGCATACTTGCATGAAGTCCTAAACACCTTAAGTACATGTCATATGATAAAATGTGTTTCCCTTTTCTTAATTTTCTCTCTAAGACTTGTATGTTTCTCTCCAAGATTCTCATAACTTCTTACCCAATCCATTTTCATGGATACCATTTGAATATTTTTCAACTGTAACTATTTTAATAAGAAGGGAAAAACTTCACATCATTCTTTCATTTCTCTTAAGAGAATTCTACAACATTGTAGTTACTTGAGATATTGTTTTCTACTGAGAATACCTATATATCTCACTTGATAGATGACTCACCTTGGGATATAGCTCGCATCTTGCTTCAAGGTTCATCCTTAGATTTTTGATCTCTTTGTGTTCCTTCATAAATCCTTCAGTGTATACACTCCTTCACACTCAGCTTAGTTTCTCGCATACCTTTTGGTCTTGAATTATGATTGTCATGATGTCACTTGGATTGACATTCATCAAGTTTTGAATCTCTCACAAGTTTTGAAGTACTTTCAATGCTCATATTTGATAAGATTTCACATGTTAAACACTAAGTGTCACAACATTTCAGAATTTTCATAACCTTAATCAGCTCTTGTATCCATGCATTTGACCTTCTTGTTCTTCAAAAAATAAACCAATGTTATATCTCAGTGATTTCTTAAAAATAAAATACAATTTCATAATATTCCTTCATTACATTTCCCTTTACTTATCATATAGTACAATATTGTGCATAGGACCATGACCTACAACCCTCTTGATAGTTATAGTGAAGAGACACTTTTTATCTGCACCAAAACCTTTGATAGAATTTACACATTGACTTTGAACATTTCATACGACTCACACACTTTCCTAGAACATCCCTTTTGATATAGAAAGGTTTTTTTATATACCAAGAACCTAGAGACCACATGCATACATTTAACGATTTTTACTACATTTAATCTAGACCATTCTTTATCGGCTCATAACCAAAACAAACTTGTAGCTTCAATCCAATTTTGAGATGTCTCTCATACAATAGATTCTTGAAAATAAAGGATATATTTTGATATTCATCATTATCTAAGTTGAAGATCACAATAATACCTCAAAGACATCCCGAATTAGATTATTACAAGGTAGTAAATATGAAATTTTTACTTAAGTTATTTACTTCCAAAACCATTCTTTCTTTAAGACAATTTAGAAAACATTGAGGAACAATTACAAACCATGAAACGCCTCTTGTTAAAAATATAACCAACTTGGATGGACATACAAAGTAATCAAACATCTTGTGCACACTACTCATACATTAGTACATTGGAATGAACTTAACAACATACATTTGGAAACTTGTTTTCTCAATCACATCATAGAGAGGAAATTTCATTTGTAGTGCTTCCTTCATGAATATATACCTCCTAGAATAGTAGAGATGATATATCATGCCTCTTAGATCATGTTAAAATAGAAAGAAGTCATCAAAACAACATGATGACTCAATATTATCCTTTCTTGTCCTCAAAACTTTAAAACTTTATTAACCTTATTAGATGCAATTCTTGGCATGCTAATGATATCACCTACATGTTATTTTTCTGATTTGAATCTTGATAAACATGTGTGATGTGTTTCATATATTTGTTCTACCACAAATAGAGGTAAAAATTCCTTTTGTACTTCATCACATTTTAATACTTGGCTTGAGATTTCTTCTCCTATAGTTATCATAACTTGTCTTATCTCTTCATTATCTTCCCATTTTGGTCCTTTTTCCTTCTTTACCTTTTCAGGGTTGGAGTTAGTGTTCTTGACTCTGTAGATGTATTTTACATTCTTCTTGCCAATGCCTCTTTCAACCATGACTAACTTGACTTCATCCTTGGAACTAACCTTCACCTTGAATGTATTTTTTCCTTTCTTATTAGGTGTATGTAGCTTGTTGTTATATCTAGAAGACTTGTAACAATGTATATAAAAATGTCCTTTTCCATGATAATTGAAGATAAAAACATAGTTCTAGCTTCTGGGCCCTTCATGCCCCCAATTTTGAGCAACATGACATCTCTCTTGAAAATTGAAGCACACTATGTTCTTCTCATAATCAGACCTGCAATTTCTCTATAGATGATCTTCATCTAATTTTTCCCTACAATCTATAGTGTTATGCCCAAAAACATTACATGTAAGGAAAATTCCATGAGACTTACATGATAGTCTTATTGCATTTAGATTCCTAATAGTCTTCTTTTGTTCTTTTTTTCCTTCTTAGTCTCTAAACATCCTTGACATGATACATGGCTTGACTCAGCCTTCAATTCACTTTTCCTTTCTTGTTCTAATTCCTCTCTTAGATTTTTTTATTCTACATTTAGTCTCTCACATTCTTCACCCTTTACTTGAATAGTTGTTTGACATATCTCATGCTCTACTTCACCAGAATGCCTTTGTTTTCTTTACAAGCCATCAAGATGGTTAGTAACTTGTTCCAACTCAAACTTTAGGGTCCTTAGTTCCTCTTGAAATCTAAGGAAAACATTTAATTTATCTCTCAAATCCTTTCAAAATTTCTTAAAAAATGAATCCATCTCATTTAGTTCTTGACCATGATTAAATTCCTTGAGTTTTTTTTTGTCTTTAAATCCTTTATGAGAGCTTGAGTAATTTCAAACTTCTTTGTCAACACCAATTCTTCTAATGTACATGTCGATCCTCAATTTGGTCTCACCCCGTTTGTCCTTAAAGTTTTTCACTTTGTAGGAATTGTCGTCTTCTCTATCTCCTCGTATTGATGCATAAAAACTCTATCCTAAATTTGGTTGCCATGATCAGTCCCTTCCATGGTTAAGGATCACTTAGAAATCAAGATTTTTTTTTCCTCTATCCATATGAAAGAATTTGTAACTTGGGTGAAAACTCGTGTTTTATCCCTTCTTTCCATTTTCCACACTCACATTTTGTTGTCCCCGTAATTTTTGTCTCAAATATCTATGGAAACGTGATCGATGTAGCTCAATGGATCATATTTGGGCCTTGTATCATTTCCAAATTCTCTATCTTGAAAGAAAGATTCATTTCCTGTCTCAAATGGTGTTTTTCCTACATTTTACTTGTTTGACAGTGTGTTTTTCACGTCAAATTTACATTTCAAAGATATGTAGAAACGTGGCCCTTTCTGATTAGATGTGGCTTGGGGAGGCACTTTGAAAACTCTAAGTCCCAATTCAACTCAAAGCTTTTCCACATGAAGGGTCGGCACTCATCTGAAAATTCTCCTTTTGGTTTGGCCTTGGAGTTGTGTCAGGGAGACATGTGGAGATTTCCACTACCTTGCCTAGACTTAGACAATTTTTTCATGTGGCAGTACGTGTTTGGCGTACCATGGACACGTGGAAGATCGGCACTCATTTGAGGATCCACCTCATGGTCCCACATTAACAATTGCGATAGGGAGACATGTGAAGGCTTCCGCCAGCTCCTCTCTATTGTCCACTCAAAATTCCCCGCTTTGTCAAAGGTAAAAAAATTTCAAAATTTTGAGTCTAAGTCTCTTTTCTGTCGAGCTGGTGGTGTGAAAAAGTCTTGGAAGTCTAAAAAATCTAAGTTTTGGGTCATTCTGTAAGTATTTCGGGCCTGTCGGACATTTTTGTCCCAACTGTCCCAAGTACGAAAGTGCATTTTGTTCCCCGATCGGTGAAACCTCCGAATTTGTCCCATTTTCGCCCGTCTTAAGTTTTATTTCCAAGTGTCCCGGTTACATGTAAGATGTTCCAATTTCGGCCAAACACCCAAACCGCGACTCAAAAACTTTTGTCCCGAATGTCCCAAGTCCAAACGGGCCTTCTGTTCCATTTTCGGCCGATTCGCCCGAACCGCGTCCTTCCAAACTTTTTGTCCCGAATGTCCCAAAGTTAAAAAGTGCACGCTGTCCCATTTTCAGCCGAAACTCCCGAGTCGCGTACTTCAGAGCTCTTTGTCCCAAATCAAAAAATGCAAACTGTTCCATTTTCGGCCGGTTCGCCCGGACCGCGTCCTTCACGCATTTTCGTCCCAAATGTCCCAAAATGCATTTGTGCGTCTTCTCCCTGTTTCGTCCGAATCGGCCGAGCCTCGTGTTTCGCGCATTCGCGTCTCACATGTCCCAAGTGAACCTAATGCAATTCATACTTAGTTTTTCCCGCTCGACCCGAATGTGCTAAATTTGAATTTAAGTTGCGAAGATCAAATTTCAAGGACAGCTGGCATAAGGACGAAGCTTTCAAGACGCCGTTTACATCAGTTTTCAAAGATATCCATTGTCATCTTCAAGATGAAACGTCTGGTGTGTCCCTCGTGGCAAAGACATAGCTGAGACGTTAAAGAAATTCAAGAAGCGGTTTCTGAAGATGGTGGGTCCTTCTCAGTGACTGTCCACCTGTCTCCTTCTTCATTCTTTTCTCTTCTTCCTATTCCTTTCGTATTCCATGTAATTAGTTAAGAAATTGCGTTTGGCATTCCTTAACTATTCTCTAGTTAAAAGAAACGGTTACGAGGAGTAACCGAATTGTAAGCTATATAATGGCCTTCTTTGCGCCATTTTGAAAAGGAGGAAGAACTTGGCATATTTTCTGAAAGTGTAAATAGATCTTAAAGAAATCAATACAAAAGGGCTTTCTATTCATTGTCTATCTGATCTCTGTCTGTTCTAAGCTTTCATTTGTTTTCTTTGTGAAGATCATTTATCTCAAATTCGTTAGTCTCATCGATTGCATACTCTTCAACTTTGCAAGCTCGGTGATCTTGTATAACCAAGAAGGAACTTTGTGTCCTTGATTAATGAATCTGTGTTACGTTAAGAAACTTTGCGTTCTGGCAGATGTTATTTACAGAACTTTGTGTCTTTAAATTCCATCTTACTTGTTCTATACGAATGATCTTGTTTTCAATTCACGGTGACTTCGCATACATAAAGAATTACTCTGATATCTATAATTCTGTATGTTTGCCTTTCTGCTCTTTTCTATGCTCTCATTTCCTCAGTCCTTTTGTAATTGATGACCTTCATAGAAAACACTTTCGTGGTATCCAAGTTTAACCAACAAATCATGTCCTGTACATTTGTAAATAGGTTTGTTTCTGAATAAGGGAACCTCTCCCATTAAAGAGGAGGGACTTCTTGTCCCCTGACTGTTGCTCTTCTTAAAAGTCCTATTTGAAAGCCAACATTTTTGGTGACTCCACCGGGAAAATCGCATTCCAGTTCTGTAATTTTTGATCATCCTTTGATCTGGCGACTCCGCGTTTCACTCGAGGGAGAAGGGCCCTTGGTATCGAAGATTCTCAGTTTCAGCTTTTAGAACAACAAGGTTTTCCTTTCCCTTCAAATTCAACAAGAAATAGAAGGACCCGTTCGACAAGCACTCCACCTATTCAAGATAGAAGTCCTATGGGTGGTATTCCTTCGAGCTCGCTAGTCCCACCTACGAGCTTTGATCCTTGCCGGTGTTACGGTTCCTCTCCAAGTCGTTTTTCCAAGAATGGCAAAGCCATTACCATGGGGTCATCGTGTCGGGCCTCTCTCGCCCTTGCTCACCTTTGCATGAGTTACCCAGAGAGAAACCGAAGAACTTCCCCAAATTCAAAGGCGATGGCAAAGTGCACCCTGACGAACACATCGCAGCCTTCGTTGTTGCATGTGGAGTTCTGGGAGTCAAATATGAAGACGTCTCCGTAAGGCTGTTTGTTAAGACGTTACAAGATAATGCTGCTGATTGGTTCTATCACCTTCCAGCCGGTGCTATAACCGACTGGGACACAATGAGAACTCAGTTCGAGAACCGTTTCAAGCCGGCAGAAGATGTGCATGCCTTGCTTGCCCAGGTCTCTCAGATAAAGAAAGATTCACAAGAGCCCATGAGGGAATTTGTGGCCTGGTTCAATAGGTTGGTAAATAAAATTCCAATGCCTACCCGACCTGTCGACCAAATTCAAAAGTGTTTCTTCCTAAATGCTCAATCGCCCAAAGTTAGTTATGCACTAAGAAGGGCTAATCTCGGAACACTAGCTCTGGATCAAGAACTGGCTGTTAGTATCGAAGATGACTTGATCATGTCAGGGAAGTTGAGAAGAGACCCTCCCAAATCTAAGTCTGCTGCTTCTTCCTCTTCCACCCCTGGACCTAGTACTGATCCATTAGTCCAGAAACTCGCAAATGATCTTGTCGCTATAAAGAAACAGCTGGCTCAGCACGCTCCTTATGCAGACGTTCCGAGGAGAAATTTCCAGCCCAGGAATCGTTTGCCTACTTCTCAAACAATATTAGCACTTGAAGGACCTCCTATTAGAGTCCCTGTCAATGCGACCTGCAAGGTGGAAGAACCAGATGATGATGAAGATAACGAAGCTTGTGAAGAGTTTGCGAGAGAATTTGATGATGAGGCAGAGGAACTTGAGGGATCTCGAGTGAATTTCTTTACCACTGAGGGCATTGATGATTATGATGAAGTGGTAGTAGACATGAACAGCGAATCTTTTGCTGTCATGACTCGAGAACAGACAAAGCAGAGGGAGAAGGTGACCCAGCCACCTAAGAAATCCAAGGAGCAGTCGGCAACTATCCCTGTAATTGCAAGAAGAGGATCTCCTATCCCTACTTCGTCTACACAGAAGGTGAGTCCTATCAATCCCGCTACCAAAGTTGCTTCTTCTTTTTCTCCTAAAGTTGATAAGCCTAGAATTCCAAATGACGATGGCCCGTCCACTTCTGGGTCTTTTGATATTGTTGATCACCTGAAAAAGACCAAGGTCCAAATCTCAGAAGCTGAGTACTATCAAACCCACCCCAAAGCTTTTGCCAAGATGATTCAATTTGTAAATTCCCATTCCAAGACCACCTCTAAAGGCCTTTTACCTACTCCTCCTTCTGCACCACACAAACAAGTCTCAGAAATTCATCACCTCCCCTGGTGACAAAATTAAACCATTTTATGTAACACTTCTCATAGCTGGCCATAGGCTCAGTAATTGTGTCATAGATTCTGGAGCCTCAGATAATGTGATGCCTGCTAAAGTAGCTCATGCTTTAGGCTTGACCCTCACTCGTACTTATGGATCCTGCTACTCCATGGAGAGTAAGGAAGTGCCTTTGGTTGGAAGGATTAAAGATGCACAAGTGGCCTTTGCTGCTTTGCCTGAAAAGAAAGTCTTGGCTACCATCCTAGTAGCAGACATTCCTCCTTCTTATGGAATGTTGCTAAGTAGAAACTTCTGTAAAGATGTGGGCGGGGAGATTCAAATGGATTGGTCACATGCACTCATACCTGTCAATGGACACATGAAGAAGTTACTACCTGAGAAGCAGTCTGAGTATATTGTGCAGAAAACGGATGATCCTAAGGCACAAATACTCTATGAGGATATGGGGCATGGTAATTACATGATTCTGTCCCCTGATGAAATCCAACCCTCCAAAGTAGCACCTAAAGATCCCAATGGTGTTTGGATTTTAGAATTTGATGGAAGTTGTTCCTCAGCTGGTTCTGGAGCTGGTGTCTCGGTGTCACCAGAAGGTGTCCTTCATCCTTTTTCATTTAAGTTGCAGTTCGAGAATACTAATAACACAGCAGAATACGAGGCTCTCATTCTCGGATTGCAGGTGGCCAAAGAACAAGGTATAAAGAATCTTCTGGCTCGTGGTGACGCAGAGTTGATTGTAAATCAGGTCAGAAACCTTTTTCAAGTAAAAAATGGAAGGTTAAGGCATTACCGGAATCAGGTTTGGGATTCTATTGAGTTCCTTGATGCTTTCTCTATTGAAGCAGTACCTAGGGAAAAGAACAGCAGGGCTGATTCGTTGGCAGTCTCAGGATCACTACTGATTCCTCATCCTGACTTTTCTCAGGATAAGTTCACCATTGAGATGGTCCATCGGCCTAGTGTACCTGATAATGCCAATAACTGGCAAGTCTTCAATAATGATCAACATTTGCTTTCCTTCCTGGAACTCAAGGGCAATTTCGAACAACTGTATTTTGAGGGAAGTGACAACCTGCCTCGTGAAAGTGTGTCCTTTGGCCAAGCTGTCACCCAAGGAGAAGAAACAGATCAGGAAGGGTGCATTAAGCTCAAAGGAAACAAGATTCCTAAAGGGCTGGTGAGTTTGGAGGAACTATTTGATAAGCATGACAGGTATGTGAAATCTAGAGCTTTTCAGGCCTCAAAGAATCACCGAGTATGATAAGATTGATATTGGGAGTTCTATCGACCCCAAGCTCGTGAACATTGGAAAATGTTGCATAGCAGATGAGAGGAGAAAAGCAATTGATCTTCTAAAAGGTATAAAGATCTTCTCGCTTACTCTTATGAAGATTTGAAAGCTTTCAAACCAAAAGATATGCAGCACTCTATCCCCCTCAAGCCCTCGGAATCAAGCCTTTCAAGCGTAAACAGACAATACAACCCCAAAATAGCCGACACCATCTTTCGGAGATTCGAGGAAGTTGTGAAGGCTAAAATTATTTTTCCTATTCACCATTCGACATGGATTGCAAATATTGTGCCTGTCAGGAAGAAAAATGGTGAGATCCGCATCTGTGTTGATTTCAGAACTCAATCAAAGCTTCTCTCGAAAGATAATTACCCTTTGCCTATGATGGATCAAATATTGCAAGCAAGAATGTGATCTCAAATGTTATCTATGCTTGATGGATTCTCTGGATACAATCAGGTAGAGGTTGATACTGCAGATCAACACAAGACAGCCTTCACCACTCCTTGGGGTACCTTTGCCTACAAGAGAATGCCTTTTGGGCTTATTAATGCTGGTGCCACTTTCCAGAGAGCTATGGATCTGGCTTTTGGAAGCTTGAAAGGGAAGTGTATTGTCATATACCTTGATGACCTGACAGTGTTTTCCAAGACAAGAGCGGATCATTTTGATCACCTGGAGACAGTTCTGCTGAGATGCAGAGAGCATGGAATCTCTCTGAACCCTAAAAAATCTGTCTTCTGTGTTACAGAGGGAAAACTATTAGGGCACATTGTTTCCAAGGATGGTATTAAGATTGATCCTGAACGAGTTCAAGCCATCCAGCAAATTCCTCTCCCAACCAGTAAAAAGGGCGTGCATTCCTTCTTCGGTAAGATCAATTTTTTAAGAAGATTCATCCCTGATTTTGCTGAATTAACTTTGAATATTTCTCAGATGATGAAAGGGAAGCAAACATTTGGTTGGTCTTCTGAAGGAAAGGAATCCTTTGAGGGTATCAAGAAAGCTATCGCTAAAACTCCAGTTTTGGCCTGTCCCGATTTCAGCAAAGATTTCATCATCTATTGCTATGCTACAGATAATACCCTGGCTGCTGTCTTAACCCAAGAAGACTCCGATAAACATGAGCTACCAATTGCCTTCATGAGCTATATCCTGAAGAATCATGAGCTAAAATACACCATGATGGAGAAGCATGCTTTTGCAGTAGTCAAAGCTGTTAAGCACCTGTTTCTATATCCTCAACTCTCACTCTATGGTGCTGGTTCCAGATACAACTGTTAAGTCAATTCTTACACAGCAAGAATTTGGATCCAAGAGAGGGAACTGGGTGGCTAAGGTCCAAGAGTATGACATTGATATCAAACCAACCAAGCTGGTTCATGGAAAAGGTCTTTGTGAGCTCATTGCTGAAGGGGCCAAACATGAGTTGCTGGAGGAGAAAGCTGACCTTCCTACTATTCTGTTCCTGAGTTTGGTTGATGAATGGTATGCTGACATCACCCATTTTCTCACCTATGGGGAATGCCCCCCTCATTTAACTGACCAAAGAAAAGAGGACTGTTAAATTGAGGTCAGCGCAATATGTATTGTGGGAAAATGCCTTGTTCAAGCGTGGCTTAGATGGGAGATTTTTGAAATGTGTGGACAAGGAACAACAGAGAAAATTACTCTCAGCTTTTCATGATCAGGCATGTGGAGGGCACTATTCATCAACGGTCACTGCTCACAAGATACTCCGGGGAGGATACTACTGGCCTTCTTTGTTCAGAGATGCATCCAAGTGGGTGGATAAATGTGAGGCCTGCCAGACTTTTGTGGGAAGACCTAAATTGGCTTCTTTGCCTCTCAAGCCAGTTGTGATTGAGGAACCATTTCAACAGTGGGGTTTGGACTTCATTGGTGCACTCAATCCTGCTTCTAGTGCTGGTCACACTCATGTGCTAACTGCCACTGACTACTTCACCAAATGGGTGGAAGCTATTCCAGTTAAGAGCACTACTTCCGAAGTGGTTTGCAATTTCATCAAGGAGAATATCTTGGTAAGGTATGGTGTACCTAACAAGATTGTAACAGATAATGCTTCAAACTTCTCCTCAACTGAGATAATGGATTTCTGCTATGGGTATGGCATCTCTCTGGCTCATTCTTCAGATTATTACCCCCAGGGAAATGGGCAAGCAGAATCCACAAACAAGAACCTGGTGACTATCATAAGGAAGTTGGTCAATGAGTCTCAACGAAACTGGCACAAGAAGCTCTATGATGCTCTTTGGGCAGACATAATTACACCAAAGAGAGCCATTGGAATGTCTCCTTTTCAAGTGATATATGGAGCAAAAGCTCAATTGCCAGTGACAGTGGAACTGCCGGCCTTGCATCTAATGAAGGCCATCGAGGATACTAGTTTCAGAGATGCCCTGGACAAGAGAATTATGTACCTGCACAAGCTGAATGAAGACAGATTGGTGGTTGCTGATAGGATATCTGTTCACCAGCAGAAGGTAAAGGTCCTGTTTGACAAGAAAGCTAGGTTCAGAGATTTCCAAGTTGGAGACATCGTACTGTTATGGGACAAAAGACATGAACCTCGTGGCAGCCATGGAAAATTTGATTCCCTGTGGCTCGGACCTTTCAAGATCAGACACTTTGCTGGTGAGAATTCCTTTTATCTTGATTACATGGATGGTTCTTCTCTCCCACTTCCTTATAGTGGGCAGTATCTCAAGTTGTTCAAGTCCTAGGTGATTAGGGAGTCCTTTGTATATTCTGTACAGTGTTTTCCTTCTGTTGTTTTGGTGTGTTTCCCTTCTGTTGTTTTTGTGTGTTGCCCTCTGTGTTGGTCTGTTTTTGACTCCGTTGCCCAAGGGATAAGGCACTGGTCTGCTTCACCAAGTTTGTCTAAGTTCTTGCCTTGTCTCATTCCTTGAATTTATGCCAAGTCATCCCCAGAAGGAGCCAGCTGTTGTCCACTCAAAATTCCCGCTCTGTCAAAAGTAAAAAAATTTCAAAATTTTGAGTCTAAGTGTCTTTTCTGTCGAGCTGGTGGTGTGAAAAAAGTCTTGGAAGTCTAAAAAATCTAAGTTTTGGGTCATTCTGTAAGTATTTCGGGCCTGTCGGACATTTTTGTCCCAACTGTCCCAAGTACGAAAGTGCATTTTGTTCCCCGATCGGCCGAAACCTCCGAATTTGTCCCATTTTCGGGCCCGTCGGAAGTTTTTGTCCCAAGTGTCCCGAAGTTACTGTGCGAGATGTTCCAATTTCGGCCGAAACACCCGAACCGCGTACTCCGGAACTTTTTGTCCCGAATGTCCCAAGTCCAAACGGGCCTTCTGTTCCATTTTCGGCCGATTCGCCCGAACCGCGTCCTTCGGAACTTTTTGTCCCGAATGTCCCAAAGTTAAAAAGTGCACGCTGTCCCATTTTCGGCCGAAACTCCCGAGTCGCGTACTTCAGAGCTCTTTGTCCCAAATCAAAAAATGCAAACTGTTCCATTTTCGGCCGGTTCGCCCGGACCGCGTCCTTCGCGCATTTTCGTCCCAAATGTCCCAAAATGCATTTGTGCGTCTTCTCCCTGTTTCGTCTGAATCGGCCGAGCCTCGTGTTTCGCGCATTCGCGTCTCACATGTCCCAAGTGAACCTAATGCAATTCATACTTAGTTTTTCCCGCTCGACCCGAATGTGCTAAATTTGAATTTAAGTTGCGAAGATCAAATTTCAAGGACAGCTGGCAGAAGGACGAAGCTTTCAAGACGCCTGCCGTTTACATCAGTTTTCAAAGATATCCATTGTCATCTTCAAGATGAAACGTCTGGTGTGTCCCTCATGGCAAAGACATAGCTGAGACGTTAAAGAAATTCAAGAAGCGGTTTCTGAAGATGGTGGGTCCTTCTCAGTGACTGTCCACCTGTCTCCTTCTTCATTCTTTTCTCTTCTTCCTATTCCTTTCGTATTCCATGTAATTAGTTAAGAAATTGCATTTGGCATTCCTTAACTATTCTCTAGTTAAAAGAAACGGTTACGAGGAGTAACCGAATTGTAAGCTATATAATGGCCTTCTTTGCGCCATTTTGAAAAGGAGGAAGAACTTGGCATATTTTCTGAAAGTGTAAATAGATCTTAAAGAAATCAATACAAAAGGGCTTTCTATTCATTGTCTATCTCGATCTCTCGTCTGCTCTAAGCTTTCATTTGTTTTCTTTGTGAAGATCATTTATCTCAAATTCGTTAGTCTCATCGATTGCATACTCTTCAACTTTGCAAGCTCGGTGATCTTGTATAACCAAGAAGGAACTTTGTGTCCTTGATTAATGAATCTGTTTACGTTAAGAAACTTTATGTTCTAGCAGATGTTATTTAGTAACTTTGTGTCTTTAAATTCCATCTTACTTGTTCTATACGAATGATCTTGTTTTCAATTCACTTGACTTCACATACATAAAGAATTACTTTGATATCTATAATTCTGTATGTTTGCCTTTCTGCTCTTTTCTATGCTCTCATTTCCTCATTCCTTTTGTAATTGATGACCTTCATAGAAAACATTTTCGTGGTATCCAAGTTTAACCAACAAATCATGTCCTGTACATTTGTAAATAGGTTTGTTTCTGAATAAGGGAACCTCTCCCATTAAAGAGGAGGTACTTCTTGTCCCCCGATCAAGCTCTTCTTAAAAGTCCTATTTGAAAACCAACACTCTCTATACTTAAACTTTTCAAGAAATTTTCTAAGGCCTAGGACACGTGGAGGGACCGCGCCTGTTTGGGGACCGACCCCTAAATTTTATTTTGAAGAAGCACCAAGAGGACACTTGGAGGCTTTCGCTCACTCTACCTTTGCTTGGACTTTTCAATGGCTAAGAAAAACTGTCGCAGACCCTGGACACATAGCACCTTCCATTGATCCTTCAACTTTTTTAACAACTCTGCCAGACTAAGACACGTGGTGAGCCCGCACATGTTCGGGTCTCTTCTTTTGAGGACCACACCAAAGGTGCACCAAGGTGACACATGGAGGATTTTTCTAGCTCCTTTTTTACTGAGACATTTTCAATGGCCAAAAGGATTTTTCCTTGGGCCTAGGGCATGTGGAAGGCCCACGCTTGTTTGGAAAATTTCCCTTGTACTTCTCCTTTGCGATTTGCACTAAGGAAACACGTAGAAAGCTCTTATATAAAGTAGAGAAGGGGAAGAATCAATGGTTGTTGTGCATTGTGTCTATTTTTCTGCCATTTTTTCTCCAAGAATCCTAGAGATGTGAATACGCACTATTTTTCATCATTTTTGATGAAATTCCTTGTCATTTTTTCTCGCAAAGTTCCATTGAATGGATTCAGAACTTAATTTGTGATTCCAATGATTGTTAAGGTCAATATTTTGAGATTATAATTGCTCGAGCACTTGAAAAAATGTGAATCACTAGAGAAGATGGATGTGAGGTAGAATTGCAGAGGAAAGAGAGGAAAAGAATGAAATAATGAAGGTTACATGTGTAAAGGATGAAAAAGGTGCTACCTCGAGGGCAAAAAGGATTATCTATCGATCCAAATGTGCAGAGGCTCCGAAAATGATTAAAAAGGGGATTTGTCACATGATAGAATCGGAATGATTAAAAATATTGTAAAAAAGGTTATGGCATAGCATCCTAGTCACTAGTCAAGGGTCCGAGAAACGTGATCGGTTCCACTTGGAAGCTTTTGGATGTGAATTTGTTAAATGCCACTTTCTAAGGCAAATTGGTAACTATCAAAGGTCCCTCGAATATTATTCTTGTTTGGGGGGAAATTTTGGGATGATTGAGCGAGTGAAATGTATAAATGTAATGAGAATACTATTGCAAAGGGTCGGGGGTTGAATTCTTAAGAGAAAATTTGAGAAATATGTCTTCCTGAGAGACCAATCTGAGATACCTGGTTAATTCATTATGTGTTAGATTTTCTATCATGTCAATTTGGTTGCATATGTATAGCCATTGACAAGAATTGATATTTATCTAGAAGCTTTCCCCTTCTGATGAATCTAAGCAATTTTGAAATTAATTTGTGTTGACTTTCTAGCAATTTTTTTGCTTTGTTTCAGAATGTCTATAAATGGTTTCTTTTATTCCTATTGCACTATTACATTGAAATATTTGTGAAATCACTCAAGATATTGTCCCTATGACAATTTAGTGGCATTTGTAATTTCATTTCAGAAGAACCTTCATCTTGTGATGGGATAAATAAATTTAAAATCACTCCATTGTCATTTGTTGATAAAAATCTGTCTCAGAAGTCTTTGGGTGCACCTTAGGTGTGATTGATCGAGATATTTTTTTTTAATTGAGTATTTTAACTCGATAATTCATGCTAGAATCTCAAATATTGTATGAAAATGTCCCGATTTGGGCCTCCATCAAGCACACCTTCTCGTTGAAGAAACATCTTAACTATTCTCAAGCTTTCTATTGTTGAGTTATCCATTATTGTGAAGTTTCTCGAGATCCGGTATAATCAAATTTATACTACTCAATATCCCACCAAAATCTTTCAAAACCATGAAGCCATCCTAAACTACCCCTGTTTGCTCTGTAATCCACAAAGGAACAAAATATATTTACTAAAATATGCGAACAATTGGGATTTCTTAATGTCTTGATAACCTTAGCCCCGTGTTGAAAGTATCTCCATATTTTAGAAGTGAAAACTCTTGAGAGTTAAATTATGGAGTCCGACCATATTTTCTTGAGGTTTTCTTCATAAAAATTTTGTAAAATAAGGATATCTCCATCTCCTTCATCAAACAGAGGTTACACTATGGGTCCTCTCACCCTGGTCGAAAGGCATAATCTAAAGTAGTGAGGATAGGTCAAATCTTGTTGAAGGTGCTATCCATCTCTCCACAAATCCCCGAGTAACAAAGGGCCTGTTAGATCTCATCCCCAGCTAAAAATGACACACATTATGATCTATTTGTCCTTAAGCTCCATGTCAAATCTGTGATGTTTCTCAGCTTGAAAAGGAGAACAAATTTTGATACCAACACTCATGGTGCCATTTTTAGGAACTGATTTACATTTCCAAGGAACTGATTTGCATTGTTAGGGACTTGATTTGTTGATTTGTTGCCAGTTCATATCCATTTGTCCCGTTAACAACACCAATGGTGCACCATTTCTAGGGAGTATTTGAACAAAGGTGTACATGTACGCACCACTGCAATGTCTCTTACATGATCTAAGTGCTAATACATTGCTTTGAAACATCATTATCTATTCAGATCTGTAAGAATTGTTCAAAGTTGTAAGTTCTCCGAGTGTAATATTTATAGATTATACAATTATAGCACTAAAGTTTGTATCATCTTTGATAAATTTGGGTGGAAGAAGATCAGATCTTGTAAGCTTTGCATGAATTTGGTATTAATAGACATTTGATAGGTCTTTAATAGTGAATTTACACAATTTGAGGTGAATATCGTTAGTGGCAACTCCATGTTGTTTAAATTCTTAATAAATACCATTGTCTTAACATAGATCAAGTAAGATTTGTCATTAATCTCTACAAATATGGAAGGAAGAAGATTTTTCTTCATTAGGGACCCTAGTAGAAGGTTATTTCAAGAGATGGGAAATTCTAATTCAGAAGGAAGAAGAATTTGGAAGGTTGTTGGAGATCAAACATCAAGAAAAGAGATCTCCATTGGTGAAACTGATCAGAATGTGATTGAATATTGAAATACTTCCTCAAGTGCTTCTAAATCAGGTAGTGTCTTTGTTGAATTGAATTCTCCATCTAGAGAGGGTCTTTCTTTTTTATTTGAAATATTTTCTTCTCAATATTCTCTAGTATTTTCCAAATCTAAAAGAGTTTTCCAAGAAATGATCCTTTAGAGGGCGGTCATTTTGAAAATTGCATCCTGTACCACATAGACCCATCACTCCTTATCAATTTTGTTTCTCCTATAAGATCACCTCCTCAAAATAATATGGCTCACCTCCACCTTGACCTCCATTTTTGTTAATACTTTTGGTCCCGTCAATTTTAGATGTATGGCTAGATATTAAAATGCTATGCCACAAGATGTAAGAAATAGATTGCCTAAGTTTCAAGGAAATAATGCAATAACCGGTGATCAAGCACTTGAAGCTCTTTATCAATATGATGGAGGACTTTGAAATAGAATTTGAGGATGTATACATTAAATTGGTTATCCATCTCTATAAGAAGATTCAAGGGATTGGTATAAATATTTTCCGATAATTCCATTGATTCTTGGATAGAGATGAAGAATACTTTTAGAATGCATTATGGTGATAAAACAAAACCTAGGTTTCTTTTATCGAGTTTGAAAATATAAACAAGAATACAAATGAATTAAGGCATGATTTCAATATAATATTTAACAAAACATTGAGAAAACTGCCTGTTAATTTGAGGCCATGTGATGAATCATGTCTGATAAAGTATTCGGACATTTGATAAGAATTTTTCTTACTATTTAAGGGATAAGAACCCCTGAAATTTGAGGCGGTGTCTTTACCATGGCTTTGGGAATTGAGAACAACATTACGGTAGTTAGAAAACCTTATAAGAGGGAGGGTGTTAAACTGATCAACCCTTATAAGCCTCAATCAAGTAAGGTTGTGGATATTGAGGAAGTTGTAAAGACTTTGGCCGGATCTATCAAATAAATCTCTTCTGCAAGCTAGCCAGTAGAGAAAGGAATTGGACTAGGTTATCAAGGTGAACATAGGAAACAAGGACAAGACAGAGTTACAAATCATCCTAGAAATGATCAAATATCTGATGACATAGGTAAAGGACCCATGGGAGCTAGAAAACCCCAAGCTAGGGAAAATAGAGTATTTCCCGATCCTCTAAATGCCGAGTTGTTGATGTTGAAGAGATAAATCAAATTGATTGGTGTGACAAATGTTTCTTACCCCACCCACCATGTGAAGTAGATCAGCAAGTTGAAGAAGCTGATGATGATGATAACACTGATGATGATGCATGCATGGTGGACTCCTCTACAAGATCACAAAGAATGAGAAACTTTAATCAAGTAATAAGTGCAAGAACTATTGCAATTTTTGGCATTGCATTCACCGGTACCTCCATTCCTCCCTCTCATGATTTATAAATAGATATGGTACAAGCTTTTGAACTTCCTAATAATGATTTTGAGTACCTAAGAGATCTAATGATTAAGAATTATGATGGAGGCATCCCATTAGAAGAGGAGAGAAAACTATTAATGAATGTTGTTTTTCCCAAGAAAAGAGTATAAAAAATCAGAAGGTACTCATCATGCAACGGTGTAATAAATGCCCCAATGATGATACAGTCTCCTCGCAAGGTGTTCGGATCCGAAAAGCCTCTGAGTATGCGTTAACATCCCGCATGCCCCGCTTAGCCCCCGCGCCTTTGTTTTCCCCTTTTTTCCTCTTTCCTTGGCCTCTTGACCTTCAAGGATGAAACCGCCGCCCCGCAGGCGGCGGGTCTCGTGACCGCTGCCCCGAACAGGCGGCGGTCCTCAGAACCGCCACCCCGCTCGCAGAGCGGCGGTCCTATGCACGCTTTCCAACGCTCTTTTGACGCGACCCGCATGAAATATCACGCTTTCACCAGCCTTTTCTTTGCCGACTTGAGCATGCATTAATGTTTTTGGTCCCCCGAATGTTGTTTTTCCTTTGTTTATTGTTTAGGAGTTCAATTTGATTTTGGTTTTTGAGTGTTGGAATTCCTATAAGTGCATGGTTTGTGTACATGTAAATGGCTTCTAATTTTTGGTCTGATTTTGGTCTAAATTTTGGCTGAGTTTGTGTGAAGAATTTGAGCTGGAGTTTTGATCACCATTTTTCCTTGTTAGAGTCTTCTGGCTTTAGTACTTGGTTTAGCATTGCTCAGCTGTTGGTAAGCCACAGACCCATCTTGTGCAGGCAGTGTTGTTGCTCCATCCAATCCGGTTAGAAGCTTGCCTCTGAATTCCTTTTGCTGTAAATTTGTTTTACTGTGACTTAGAGTTCTTAGTTCAAATCATTGTATACCTGGTTAGCTTTATTCAGCTGTTGGTAAGCCACATATCCAACTTGTGCAAGCAGTGTCTTTATTTTGGAACAAAATAGCTTAGGAAGCCATTAAAGTTGCAGGTTTTGCTCTTCGTATAGGATAGTCAAAGGTTCTGGTCGCTTCACGTTGCATGACTCGCAGTAAAATCCCGCTAGGAATCGCATAAGCCAAGCTCTGTACTCTTGCGCTATCCCTCTCCTACTCGCATTCTCGGTCTGCATTCTGAGTTGTCCTTGTCCCAAAATCTACTCCTATCGGTGCTAGCATTACACGCTTTTCTAGATCCAAGTGAACACGAAAGAACGAGAAGATCATACTGAGGGGACGAGATCACATACACCATCGGATTCGCCACGCTCTCGCGAGTCCGTGTTTTAAATTTCAAAGTTCTAGTCAGATTTATATCAAATAGAGTAGTTAATCGCTTTATTTTATTTCATTCTATTCTCGATATTGCCAGGGAAGCTGTGGGGATTGATAGTTTCTGAGAAACTATGATTCACTCCTCACTTCGAGGAAGGATCGAGAATCTTGTAGTAGATTAGACAAAGCTATCTTATTTATTTAGAATAATTCTACAAATTACATAGGCAAATAACCACACTCGGTTATCTTGTCTGTTTTAAATTATTGTTTAGTTATTATTTCTAGATACGCTTAAAATAGTTTGTTTTCCTTAGAATTGTTAGAATATTTCTTAGAAAGATAAAGGTTATATATGTTAGGTTTATTTCACATAGTTAGAATTTATTTCATTACGCTTAGAGATTACATTTCATTTTGTATGACAATCACGGACCTCAAGAGCCTGTGGAATATATATTTGAGCCAATCGTGCCTCAACCAAACCTAGCCACAAAGAATAGTTGACATAGACCAAAATCTCAGATACAAGTATTTCGAACAACCGCAGATCTACAACCGATCACTCACGCTAAGAGGATTAAACATAGAAGACGACCAAGCACATGCGTTTTGGTCAAGTCAGCCAAACTACAGATTACCCTAGAAAATATCCACATGACCGTAGAAGGGCTCGAAAGAGAACAAACATTCGGGTGTGATCCTTTAGTTCCACAAACAGATTACTGAGACACCCTCGAGATATAGATACCACTTAAGAATCCAGTGTCATAAGAACGCCCGTAAGGTATTCTGAGAAGATCGCACAACTGTTGGTTCTAAACGTAGAAGCTGAAAAGGCGTACGATTACTGGATACTAGGGATTAGAACTTGATCTCGCATATGACCATAACAGGACCGCAACAACCAAGAGTCTATGGTTCTGATCCACAGGTCCCACAGCCCAACGAATCCACAAGTCAGTTAGATATAGACACTGGCCTACGCACACTAGTATTTCAGTCCACTCCACTTCCACCTATCATCGTCGAACAACTGTCCTTACTAGATATAGCGGCTAACGAAGCTAGGGAATTCTGGACTAGGCCAGAAAATCATCCATAGAGTCGACTATTTTCATCGTCCGCCATATGACCTTATCAGGAGATATATACGAAACAATCCCAGGTCATTTCCCACGTATTCCGCAGCCCATAGATCGAATCACGCCAGAGCTCGATATTGATTGGAGCCTTCGAGCAGTCATCCTCGCTGATCGATCTATCACACCAGTCCAAGTTAGAAGGGCCTTCTTTGCCTTAGATTCGCAAATTCCACTAGTGCGTGTCGAAGACATTAGACTCCCTAACTAGTTTGTCTGCATATTCTACCCCCACCGGCCGCTCTCGCACGACCCTGGAGGTCGGGTACGCTAAGAGTCACTTGTTGATTCTCACGCTACCCGTGCTGCTTTTCCGACGTACAAAATTGGTGAACCCGACGTGAATCAAACAATTATTTCACCTTCTCTTTGAGAAGTTTCATCTTCTCTCTTTCACCTTCGCTCTTTCCCATTATTCTACGGGTATTCATATACCCCCCGAATATGTTCTGGATTCGACGCATATGGCGTGCACCCTCCCGGGTCTTGAGGCATACTACGCCCAAATGTAATAGGGAATCATCACCCTCGCTCTCAGTATGGGGTGACAACTATTCAACTAATCAGTTGTCAACTCAAACCCCAAGAACCAGATATAGTTTGTCTCTTCAAACCGAGGAGTTAGATCAACCCCCTCGAACCCAACAAACAAAACCTTCAGGTTCCAACAATATGACGTTTACCGGAGAATCTGGTTCGTCTCCTCAAATACTACTCAGACCACATATTAGTAGACAATCAGATCCATACCTGGTCTTAGACGATGGACAATCAATACCTTATCCTAGGAGTGAACAACGCTCCCGGGGTATGTACCCACCTATAGGAGGTTTACAAGTACAACCCGAGACCCATTTTCAAGAAAATACCTCTACAGGAAATATTCTTGGAGAAACTTGGCAAGATAGCAATCAGTTCATGACAGGCTATCACATGCCTATACAACACCAGGGTACACAACAAACGCCGCTCAGGAAAGTACCGTGACTTCACCAAATGAAGTCATTTCAACGTTAGTAGAAAGAGTGAGAGGGTTAGAACTGGCTCAAGCAAGTCAAAATTCTCCGTTCATACAAACAGGAAGTTCCAATCCTCCATACCACTGTTAGAGATCTCCTTACGGAGTAGGCACGTTAGGCATGCCTCCTCAATATCCACAAAAACGCCAACAAGGCCTATCATCTCTAACACTACTCCTCCCGGTCTAGTGTCGAACAGTCCGTTCCTCGACAATACCCCGTCCTATTTAAACATGTACTCTAAATCACCACAAGGAGATGTGTTCTCCTCTCCCGGCATGTTTGCTCCAACGCAGGGACCTCCTTATGCCCCTGCCAACGCGTACGTTATGCCATATCAACAACCCATTCCGCCATTGCTCCCGCAGCAACCACCATCAATGGTCGAAAGCTATGCAATAGGGACATATTCAGAATATCTAAAGGAACCCTTAGATTTCACCATACGAAGCGTCATGCTTCCAAGACCCCTCCCTGATTTTCCCAAGTTCAAGGGTGAGGGAGATCCAAACGCGCATATCAAAGCTTACGCTACGCCATTCGAGAATTACTCCCATGGGATGGGGTTGTTGCTAAAATATTCCCCAAAACACTGGAAGGCATTGCTCTCGATTGGTATTATAGAATACCTGAGGCTTCCATACATTCATTTAAACAACTCGTGTCAGAGTTCATCAAAGCCTTCGACATGAACAAACTACTGAGAACAGGAATCAGGGAATTCTTACACATCAAGCAAGAACATAACGAATCTGTCACCCATTTCATCCAGAGGTGGCGTACAGTTCTTTATTCATCAGCAAGTGCTCCAAACATGGATCAGATGGAACTATGTGATTTATTCCTTCATTCTCTCAGTAGAGAAGTGAAGGAAGAAGTCCAGAAGTTCCCACTAAGGACTTATGATGAGGTACTTGAGAGCGCTCGCGAATTGATCAAGCAAAATAGATAAGTGGTCGTAAGACTTACGAGCAAATGGGAGGTTAATCACCTCCACTCAAAATACTACAACTACCACAAATGTCAATCAAGGACCCAAAATCCTTAACAAAAATCGTGGGGTAACAACGGATGGGGTAACCGACCAGCCCAAGAGGGTAAATGTTGTTAATACTCCGTCGCAAACAAACAACCAAATAAACAACACCTTTACCCCGCGATCAATACAAAGGATTTTAACCATCCACAACAACAACAACAACAACGGTGAAAAATCCCATACAAGGGCCAAGCCAAAACTCATTTGGTTACCAAAACCAAAGTCAAAACCAAAAACAACAATTCCAAAACTTTGGTCCTAATAGCAACAGCTTGATCGAATTTTAGGCCACAATACACACCAAACCAACAAAACGGGAATTATAATCCCAATTTTATTGTGGTTTCCATAAAATTCATGGTCACGACACTAGAACATGTCGTGACTACAATAAATTTATGCAACGCTTGCCGTAAGAACAAAGACAGCTTCTTCACGTACTTGTTTTTGCGCATCCCGCCTCATCATCACCAAATACTCTCACAGGGGCAGTTTCCCCTCAGAATGCTCCCCTCAGGATCTTTAACGATCCGCTCCCAAATCATGATAGCAATAGGCTGAATCCAACCGGAACAAACAAAGGTACAATAACGGGAAACAATGACCATGAAGCTTCGACTTCATTAAATCACAACAAGGCCATTCACACAACTTGGAGCTCAACCAAGACCTAAGATAGTTAGTTTGGTAGAATTAGACGCTGAACTACCTATCGAAGCTATAACAAGAACACGAGAGTATTTCTCTCAACCAAGCCCAAGTCATCTGCCAGAGATAGATAGGAGTCAACAAATAATTGAAAAACCCATCGGTGCCTATGATTTAATTAGTGACCTAACAAAGACCTTTTCACACATTTCATTCTTGGACTTGCTAAAGAACTCTCCCCCTCACAGAGCTGCTCTTTTAGAAGCATTAGGTCTAGGCCATCTAATTAACATCACTCCACCTCCTGAGACACAAGTAAATCACGTAGATTTTGATATCCATCCTCCGGGGCAGCCGGACAAGGATGTCGAATTCATCTTCGAAATAAGTAAAATGCCCACAGATGCTGAGATCGCACGCCGAGGTGACCCAGCCTTACACTTGCAAGTGTGGGTTTATAATAACTATGTAAAAAGGGCAATGGTTGACGACGGGGCCTCAGTTAACATAGTCCCTTTCTCTTTCCTCCAAAAACTTGGATATGGAGAAACGAACTGTTCCACTACACGAAACACCTTGAGAGGCTATGATAGCCTTAAAGCCACTTCAATAGGAACTATAATATTACCGGTCACCTTGGGACCTAAAACAATCCTGACTGAATTTTATATTATAGATCGGGAAACTAACTATAATATGATCCTCGGCCGACCTTGGATACATCGAATGAAGGCAATCCCTTCCACGCTATTTCAAGAAGTAAGATTCTTGCATCTGGGAAAGGTATTTGTAGCCAAAGGTGATCCAAAACCTTTCGATTTGCACCTAGCTGATTTAAAGAAAAGACCAGGGGTGCACTCAGAATTCGAACTTCCAACAAACCAACTTAATAAACCCTCTGACCCAAAGCCAGAGGAAAAGTTGATACCTACGACGGATCTCGAAACTACCAGCATAGCCAAAACAACTCCAACCCCTAAAGGTAAAACTAAAGAAACAGTATCATTAGGGACTACTGCGAAGATCGTTGAGTTGATAGAACAAGATTCACCAATGTTCTTACCATTCGATTCAGTAGGCATGGGATTTTCCCTAGGTGTTGGTTCCTTGCCAGCAGAAGATCTCTGTATGGTAGAATTAGAGTGTGCAAACGCAGCAGATACCCCTACATCTATGCTCCCGGCTAAGTATTGGACTCTCCATTTCGATGGAGCTAAATGCCACTATGGAGCGGGGGCAGGTATAATTCTTACCTCGCCCGAGGAAAAGGTCCTCCCATTCTCTTTCAAGTTGAACTTTGAATGCACAAACAACGGCGCTGAGTACGAAGCTCTCCTCCTTGGCCTTACCTTAGCCAAAAGAATTGGTATTGATAACATCAGAGTCCTCGGAGACTCGCAATTAGTAACAAACCAAGTTTCTGAAATATATGAAACTAAAGCCGAACATTTACAACTCTACAAAAACGTTGTATTAGATTTAAGCAAGGCGTTCAACTTCATATCCATTGAAGCAATCCCACGAGAGAAAAATCTTCTCGCCGATTCAATAGCAACTTCGGCATCACGCTTCACTCCAAGCAATGAGCTAGAAGATACTCACTTCACAGTATCCATTCGTAACGAACCATTGATAAAAACAATGACAAATCCTCTTTCAAGCGGAAGTGAATCTACCGTCCTAGACCATGTTGGAAATGATGCGGCTACTTTGGATTACTTAAATGCCTATGCAGCACTACATCTCTCCTATCACACACTAAATTTATCTCTGATCCCGCATTCATCTTCCTACTTCGGAAATCCCGTAACAGATCTTCCCTCACAAAGGGAACCTAACATATACGCAATAGAAAATGGGGATGATATAGATTTACCACCAGCACCACCTGAGTTCGAAGAGGGTAACGCCTCTTTAATCGAGAAACAATCGATGTCAACATCGGAACGGAAGACGAGCCGAGAATCTTGAAACTAGGATCTTCGTTAACCCCAGAAGAAGTGGAAATACATACTCAAGTTCTCAAAGAACATCAGAAGGCATTTGCATTTAATTACAAAGAGATGACAGGAGTCGCACCCCACATTGCGGTGCACAACCTCGTCACTAGATCAGATGCAAAGCCAATTAAACAAAAATCAAGACCTATGAAGCCCAAAGTAGCCCTCATGGTAAAAGAGGAGGTAATAAAACTCCTTCAGGTAGGATTCATCAAGCCAGTTGACTACTCCCAATGGGTATCTAATATCGTTCCTGTTCTCAAAAAGAATGGAAAGATACGCATCTGCATAGATTTTCGAGACATCAACAAAGCGTGTCCTAAAGATGATTTCCCATTACCATCCATAGACGTTATTGTTGATGCAACAGCTGGTTTTGAACTCTTGTCTCTCATGGATGGATTCTCGGGATACAATCAAATCAGAATATCCGAGCAAGATCAAGCTAAAACCACCTTTATAACTCCTTGGGGAACCTATTGCTACGCTGTTATGCCATTCGGTCTCAAGAACGCCGGTGCTACGTACCAGCGGGCTATGACTTATATATTTCACGATTTAATTCATAAAATCGTGGAATCCTACGTAGATGACTTGTTGGCTAAGGCCAAGAAGCGTTGTGACCATCCCGAAGTACTCCGCGTCATTCTTTCACGTCTAATAGAATACGGAGTTACGCTAAATCCGAGAAATGCGTCTTTGGTGTAACAGGAGGAAAACTCCTAGGTTACATCATATCCTCACGAGGGATCGATGTTGATCCAACCAAAATTCGGGCTGTCCTCGAAATGGTCCCACCTTCGAGTGAATCTGGAATCAGATCATTTCTCGGGAAGCTGGGTGCAATCCGGAGATTTATCCCGGATCTAAGCTTCGCCGTTCATCCAATCAACAATTTACTCAAGAAGGACTATAGCATTGATTGGACTGAAGATTGCAATAAGGCTTTTGACGCAGTTAAGCGTTTCCTGTTATCACCACCCACGCTAATGCCACCTAAGTTAGATCGCCCGTTAATTCTATACTCACGGGCTACCGATGTCTCGCTGGCCTGTATGTTGGCCCAGGAAGACGATGACAAGAGAGAGCGTGCAATTTATTTCATTAGCCGAACATTGCTCGACTATGAAACACGCTATACACAAGCAGAGCGAGAATGTCTTGCCATAGTCTTTGCTACTAAACGTCTAAGACATTACATGCTGAATCAAGAAACAAAGGTCATGGTAAAGACAGACCATTTACGGACTTTTCTCACACAAGGGTCCTTGTCCAAAAAAGCTGGACGCTTTATAACCTTAATGGGAGAGTTCGAATTAACATTTGTAAACCAGAAGTCAGTTAAAGGACAAATCATCGCAGATTGGTTAGCTGACAACCCATTAGACGGAGGCGATTTAGTAGATTTAGACTTTCCAGATGAATGCGTATACTACATCGAAACTCGACCTGCTATCTCTGAGTGCCCTTGGTACACTGATATCATTAATTATATCATGCACCATACGTACCCAGAGGCAGTTACACCGCAACAAAGAAGGCGGTTACGCATAATCGTGTCTAAATATGTCATCATAGAGCAGGTACTCTATCGAAAAGCATTCGATGGAATGCTTCTAAGGTGTGTCGACACAGAGGAGTCCAAGAGGATTCTCCATGAATCCCACAGCGGTATATGTGGAGGCCACTTCGGTGGCCATGCCACCGCTCGAAAAATACATCGAATGGGCTATTTCTGGCCCACTCTAGAACATGACGCGATAGAGTTTGCACGCAGGTGTCATAAGTGCCAAGAATTCTCTCACGAGATCCACATGCCAGCACAAGCTCTGCAACCAATCGCTACTCCATGGCCCTTTTCTACATGGGGCCTAGACTTAATAGGGAAATTCTCTCCCTCATCCACAGATGGCCACAATTTTATAATTACGGCCACTGAGTATTTTACCAAATGGGTGGAGGCCATGCCTCTTACTACCGTACCTGGTTCTGTAATCGCTAAGTTCATTTTAAATCAAATCATTTGCAGGTACGGTATCCCACAAATCATTATCTCAGATAATGGAACTTCTTTCAAGAATGAAGAAGTTCGTGAACTATGCAACAAATTTAAAATAAGCCATCATACGGCTTCCTTGTATTATCCCCAAGCCAATGGGCAGGCTGAAGCAACAAACAAAATGCTGAAAGCCATTCTCCTTAAAACGGTGAAAGAAAACAAGCGAGATTGGCACTTGAAGTTATACCCGGCCTTGTGGGCCCACCGAACCTCAATAAGAACACCAACGGGAGCAACTCCTTTCTCGCTAGTATTTGGGGCGGAAGCAGTTCTCCCGCTTGAAGTCGAAATACCCAGTCTCCGCATTTCGCTACAAGGGATTCTGGATGAAGACGCTTACAGAGAAGCACGCCTCTCCCAACTAGAAAGCCTAGATGAAACTAGGTTAGATGCTGAGCAGCGGCATAGAGCGTATGCTGACCGGATGTGCCGGCAGTATAACAAGAAGGTCTATGAACGCGACATATATGAAGGTGATCTAGTTCTAAGACTAGACAGCCGGATCGATAAGAAGACCGGCGAAGGAAGGAAATTCCGGCCCAAATGGTTGGGCCCATACCGAGTCATGAAGGACTACGGGAATGGTGCTTATCTCTTATGTACGTTAGAAGGTGAGGAGTTTGGCGAAACAGTCAATTCCCTCCACCTCAAACGTTTCTATGCATAAGCAGCAAGCGCTGCCTATATAACTATCTACATCGCATTTTCATATAAATTAGGATCATTTTGTCCACTTGTTCTTACATAAATTGTGATCAAAGAATCTATTCTCAAAGCAATTCATTACAAACTCGTGATGTTTCTGGCATAAAGTTCTTTAATCATACCTCTCCATCTTCGTATATTATCAAATCATCTTGGAATCTTTTATCAAACAAAATCAGACATGACGAAGTCTTAACGGTAACCATACCAAGATCTGCAAGTTTGTTCTCGCTTTGATTTCTTCTTAGGATAGGTGTCTTGCCTATGGTCTGTTCTAGAAGCTTCATGGTGTCACATCTATCCCATATACACATCTCTTTGGAAATAAGCGTATACTGACATTTTACTCAAAAAGACAAGTCAAGAAGTGATTAAACAAAAATTTTATTTTTACACATTTCCTTGCCCCACCAACCTTCTGGTGATGAGCTTGCGCTCTCTTACTAGTGACGTAGGGTTGGGAAAGGATGGAAATGCCCTTACTCGCCATGCCTTGCCCATTTGTGATAAACCCATACTTCTTACAGTAGATGGGGCAAAGTGTAGGGGGTCCTCTAGACAAAGTAAATATTAAAAGGTCATAAACAAACAATTCAAACTTTGAGTCAAAAACGAATGAATCAGATATTCAAAATTCCAAAAAGAGTTAAAAATCCTAAAAACCCAGATTTTGTCTACTATGTGGCCATCTACGGGTCTAAGTCTGGATAAACCGCAAAGCAAGTTACATCCAAAACTATGAAGTCATTCAGGTAGAGTAAGCTTGTAGCTTTCACTTTGGTTCCACCAAAGCTTCGTCTATCTTTCATCACTATCGTTTCACCATATTTCATAAACTTGCGCCCTTCTTGGCTCTTGGTGATGAGCCCTCGCATCTTACAGGTTGCGTGGAGTTAGGAGTGGGGCAAGTTAATCTGTTCATCATACTGGTTATTCTCATCACTTTGCCAAAACAAATCATGAGGTATCCAAATTGCTCACAGAAACTAAGATTTAAGATCACAATATATCTACAATATCATGTATCAGCATCATGAAACACAAAAAGAAAGCAAACATTTGCATCATCTGTTTTCCATTGCATACATTCTAGAAAGCATATAAACATACATCGTAGTATACACAAAGCAGTTGGAAATAGAAAGGACACACACAAGTGACAAGTTTTGATCCAAAAACGGACGCATATATATAAATAATCAATGTTTGTATACAATGCCATCATGCACTAGGCATGGTCAAAATGCTCAAAGAGCCCGTAATACACAAAAGAATCTATAATACAAAAAATATATACATAGGAGCCAAGTGGCCTCTCAACCCCTGCGCGATCCCGCCGAAGGTGCGCGCCCTCGCCTAGGACTCCGGCTACGCTGGCGCTCTGAATGGACGGAGGGCTCAGGGTCCCGAGGAGCAGCCGTGGTCTCGCCATGAGAGTGGCTCCTCATAAGACGCTCGGCTGTCCTATAGCCTGCCAACTCTGTACGGAGAGTCGACACCATCTTGGCCACGTGCCAAACGGGAGCGAAGACGTCAGTGCCTACCACCACGGCCGCCGAGGCTCCCCCGATCTACAGATAGCTCCGCACGGGTCTTATCCATAGGGATCATCGTGAGAATCGCACATACCCTACGGATTAGATCCCGCCACTCACAACAATCTCGCAAAACAAAGAAGAAAGACGAATTAGAAACTAGGCAAGAGGCTAAAATATACAAGATACAAATATAAGGAGAGATAGCAGTTAAAACAAGTCCTAAATCAAACTAACACTAAAAGAGGAGAGGATAACTTACTCGGATCGCCGGGCCTCCAAGATGGATCGAGGGGGCCGGCACCACCGCGGATGCCGCTGCCGACTGTGGAGCTGCTCCTGTAGCAGGGGCAACATGTCGCCCCACAACTGACTCATCCTCTCCACCATGGCCCTGGGAGAGTGGCTCCTCTGAAGCTAGAGTCTCTCTCTCTGCACTCTGCTCCTCCCTCTCCGCCTGCATGATATCCTGAGTATCATGCCACTCAGGATCACTCTCATCCGTCTGCTCCTCCGACCCTCCCTCTGCGGACTCCTCAGAATCGGAGTCAATATCTATAGGGTCATCGCTACTATGAGCAGGACCCGCAGTAATCCGAAGTAAAGGTGCCCGAGGCGCACCAGCTCTCCCTCTGGCCCGAACAATCCCCCTGGCTGCAATAGGAATACCAGGAGTGACCACTGTCCAACCACGGCCTCTAGGCCCCCCTCTAGCCTCCCGGACTGATCTATAGACTGGTGCCACTGGAGGAAGCATGCCCACATATGGGAGGCCGAACTGCTGAGGAACCCTACCGAAAGGATGTACCTCCACCCGTCCCACACGGTCAATAAGCTGCCCTGTGGTGGAGCAAGAGATCAATGTGAGAGCCTCCTCTCCCCAAATGCCGCCATGAGCCGGTACTGTATGGGCCTCCATATCTCGCTGTAGTGAGGGAAGCTACTGGGCCGGTGAGGTGCTCTAAGACCGACATGTCCGACCATCCGGCTGCCCTCACAGCCCCGGGATCTGCCACCTCCACGCCTCTGCCATAGGGAATGAAGCGCTCATACACCCAACTCATAACTAGAGTAGGGTGGCTCAAAGACTGTCCCTGTAAACGGACCACCCTGTATAAGTCATGGTAGGTGGTCCCCAAAATATCTCGCCCTGTGCGTATATCCGGCCATGCCCTCTATCTCGTGCAATGATGGGGGCCCAAAGAAGTATAACAATGTATCCCCTCCCTTGTCCCCGATCAGTCTCGAGGCAAGGATCCCCATGATGGCCTGTCGAAATATGGGGATGGGCAAAGAAGGAATGGATCTAACTCTCACTCCCTTCTTCGGCCCCGTGGAAATAGCTGCATCCCCCATATAACTCGCCCACTGCAACTGTGCTCTGACCCACTGCCTCAAAGGTGAGTCTCCTCCCGATGATCGGGACCCCCAAGATACGGTAAACGTCCTCTAGAGTAATAGTCCACTCACCGCGGACCCCTGGCAGTCGGAAAGTGTTCCGATCTGCATCCCAATAAGAAAATAAGTCACAAAGGATGTGACTCGATGGCGTAACATGGGGCACGCGCGATATGCGCAATATACCGGCCCTCTGTAACGTGTCCTCCTCGTCTGGCGAAAGGGCATCCAATACCCCGGCAACCAATCACACTCTCTCTCCCGGCTCCATCTAATGTACTCCTCCCTCGCCTGCATACACCCAAAAACACACCAAACAGAGCAAGTTAGTATCTAATCAATGCAGGGAGAGTCATAAAAACGTACAGAAATGCAAGAAAATATAAGTATAAGTCTCCAAAACAAGCTCTTTTGCATTCTGTGCAAAACCGCCGCCCTGAGCAGGGAGGCGGTTTTGTAACCGCCGCCTTAAAGGCGGCGGTCTCGTAACCGCCGCCCTGGCCAGGGCGGCGGTCGCGGTCCGAAAACCCGCGCGGGTTTTTAACCCTAAAAAGTCCAAAAAACGCAAAAATAGACCATTTTAGCTAAAAAAAGAGCCTACCCAGTAGGCGCCCCCCCTAGATGGACCTTTTGAACCAAACATTTTCAAAAATAACCCCCCCATTACAAATAATTTGCCATTTCAAATTTGAAGGGGGAAAAATGCAAAATTGAAGAAAACCAACCTGTGATCTCGCGGGGTGGCGTTCCGCACGTGGAGGCATGATCACGATCTCACTGCGGACGTTTCGACTATACTCACGCGAGAAACCGTCACCGTGGGTCCCAGAGCTCAAAATCGATCAAATCAACTCGCGCAAATGAATAGGAAAATGGGCCCACTTTCATATATATATTGTTCTATTTCGTCTTAAAATGACTTTTTCGCAGGTTTGGAGCGCTGACGGAGGTAAGTTCCTATCCCCGCACAAATGGTACGCCCTCTTTCCCGTTATTTTAGCGTTTATTTTTCAAATTATCAGATCTATCTCGCACTTGAGTTCTCTTTTCATTTCAGCAGTAGGGAATTTTGGATGGCGCATTTCGACACACCTGACGTGTAAGGTATAACTTCTAACTCCCCATTTCGGGACGCCATACTGACCCACCGCTTTATGCCCTTTCATGGCTAAAACGCTTCTCCGAGGGGGCAATATGTACGTACCCAAAATTGTAAGGTACTGTACTACGAACGGTGTAATAAATGCCCCAATGATGATACAGGTCTCCTCGCAAGGTGTTCGGGATCCGGAAAAGCCTTCGGAGTATGCGTTAACATCCCGCATGCCCCGCTTAGCCCCCGCGCCCTTTGTTTTCCCCTTTTTTCCCTCTTTCCTTGGCCTCTGACCTTCAAGATGAAACCGCCGCCCGACCCGGCAGGGCGGTCTCGTGACCGCACCGCCCGAACAGGCGGGCGGTCTCAGAACCGCCGCCCCCTGCTGGCGGCGGTCCTGTGCGCGTTTTCCAGAACGCTCTTTTGACGCGACCCGCGTGAAATATCACGTTTCACCAGCTTTTCTTTGCCGACTTGAGCATGCATTAATGTTTTTGGTCCCCTGGAACAGTGTTTTTCCTTTGTTTATTGTTTAGGAGTTCAATTTGATTTTGGTTTTTGAGTGTTGGAATTCCTATAAGTGCATGGTTTTTGTACATGTAAATGGCTTCTGATTTTTGGTCTGATTTTGGTCTAAATTTTGGCTGAGTTTGTGTGAAGAATTTGAGCTGGAGTTTTGATCACCATTTTTCCTTGTTAGAGTCTTCTGGTTTTTAGTACTTGGTTTAGCATTGCTCAGCTGTTGGTAAGCCACAGACCCATCTTGTGCAGGCAGTGTTGTTGCTCCATTCAATCCGGTTAGAAGCTTGCCTCTGAATTCCTTTTGCTGTAAATTTGTTTTACTGTGACTTAGAGTTCTTAGTTCAAATCATTGTATACCTGGTTAGCTTTATTCAGTTGTTAGTAAGCCACATATCCAACTTGTGCAAGCAGTGTCTTTATTTTGGAACAAAATAGCTTGGGAAGCCATTAAAGTTGCAGGTTTTGCTCTTCGTATAGGATAGTCAAAGGTTCTGGTCGCTTCACGTTGCATGACTCGCAGTAAAATCCCGCTAGGAATCGCATAAGCCAAGCTCTGTACTCTTGCGCTATCCCTCTCCTACTCGCATTCTCGGTCTGCATTCTGAGTTGTCCTTGTCCCAAAATCTACTCCTATCGGTGCTAGCATTACACGCTTTTCTGGATCCAAGTGAACACGAAAGAACGAGAAGATCATACTGAGGGGACGAGATCACATACACCATCGGATTCGCCACTGTTCTGCGAAGTCCAGGTTTTAAATTTCAAAGTTCTAGTCAGATTTATATCAAATAGAGTAGTTAATCGCTTTATTTTATTTCATTCTATTCTCGATATTGCCAGGGAAGCTGTGGGGATTGATAGTTTCTGAGAAACTATGATTCACTCCTCACTTCTGAGGAAGGATCGAGAATCTTGTAGGTAGATTAGACAGGCTATCTTATTTATTTAGAATAATTCTACAAATTGCACAGGCAAATAACCACACTCGGTTATCTTGTCTGTTTTAAATTATTGTTTAGTTATTATTTCTAGATACGCTTAAAATAGTTTGTTTTCCTTAGAATTGTTAGAATATTTCTTAGAAAGATAAAGGTTATATATGTTAGGTTTATTTCACATAGTTAGAATTTATTTCATTACAGTTAGATTACATTTCGTTTTGTATGACAATCACGGGACCTCAAGAGCCCAGGGAATATATATTTGAGCCAATCGTGCCTCAACCAAACCTAGCCACAGCAATAGTTGACATAGACCAAAATCTCAGGATACAAGTATTCCGAACAACCGCAGATCTACAACTGATCAGCTCACAGTTAAGAGGATTAAACATAGAAGACGACCAAGCACATGCGTTTTGGTCAAGTCAGCCAAACTACAGATTACCCTAGAAAATATCCACATGACTGTAGAAGGGCTCGAAAGAGAACAAACATTCGGGTGTGATCCTTTAGTTCCACAGCCAGACGCTGGAGACACCCTCGTAGATATAGATACCAGCTTAAGAATCTAGGTTGCAAGAACGCCTGTAAGGTATTCTGAGAAGATCGCACAACTGTTGGTTCTAAACGTAGAAGCTGAAAAGGCGTATGATTACTGGATACTAGGGATTAGAACTTGATCTCGCATATGACCATAACAGGACCGCAACAACCAAGAGTCTATGGTTCTGATCCACAGGTCCCACAGCCCAACGAATCCACAAGTCAGTTAGATATAGACACTGGCCTACGCACACTAGTATTTCAGTCCACTCCACTTCCACCTATCATCATCGAACAACTGTCCTTACTAGATATAGCGGCTAACGAAGCTAGGGAATTCTGGACTAGGCCAGAAAATCGTCCATAGAGTCGACTATTTTCATCGTCCGCCATATGACCTTATCAGGAGATATATACGAAACAATCCCAGGTCATTTCCCACGTATTCCGCAGCCCATAGATCGAATCACGCCAGAGCTCGATATTGATTGGAGCCTTCGAGCAGTCATCCTCGCTGATCGATCTATCACACCAGTCCAAGTTAGAAGGGCCTTCTTTGCCTTAGATTCACAAATTCCACTAGTGCGTGTCGAAGACATTAGACTCCCTAACTAGTTTGTCTACATATTCTACCCCCACCGGCTGTCTCGGCACGACCTCGGGAGGTCGGGTACGCGGAAGAGTCACTTGTTGATTCTCACAATTCTATGTTTGATTCTAGAGCATCATGCAATGTTATGCCTCTAGAAGTCATGAATTAATTGAACATTAAAGTGACAACAACTTATGGTCGATGTGTAATGCTGCAATGGATTCTAGAGAGGTGCCAGGTTGTAGGGTGTGTAAAGGTTTAGAGGTACAACTTGCAGCTTATCCAAGTAAGAAAATGAAACTCAATGTTGTTATTGTTGATTACCCTAAAAATGGGGCATCCTATTATCATGAAAGTGGGCTACAAGTCTTTGTTGGAAGTGTTCAGATGGATATGTCTTTTGCCACCATTCCAATTAAAGGCAGCCTTGTAAAGTTGTATGGAGAGAAAAAGATGTTGCACCTTATTGAAGATCCCAATAATGCTTCTTATGAAGTGTTGTATACTGATGTAGATGCTCATAAATTTTTTGGGTTTGTTGATGGAAAAGAGCATAAGATTGATCAATGTAAATTTTTTGAACAGGTAGGTTTTCCTTGGACCTTATTATTTGATGGAACTTGTTCCAAGTTTGGAAATGGTGTTGGCATTGTTCGATTTCTTTAGGACAGGAAGAGTTTGTTTTTTCTTTCAAACTCAACTTTGAATTCACTAACAATGTTATTTAATATGAAGAAATGTTATTAGACTTGAGAATTGCATGGAAATATGGTATAAAGGATATCATTATCAAAGGAGATTTAGAACTGATTGTCAAACAACTTAGAAATTGTATGCTATTAAAAATCATAGAATGAAACAATACAATCATGCGATCTAAGATTTGATTGAAATGTTTGACTCTTTTAATATTATACACCATAATAGAAAGTTTAATGTTGTTGCGAAAAGTTAGTAGTGCTAGGATCTAGATTTGGAAATAGTATAGTATCTCCATTTTGTGAGTATGATGTTGAAATACTAACAAGGCCATCTTTCCCGACAACATTAAAAATTTGCAAGTGTAAGATGATGATGCTCATGTGAAATGGTTTCTATAGAGCTAGGGTGATTTTTCTGACCAAAATATAGATTGGGAACCAATGGTGTGTGCTGCTAAAGGAAAGGAAAATTTATTTGGCAAAGACATCATCCAGCTGAAGACAAACACGATTCCAACAGGTTTGGTGGCACTTGAATCAAAATTTGATAATGCTGATTGCATTATTAACAGAAAGTATGTTGGTTTTAACCTATGTGGAGGATCATGACACAGGTATAAAGGAAAACCACATAAAATCTGGTTAGGAGGCAATCTTAGCAAGAAAGAGAAGCAGTCCTATGTTCAATTGCTAAAGAAATATCAAGACTGCCTAGCTTGGTCTTACTCTGAGTCGAAGGGATACAGGGAAGATTTGTTCCAACATGAAATTCCTCTTGAATATAATACCAAGACTTTCAGGAGAAAACAAAGTGCCATTGATCCACTCCTTTCTTTGAAGATGTAAGAAGAATTGAAGAAGTTGAGGGATGGAGGGATCATTTAGCCCACAAAGTACTCATCTTGGGTTGCAAACCTAGTGCCTATCAAAAGAAAGAATGGTGATATAAAGTTGTGTGTAGACTTTAGGAACTTTAATAAAGCATCATTGAAAGATAATTACCCTTTGTCAAACATGGAGAATATGCTACAATTGGTAACCGGTTCAATTTTTATCCACTTTGGATGGTTTCTCTAGCTATAATCAAGTTGTTGTGAAGGGGTTAGAAAGAATAAAGACTGCCTTTACCACTCATTGGGGAACTTATGTCTATGTTAGGATGCATTTTGGCTTAATGAATGCTGGAGCAACTTTCCACGAGTAATGGATGTAGCATTTGCTGGTTATATTAATGATTTCATTGTTTTTATCAAGATGATGTAACCGTGTTTTCCAAAAAAAAAAGAAATGATCACTTACAAAACTTGTAGAGAATGTTGTTAAGGTGTAGAGAGTATGGCATATCATTGAATCCAAAGAAGTTCCATTTTAGAGTGAAAAATCCAAAACTTCTTGGTCACATTGTATCAGAAAAGGAAGGGGTCATGATTGATATAGAGTGAGTGGAATCCATCGTGCAAGGTTCCAATTCCGAGAACTAAGAAGGAGTTCAATCCTTCTTTGGAAAAATAAACTTTATTAGAAGATTTGTGTCTAGCTTTTAATGGGATCAAGGAATCACTAAAGCATGCCTGTTTTGGTAGCTCCAAATTACAAGAAGCCTTTTCAATTTTTTTCTTTTTCTTTAGAAACACCATTGCATCTATCTTGTTGTAGAAGGATGATGAAGGAGTTGAGAGACCAATTTACTTTTTTAGTAAGGCATTGCAAGGAGTTGAGTTGAAGTACACCATCATGGAGAAGCAAGCATTTGCATTGGTAAAAGCAACAAAGTTTTTCAGACCTTACATCTTGAGCTCTAAAGTTGTTTCTTATGTTCCCCACACCATGGTGAAAGATATCTTATCAAAGATGGAGGTCTCAAGAAAAAGATGCAGATGGGTAAACAAGTTATAGGAATATGACATGGATATCCAAACCACAAAATTGATAAGAGGTTTGGGCCTAGCTAAGCTTATGGCTGAGAGTAACTTGCAAACTATTGAGGTGAATGAAGTAGAAGGAGAAAGGGTGGATGTCCTTAAAAATTTGGTAAGCTTTGAATGGTACAAAGACATAATATTTTATCTTAGACATCTATGTTGTCCTGAACATTTGAATAAAAATTAGAAAGGAGATCTTAAGTTAGCCTCTCAAAAATATGTCATTACTGATTTTGGGTTACCTTGGAAGAACCCATAGGGAGTTCTCTGAAGATGCATTGCTGAGGATGAAGCCCCAAAGGTAATTGCTGCTCTCCATGGAGGAGTTTGTGTAGGGCATTTTTCTCGAAGAGTTATAACACATAAAATCTTGAGGGTTGGTTATTAGTGGCCAACTCTTGTCGAGATACAAATCTATTGGCTAGGAAATGTGAAATTTGCCAACATTTTTCTAGAAAAATGAAAGCTTCGTTCCCTTTCTTTACATCCTGTGTTAGTTGAAGCCCCATTTAAACAATGGGGAATGGATTTCATTGGCAAAATTTCAGATCCTTCTAATGCTGGTCATAAATGGATTCTTGTAGCCACCGATTATTTCACTAAGTGGGTGGAAGTAATCCCCACCAAGAAAGTAACACACCAAGTTATCATGGAATTCATCTTTGAATGAAATCATATATAGATTTGGGGTGCCTAAGATTGTTGCAAATAATGTCATGAGTTTCAGAGCCAAACCTTTAGTGGCAATGTGCAAAGAGTATGGAATCATTTTTATATATGCTTCTAACTACAATCCCCAAGAAATGGACAAGATGAGTCCAGTAATAAAAAATTGTTGAAGATCATTAGAAGAACCTTGAACCGAACAAAAAGAAGTGGGGTGAGCAAATGAAGTTTGTTGTTTGGGTGACAAAATCACCTGTCAAAAAGAGCTACTTTGGTAAGAGCCCATTTGAGTTGGTATATGGAACTCAAGCTTTTCCACCCCTTCATTTGCAATTCTCTTCATTTTAGTTTGTTAAACAAATTGAAGATCATGAAGCTAGTCCATATGATTTTTGAATCAATCAAATCATTGAGTTAGATGAAGAAAGAAGGGCATCCCATTAGAGACATGTGAAATTTAGAGAAAAGTTGAAGAAGTTATTTGATAAGAAGGTGACTCCAAGATATTTCAGCATTGGGGATCTTGTGCTATTATGGGATAACATGCATGAAGATAAGGGCAAGCATGGTAAATTTGATGCATTGTGGATGAGACCTTATTCAATTGACATTCAAATTGGTGAAAATACCTTCTTCCTAAAATACTTAGATGGGGAACTACTTGAATTTCCTATTAATGGCAGGCATTTGAAACATTTCCTTGATTGATTTCTCATAATCAAGGTATACTCCATTGTATAGTGTATAGTTCTTTGTTTTCATTCTGCTTTTGTGTTTTTGTTCATTCTAGTCCTTGGTGACCTAGTTTTTAAGTTTCTCAGTTCATTTTTTGGAGGATGGTTATGGTTTCTCTGCTCTGTAAGATTATTCTTTGACTCCATCACCCAATTATTTGTTTTTAGCACTTTGTCTACTATTTGTTCTTGTGGCGCTCAAAGGGAATGCCCATCCCAAGTCAAAGCTGATGTTGGTGCTCAATTTGGTCTCACCCCGTTTGTCATTAAAGTTATTTAGTTTGTGGGCTCTATCATCTTCTCTATCTCCCTGTATTGATGCATAAAAACTCTATCCTCCATTTGGTTGCCATGATTAGTCCCTTCCTTGGTCAAGGATCACTTAAAAGTCTAGAAATTTTTTTCATTCCTCTATCCATATGAAAGAATCTGTAACTTGGGTGAAAAATCGGGTTTTTTCCCTTTTTCCATTTTCCATGGTCACGTTTTGTTATCCCTATCATTTTTGTCCCAAATATATGTGGAAACATGATTAGATGTAGCTCGGTGGATCGTAGTTGGGCCTTGTATCATTTCCAATTTTTTTGTCTTGAAAGAAAGATTCATTTCCGGTCTCAAATGGTGTTTTTCTTGCATTTTACTGATTTGACAGTGTGTTTTCCTATCAAATTTACATTTTAGCATATGTGGAAATGTGGCCCTTTCGAGTAGATGTGGCTCAATGAGGCACTTTGAAAACTCTAAGTCCCGATTCAAATCAAAGCTTTTCCATGTGAAGGGTCGGAGCTCATTTGAAAATTCTCCTTTTGGTTTGGCCTTGGAGTTACGCCAGGGAGACATGTGGAGATTTCCACTACCTTTCCTAGACTTAGACAATTTTTTCATGTGGTTGGTACAGTTTTGGCAGACCATGGACACATGGAGGTTTGGTGCTCATTTGAGGATCCCCCTCAGGCTCCCACCTTAACAATTGCAATAGGGAGACATGTGGAGGCTTCCGCCAGCTCTTCTCTATACTTAAACTTTTCAAGCAATTTTCTAAGGCTTGGGACATGTGGAGGGACCACGCTGTTTGAGGACCTGGCCCTAAATTTTATTTTGAAGAAGCTTGAAGAGGAAACTTGGAGGCTTCCACTCACTCTGCCTTTTCTTGGACTTTTCAACGGCCAAGGAAAACCGTCGTGGACCCTGGACATATGGTGCCTTCCACTGATACTTCAAATTTTTTAACAACTCTGTTGAACTGAGACACGTGGTGAGCCCACACTTGTTCAAGGTCTCTACTTTTAAGGACCATACCAAAGGTATGCCAAGGCAACACGTGGAGGCTTCCATTGGTTCCTTTTTTACTGAGACTTTTTCAAAGGCCAAAAGGTGATTTTCTTGGGCCTAGAGCATGTGGAAGGCCTATGCTTGTTTGGAAACTTTCCCATGTACTTCTCCTTTACATTTGCACCAAGGAAACACATGGACGACTCTAATATAAAGTAGAGAAGGGACATAATTAATGATTCTTGAGCATTTCGTCTATTTTTCTACCATTTTTCTCCAAGAATCCGGAGATGCGAATATGTACTATTTTTCATCATTTTTATGAAATTCCTTCTCATTTTTATCTAAAAAGTGCCATTGAATGGATTCATAACTTAATTTATGAGTCCAAGGATTGGTAAGGTCGATATTTTGAGGTTGAAATTACTCGGGCACTTGCAAAAATTGTGAATCACTAGAGAAGATGCATGCGGGGTAGAATTGCAGAGGAGGAGAGAGGGAAAAGAATAAAATGATGAAGGTTGTAGGTGAAAAGGATGAAAAAGGTGTTGCGTCCAAGGGCAAAAAGGATTACTGTCGATCCATCTATGTAGAGCCTCCGGGAAATGATTAAAAAGGGGATTTATCGCATGACAGAATCAGAATGATTAAAAGGATTGTTAAAAAGGTTGTGTCATGACATCTTAGTCACTAGTCGAGGGTCTAAGAAATGTGATCAGTTCATAATTGGTCCACCTGGAAGCTTTCAGATGTGAATTTGTTAAACGTTGCTTTCTAAGGAAAATTGGTAACAAGAAAAGGTCCCTCGAATATTCTTCTTTTTTGGGGGAAATTTTGGGATGAGTGAGCGAGTGAAATGTATAAATTCAATGAGAATACTCTTGCAAAAGGGTCGGGGTTGAATTCTTAAGAGAAAATTTGAGAAATTCATCTTCCTGAGAGACCAATCCAAGATACCTGGTTAATTCCTTTTGTGTTATATTTTCTATCATGTCAAGTTGGTTGCAGATGTATATCCATTGATGAGCACTGAGATTTCTCTAGAAGCTTTCCCCTGCTGATGAATCTAAGCAATTTTGAAATTAATTTTTGTTCAATCTCTAACAATTTGTGTCTTCTTTGTTTCAGAATGTCTGTAAATGGTTTCTTTTGTTCCTATTGAAATATTACATTGAAATCTTTGTGAAATCACACAGGATCTCATCCCTATGACAATTTAGTGGAATTTGCAATTTCATTTCAAGAAGAGCCTTCATCCTGTGATGAGATAAACAAATTTAAAATCACTCCACTGTCATTTGTTGATAAAGATTATCTATGTCTTTGGGTACACCTTAGGCATGATTGATCAAAGATTTTGGTGTTTAATTGAGTCTTTTAACTTGAGCCTTTGTGCTAGATTCTCAAACATTGTGTGAAAACATGTTGATCTGGCACCTCCATTGAAGCACACCTTTTGGTTGAAGGAACATCTTAACTTTTCTCAAGCTTTCTATTGTTGAGTTGTCCATTGTTTTGAAGTTTCTCGGAGATATGGTGTAATCAACTTTTTCTGCTTAATCTCCCACCAAAATAATTCAAAACCATGAAGCCATCCTAAACTACCCTGTTTTCCCGTATATCCACAAAGGAACAAAATCTATTTACTAAAATATACAAAACAATCAGGATTTCTTAATGTCTTCAAGTAACCTTAGCCTGTGTTGAAAGTATCTCCATATTTTAAAAGTGACAACTCTTGGGACTTAAATTATGGAGTATTAACCATATTTTCCCAAGGTTTTATTCATAAAATTTGTGCAAAAGAAGGATATCTCCATATCCTTCATCAAAAAGAGGTTACACTATGGGTCCTCTCACCCTGGTTGAAAGGCACAACATAAAGTAGTGAGGATAGGTCAAATCCTCTTGAAGGTTTTATCCATCTCTCCACAAATCTGAGTAACAAAGGGCTAGTTAGATCTCATCCCGGACTATAAAATGACACACATTATGATCTATCTGTCTCTAAGCTCCATGTTGAATCTATGATGTTTCTCATCTTGAAAAGGAGAATAAATTTGGATACCAATAGTACCCATGTTCATGTCTTCAGGATCACCTCCAAAAAGTTAGGATTGATTCAGGAGAACCTTTCTCTAATACCAATTTCTAGAAACTAGGACACTAAGAGGGGGTTGAATCAGTGTCTAATCAAAATTTTTCATAAATTTTCTTTTGTTTAATCATTCTATGAGGAACACATGAAATCAAACACAAAAAAATAATAGGAGATCACATAGAGACACAAAATTTAATGTGGAAACCCAAACTGGGAAAAAACCTACTAAAACCAATAACTATGCTTAGGACCAAAATTCCCTATATCTCATTACTTTGATTTCATGGTTGAGATTCAACTCAATCTGGAGCTACAATTCCAAAATTTGACCAAGAAATCAGTTAGTATTTGATAAGATTCAACCTATCTATAAGCTTCAACTCCAAATTTTGGTTCAAATTCAACTCACAAGGAGGCTTCAAACTCATAATTTAACAAGATACAACTGATCTTTATTGAGATTTAACTCACAGAGATCTACAACTTCCCACTTACTAAGCTTCTACTTAGACTTATTCAACAAAAGTTTTCCCCACACGCTTTTTTTTCTCCTATAACTGATAGTGAGAACTAAGTTAGCACACTCTTATACTCAATTTTGCTTCTCAATTCTAACTCTATTTTTTCTCTTTTCTAATCACCAATTCAAATGCAAGGCTATATTGGTCAGGACTACTTCATTCACATTCACGTATGATGTTCTCACACTTTCAATTCTGAATTTGATTCTTCTCTTTTTGATCATCCAAGCAATGTAGTGTATTGTTTCACAAATCTCAACACACACATATCGTGCTCTCTATTATTCAACTACACAAGCAAGATTTTTCTTTTAATTCTTGTATTTATCAACACCTCTTTATGGTTGTCTTCAAAAGCTCTCTTGATTCTCTAATCCATGCTTTCATCTCTTAAGCCTTCTTGGTGATATCCCCTACAATTTTATCTAGTTCACTCATTATACCCTGTAATTTTTCTAGTTCACTCACTTGCACCTTGTAATTTTGTCTATTTCACTCACACTTTCCTTCATTCTACAATAATTCTCTCTATGTCATTATCTTGTCTCTCATAAAATGCAATTGCTTGAGTAAATTTTCAACACCCTACTTCAGCTCTTTAATCAAATTCAAAGATCACATTTGTTAGTACATTCACATGATGCTACGAGTCACCTATTCTTTATGTGATAGTCCAATCACCTCTTGTTCATCCGCTTCCATTCATCAATTCAATACCTAAATTTTTACATCCAAATTTTTTTTTCTTATATCCCAGTCTAGAAGAATTTTTACATATACCCATACTCGCATTATATCTCACTATATTATTCATACTTAAAATACATCCTCACTTATGAGTCTTTTTTTCTTCTAAGTTCCAAAACAAAAACTCGGGTATATGTCTTTTTCAACTTCTCTATCTAACTCATCTATCCTAAATACACACTTTTCAATTCTTTTCCACTTCTACTCAACTTCCTTTCACCCTTTTAACCACATTTGTTCAAGTTATCTCACATAGAAAGCACTTGTCATTTCAAATGCCTTCTCCTATCTTCATGAACAATTTGAGATTACTAATTATACTTTAACCTTGGAAGATATTTTCACCTTCTAGCTCGAGCTAGATGTGGGAAAATCATTCTCATAAATTCTCATGACCTTTTGAGCTTCTTCAAGATTCAATTTCTTTGAGAAAAATGATCTAAGACTTTTCATTTTTCCATGAATACTAAGCAACACATTATTACTTGTTTTGAATCTAACATTGTATACCAATAGTTCATTGTTCATAAGCTTTGATGAAGCAATTTTGCAACTTGACCATCATCTTCATACATTTTCACTATTCATACACTTTAAAAATATCTCTTGATGTAAAACAATCATACTTCACTTGTTCACAATGTCCTTTGATGAAAATTTTCATTTAATGAGTCACTTGTGATGGAATACAACAAGATGGATTGTTTTCTTACCACTTTGTCATGAGGAATTTGAGTTATCAAATAAATTCAGAGACATCCCAAGGTAAATTATGCCATTTATTATATTTTTGAGAAGTTGCATGAAGATTCTGGATTCAAACACTAAAGAAAACGACATTCAAAAGAATTCCCAACACTATATGCGGGGTTTACAAACATTTCTTCAAAGAAGCACAACAATTTCATGAAGCATTCTTAATGAAATCATTTAAAACTTAAAAAATATTAAACACAACCACCAAACAGAGTTTCTGATATTTTCATGAATTTCCACCGGATGATTTTCGTGTTTAAAATTTTTCATGCCTCAAAATCCTAGTTTTAGGGTTTCACCCACTTTGTAAGCCCAAGGGGATTTAAAATTGATTGGTTGAGAAATTATTAATGGAGTTTAAAAATTCCAACTTTGGTGGGATTGTGATATCAAGTGGAATATTCTACATGCATCCACTTGACTTGAAACTCTTCAATTTTCTCCCAACATTCGAAAGTACATTTCATAGAGCTAGAGAACTTTCCAAAGCTTTACCTTAGTGAGATTATTAGAAAGTTTCAAGAATTTAGATCAATCATAATTTCTCTGTAGCTCCATTCACCTAACCTAACGTGCCAAAAAATGTAGCCACCATTTTTAGGAGATAGCTATGATTGATCATTTCAGGAAAGTACTTGAAAACACTATAACCTAGTATTAGTCTTGGCCTTCTTACATACAACCTTCCACTAACTAGTTATTATTTTTCACCTACCTTTTACAAAGACTAAAACCAAACATGCTTATGCTTCCTTTGTCTAAAAATTGAAAGGGGGAAGACTATCTTTCCATTCTTCCTTGGTATAGTATACATGACACTTGGAGGAAACAACAATATCTGTGTTGTCTTACACTTTATCATAACCATTGAAGGCTCTAATAGGTTCCTTGGTCCTTTATAAAGTAATTGGAATCTCATGAACTGTGAAGAACCTTTGTACAATAGTACCTACTGAAGAGATATAGGCTTGAAGTGTTAAAAGAATCAATGTCCAAGCATAATATTTCAAGAAAATGCATACCTATATGGAATAGAACACCCCAAGGGATAAGAGAGTCACCATTTTGAATTAGAATATGTTTTCTATGATTTTGAGGAGTGTCAAAATATTTAAAAATTAATTTAGAGTCATATAACTTAGATAAAGCCAATCAACTCAAGAAAGAGCCCTGGTGAGAGAACAAACTAGTATGAAAAGGATCATAACTTGATTCTTAACAAAATTATTTCCATTTTTTTGTAATGCTTGAGTTGGATTTCTCTAAAAATTTAATTCTATGATTTATCTGAAGAAGGCTCCATATTTTTATTGGGTCCTAATAAGATAGAGGCTTAATTTTCATTTCTCAATGAACTAATTTTAGAAAAACTTGCATAACTTTCACATACCTCTTCAAAAATTTATGAAATTTGGCATGAAGTACCACAAGACATACCGATACATCTCCATAGGTTATTTAGCCATATTTTTCCTTTATAAATCAAACCTATCCCATTTACCTCAACATACATTGGCAATCCTCAAAGGTAGTTTTTGTGAACTTCCAAGTTATTCCTAAAAGAGATGAAATAAACATTTTTGTTTCTCATACATTCCCTAAGGAATTTTTATAGGATACTCGCATGCTTACCTAGTCTTTCCATGACCATGTGTCGAAATTTCAAACCTCATCAGGCTCTAGAACTAGGCCTAAATGAGTTAGTTTCCACTGAAACTTCCACACACTGCCCTGAAACTCACTCTAAGAGTTATTTCCCATGCTAACACTATCATTTATTACCTGAATAACATCTCATACAAGAATATGGACCATTTCCATGCTTCCACTAGAATCCTTCCTCACAAGCCAAACTTGTAGCATCCTGAATCAACCTAAAACCTCTTTGTGAGCTTCAACCATCATTAGAAGGCACTACCAATCAACCTTCATGTCCCTTATAGAGCCTCACTTCACCACTCACTCCTTTTCCATAAATTTCACTTGAAATCAATGACAACACCAATGACTAGGGTTCAACAGTGTCCTCATTACTTCTTACTCTTCCTTTATACCCAATACTGACACAGAATTCTTTTCAATCATTAATAATCATTACTATGACACAAAAAGTTTAACCTCTTGAACCTCTATTTGTAAATTAATAGGAAATAATTTTTCCCTTCCTTGTAGACATGATTATAGGAAATTAGTTCAAAAGATGGTTCCATGACATTATCCCATTCTTTTTATTCTAATACAAGCAATAGTGAACTTAATCATTTTAATAACTCTTTGAAGGCTATGAGAATGGGAAGCTGGCCATTCTAAATTGAATTCAATTTTATCTCTATTCTTCTTTTATGAATCCTATATGAGAACGCAAATTTTCTCATTCAATACAAGATTGAACTTAATCATTTTAATAACTATGAAGGTTGTGATAATGAAAAGTTTCCCATTCTAAAACAAAGTAATTTTTCTCTATTTTCCTAATATATGAGAATGGGAAATATCCCATTCTAAAACAAATTATATTTTATCTCTATTATTCTTCTATGATTCCTATAAGAGAATGTGCATCTTCCCATTCAATACAAGATAAAAATGTTTGTTTGTATGTAAATGGGCATATTCTCATTCCAAACATTCTAATGCAAGCAATATTAAACTTAATCATTTTAATACCTCTATGGGAATGGGTATCTGACCATTCAATAGAAGATAAAATTGGTTGTTTGTATGAGAATGGGTGTATGCCCATTCTAATCATTGTAATACAAGAAATATTGAACTTAATAAATTTAATAACTCTATGAAGGCTGTGAGAATGGGAAACTTTCCATTCTAAAAAAAATTAGATTTTATCTCTATTCTTCTTTTATGATTCCTATATAAGAATGGACATTTTTTCATTCGATACAAGATTGAACATAATCATTTTAATACCTATGAAGGTTATGATAATGGGGAACTTCCCATTCTAAAACAAAGTAAATTTGTTCTATTTTTCTTATATGATTCCTATATGATAATGGGAAACTTCCCATTCTAAAAAAATTAAATTTTATCTATATTCTTCTTATATGATTCCTATATGACAATGGGAATCTGCCCATTCAATACAAGATATAAATGTTTTTTGTATGTAAATGGGCATAAGCTCATTCTAAACATTCTAATACAAGAAATATTGAACTTAATCATTTTAATACCTCTATAGGAATGGGTATTTGACCATTCAATGGAAGATAAAAAAATGTATTTATATGAGAATGGCGTATGCCCATTCTAATTATTGTAATACAAGAAATATTGAGCTTAATCATCCCCATGGGAACAATAATATGATATAAGAGAGAAAATAAATTATTATGAGATACAAAAATTAATATGAGATAAAAATTAATATCATAATAACAAATTAAATATCATGTTAAATCTCTCGAATGAAAAAAAAACTCAGCCATAAGAGAGAAAATATCAAAACAATAGTCATTCAAAATCATTAATTTTATTATGTACTTGACCATTAAAAATTTCCTCTAAAACAAGAATGATGAAAAGTTTAAAATTTGATTTGATTCTTTGATGATAAATGACCATGATTTAATGCTTTATTGTCCTGAGAAATATGCTTTAATTCTTTTAACCACGAAAGGGTACATGTTTTAATGCTTTAAAATCATAATGTTTAAACCCATTTAAATGTTTTAAAGATGTATTAGAATAATGAAAAACACATAGAGTACTATTTATGCACATACCTTACCTTTTGCAGGGACATTACCACACAATACCCTAAATTAATGATTTAATATCCTAATGCTTAGACCCAATTTAAAATGATTAAGTTCAATATTACTTAGCTAGGTAGGTTAGATCAACCGCCTAGATTGGTAGGTTAGCTCATCATCCTAGCTTGGCGGTAGTAAGTGTGGCTAGCCCATCTTGGAAAGTCAACTCACCTACCAAACTCGGTAGGTCAGCCTGCTATCCCAGCTTGGAAATTCATCTCTCCCTCCCAACTCAACAGGTCAACTCGCCCACCTAACTCAACCAGCCAGCTCGACTCGGTGAGCTAGGCTGCCGGCTCAATAGGCCAACTTAGTGCCCGACTTGGCATATTAGTTCCCCCACCTAATTCAACATGTCATCGACCCGGCCGAGCTCTGCAGATCAACTCACCCACCCAACTCATCCTATGTAGCGCTCCCAACCATTTTTTCTCTGTAGCTCAGCCACCTAGCTTAGAAAATAAGTAATGTTACCTAGATGGTAACCCCACATTGTACTTTGCTAAAAATAAAGTAGTTAACTCACCATCCTATCATGAAGGATTTAAAGTTGATTGCTTAGATATACATTAATATTTTTGCTAGGATGAGACATGAGGTCCATTGGGAATTGAGAACATACATTTATGCAAGGGAATGATCTTGTTGAAACTAGGAAACTTACAAATTAGACAGAGTAAAAGTAGCATAAATAGCCATATTTAGATGCATCCATTTATAACTATGGAGGATAACAACTATGTAAGTCTTACAAAATATTGAAGTGATATTCTTAAAACCCATATAAAAAACATAATAAAGATTAAAAAATAGGGCATTATATTTAATCCTAGATCAGACTATAAGGAAATAAAACCATATGATAGTATTCATTTCATAATAAATCAATAGAGATGAGTTAGAAAAAATCATGCATGTAATTGGATTGGTGTATCTCTTAAATTTTCTTAAAATCTTTTGGTTCACAAGATGAAATGGTCTTACAAAATAAAGGGAGCACAAAGCATAAAGGATGAACAAAAAGAGGAAAAAAAAACAATATCTCAAAAATTTTCTTCAAATCTTCTTCTTCACAAGATGAAATGGTCTAACGAAATAGAGGAGATCAAATCAGAAAGGATGAACAAAAAAGTGGAGAGAACAAATAATATCTTATAAAGTTTCTTCAAATCTTTTGTCAAGACGAAATGATCTAATGAAATAGAGGTAGCCAAAGTAGAAAGGATGAAAAAAAGAGGAATGGTCTAACAGTAATCAAATAAATCGGTCACATGCGATAGTTTTTAGTGAATCTTACAATTCCCAAGATCTCTATTTTCCTCAAAAACATTAACTGTCATTAATATCTCTATAGTGAAACATAGTGGCGTGAATTAAATGCCATTAATATCGCTAATTTCCCTCCAACATGTGGTTGGAGATGTGTTTTAAAACAAGTACCTTTAATTAATAAATAAATGGTGGTAAAAAATATATTTGCACATTGTTGGTCTCACTATGCCATGCTAAAAAAACAAATATAAATTTTAAACAATATCATAACCAAGTTTTAGGTCCATTACATATAAAATAAAATATAAATTTTAAACATTATCATAGCCATGTTTTATGTTATTTTCATTCGAATAAAATATATATCTTAAACATTATCATATTCATAATTTAGTTTATTTGCACTTCAAATAAAATATAGATTTTAAACATTATCATAGCCATGTTTTAGGTTATTTGTATTTAAAATTAATTGGTACTAATTTATACTAGAGAGAGGGAGAGATGCATGCATGGATAATTAGTAAACTTGTGAGACAATATACAAGATGTTTAATTTCAAATTTTAATAATATTAGGTTATTAATGACATGTCATATATGGTATGAATATTATTATTTTATTTTCTATTACGATTGGAAATAAGATATATGAATATATTTAAATGTTTATTAAGTTCTGCACCTTATTCATTCATTAGTGTCTCGATGTTTTCAATAATAAATATGAGCGAGAGGAGAGGGGATAGTTAGGGAAACTATATATGACGGGGATTTCATGAAATCACTTGAATTTTGAATCATTTACTTTCTTCAACCACTCCCTGAACTATAGATGGGGACAATGATTTAAATAGAAAGAGGAGATGGGGGAAGGGTCAAACCAAAACATATATTATTAAAATGACTTGAAAATCTATAAAAATTTCATGTTACATTCACATTTCATTGCTTATATGGTTTTCTTATATTAAGATTTTTTTAATAAGGATGTTGTCATATATTTTCCCTTTGGAACTTAGACAAAGATTCCATTAAACTATGTAATCTAGTTCCCAATTCGACACCCGTAGAGGAGCTCAATCAAAAATAAAAAAATTCATATAATTTCATCATTGATTACAAAGGACAATCCTATTATTTGGTACTAATACCATATTTACTGATATTTAAGTTTTTTTCTTATTTTTATTTTTCATCACATTTAACCTTGAGTCATATTTTTAATATTTATCTTTGATAGGTATCTTCAATATTTATCAAGTTTCATTATAAATATCTTGAATGTACATAAAAAATAATTACATCTACCACATGTGTTTGTGTTAAAATCATTGATACTATAATATGGTTGTGATAATGATAAAAATTATATAACTTATAGTACTCACATCATAGGTTAACATTAGATGTTCTAAATAATGAGATAGTAATTTGGAAGAACATTTAGAGAAATTAGTTTTTATTCCTTTTGAGAAAAAAAATTATTTGGCTGAAAAAGTGAGTAACAAGAATAATGAAAATGAGGCAATACACATAATCAAGAATGGGCATATGCCCATTCTCATATAAGAATCATAGAATAATAATAGAGATAATATTTAATTTGTTTTAGAATGGATAGTTTCCCATTCTCACATCCTTTATAGAGATATTAAAATGATTAAGTTCAATATTTCTTGAGTTAGAATGTTTAGAATGGGCATATGCCCATTCTCATAAACTCAATATAGAAATAAAGAAAAATTATCCTACATGAAACATAAAGAATGAATGATAATTATATCCTTTTATGAGAATGTTTATAATGGATAGATGCCCATTCTCATAGTCATGGAATATGGAAAGTATGAGGAATTATTGTAAAAGTAATATATGCTAAGTTACTATGATGAAGATATTTGGATGAAGTGGTTAGTAATCAAGTTTCTAATTAACTTCATTTTATGTAAATGGAAATGTAACCTCTATTTATTTCCCATCATTTAAATTCAATTGGGTCAAGTTCAATCATAGTTTGGAAATCATGTTATAATTATATTCATGTCAATTTTAATTATATGCATAATTTTGAAGTATTTCCAAACCTTACTGAATTATAGAAGTTTGCAGCTCATGTGCTATGTGTATACAATATACTTATGGTTGTACATACATGATGATTTTTAATTTATTTTATGTAATGATTTAACAAATTTTAGATCAACTCAAAAAATATATTTTATGTCGTTACAACATCATAGTCTTTTGCATTTGTAAAGGATGGTTATGTGGACTTGTTTTCAAAAGGAACCAAAGTTGGAAAAGGAAGAGTATATCCAAGTAGGAATACACTACATTGTAAAGATGTGGGAAGAGGATTTTTGTTGTTAGTGTTAACATAGTATTGGATGGAAGATTAAAATTTCCTTTCTCATTTGATGAATTTGAAAACTTGGCATATGTCAAGAATAAAGGATACTACATTGTTTGGGAAGAGAGTGAATTTTTAAAGCATGCATATTCATCCATTCCCCCAAATTTTTGTACTAAATTTTTTTAGTGGTTTAGAGGATTACAATGAAGAGAGTGACTGAGATTGTAGTGATGACACTGAAATCACCATTAATACATGTCCTAAAGATAGAAGATATTTTTTCACAAACAGTGTCATTCTCAAACACATACGTTGTAAAAAAGATGATGAAATGGTCATGGGTTTTATAACTCATGTGATAGAAGATCACCAAATTAATGGAGAGTGGTTGTGTCCTTTGAATTTGGTTTATGGATAGAAAATGTGGTAAATATGTTTTCTAATTACTCATAATTTTTACAACCTAATAAATAAATAGTTTGGCCAATAAACACTTTTATTTTCAATGAAATAAGAAGGTTAATTATAATTAAGCATGGTAGTGCTCAATTGGATGGTGTGGACCTTGTACACTTTAATCAACACAATTTGAATTTCAAGGGATTTGTTACAAATTTAATTCATTTATATTTGTCTTAGTGCAAATATGGTGCACAGGGAAAAATTACCAATGTATTTGAAGGAGAAATGGTACATTTTAAGATATTGGATTCCAATAGCTTCGGTGTTCATATTGATAGATTATTAAACCTTTCATGTAAATGATGCTCCCTGTTTAAAGGATATCTCATAAAATGGAATGTTATGCAATTGGCTGACATAAACGGTTCTCAGATGGATATCATATTTAAAGAAGTCCTAAAAGAGGTTGAGGTCATCATGTGGGATGCATTAGAAGAGTGATAAGTTTAGTTTGTTTATACAATTTAATTTTATTCCAATAATCACAATCAATCCAACAAAGTGATAAAAAGATCTTATAATGCTACAAAATGTCAAAATCTAGATACCCCTCAAGCTAATCCATCAAATAAAAATTCTAATGAGGATAGAAAATGGTCAATATTTATGGAAGAAGTGGAAAATGTAGAGTTTATTTTTTTGCAAATATAATTGTCTCAAAAAATTTCCTCTTACTTCAGTTAGAGTTCAAAATCTATGGCACAAAACTAGAGCCTTGAATGAAATTGACAGAAAGAATTTTGTGTTTGATGCATTAACAACAAATTCCATCTTCAATGTGGGTAACAAATCTATGGAGGTACATAAAATGAAATTTTATGGGATGGATGTTTTTCATAATGCATGGCATAAATTTTATGGGTACCCAAGGAGTTCCTTCTATAAACATAAATATGAATGGATAAGTGGAAATAGACTTGCAGTGAATGGTAACAATAAAAAGAGAAACAAAACTCAAATCATCATAAAAACAACATGCATATCAAGAATTGTTGAGAGAAATTCATATATCTCTTTGCATCTAACTCGGTCTATAGGACAGGATGGAGTAAAATTTCCTCAAAGGTTTCTTCCTTCATTCTATACCCAAAATATACTATGAAAAAAGTGTAATGAGGAGCTTGAATTATTGAAACTTCCTCATGTGTCATAGTCAAGCTTCAATAACATAATGACCAAAAGATTTCAACATGTTTCCATTGCAAAAATATTTTTTTCCAAGTGTGATGAGTGTATATATTTTTACAACAAACATAGAGCCACCACATGCCTAGAAGCACTCACAAAAATTGAGGAGGAATAAACATGACATAATGAATATATTCAAATTTGTCATGCAACTTACTATTCCCACAGATTACAGTCAAAAGAATAGCCTCATGGATTCTTGAGCATTGTGCATGATAAAATGGACAAAATTAAAACTTCCATACTAAGGATGGGTAAAAATAAAAGTCAATAAGTAATGTTATGAACCTACCAGTTACTTTTACTTGGCATGCTCACACATGGACATAAGATAGGGGGTTTCAACCATTTTGTCTTATCATTTGTTGAATGTGGAGAAAACTATACAGTCACATCATTATCTTTGTGTCTCAGGAAGCTTGAAGAACTTATAATTGATGAGTATGGAGATTTATTATATAGTTGTGGATCATCCAAATAGTCATTGCATGATGCACTATTAAAAAATGATGTGCATGAAAAATGTAAAAGGTACAAGGAAATATTTGACCATTCAAAATTAGTTAGTGTTGCTAGCATGAATACTTCATTCATAAAGAAACCACCAATCCTCTACTTGCAATTGGATAATGCTTCAAGTGATAACAAGAATTGTACCTTATTTTTATTTGCATCACTTTGACAGAAAAAAAAAGTTAGTCAACATGATGTATCTAAGATTCCTTCTAGTGGGACACACTCATGAGGATATAGATGGGAATTTTAGAAGATTAGAAGAATTGTTACATAAATTAGACACATTTTCTTTGCCACATATCATGGAATCTTACAGAACATGCCAAGAAGGGTCAAGTACATTCACTCCTTACCTTATTGAGGAAGTGTAAAACTTCAAGGACTTTGTGGAGCCATTCTTATTGGATGGAAACCATAAGATAGTGGGTATCAAAAAACCTAATATGTTCAAATTCTATGTTATGGATGATATATAGGTGATGGAGTACAAAAAAAAAAAAGGATCTTTAATGGTCTCGTTCTATCTAAAAATGTCCTACAAAGGATAATGGTGAACCAAGCTTTCTAGAAGGAAAACCTCCTATGGCACCTTTTAAAGAACTCAAAGAAATGGAAGATCTAAAAAAGGGAATAAAATCATATATTGAGCATTGGGGGAAAAGTGTAATAGGAGAAGGTAGTGAATATTGGCTTCCAAATATCACATATTGGGAAAATGTTTTACGTGCTTTAGATAGACCATTTGTAAATTGTAGCAGGAGGTTAGATGCTTGTTTTTGGCCAAAAACAATATAGGAGAAAGACATATATGACCAAATAACAAGAGCCACACATATTCATAAAGAAGACTACATTAGTCAACATATCCCAAGTAATAATGATATTTACGTTGGTTTTGGAATATCTAAAAAAGAATTCAATCTGTTGAAGGATGTGTTCAAGGGAAAAATGCTTCTTATATGACCATGAAATGATAATGAAAAGATGTGGATGGGGAGAGAAGATGGGGATTTTTCCTTCAATGGGAAGCAAATGATGGAAATAAATATGAGGGTTCAATATTGAAAACCTAGAGGGAGAGGAGAAGGTGCAACATTATATTGTGATTGTTTAAAGAAAAATAAAACATGGACCATCTTAGACGAACCTAAAGCGATATCGATGTGCATAGCATCATCCGAGAATGGATAATAAACAAAAAATGGAAAAGTGGATGCATAAAGATACTCGATAAAGGACATGTGGCCATTAAATCATAGCTTGAACTACTTTAGCATGATAATGAATGTTGACTTGGAGAAACTATTGAAGATAATAAATTTTTATCTAAAATCATCTTAGCTTGGGATGTGGGTTTTTTAAAAATAATATCAGTAAACCTTGGTCCTATAAAAATTTCTAGTTGTACTATTATTTTATTATTAAATGAAAGGAAAATTATTATATTACTTCAAAATATTTTTCGTGATATAATTCTATAAAACATCATGTTGTTTATGGAACTCTTGAATCTTATTAATGTATTAATAATATAATTTCCACCATGTAATTAATTTAATTTGAAAAACTTTAGAATTATGCTCTAAGTAATTTTATAAGGATCTGAACCTTGTGTTTTAAATGGAATTGGATATGATTTACAACGGATTCATTTAAAAAATTCATGCTTTGATTTTTTTCAAGGAATTATCCTTGATTTATGCATTCATTACAACCACAAAATTATATGGTATTTTCCTAAAGCTATGTGCATAATTCTAGATAACTTATTTTTTTATTGTTCTAATAAATTTATAAAACGAAAACCTTTATGAAGTCTAGATACTAAATTATATTCCTAGAATCCCTTAATTATTTAATGCAAAACTATAGTATTTAGAGTTCCAAGACATATTGTTTAATGCTATCAACAATAGCTTATGGAAATGCACCATGAATTAACCTACTTTACAACCACCTTAGTGTCTACAAACACTTGTATCTACTTTATATTAAAAATATCAGCATTCAAATGGTCTTGATCGAGATCATTCAACACCGTGATATTATTTGTGAAATTAAATTGTAGTATATTTAGGAGTAGAACGTATATTATAAGTCTAAAGAGATAAGAAGAACATCCATGAAAATTCCAAATTTCGATTTGAAGAAATAAAATAATTATAGACACCTAAAATTAACACTGCTAATTCTAGTGTGATGTCCGCAGAACCCTTCACCATCACATTACACCCCTCATATTTATTAAATATTAACATCATCGCCATACTTTCATAATTCCACATCCATCATTAATTAAATTGAACCCTCCATTTATTAATTAAACAACACTCCATGACCTAGATCACCCACTTCTACCCTTTAATTAATTAATTTAATAATTATGTCACCACATCCCTATCCCTAAAAATAATTAATCAAATAAAATGAATAACTACCCTCACACCTCACTAACTAATTAACTAATTTTATAACCTTCTAAAAATCCATAACTTATTCCTAACCATCACTAAAACAACCTTCTAAAAATCCCATGATGACTCATCCTAACCACCTAACTAATTTACTAACCTTCTACTATATTTTAACCACCTATAACCACCTCTAAACCTCCCACTCAACCTCTCTAACTAATCTATATATGATTCCCCTAAATCCATAACCACCTAAGCCCAAAATAGAAAATGTATCCTCTATATCTCAACCAAACTCGAATTGCTCGCAATCACCGACGATTCACCAAATCGCCATCGATTCTCTCCTCTTTTCTCTATAAATATAGGATCTTTGCCTCTATTGGAGATTGAATGGCAGGTGGATGTGACTCTAGGAATTAATTATTCTTACATCGTATACTTTTCACAGAGCCAGAGATTTCCTAATAACATCCAAAGCTTTTTTGAGCATCATTCATACGTCCATAATCATGCCAACATCATTCTTGCATCCATAACCTTTCTCTCTCAGGTAATATCACCTTTTTGTTCCTCTTTTCTCAAATTATGCAAGGTAAGTGGTTTATCTTGATTCCTTACATCATTTTGCATCATTTCTAAGCTTAATCAACTTTTCTAACACTTCTTTCAAGTCTCATTTTCATCTATTTTTATAACCTATAATTTTTCACAAAAATCGTTGGTGATTCCTAAAATCATCGAAGATTGGCCCAATGTTTATAAATTCACATAGAATCTCCAAAAATTAACTAAAAATATGAAATGGTCTTAAAATAATATTTTTAGTGCATCTTGAAAGAGGGTTTAAAACCCGCAAGCGAGGATCACGAGGGACGACATGCACATCAATGGATGTGCGAACAACAACATGAAGAGATCTCGGGAGGAGTGAGCATCAACCGAATGTGCATACAAAGATTTGAAACATGGACAGAACTTGGTTAAGCCATAAAACTCTCCTCTATCTCATAGATCAAATAGGGTCTACATATAGGAGGTGCTTTGAGTAACCCCAAAGTGTTGTAATCTTTAAAACTTGAGTGGAGAGGGGAGTTACAATCCTAGAATAGAAGTGTAACTCCCATTGATGCATATGATGCACCGACACACCGACTCACTAATGCACTAACGCACCGACACACTAACGCGTAAGAGAATCTCATAATGACCCCTAAATGACACATGGACCTAAGATCTCACCTAAGTGAGATGACTCACCTAATGATGTGGAAAATACACACACCAAAACCCCCACTTCATCATAACTTAGGATGAGGCAGCAAGTCAGAAATGAGAAATGAGTCCTGACACAAAGCCTGATGAGGTACCCATGCATAAGAAAAATTTCCAAAGTAGTGAAGGAAAATCCAATGGGAAAAACATCCACCACAAGAGAACAAAACAATCTCTAATCTAAGAAAGATGCCAAATATGGGTCATAACTCGAGACGAGCCTGAAAAGGTACCCATGTACAAAGAGGAAATCTCTTGGAAAGAAGAAGAAGAGAGAAGAAGAGGGAGATGAGAGGAATGTAGAAGATGCCATGGATGGATCTGAACTCTGTAACTCTAAGAAGTCTCCTAGAAGAGTGTCAATGATGAGATCCTCTGCCTCTGGACTAAAGAAGAGCCACCTGCACCGAACTATGTGCCTGCCCTTAGGAAGGACAAAAATGATGTGCTGAAAGTCTACCCACTCTGTAAAGGAAACCGAAGGTAGTAGCACAAAGAACTCTGAGTCTGGTGCATGGAAGTGTGACATAGGTCTAGCGAGTGAGTGCCAAGGAACCGAAGGTAATGCCACATGCATAGAACTATCAGAGTGAAAAAGAGGAACACCCACAAAAAGGATGTCCAAGTGATGTGAAGGGAACAAAACATCCTCCATAACGAAAAAGGATCCACAGCTGAGGGTGGATCAATGAAGGTCTCTGGAAATGTGGAAGTGACATGATTCCGGAAGGGGCACTCCCAACAACAGAGATGATGAACTCCTCTAAAACACCTATAGATGGATGAGGGACCTGTAGTGCATCACAAGTAGACTCTGCAAAAAGATGACTAAGGTCAGGTAGATACTCATCCCAATGAGGGGGCTCAACAAACAGAAGAGTGATGTCAGACAGGTATAAGTCATGTAATGAAGGTAGAGGAGTGGAAGGGGCCTCGCACACTGAAGGTGGAAAAGAGGTGGGTGTGATGACTATATGAGATTGAGAAGGAGACTACTCGATATTTGATGAGATGTGGGAAGTGTCAACACTCTCTGGAATAGTGAGAGAAAGAGGAGAAGAGTCCTTTGTAGTACTCTTGACATCAGAACTGGATGCACAATCCTTATCATCAGAAGTAGAACCAAACAATCCTGTCGGTGGAATTATCTTCACACAAAGAAATAGAGGAGACAACTGAATCAAAAACAACAACAATGGTGGTAGTATGTGAAGGGTCTCCATAGAGGGATTGAAGAATGCTCTAGACATGGTGAGGTGGATCTAAGTCTGCCACGTGAAACCAGAGAGATCGAGAGACATGCATCATCATGTGACCAAAAACATGGTCACAAGTGTCAAGGAAGTCCTCCAGATGATGATGATCAGTGGGTGCAGGAACTGCCCAAGTAAGAAGGGTGAAAGACCCTCGTGAGTGAAGTAATGTTCCATGGAAGCACACCAAGTTGAATAGTTCCCTCTCCCGGTGAGAAGTGGCGGAGGCTGTAAGGCAATCCTATGACGCTCAAGTCTAGAAAGAGCACTCTCTGTGATGAAAAATGCAAGAAGCACAAAAGTAAGATGTCGGACTCAGCCAATAATGCGTTTGCATGTGAAATCCCAATAGTGCTAGTCAACCCCCCAGAATGTGGCTCTTTATAAAATAGTGTGTTTACAAAACTAACAATGCCATTAGGTAATGTGTGAAAAATCATGTAACTTTGACTAAAGAAGTGCTAAAAAATGAGCAGCGAGTCAAAAGTTATAGCATTAAAACGATTCCCGCAACTGATGGAAAATGTCAATAAATGCTGCAAACACATTAAAAAAGTGCTCAAAATGAGTGCAAAGGGTATTGTGTGACTACTCGTTGGAAACAACATAAAATTTTAGGCATAGTTTGTTTTGCTTGCGAGGGGGGATTAGCCTCCTGCCAACCCCGGACCTCGCCCTCCGTCTTCGACACACGTAGGAAGGGCGTAAACCAAGCAAAAATACCCAAAATAATACAATGCCAATATTGAATGTTTTTTTCCTTAAAACATTAAAAAGGTGATTGTTTTAACTTGCAAACAATTCTAAAAGGGAGAGAGAGGGCCCACATTGAGGTGTCATGTGGTTGTACCAAGTTGCTTTGCTTATGCTGAAATGAAATGCCACATGTACAAGACATTCGAAGGTTTTGTTTGAGCCAATAGGCTAGCTGTGCAAAAGAAATACAACGAGCTGGAGCTGGATTCAATGCAGGTGTTAGAGGAGAGCCCATGTGTCAAGGTAATAGGCTTGGAGCTCTACGTGCTAGGTTGAGTGTCCACTCGTTGGGGCTAGTTGAAACATCCTGTGTAGGTTGTAATCCACCGAGATGCAACCATGTAACAACAAAGTAGAGTTATGAGCATGTGTGGAGTCCAAATAGAGTAACAATGGGCCAAGTTTTGTTGAATGGAAGTAGAGAGTGTCGAGATAGGTGTTTGAATTCAAGAAGAAGAATTCCAAGTAGTCGCCGATCAAGATTATCTGCATACGAGAAATAGCTTGACCAGAGTGTAAGGGGCTAGAACACGGCTGTGCAGAGTTGGCTACATGCATAGGAGCTCCAAAACTGTCAATAGATTTTTCCAAACACAAAAAGGGCACCAAACGTGGAATCTAACCACTTGCAAATGGTGAAGCACAAACAAAAACCAAAATGGTTGAAGATAAGCACGCGCTGGAGTTCCAAGGATGTAGGAAGAAACTATGCATGAGCTATGGAGTCCAAGTCCAACACCTAGCAAGGGAGTAAGGTCAGAAAACAAGCAGATCGAGCTAACCCAAACTGGTAGAGTGAAAGTGGTGAGCTATCAGAGACCAGCTCGATTCCCAGCTCGGCAAGCTAGGGCCGAGTTGGGTGCAAAGAGAACCTCTCACCACTATAAACCCAGTAAAACTAGCACTTCTAGAGCTCAGATCTGAAACTGAAATGTAATACACCTCATAAAGCAACCTTCAAAGTCACATACAAACCTAGAGAATCAAGCGGTCGAAGACACTAATCTCGAAAAACATCGAAACTCAAACAACAACCCAAATAGAGGTATAAAGGCCCGAATCAATGCAAGAAGAGCACAGTCAAAATTTCCATTACAACACATGCTAAAAGAGATCTGAATATCACGCTGGAAGCTAGAAAACATGCACAGAAACATTGATGAGTGCATGGATCCACAAGATCCACTCTGATACCATGAAAGAGGGTTTAAAACCCACAAGCGAGGATCACGAGGGATGACGTGCACATCAATGGACATGTGAATGGTAGCGTGAAGAGATCTCGAGAGGAGCAAGCATCAACCGAATGTGCATGAAAAGATTTGAAACATGGGCAGAACTTGGTTAAGCCATAAAACTCTCCTCTATCTCATAGATCAAATGGGGTGTACATATAGGAGGTGCTAAGTAACCCCCAGTGCTGCAATCATGACAACTTGAGTAGAGAGGGGGAGTTACATTCCCAAAATAGAAGTGTAACTCCCAATGACACATATGATGCACTGACACACTAACACATAATTGAATCTCATAATGATACATGGACCTACATTCTCACCTAAGTGAGATGACTCACCTAATGATGTGGAAAATAAACACACCAACAAATCTTTTAGTTTGCAAAAAGGAGCTACAATTCTCCGGTTATGGTAAAAACATCAGAGGGTGGTCTTTTATTAGATCCAAACCTTTCACCATCAACAAAATCATCATCCAAAACCTTCTCAAAACTGGTAATATCATACTTTCAGTCTTATCAGTCAGTTGAAATCAGGTAAGCACCTTTCATTCACATCATTGTCTTAATCATTCATCATTTAATAGCTTGAATCTTTTCTTTGTATTCATCTGTTTATCAATTCATTTTATCATCACCAGATTAATTTCTTGAATGTGGATTAACACCCTTGCAAGGAAGTCCATTGATTTTTGGGGACTAGCCTTTGCCAGGAAATCCACCATATATTTTACTAACTCCATCTTGTGTAAGTGTTTTTGATTTTCGTGGATTGCTCATAAGATATAGAATCCTTCTTCACTTTATTCACGTAGCACAATATCAGACAATCCACATCATAGGTATTGTTTCACTCGGAAAATGCTTCGTTCCTTATAGAAACAGATAAGGTTAGGGTTAGGAGGAATACCTGTAGAATGTCGAGATGATGTGCGCGCACCGTAGAGAAAGATCGGATCATGGGAGAACTCCTTTTTCTGCAGGAAGGACTACCTGCAAATAAGAACACAAGACCACAAGATTTGATTAAACAATAAATGAGGAAACTGCCTTGGGCCCAGGAAATGTAAAACTTCCTTTCGAAGGTGGTCAGTTTCCCTGCTAACATGAATTAACACAAAAGACTGTAAAATATCAATTAAATTGCTTGGCTGAACTGGGTAGGGGAAAGGCTGTTTTTCCTGGTTTTTGATCAAAGGAACCGATGCCGGTTACCTATAACCGATGCCGGTTACTGATAACCGATACCGGTGGGTTCTAGGATCTTCTGGGCTGGTTGTGGAGTTTGTAATGGCTGGTTTTTGGATAGTTTTTTAGGAAATGGGATGGTTAGAAACAAAAGAATGACAGCTAGAGGCAATGGTACGTTGGATAATGGATCCAGAAACGGATTTGGGAGGACTGTAATTCCAAAAGCATAAGAAATGTTATAATGGAGGACATGCAAGATGTAACTTATGGATTTGATGAAGGTGCCAGTTGATCTCCTTTGCTGTAAACACGCCTAATATTTTCACTGCTCTCGCTTGATCAAGTGAAGATCTGACTCGTTCCTCGCTCGCAATGCCCTCGCTGATCCGTAAAATCCTTTTACCGACCCTCAAAATGAAATTCCGATCCGTTGTTTTGGTTTGGGAGCCCATTTACAGGAACCGATGGCGAGTTGCGTAACCGATGGCGGTCGAGTAGAACCGGCATCGGTTAGGAAAAAGTAGGCTATTTTTAGTAGAATAGCCCACCTTCCCCTCTTTTCTCCCGAGGGATCGGGCCATGGGGCTTGGTCAAGTGGCTAGAAGGTCGGCTTTGGGTGCGAGTAAGGAGGCATTAGTTATGGATGCGAGTCTGACCAAGTCATGGGTCCTAATTAGGTTAGTTTAGGTTAGGGCTAGGTCATGATGAGGTGGCAAAGTGAAGTGGCGGGTAAGGTGATGTGGATTTATCAATTACAAGGTAATTAATAAATAATTGTGTAAAGTTTAGGTAATGAGGTTAGGTTGCGAAATGGGATGCGGGTCACAAGGGGTCGTAAGACACAAATTTGGTGTCTACATTAGCCCCTTATTGTCGTGTAGCTTGTTCTGTAAAGCTGCGCGGACAATAATATGAAGTGGTTTCTCATGTTAAAGATATAGGTAATCCCCTCAAATCTATCACGATTGAGTGAACGGGAAATCGTGATAGGGTTGATAAAGGGTATATGTGGTAGAGAGGATGGTAAAGTGGTGGGGTAGGTCCAAGGAAGCAGACGCATGTTGAAATGCAATAGTACGACGAGGGTACATGATTTGACAAGCAAACCAGCAATGTGTAGGCAAAGGTCGATAGTTTATCCAAACAAGGGTGATATAATCCTGGTATCCAAGGCAGAGGAAGTAGCTCCAGGGTATATAACAGGTGAGGTACAGGAACGTTTAGGCATGTTCGGCAGTACCAAGTGGTTGGTTTGGTTGAGATAAACGTCACGGTCTAGGTCTGGGCAAAGCTGGTTGACAGATCAAGTCAAGGACCCTAATCATGCTAAAACATGAACAGGTGAGCTCGATTGAACACAAGGTACATGATGGATGGATAAAATAAAACGTTGATTGTGGGTATGGTATGGAAGTGATGCGGCCTTGGGTCGGGCCAAGTTGTTGGGTTGTGGCCTTGGGTCAGACCATAACGGTAGAGTGAGGCCTTGGGTCGGGCCAAATTGGTAGGGCGAGGCCTTGGGTCGGGCCAAATAGGTAGGTTGAGGCCTTGGGTCGGGCCAATTGGTAGGGCGAGGCCTTGGGTCGGGCCAATTGGTAGGTTGAGGCCTTGGGTCGGGCCAAATGGTAGGGCGAGGCCTTGGGTCGGGCCAATTGGTAGGTTGAGGCCTTGGGTCGGGCCAAATAGGTAGGTTGAGGCCTTGGGTCGGGCCAAATAGGTAGGTTGAGGCCTTGGGTCGGGCCAATTGGTAGGGTGAGGCCTTGGGTCGGGCCAAATAGGTAGGTTGAGGCCTTGGGTCGGGCCAAATAGGTAGGTTGAGGCCTTGGGTCGGGCCAAATAGGTAGGTTGAGGCCTTGGGTCGGGCCAATTGGTAGGGTGAGGCCTTGGGTCGGGCCAATTGGTAGGGCGAGGCCTTGGGTCGGGCCAATTGGTAGGGCGAGGCCGTAGGTCAGGCTGGACAAGTGAACAAATGTTGTGCAGCAAAGGTGGACAGAGGCGATATTGGTGAAAAAGAGGCAAGGAGTAACTAAGGGCAAAGAATGGGGTGAAAGTTGGGTATCGAACCGATGTCGATTCTGCATGACCGATATCGGTTAAGGGACCGATACCGGTTTCCTAGGGCAAAAAGAAACCGACATCGGTTAAGGTCGAAAAACCTATAAAAAGAAAAATACGGCCTGTCATTGTCACTTTTGTTATTTGTAATCCAAATTGACTTGTCTGACGTGGAGAGTTGATTTGGAGGGGTATTGAGTGAGGTGGAGCTATTTGATTGGCGGAGAGAGTTGATAGGGGGCCCGAATAGTTGAGGAGGCAAAGAGTGATTGGCGGGGACCCAAAGCAGATCGTGATTGGAGCCATGGCACAGCAGAGAGGGAATGGAGGAGCTGGACCAGCTGGACCGCCACCACTCATCCCACCACGATGACGTGTCGTCGTACCGGTAGGTTCTAAACTCTTTAATTTGGTGATTTGGTTGAGTTATGTTGTTTTTGGGATTTGGGTAGGAATTGGTATTTTGTAGGAAATAATGGGTAAATGGAGGTAATTCGAGAAAGGGAGAGGGTAGATAGGTTAGATAGGCTAAGGCGGCTAGGTGTGTAAAATTTGGGGGTGTTTGGGTGGGTAGATGGGTAAAAATAGGTGAAAAATGGTTTTTGGGGGCCGCGCGGGGGTTCGTCTGGGGCAGGAGACAGTGACCGATGTCGGTCAATAGGCGACCGGCATCGGTCGCAAAAGTATAGGGTCGATTTGAAATGGGGGCTACCAGACGGTTGCGTGATCGGCCCAGTATCGGTGGGGGAGGTTGAGGGTGGAGTTGGATGGGATTGGGTTTAGAGTTTAGGGTTTAAGTTTGAAGGTGGGTTGGGTAGCGTGTTGGGGTGGGGTTTAGAGTTTAGGGTTTAGGTTTGAAGGTGGGAAGGGTGGCGTGTTGGGGTGGTGTTTAGAGTTTAGGGTTTAGGGTTTAGGTTGGAAGGTGGGTTGGGTGGCGTGTTGGGGTGGGGTTTAGAGTTTAGGGTTTAGGTTGGAAGGTGGGTTGGGTGGCGTGTTGGGGTGTGGGTTTAGAGTTTAGGGTTTAGGTTTTGAAGGTGGGTTGGGTGGCGTGTTGGGGTGTGGGTTTAGAGTTTAGGGTTTAGGTTTTGAAGGTGGGTTGGGTGGCGTGTTGGGGTGTGGGTTTAGGGTTTAGGGTTTAGGTTTTGAAGGTGGGTTGGGTGGCGTGTTGGGGTGTGGGTTTAGGGTTTAGGGTTTAGGGTGGAGAAGGGTGAGGTGTGGGGTTAGATTTTGGGTGTTACAAAAGGGGGTTTAGATGGTAAAGTAGGTGTTATAATAAAGAGTGGGTCTAAGAATGTGGGTTGGTTTTGCACGCACACGCCGGCGACGACGATGCGTGATAGGATGCCTCCACTATTGAGTCGGATGAGGCCACACATATCTGCGGCGCATTGGGCCATCATGCGCGAGGTGGGACTTGGCGGGGTCCAGAGGTACAGAGCGATAGACAGAGATCACAGCCTGATGGTCGCCCTCATCGAGAGATGGGATCCGGCGGCCAATGTGTTCCATCTGCCGACCGGGGAGATGACCGTCACATTAGAGGATGTGTATCGCATCCTGCGGCTACCGATCGAGGGAGAGGCCGTTTTCCAGGTAGATTCAGAGACTGCCATGGATAGCATACTGCAGGTTTTTGGGGATGCAGCCGCGCTTCTTACATATCATAAATACGAGCATTGGATATGGTGACATGTACCGCGCACACGACATGAGACACGGCTTGCCGTGTTGATGATGATAGGATCACCCGCTTCGCCTCCCGGATTCGAGGGAGGCCGCTTCCCCGGGGCATTGATGGGGGTGCTACTAGAGATGGTGGAGGAGCACACTTGTTTCGCATGGGGCACCAAAGCAGTATCCGTGCAATTATACAGTGCGAGTTATGGGGCTATCACGGAGGAGGCGATTTGGTATTTGTTCGACATTTTGTTGATCATTGGGCATACGAGCACATCGTATGCATCAGGCCGGTAGGGCTACCCCAAAGCCAGCTGGCCACAGGTTGTATACCGATATGGATTTCAGAGGTGGTTGGGGGTCGTGGGCCAGCCACGAGCAGTTGTTGCAGGTCGGGATGTGGCCTACTATAGACATATGCTAGAGGGCCTTACAAAGAGAGACATTATATGGAGACCCTACAGAGGTCACCACTCGGCAGAGGAGCTCACAGACACCGTGCCTCGATCCAAGATACATTCCTGGATAGCAGGATCGGAGGCCGGAGAGTACGAGCGATACCCCTAGAGAGGGTACGCAGGCAGATGGGGCTGCGACAGATGAGCCACCTCCCTTCCCTCAGTACAGGAGGGATGATGTAGAGGCCCCACTGCCAGCAGCCACAGCCTTGGGATCCAGACTGGGTAGCGGAGAGACCAGCAGGTGAGGGTGTGGATGATGCCGGGTGCACGGGAGCATACAGGTATGGTGGGTCAAGGGCAGAGCAAATGAGATAGTACCGCCTGCGCCAAGCAGCTGCAGACTTGGCCGAAGCTATCGCAGAGAGAGATCAGCTCCGGGTGCAGGTGCAGCTATTACAGGGACGATGGGCAATGGCTCACACAGCACGCACGATAGGGGTCTTACAGGGGCAGCTAGCCCAGCTCAGGGACAGCACGAGCAGACCACCACCAAAGCAGACACAGTGCGAGTAAGCAGTACAGTGCAGGCCGTGCAGCAGCATCAGCAAAAAAGAAGACCCACAACCCCGATACCACCACGACCACAAAAAGTGCAGTACAGCACAGTGCAAAGACTCTCCACCAAAGACACACAGCGCAGTATAGCTCGAGGATATTGGTGTTAGGTGCCAGGGGACCAGCCCCAGTTCCTTCAGTGGCGCGAGATCGTTATATGGAGGTTAGAGCAGAGGCCCGTTATTATCAGGATATTCTTGATAGTACCGGAGTCGAGTATCAGGCGTATGCAGCGCATAGGGCAGAGACCTCGCACAGCCAGAGATCTCAGGGAGGGGCAGCCACAGCTGGCGTGTCCGTGACGGGCAGGAGGCGAGAGGCACCACAGGGACCAGCGGGGAGAGGTGCCGAGGGCGGTGGGGAGAGCTGATAGATCCCCGACATGGTTTTGTATAGGGACACGGGCACCGGTCTGCGAACCGGTTGTATTGATAGAGGCCTGCGTGCCGACATTTATTCATTGCATTGATTCATTTATTTATTATATACCGGCCTGCGAGCCGAGTACGGGTTGTATATTTGATACCGGCCTGCGAGCCGAGTATATTTTTGGTTTGAGAGACCGGCCTGCGAGTCGAGTCGAGATTTTTGGTAGGGATTGCGGCCTGCGTGCCGGCTTTGGTATGTTATGAGATCACAGAGGCCCCGATGTAGGGCACATTGTATTTTTGAAAATTTGTATATATATAGAGACGATGTTTTGATCCACATGCCGTGTTTAAAATGTGTTGAAATATGTGGTTAATGGCTGGTAATATATAGAATGTGTGATGAGTTTAATTGACATGTTGATAGATAGATGATGCTGATGTTTTTGTTTGTTTGTGCGTATATATGAATGTCAGGTTATGTGATAAATTGGTGGTTTTGTGACAGTGTGATATATGTAACTGATGAGTTGGATCCAAATGATGTATAGATTGATAGTTTTTTGGTATCTGTAGTTGATGGTTTGTGTATTTATAAAATAAATGATGTTGATGAAATTGTAATGCTATGTGTGGTGGATGAACAAAATGTGGTAAATTGTGTTGTTTATGCAGGCAAAGAGGCGGGCGCGACAAAAATTTAGAGGAGAAATGAAGAAAAGAACCCTGTTTCAAAAAGGAAGGTGTGTAACCGATATCGGTTAGGGAACCGATATCGGTAGCTAATAGACCGATATCGGTTAAATAACCGATACCGGTTATTTAGGTATGAGCTTTTCTAAAAATAGAAAAGCTAGGGTGGCAACTTAAGTTTTAATTTTAGAGCCATGCAAGAGGTTAAATACGCGAACGCGACGCTTTTTGACGACTGAGACAGGTATTTGCATGAGAGATTTGAGTGAGAAGGAGAAAAGAGACAAGGAAAGTAAATGTGATCCGAGGTTCAGAAGGCAGAAAGACAAAGTTGAAAAGGGTGGTGATCATGGCAGAACGAGGAGAAGCATTCAGCAGGCAAGGACATGAGGGAAGACAAGGGCCACCTCAAGCTGCTGCAACCCAAGAGGTATTGTTTTGTTTGTGATTTGATCACTGCATGTTTCGTGAATAAGATGGGGGAGAGTAGGTGGGTAGATATGAGAAAGAAAACATGATAACAAGGGTTGCAGGTGAGCTAAGTGTTACAGGGTAGGCAATCAGGGGTTCCAGGTATGTTTATATGTATAAAAACGAATAAACGAGCAAATTATTGTCGTAGGTGGTTGTTTTTAGGGAAGGTGTATAAAATTGACAGTGACCGGTAGCGGTTAGGGAGAACCGGTATCGGTTATTCAACCGATATCGGTTACGTAACCGGTACCGGTTACTGGAGAAATTTCCAGAATGTTTGAAAAAGACCCTAATGGATTGAATGGTTGTTTGTCGTTTTGGCGTATGCAGGCAGAGACAGGGTTGAGGATGAATGATAGCGTGCCAGCGCTGTTGTCGCGAATCCGAGCGGATGTAACACCAGCGGAATGGACATTGATAAATCGTTTGGGGTTAAGTGGAATCCGTTATTATTCACGAATCGCACGTAACCATGGTATGTTACAAAGCTGATTGAGAGATGGAATCCTAGACAAATACCTTCTATCCGCCAACAGTGAAATGACAAGAACTTTGGAAGATGTGTTTCGATTTTGAGACTCCCTATTACAGAGAACCAGTTTATCGTGCACTACCTAAGACGGCACGGGAGCGATAACAGCAGATTTTTGGTCCATACGCATGAGATTTGACACAAATGAGGTTTATCTTTTACATATGGGGTAATGTATGCAAAGACACCCGAGGAGACAAGGTTAGCAGTGATATTAATGATGATAGCTGTAGGGTATTATGCGTTACCGAGGGCGGAAGGGGGAAGATTTCCAAAGGCATTGATGTGCGTTATTTGGGAGATGATAGAAAGGAACGTGACTTTTGCATGGGCACCTGCATATTTGGCGGAGCTATACAGGGGTTTATGGGCTTGTAGGTGAAGTCACAGGACAACGTTGGATTGCGCATACTTATTACACTGTTGGGCCTATGAGCACATTGTTTGTGTGCGACCAATAGGCCGATCCATCCAGGCAGGAGAGACCGGAGTACAGAGGTTGGGATTCCGACGATGGGTCCAGACAGAACAAGAGGCAAGAGCTCAGGCCGTGCCGGGTGACATTGAGTATTACAGGCAGGTATGGGAGAGGTTGACGGTTGCGGATATCTGTTGGAGGCCCTACGGGAACTATATGGTAACCGAGAACATAGCTGAGGAGTTGAGAGGTGTAGAGCGATTGAGGTGGATCGCGGGGCACAGGCCAGGTGAATATGAGAGGATTCCTATAGATCGCGTGCGGCGACAATTTGGATTTGTGCAGGACATACCACAGGCTTATAGACCATATATGAGGATCGATGCCGAGGCAGCATTCTCACCACCCCGGCCAACACCTCCAGAAGGGCCCGAGGAGATAGCAGCCGATCGCAGGGTAATGGATGCAGGAATGACAGAGGCCTATAGATTATGGTGGGTAGCAGAACTGCGAGGTGTACGTGAGCGCCCTGACACAGCGGTGATTACAGCAGAGAGGGATCGTCTGCAGCGTTTGGTTCAGCAGCTCCAAACGCAGGTGAATGAGACAAGAGGATTGTTAGTGGTTGCGGAGTCACGGGCGGCGAGACTAGAGGCTGGAGTTCTCCATGCGAGAGGGCGTATTCATATGTTACAGGAGAGATTGGCAGATCAGTGGGCGGTACCAATAGCCGCGGTACCTTTGAGGACAGAGAGGCCCGGCGAGAGGGGTCGACGATCACGATCATCACCTAGTTCGGGATGAGTTGTGATGGTCTGAGTACATGTTAGCGAGGTATAAGAATAAATAAGGATGCCGACCTGCGTGTCGATGATAGAGAAGATGTATTTGTTTAACATCTAAATAAAACTGAATATGTATGTTGATTTGAGTTATGATAATAATAAGATTGTCGGTGTTTTGATTTTCGGTGTTTCGAAAAAGGATAAAGAGAAATGTGATTAAAATAAAAATACACAAAAATATTTATATTCACCGCACAAGATAGGTTATGGTAGGGGATGGTCGAGCTAACCTTGGGAGACCCCATGTCTCCGAAGTGCTGCCTACATAGCCCATTGCACAAAGCAAGGAAGGGCCTCAGACCGATGTAGTTCTCCCTTAGGATCAGGGAGAGGCGAATTCAGGCAATTTGGTACGGTTTAGGCAATTGGTTGGTTGGTAAGAATATTGATATTAATATTGGTAAGGTAAGGTTGTTGGTGTCGGTAATGAATTGGTGATGTTGTAAAAGGTATAAGGGAAGTGAAAGTTAGCCTACCCAAGTAGAAGGGAACCATGTCTTGATTAAGATCAACACACAATCCTAGATGCGAGGCAAAGCGGAAAGAGTGCTCCGTAGGTGAAAAGAGCTAAACAAATCACACAACGTAGGATGAGCTTGAAGCCCTAGGTACCGTGCATAGACGAGAAGTCAATAGGTGAAAAGAGTTGTATGATCACAATATATCGGGTGTACGTTACGTCCCTTGAGTTGGAACAAATGGTGAGGTGAGGTGGATGATATAACTGAGGTACGCAGAACTTATTACAAAGTGAGTGCTCTGACGAAAGAGAACCTACCCTAAATAGACAAGTCCATGACTCAAAAGTTCTTCTGAATGAGGCTTTTATTTTATTGAATATAGACTGATCGATGCGGGAAGTCTATCAGGGATATTGATTGTTTTATTCTTGAGGTCTTCACGAAGCTGATCAATGCGAGAAGCTTCTGATAAAGGCTGACTGTGTATAGCTGTCCTTCGAGGGAGCAGTCTATTTATAGTAGCAGATATAATTGTAATGCATAGCTGTCCTTCGGGGGAGCAGACTATATATAATAGCGGCAATAATTCGGCATATAGCTGTCCTTCGAGGGAGCAGTCTATATTTAATTTAAATGACTAGATGTTCATTTGGCGTGAAGCATCTAGTTAGTAGGAAGTTTGACTCAAGAAAATCCCAGAAGAATACGGCTTATTTTAATACTTTGAAGTCATGGACTAGACTAAAAAGGGGAAGACATCATCAAGGGGAGGTGAGGATCAAACTATGTGAGCCCGATTGTTATTATGAAGTGTAGGAAACAGGTGTATGTAGTGGTGAAGTGAGCTCAAGGGACGAGCGACAGTAGATAAGAAGTGATATAATACTAATTTCAACAAAGAATGGTCGAAGATGCAAGGCATTAAGGGTTTAGGCTCAGCTTACCATTAAGCTTAAGCTAAACGATAAGTACCAGATCCATAGGTATGAGTGATTATATAAGGCCCGATCCAATCGGGAGCAAATTTTCCACGTTTGCTCTTTTCTAGTTTGGTTACATGTTGATTCTCTTTGAGAACAAGATCACCAATCTTAAAGGTACGCTCATGAAGTCGCTTATCATAAGCACGTTTAATGCGTTTTTGATAGATTTGAAGGTGATTAAGAGTCAGAAGACGGCGTTCGTCAAGAAGCTCCACTGGGCTAACCGCTCTTGGCGGAAATCATCGTTGGTGAGAATATCCCAAGAGATATTCTAAGGAGGGTATTTGTATTTCGAGAGGCAAAACAGCCTTGGTACCGTATACCAAAGAAAAAGGTGTGGCATTAGTAGAAGTACGAATGCTAGTACGATAAGCCCAAAGGGCAAAGGGAATGTGATCGTGCCAATTTCTTCCAGATTCATTGACAACTTTCATGAGGATTTTGGTTAGTGTTTTATTAGAAGACTCGGCTTGCCCATTGGCTTGTGGATAGTAAGGTGATGAGAAACTAAGTTTGATACCAAAGTTGTCACAAAGGTCTCGCAACAACTTGTTTTTGAAAGATTTTCCATTATCTGTTATCAGGCGGTGAGGAACACCAAAACGATAGATAATGTGGTGGTTAATGAACTCGACAATTTTTTCTTTTTTGATTGAAATGAGTGGAATAGCCTCCACCCATTTTGTATAATATTCGGTCGCTGTGAGTATCCAATGGTGACGTTGTGAAGAGGTTGGGTGAATCTCACCAATAAGGTCTAAACCCCATTGTGAGAAAGGCCAAAGATCTCGAGCGATCTGGAGCGGGTGGCTAGGAGTATGTTGAAGGTTGGCATGTTGCTGACACATAACACAACGCTTAACATATTCGTAGCAGTCGTTATTGAGAGTAGGCCAATAATAACCAAGGCGAAGGATTCGTTTGGCCACGGCAAGGCCGCTAAAATGTCCACCACAAATACCGTCATGGACCTGTTGAATGGTATGAGTGGCCTCCACGCCAGTTAGACAGCGAAGGAGGATACCATCAAAGCCACGTTTATAGAGGAGTCCCCCCATGACAACATAACGCGAAACACTTTTAAGAAAAGCACGTTTGCTGTTACTAGTAAGGTCAGGTGGGAGGACAGAGATTGTAAGGTAGTCGTGGAATTGGTGGTACTAGGTATCCTGTGAATTAGTAGACACAGTATTTATCATACAAACTACCGGGGTTGAATAGGATGGGGCAAAAAGTTGTTGGACCACGACGAATAATTCAGAGTCAGTTGGCGCGGCGGGAATTTGCGAGGCTAAGCAAGCCATAGTATCCGCAAATTTGTTAGTGGAGTGGGGAATGGTTTGTATAGAATAGTGGGTAAATAAAGCTAGAAGTGAATCCACGTAGTGTTTGTATTTTTGAAGTTCCTCGTTTTTGCATTGGTAGACGCCCATAACTTGATTGACTACCAATTGAGAGTCGCCAAAAATGTTGATAGATTTGATACCTAAGTGTAACGCAACTTGGAGACCCAGAACAAGGGCCTCGTATTCCGTTGTATTATTAGTGCAAGGGAAATCAAGTCGGAATGAAAGAGGCATAGGTTCAGCATTGAGAGGAATGAGAACAACGCCGGCTCCTCCGCCGCGCTGGCATTTAGATCCATCGAAGAAGAGGGTCATTGGGTACGACTCCTCCGTGAGGGAAAGAGTAGCGATGAGTTCATCGGGAAATGTGAAATTGGTAAATTGTTCCCTGAGACAGAGCGTCCACAAGTTGGTCTCGCGATGGTTTGTCCTTTGATTGATTTCTAGTGGATAAACTCAAGGTCGAGGTCGGCAAGAAGCATGAGCCATCTAGCAATGCGTTGGTTCAGATGAGGTTTGGCGTACATGTAATGGATGGGGTCTCAGATTGGTGATGACGAAAGTCTTGTGATTTAGAAGGTAATGTCGGAGTTTGGTGGCAACGAATGATAGGGCAAGGCACAATTTTTCTACATGTGTGTACCTAGTCTCATAGTCCACCAAAGTACGACTTATATAATAAACGGCTTGTTCGTGATTCTCGTAGTCACGATGTGCAAGCATGGCTCCTACAAATAAGTGGTTGGTGGCGGAAAGGTAAAGGTAGAAAGGGCGGTTGTCTTGGGGTGGGATAAGCACGGGTGGCTGTAAGAGATAAGATTTGAGAGCTTCGAAGGCTTGGTGACATTCTTCGCTCCATTGGAATGCAATATCCTTTTTAAGGAGGTGATGGAAAGGTTGACACCGATCCGAGAGTTGGGAGATGAAACGTCGGATAGATTGGAGCTTACCTTGTAAACTACGCAATTGTTTGAGATTTTTGGGTGGGGGCATTTCTAGGATAGCTTTGACTTTCGATGGATCGACCTCAATGCCACGCAAAGAGACGATAAAGCCAAGAAGTTTTCCCGAAAGAACACCAAAAACACATTTCTTCGGTTGAAGGCGGACAGAATATTGTAACAGGCGATCAAAAATAATGGTTAAAACATCGAGATGTTCACTACGATGTTTAGACTTGCCGAGAAGATCGTCGACATAGTCTTCAAGGATAGTGTGCATAATGTCATGAAAAATGTAGGTCATAGCCCGCTGATAGGTAGCACCAGCATTCTTAAGGCCAAATGGCATGACACGATAACAAAAGGTTCCCCAAGGAGTTATGAAGGCAGTCTTGTGTTGATCGGCAGGGGCAACCAAAATTTGGTTGTATCCTGAAAAGCCATCCATGAGAGAAAGCATTTCATGACCCGCAGTGAGATCAACAAGTTGATCAATACTTGGGAGGGGGAAGTCATCCTTAGGGCAAGCGAGGTTAAGATCCCGGAAATCCGTGCATATCCGAAGTCCCCCCGTCGCTTTCGTGACAGGTACGATGTTAGAAATCCATTGAGGATAGTCAATAGGCAGAATGAAGGAAACAGAAAGGAGTCGTTGGAGTTCCTCTTTGACCAAGAGAGCAATGCGTGGATGCATTTTTCTCAATTTCTGTTTGACTGGTTTGGAATCGGGGTTTAGGGTGATGTTATGGACGGCAATGGTAGGATCAATTCCTGGCATGTCAGCGTAAGACCATGCGAACGCTTGGTTGCGAGCACAGAGAAAGGTAGTAAAGGCGGCTTGTTCTGATGTGTTAAGGGATTGTCCAATCTTCACTATGTGAGGATCTTCCTCCGTGTGGATGTTGATTTCTATAGTAGATTCATTCAGCATAGTTTGGGTTTCAGATGGTAGGGCGCGTTGAATATAAGAATCATCCGCGCCCAGGTAAGTGAGTATGGAGTCGTCATCCTGGCATTCAACAACATTAATCAAAGGTGAATCCTCTTCGATCATGTCTGGATACAGAAGGGGAAGAGAAGATGGGTCCTCATTATCACGTTGATAAGTGAGAGGACCTATGAAGATAGCATTTATGAAAAAAAAAAGTTAGGAGGGATAGATTCAGGGTCCATCGATTCTGTGGGTGATGATGGCAAAGTAGGTGATGATGTTTCGGTAGGGGCAACGTCTTCCTCTTCCAGGATACAGCTGACAGGAGGTGTCTCTTGTGTAGGTGTTTCGGAAAAACCGAGACCACTGCGATCATTATGTTTGCGTGTGGTCACGGGAATGAGTGTATGTCGGCCTTGTTCGTAAAGGCCAAAACCAAAGCCTTTCCACGCACAGCGAGTCAAGAAGGTGAGGGCGAAACGACGATTTGTCAAGTATTGAAAATCGGATTGGAAGGGAACCACACCAAGAGGAGGTTCAGGGGTAATGGAGGATGTGTCAACACCCCCATACGTTAGGTTAGTGCGGCAATGGGGTGGTCCGTAAGAGATTACCTCCCCCACGCGACGGTCGTAGGTGGGATGCGCATGTAATTGTCCATACTCCTGCGGGGTAGGGAAAGAACTAACGTTATATAGGCGGTACTCCCCAAATGAGGCGATGAAAACATCTACTAAGGGGTCGGAGGTTGGGATGTTAGTCATGGGAAGAGAAGTGGCTTGTGCGACGGTGGTTTCATCACCAAGGCGTAGGTGCAATTGAGGTGGATGGTTGAGGTACATTTGAAGAGGATGGTTGGGTTGAATGTATGGGTGTCTTAATTGGTATAAGCACATCGTTTGGGCGGTATAACATATTACAAGTTTTGAAGGGGGAGGATCAGCTTTTACAAAGGTGTAGGACTTCCCTCGTACTCAAATTTTATGCATCGATGTAATGTTGAGGAACGCATCCCATGGCTCGAATCCAAGGACGACCCAAAGAATATATTATATCGAACTCTCCTTCAAGGACATAGAAGAGTTCGGGCAAAGTACGTGGGCCTACGCGAATGTTGAGGATCACGGTGCCTAAGGTAGAAGTAATAGCGTCATTGAATGATCGCAACATGATGGGGTTGGCACATGCAACTAGAAGGGATGTTCATTTGTTAAAAGGCTTTTGAAGAGATGATGTTTAGGCTAGCGCCCCAAATCATAACCCGACGTACTCCAATGTCTCGGACGTAAGCGGAAATGAAAAGGGCAGGGTCGGGTCTTCTCGCACCAAAGTCGATAATTTCATCTTCCGAGAAACTAACCGCAATGGCTTGTTGTTTTTTGAGACGTAGTGGTGGGGAGATAGATTGTTTGGGTGAGAGAGGCAACGTGATTAGGTGTTAGAATGGAGGCAATGGGCAGGGTTTCGTTGGGTAAAACTTCTATCCCTTGAAGGATCTCAACGAGAGCTTGTCGATGAGATTCAGAAGTCTGAATGAGATCATATAGTGTCATTTTTACGGGCGATTGATGAAGCTGTTTGATCATGGTTCGGTGGGCAACTCCATTAGAGACGGGATAGGCGGGTCCGCGAATAACCACTTTAGGTGGTGGTGTAATTGGGATGGTTGAAGGAGAAAGAGATGCCGCAGGTGTGTTTTCTTTCGCTTTCCCATTGTTTTTCTGTCCTCGAGTAGCGACACTAATCATATTAATCTCGTAGATCTGAGATGAGGAAGATGGTTGGGATAATTCATGGTCTTCAAGAGGTGGGGTTGTAATAATGATAGATCTTGGTGAGGCGGGGATAGATGATATAGTAGAGGGAATTGACGCTAGAGGTCTCTCCCTTCGTAAGTTGTCTTTCTTAATCTGTCTATCCGGGAGAGGTGACTGACGAAGGAGGGTTTTTAGAGCTTTGCATCCCTCCACATCATGTCCTGGTGTGCGGTGATAAGCGCAGATTTTAGACTCATCGTAACCCATAGGTCGGGGTTTAGACGGGTCATAAGGTCTAAGTGGAGGTAGGGAAATGGTCGCATTCTCCACCAACATAGCAAGGATTTTGGCGTAAGATCCTTTGAGTGGGTCAAAATCGGAAGAGGATGAGGGTATTGATTATGTGGGTTGTGGTAATGTTTGGGCGTGTTTAGTTCGTATGGGTGATGGTTTAGCCGAGGGGTGCTGACACATGTTTTTCACTAAACGTGGTTTCTTGGACATAGAAGTTACGTTCACCGGTTAGATGATGAGGCTACAGATGGCGTGGTAGCGGGAAACAACCACGGAGAAAGGGGAGTGACAGAAAATAAATCCTTTGATGATGGGATTGGTTTAGGGTTGATAGGTGGACCGGATACGCGGGGTAACGATGTTGTGATACCCTTTGATCTCTGTATAGGTGTAGAAGGCGTAGGTCGTTTTGCAGAAAACAACGGAGGTATGATATATTGGTGTAAAGTGGAGGGATGAGGTCCCAATATGGAAGGTGGGTGTGACGATGAAGGTTTTAATTGTGATAGAGGCCCGGATTGCGTTCGTCTCCTAGGTGGCGGAACGGATTTATTTTTGGATAGATCGAGTCGCTTAGGCGGGTGTGTCAGATTGGGCATTGGTGAGGTCCCAAGCGTAGGGGAAGATCTGGTTAAGTTGATAGAAGTGGACGGGGCATTTGGTAGAGGTGAGGGGGGTGAAGGCGAGAACAGGGGCATTTTAAGCTTCTGTAAGCACTTCGGGTAGATGGTGGAGACATCAGGATCAGTCATTTGCATTTGAGTAGAAAAAGGGGTACTCAAACGCTCCCCATAGGGCCTCGTCATCTTCTCGTGGAATGACAGTCTCCAGGTGTGATTTGTAATTTTGGTACGGAAGAAAAGTGAGTTGTAATTCCAGTCCATTGCGGGTGTGACACAGGAGGCAGATGAGGCACTGTATCAATAGATGTTAGGAGGTCAACCGGTTGTTGAAAAGATTTAGGCGATGAGGGACTAATAGGTAGGAGGGCGTGTTCGAGGAGATCTGTCATGTTAAAAGAATGTGGTGATGTTAGTGTAAGAGATTTCTCGTCTAAGGATGTCAAAAGGAGTGGTGAGCCTTCCTCTTGTGTAGCAAGAGTGGTAGAAGGGGACGTTTGGGAAATAGATAAATTAGATAGCATCCGCTCACAGTCTTGTAGGGATGTGGTGTAAGAAGACTCATTGATGGGAAGGGAAGCCTGGGCCGTTAACTCTTCTATGGGTAAAGGAACGATTTCGCTTTGGCTTGATGGTGGTAAAGGAGGTTCGGGCTCCTGTGTTAGTGAAGAGGTCTGATTCAAAATTTTCTCGATAGAGGCTTTTGGCTGAGAATCGAAGACTGCATGGATCTCATGAACACTCTCCTCAGCTAAGATATCTTGGTTCACGTTGCTGCTGGACGAGTGATTCGGGAATGGCTTGTTGAAAATTTTCAGATTTCGGTTAGCAGGGGCGTTAGGATTATCGAGTGTTATATCCCCTGCATCAACCATTTCCTGCACTATGTTTTTCAACATCTTGCAGTTTTCATGACTATGTCCTTTTACGCGGTGAAAGTTACAAAAGTCATTTTCTTTGTACCAGGAAGGTATTGCGCGGGTGGAGTCAAACCCAGAGTGAGGTTTAACAGGGGGCAAGGTGATAGCCCCAGCTTTGAGCAATTTCTCCAATATCACATCATAGGTTTCTCCCAAGGGAGTGTAGCTGATGGGTTCGGCTTTATATTTATAGGTGGTTTTGGTGGAGTATTGGACGGTGGTTGGGATTTGACCATCACCGCGTGGACAGCTCCTTTTGATTTAGAAGAGGTGGACGCATGAGGAGTGGTGGTATTTGGTTTATTGGTAGAATCAGGAGTTCGGAAAGTGGAGTTCTTGTTGCGCAACCGCAATTTCTCTTCCTCTAAGGCTCGAATTTCTAATTTTCGAGCCATAGTAAAGGCCTCGTCGAATGTACGGAAAGTTTGAATTTGGAGGGTAGGGGAGATGTGCTTAGCGCAGGCCCGCGTAAACAGTTCGATAAGTTCGGTTTGAGGCAAGGCATACGTAAGTTGGTTGATAAGGCCCCGCCATCGTCCAACGAAATCTGCGATAGATTCGTCGAATTGGTGTCGGATGGCATAGAGGTCAGTGATAGATACTTTCTTGGCAATGTTAATGGAGAAATGATCCAAGAAAGATTGGGCTAGTTGGTTAAAAGAGAAGATTGAGTGCTGGGTTAAAGCACTATACCACTCCAAGGCAGGCCCTGATAAGGACATGGGAAAGGTGCGAAGTAACAAGGCATCATCATGGGCAATCAAATAACAAGCATGTCTAAATGATCGCAAGTGTTGTTGAGGATCCTCTTTATCGTTAAAACGAGTAAAATTTGGCAACTCCCATTGAGGAGGATATGAATGAAGGGGGACAGAGAAGGGTGAATGGGCTCCCGACAAACTTGCTCGTATGTCAAGGCGCTACGACTTCCCAAACTAAGCCTCCGTGTTTTGCATTTTGTCCATCATTTGCTTGATGAAATCTATGGTTGGATGAGATGATGGTGCCACAGAATAGGGATGTCCCATATAAGGTGTTGAGGTTACTGGATACGTGTATGGGAATGAAAAGGTAGGCGGAGCTTGAGAAGGAAAGCTCGTTTGAATAGGTGGCAGAGAGTAAGTCATGAATGGAGTGGTCTGAAAGAGAGATGAGATAGGGGCAGTTGGTGGTAGCGATACGTGGGGCCCTGGTTAACCAAAGGAAAGCTAATCGGGTCGTATGAACCTCTAAAGGCTTCGGATTGGGAGACGGGGCTAGTGATGCAGGAAGTAAGGTATTGTTATCAGGAGGAGTAGGAGCTAAATGAGCAGCTATACTAATAGGCATGCCCATAAGGAGCTGACCATCAGGCGTACGGTCAGGGGTATGAGACAAATAGTATTGTACAGCGCTGGGATTAGCATCCAGAAATTTGGCAAAGTCCTTGTCTCCTACAGGAATTTGGGGGATCTCACTGGTGTCCGTAGGGTTCCCTATAGAATGTGAAGGGGGTGATTCAGGCAAAGACACAGAGCAGGCATGTGAAACCATGGCGGCGGCTTGCTTCCGAGTGATGACAACCATAGACTAGAACACACAGGAAAGTTTCAATCTATCAAGAACAAAAACAACCTCTGAATGGTGAATTTGGCAAGCTACTGGTTTGTCAGGGGCTGATGAAGACAGTAACCGATATCGGTTTAGTAACCGGTGTCGGTCACAGATGAAACGACGTCGGTCCCTTAACCGATGCCGGTGTCAAAAATCTAGGATAAGAAGATACAAAGGGCTGCTAATTTGATTTTTAGCAACGTTGAGTATATTTATCAACTTATTGATCACAAAAGACAGAGTATGACAGAGAAAACAGAACAGCAAACAAGCAAGATGCACACGCAAATCCAGAGATTAACCTTAGGGTTAATTTTAATTATTGTGGGCTTATGCCTTTAGACGTAGAATGATGTCAGAATCCTAAACAAGAGACTTAGGGGAAATGTCAAGTTGTTTTGGCTTATAAGGTTACCTCAATCGGGCGGAGGAATACCGCGGAAAAAGGGGGGATGTTTGAGCTATTGTGTTAATTGTGAAGTGATTCGGTATGTGTTGTGCAGTGAAACTAAGGTTAATTTCCTGTCAATACCGTGGATATCACCCCCACGTGTACGACCTGTTACTTAATCTATGTTCACTAGAATTGGAGAAAAACAAGCAGGAATGCAATGCACGTGTTTTATATCCAAATCGAAAATTATATTCGATGAAGCAAGAGAGATGACTTTCACTAATGCGAAACCAGGAAAGCAAGACAAAATCTTTACTAAATATATAACAAAAACAGCAACAGCAAATATGCTTCCTAAAATGAAAATAAGCAAGAGACAGAAACCCAAAATGGGTCCCACCGGGCGTGCCAAAATGTTTCACTCGGAAAATGCTTCGTTCCTTATAGAAACAGATAAGGTTAGGGTTAGGAGGAATACCTGTAGAATGTCGAGATGATGTGCGCGTACCGTAGAGAAAGATCAGGTTGACTGCGGAGAACTCCTTTTTGTCTGGGAAGGACTACCTGCAAATAAGAACACAAGACCACAAGATTTGATTAAACAATAAATGAGGAAACTGCCTTGGGCCCAGGAAATGTAAAACTTCCTTTCGAAGGTGGTCAGTTTCCCTGCTAACATGAATTAACACAAAAGACTGTAAAATATCAATTAAATTGCTTGGCTGAACTGGGTAGGGGAAAGGCTGTTTTTCCTGGTTTTTGATCAAAGGAACCGATGCCGGTTACCTATAACCGATGCCGGTTACTGATAACCGATACCGGTGGGTTCTAGGATCTTCTGGGCTGGTTGTGGAGTTTGTAATGGCTGGTTTTTGGATAGTTTTTTAGGAAATGGGATGGTTAGAAACAAAAGAATGACAGCTAGAGGCAATGGTACGTTGGATAATGGATCCAGAAACGGATTTGGGAGGACTGTAATTCCAAAAGCATAAGAAATGTTATAATGGAGGACATGCAAGATGTAACTTACTGGATTTGATGAAGGTGCCAGTTGATCTCCTTTGCTGTAAACACGTCTAATATTTTCACTGCCTCTGCTTGATCAAGTGAAGATCTGACTCTGCTTCCTCGCTCGCAATGCCCTCGCTTGATCCGTAAATCCTTTTACCGACCCTCAAAATGAAATTCCGATCCGTTGTTTTGGTTTGGGAGCCCATTTACGTGGAACCGATGGCGGTTGCGTAACCGACGACGGCCAGGTCGAGTAGAACCAAAGATCGGTTAGGAAAAAGTAGGCTATTTTTAGTAGAATAGCCCACCTTCCCTGTTTTTCTCCCGAGGGATCAGTTGCGGGCTTGGTCAAGTGGCTAGAAGGTCGGCTTTGGGTGCGAGTAAGGAGGCATTAGTTATGGATGTGAGTCTAGACCAAGTCATGGGTCCTAATTAGGTTAGTTTAGGGTTAGGGCTAGGTCATGATGAGGTGGCAAAGTGAAGTGGCGGGTAAGGTGATGTGGATTTATCAATTACAAGGTAATTAATAAATAATTGTGTAAAGTTTAGGTAATGAGGTTAGGTTGCGAAATGGGATGCGGGTCACAAGAGGGTCGTAAGACACAAATTTGGTGTCTACAGTATCTTGGAAACCTCACCATATTGAGGTGTGGAAGGTTGTATCATCTTGCTTGTAAACATAGGCTAAAGACTAGGTAAGATTTATCTTGAACATCCCGCACGCCCATTGGGAGACCCCTTCCCTTGTTTCTTTACTTCATTTAAGTAATAAAATAGCTTTGGTTTTTTTAATTCCCTATCTGGTAATTTCCTATGATTTCTCCGTATGTTTTTATTATCATCTCATAATCTATTTTCTGCATCTTTCTTTCTGCCTTCTACTTTTTCTAACCTATTTTTAGGGTATGATTTCTAGAAATCTTGGTTCATGGATTTTCTTATTACGTGATTTTAAAAAACTCCCAAAAATCTAATAAATATATATAAAATGAGCACTCAAATGGAGAGTCCTACAACCTTGCTTTTGCTTTTTTCTCCGCATTCTTGTTTGCTTGTCCTCATCAAAATTGAAATTTTATTTTGGGTCTTAAAACAAAAAAAAATTCTTCTTGATCACATAGTTTTAATTAGAAAGGTAAATTAGTTACATCCACTTATTCTTCCTCTCACACACAACCACACCATAATCAAACATAATTTGCATTCAAACAATTCCCTACCCCGGTGGATACCTTCTTGGATTTGATCACCAAAAGGAGAAGCCAACTCGGTGTTCGGATGAGTATAATCTCCTATCACAATCTAAATCTATCAAATCTAAGGGTCCACCCTTACCATCAATTTTGGGACCCCATCCCTTAGTGCAATATCATGGCGCACAATCAAACCTTATCTCATCCACCAACCATCCCTCCTCCTTTATTTTTGACCTCATCCATCATCCAATCGTATCAATGACACATGTTATCCCTTTCTTGGGTCATATCCTCCATCTTATCAACCTCATAACATCCCTATGATTTTTAACACCATATGACATCCACAAATCCACCCCCATTTAAAAATAAGACATGTCCTCCTAAGTGTTCTTATAACCCAAGGTCAAAATCCGTTAATACAAATCCCCAAAAGGGACTTATGTCGATATCCTCGGTAGAATAATGTAAGCCTCTCTTATCACATTACCACCAACAAAAACACCCCATATTCATACTCAAAACCCTCCTCATATGATCAAGACCAAACTTGTGCCTATCACGGATGCTCAGGACATAACATAGAGAGTTATAAAACACTTAAAGCCATAATCCAATGACTCTTCCTTATCGATGATCTTCTCTTGGAAGAGGACCATCCTAACCCATCATTAACATTACCAACATCTAAACTCTTTTCAATGTCCTTAGGGACATCTGTAGGAAAAAGGAAGGCATCCTTATTCTATCGTAACAAGCCTTTGTGAGAAACCTTGCTAGCACCTTCCTTTGAGGGTCCATAAATCTTTTCGTAGCTTCCTTTGAAGGTCCATTATCTTCGTTAGCACCTTCCTTTGAAGGTCTATAAACTTATCTAGCACCTTCCCTCGAAGGTCCATCAACTTCGTTAGCACCTTCCTTTGAAGGTCCATCAACTTTGTTAGTACCTTCCCTTGAAGATCCATTAATCTTGTCAGCACCTTCCTTTAAAGGTCCATCAATCTTGTCATCACCTTCCCTTGAAGGTCTGTCAACCTCATCAACATATATGTGCAAGTCACTAACAATGTATTCACCAAAATTTGAAGAACAAAGGGGTCATCCTCAGCCAAATATCGAAAAACTTTCCTCATGCATTTACCAATTACCTTCCATTGCATGTCCCTCATCTTGAACCAAAGATAATTCACCCACCTATACGAACCCAAAATCAACATACACAAGGAAAATGAAAAACCAAAGCGTCATCATATATAACTCTTTAATAGTTTTCCTCTCATACCCCAACCAAATTTCCAGGTAGCTTCTTTTTCAAGGATCCTTTATTTACCATATGCTCAATTAATCTAGGATAAAACTTCTATCATCCTCAGAAAACATTCCTTTTAACACATGTCATTTCTATCCACAACATTATGTTGGGAAAGCTCCTATCTATTGAGAATTTTAAATTCCTACTTTACATGCCTTCCCCTTTTACATGTTATCAATAAACCCATCATATCAATCTAATCAAAATGTCATTACTTCAGAGTAAACGTGGAAAGCTCTCCCTTAGCTGGACCAGTCCATATAACATGGTGTAACCTTTGAATGTCTTACACTTGCGGCCTTTCTACTATTAAAACATCAACCGTCATGACAGTAGTCACATCAAATATTTTAATCCATCATTAGCCAACCATTTTATCATTGTAATGATTTGAAATAATGTGGTTTTCCGTCAACATCCTAAATACACCTTAAATATGAACAAAATGGCTTTGTTCATCACATATTTCACATGGAAAAGTTCCTCTTTAATAGGAACCCCGCAATCATTACATCCATCTACCTTGTCTACCAACCAAAGACATGTTTTGGGGCACACATGTGTAGTGCGTGTACACATTTTCTCCTCCCCTCCTTGAAACGACCTATTAGGGTCTTTCCCTCAACTTAAAATAAAGTTAGAAATATCTATGGATTCTTCCTATCAATGTCAAAAGCAATAGAATGATCCCTTTAAGGACAACTACTAGTCAAATTCATGGATCGATCCCTCAAAGGACGACCATCTCTGTAAAAATAAAAATAAAATAAAATAAAATGTAAACCATAACTTTGAAGGATGGCTACCCATGTAAAAGGATTCCCGCATCGATCAAACTTCAAAAATCCAAAATTCAAAACATCCTAGGAAAACTTCCCGCATCGATCAACTTTCCCATTATAACAAGCTTCCCACATCGATTAGTTTGCATCAGAATAAAAATGTAAAGTTGGGGCATTTCCCTATGAAATCGTTGAAAGGAGAACCTATTCTCCCACACAATCTACATATGTCAACCCTTCTCATGTCCTAGGAAGGTACATATTTTCACTTCAATTTATGTCCAAAATCCTAAGTGTGACTACCCATTGTTAGTCATCTGTTAACATTCATTGTAAAGGCCAAAAGTGCAAGTGCCTTCACTTTGTTGTTTCCCATCATATATGTATCTAATCCAATACAAATAAATCAATCCATGTTTCATTCTTGACCATGGTTTTGAAAAAACATTAAATCACTCTAACATCAATATCAAATACACATCATACCTAAAACATAACTTTAACAGTTGTCAACACTTCTACATCAACATTTATCAAAATACCTACTGAAATCCATTAATCCCATCACACATCAACACAATCTTGAGCATATCTCAACATTATATTTTTGTTTTCATCACATTTTCTCATCAAAGTCAACACTTGTCAATTGGATGTCTCCTCCAAAGATTATGCCCCCGACGATTCTGTCAGGACCCCCATCTAGTCCTCAAAATCCTACCCTTGTAGCATCATCAAATTTTGGTCCCTTGACCCCATAAAATCATTATGTTATCATATCTTATCATTGTTAACTCATAGTAAATGAACCCTTTGGTTCCCCCATCAATTGTAAGCCCACCTTTGTGGAAAAATAAATTTCTGGTCCTTTGACCTCATCAAATCATCTTTTTCACCATTAAGTCATATGTCTATAGGACACAAACCCTTTGGTTCCCCTATCACTTGACTTCCTAGTCTTGTAAGCCCACCTTTGTGGAAACATCAATTTTTGGTCCTTTGACCTCATCAAATCATCATATCATATTTTTTCATTGTTAAGTCATATGTCTATAGGACATGAACCCTTTAGTTCCCCTATCACTTGAATTCTCGGTCTTGTAAGCCTGCATTTGTGGCAACATCAGTAATGGTCCTTTGACCTTGTCAAAACATCCCATCCATTGTTAAAAATCATATTTCTATAGGACATGAACCCTTTGGTTCCCCTATCACTTGATTTTATGGTGGCACCCATTTTGTTTTTACCTCATCTTGGGGCATCACTTTATCATCTTCCTATCCTTGCATATTTCCATCTATCTCTTTCAAGCTCATGATCAATTCCCTTTTTCATCAATCCCCAGTTTGAGGGGAAACACCTCATCATGTAATCCTTCAACATTTATCTATCACATCTCATTTTTTTCTCGTGTCTTGTTTCAAAACCACTCAACAAAAGGGGAAAATGTAAACACCTAAAATTAGCACCACTAATTCTAGTGTTAGGGTCCACCAAACACGCTTCACGATCACATTACACCCCTCATATATATTAAATATTAGCATTATCACCACACTTGCATAAGTCCACATTTGTCATTAATTAAATCGAACCCTCCATTTATTGATTAAACAACACTCCATGACCTAGATCACCCACTTCTACCCTTTAATTAATTAATTTAATAATTATGTCACCACATCCCTATCCCTAAAAATAATTAATCAAATAAAATGAATAACTACCCTCACACCTCACCATGCTAACTCGGACACCTCACTAACTAATTAACTAATTTACTAACCTTCTAAAATCCCTAACTTATTCCTAACCATCACTAAAACAACCTTCTAAAATCCCATGATGACTCATCCTAACCACCTAACTAATTTACTAACCTTCTAAATATATTTTAACCACCTCTAAACCTCCCACATAACCTCTCTAACTAATCTAGATATGATTCCCATAAATCCATAACCACCTAAGCCCAAAATAGAAATTTTATCCTCCATATCTCAACCAAACTCAAACTTCCTGCAATCACTAGTAATTCTCTCCTTTTTCACTATAAATATAGGCTCTTGGCCTCCATTTGAGATTGAATGGTGGGTGGATGTGACTCTAGGAATTCATTCTTCTTGCATCATAGAATTCTCATAGAGCCAAAGATCATCCAATAACATCCAAATCTTCTTCGAGCATCATTCATACGCCTAGAATCACGTCAGTAGTGTTCTTGCATCCATAACCTTTCTCTCTCAAGTAATATCATCTTTTTGTTCCTATTTTCTCAAATTATGCAAGGTATTTTTAATCTTTCTTCCTTACATCATTTTTCATCATTTCTAATCTTAATCTACCTTTCTAGCATTTCTTTCAATTCACGTTTTCATCCATTTTTACGGCTGTAATTTTTCACATTAATCGTTTGGTGATTCCCAAAATCACTGGAGATTGGCCCAATCACCAATGATTCATATAAAATTGCCAATGATTATCTAAACCACTAAAAAGGTCTTGAAATTAGATTTGCAACACATCTTTTAGTTTTCAAAATGGAGCTATGGTTCTCAAGTTATGGTCAAAACATTAGAGGGTGGTCTTTTATCAGATCCAGAGCTTCACCATCACAAAAATCATCATCCACAACCTTCTCAAAAATATTAATATCATACTTTTATTATTAACAATTAGTTGAAATTAGGTAAGTTCCTTTCATTCACATCATTGTCTTAATCATTCATCATTTAATAGCTTGAATCTTTTCTTTGTATTCATTTGTTTAACAATTCATTTTATCATCATCAAATTAATTTCTTAAATGCGGATTGACACCCTTACAAGGAAGTCCATTGATTTCTAGGGACTGGCCTTTTCCAGAAATCCACCATATATTTTACTAACTCCATCTTGTGTAAGTGTTTTTATTTTTAGGCTTTCTTTCAAGAAAGAATCCTTGTTCACTTTATTCATGGAGCACAATATCACACAATCCACATCGTGGTATCCTGAAACCCCACCATATTGAGGTTTGGAAGGTCGTATCAGCTTGCTTGCAAACACAGGTTGAAGACTAGTAATATTTATCCCAAATAATAACATTTTCCATAGTCTATCACTTGATAATTATTCTTTAAGAACCCACAATATGTTGGTACTTACTTCTTATTTCATACAACATGTACATTTATCACATTGTTTAAATTTTCAAAAGGGGTCAAAATCCCTCATATATGAATCATAGAAGAAGAATAGATATAAATTTGATACACATAAAAATAATTAGGAACATACTTGTACCATGAGTGTGATGAGAATGGGCATATGGTCATTCTCACACCCTCAATATTTTCTTCTTATTCCATACAATATGTTTTGGTGGTTGAATTAATCTTGCCCTTATTCGGTTAAGATTTTCCATCGATGTCTACTATATTTTTCTACTTTCCCTATTATATGCAAGTCAAATTTTTGGTTTTTCTATGTATGGTTTAGTCTTTCCTCTATTTCAGTCAAGGATCATGTTTGAATGTGCATTATCTAGTGGTTTCTTATAGGAAATTTGTTTTGTTTTAAGTTCTGGAGTTTGAGGGATCACTTGTTGTAATTTGCTTCTGGGTCTTGTCTTTTATTTGAATTTTCTCTCCCATTGCATGCTCATATGTGGAAGTTCCCAATTGATTGCAGTGTGGCGGTCAAATTTGAAAACTCGTAATTTTATATCGCATTCACAAAGTGTGAAATCGGCCCCGTCACCCGATAAATGTTCTCTCGAATATTCGCATTCAAAAGGTAATGTAAGTAATTTCTCAATTGGTGTCGGGAGTGTACATGTGTCACAATTGGAGTGGATGTGGGGAGGTGGTACATATTTTTAGCTTTGTGCATTTAAGATGAATGGAGTGAAGGTGCAAAAAGGCTCCTGAAACCTACAATGGACACATTGCTACTTAGTTGCAAAAGGAAAAGTTGTGGGTTGTTGGGAAACTCAAGCATTTTTGGCGTGAAAAGGAAGTGGGATAAAATTGTAAAAAAGTGTTGCAGCCCCACTATCACTCAAATGTGACCACATGTCGAGCCAGTATTGAAAACCAAAAGGTGGATGGGTGGGTCAATTTTTCCAAAAGTGTGTAAATTCTCTAATGCTACAAAATTGTAAAAGGTGTCCCCAAGACCGCAATAGCGAAAAGCTTCATTCCATGTGGACGGCTCATTTTTAAAATTGTGAATGACGGATTGAATGGTCATGATATATTGCATTTATTTCTGCCACCATTAATGTTTCTATGAAAATAAAGGAATTTTTAAAGCATCTGAATGCTTTCATCTTTATTTACCAATTGGCTTGATTTTTGTTGCTACCTTTACAATTTTCACGAAGAATTATCGCGTCATTAACTGTGAAGCTTAAATTACAAACCTGAGGAATTAAGAAGTTGTGGATTTGGGTTTAAATTACTCAAGAACTCATGGATTGACTGGTAAGAGCTTAGAAACTCATGTATTTCTCTTTTAGTGGTAGGTTGGTTTAAAGGAAAGTTAGGGTTTTTGAAGGATGAAGACTATGCCATCTTTTTCTCGGTTGCATCAGAGGTCACAAGTGATTTGGACAAGATTACAGACATGGAATTGATGTGTGTTGATCTAGATTATTTTCTTCAAAGGATTAATAGCCCCCATAAGAGTGAATCCCTTAAGGAAATTCAAGATAGTCATATTGCTTTAGTAGGTGCTATCCCACAAGTAGTTCATTGCCCAGAATTGGTTTGGCATTGTGCTATAAGTTATGATCCCTAAAAGAGCAAAGTATTCTATGGAAGTGGGGATGTAGTTTTGAATTTAACACCCGTGTTGTTTCACCCGATTCTTAGAGTGTTTCTTAGAATGTGATGGAACAGATAAGGGTAAAAGGGCTAGGGAAATACCTGCTGAAGCTGGTTGAAGGTTGTTACACGCATATGACTTCTTGATCCACATCTGATCATGAGAGCTTCCTTTTTGCTAGGAGGAACTACCTGAAAAAAACAAGACCACCAAATAAAAGTTAAATAGTATATGCGGTGGGACCCATTTAGCGTATGCTAGTTTTGGGAAGTGCGGTAGTCCCTAGAAGGCTATCAATCCACTATTGTAAACAAGTTAATGCAATAAATAAAGTAAATATTGTCATATTGTATTCAATATGATTTAGGCATCTCATATAAACACAATAACCAAAATCTATTCTAACATAATAAGTTAGGATTAGATTCGGAGGTCGGGTAAATGGTTCTAGGTTTCTGCAAGTCTAACAAAGATCTGATGAAGGTCACAGGTGATTATAGGTAACTTGGGAGTAAATAGGTAGGTTGCTGGTTTGTACTATGTTGATAGACATAGAGACCGATGCCGCTAGTTGTGACCGATGTTGGGGTCTAGGTCTATTTTCTAGGTTGATGGGGAGCTAAGTGAGGTGTCTAGGAGGTGTGAGTAGGGATGCAGGTTAGTGGGTAGGTCTAGTGGGGATTTGGTGAAGTGGGGAGGAGTTATGGTTTAAGTTGGTGAATGGTAACAAAGGGGCATTAGCGGTAGGTAAACAGATGCCACTATAGGCTCGATCAACAACGGATTAGGGAGACCGACACCAGTGACTATGGGAAAGTGGGAGATGTTGTAGAATGGATTTTGGATCTTCTTTATGATTACACAAAGGGTTGGGTAGGTCGAATGAAGTGTTGGATTGCTAGGATGGGGTTTTGAGGGGTTTTGGAAGAAGTATAGGGGGATAGTTACCAGAGAGGACTTATGAGTGGCTAGGAAGGCAATAGCACACAGAAGAATCTAAATACTGAAAGTATTTGAACAAAACTATACTTGAATAGAGCAAAGATACTTACTTGGAATTTGCTGACCATGATGTGGGTGAAGAGTGGATATGGTGGTGAGAGATTTCTTTTGTGAAGGTCCACCGGTTGATAGGAGACTCTTGCTTGAGCTTCCTAGGATTTTCTCCTTGTTTGGCTGAATCGATCTTGGCTTGGATGGTTGTGGATGTCTAGGTATGAATGGATACTTGCTCTAATTGCATGCAAATGTGATTACTCTCTCTTGCTCTCAGAAATGTGCTAACCTCAAAATAAGGTTACTAAAGGGGAATAAAAGGTGACCGACGATGGTTCCATGTTGACCAACATCGGTTAAGGGGTAACCAACATTGGTTAGGGTGGGATTTCTTGGGTTTGCTAAAAATGGAAGATCATGGCAATGATTTTCACCAGATCTTTCTATTCCTCTAGGAAAGAGTGGGAGTTACTCTTTTTTTATGTGGGAATGTGGTTAGAGGGGATGTAGGCTTTGATTTTTAGGATTTAGTTAGGTCTTAGTTAGTTATGGCAACATACTAAGAATAGGCTTAGGGTGAGGTGGTGGTGTGGGAATTATCTTAATTGGGATAATTAAATAAAAATATTGTGAGGACATGGATTAAATTAATTAAATTAATATTAGTGTGAGGTGTAAGGGAACATGGTTAGGTGAGTGTGTTCAAGTTGGTTATTTGACGAGGGATCGAGGGAGTGTGACCCAATTTTGGTTTCTACATTTTGCCTCTTTTTGTTGATTAGCTTGTATTGGTAAGTGATGCTAACAAAAATAAGATGTGGTTGCCCCATATTTATTAATGAGGTAGAAGACAAAATCAGTGAGTGGTTTGATAAAAGGTGAATGTGATGAAGAGGAAGGTGGTCCAATCAGTTAATATAGGTAATGGTTTAAGGTCAAAGATAGTAATAGTCAAACACATGCATATGTATAAACTGTAGTATGGTACCGGTAAAAGATCATGTAAACTCTTCATTTTCTATGGTCGATAGGTTTATCCAAACAAGGTTGCGTTGATTCCAATATCCAAGGTATAGGATATGGTCAGAAACATGATGCAGTCAAAGTGCGAGAACGTTTAGGTATGTTACGGTATAGAAAAGGTTGGGTCAAGATAATCGGTCATGGTAAGAAGCAAGGTAAGTTCATTAGGTCAAACAACATTGGTAACAAAGTGTCGCAAGGTATATCAAGCACATGAGGTGACCAATCACTACCAATGTTCCAGGTCTTAGTAGGCTAGGTCATGGCACGGGTAGGGCTGAGGTATGGGTAAATTAAGGGACTAAGAAGAGCTATAACCATTACTAAAACCCACACCAATTCATCAAGAGATAAAAATTTGGAAATATCAATCCCCTTTGAAGGAAATACTAAGTATGAAATAACAGCTAATGATTATAACTTCCGAGTTATTCCCTTCGGAAATATTTCAAGAGACCAATTAAAGCAAGGGGTGTCTGAAGCTGTTAATGACCTTTTGCAAAAGGTGGATGAAGATAGAATGATGAAGAAGAAATTAAAAGAGAAATTCAAGGCCTTAAGTTTGGGTTTGCAGTAATTAATTGGGAAACCTAGTTAGGCTCAAACAAGTGCCTCCATTGATACCCTTGAGGGAATGGATAAAATAAACAAGGTTGTAAAGAAGGTTTAGGAAGTGGATACATGGATTAAAAAATTGACCAAGAGGGGAAAAGAATAAATTACAGAGGCCAAATCAAAGTATAAAGATCTTAAAAATAGACTTAGTGAAATTGATGAGATAGTTGAACAATGTAAAAATGATATTTTATATTTTGAAGGTATTCTTGCCAAGGTAGACAACATTACCCAGGTTTAGTGATGAGTTGATTGAGCAAGAATATATTGTTCCTTTAGTTGTCAATGGAAGCCAACATCATATTAAAGAATTGTCAAAAATTAGAGTAGAGACCTTGAATGGGATCAAGGAAAATCTTGAAATTAAGAGAAACTGGGTTGATGATACTCTCGATGATATTGACTTAAAGCTAGAGGATATGGTCATTGATAAGTTCAAAAGATTTATGGGGATATAAAGACTGACTTCTTACTTAATTATTTTGAAAGGAATGTTCTGAAGAATGAATTCTCCTATGAAGTCATTAAAACCATGAGAAAGATTGAGAATAGAATTGCAAATTTAAAGGCAAGACCACTGGAATACAAATAGAAAATGGGTCATTGCATTGATGCAATATCTAGGTAGGCACTGACTTTCTAGCATCATGCATGACTAGATGAGGATAAAGTTAATGAGTTATTCAAAAGGTATGATGCATATGTAGCAATGATACCAAAAGAAAAAAATACGAAGTGGATGTTGAAGAAGAAGAAAATGCAAATGCAAAGTGTGATGAACATGCTTAGAAAATTTTTCCTTGAACTATATTAGCTTTTCATATTCATCCTTTTAAACTGATGTTTTAAAATGACACTTATATTACATGGGAAGTAATTATTTCTCTGAATTTTATTGTTCCTTTATTTCAATTGAAAAATGGAAGAATGCAGTAATGCCATATTTACTTTGATGAAATTAACATACATTTGGATAAGCATGTAAATGATTGATATTGTTATGCTTCTTGCATTTTGAACAAGGAACAAAATGGGGTTCTATAGGTGCTTACCCATGAAAAAGAAAGATATATACATGCCAGAAAGAGAAACAATGAAAGGAAGACAACATCTAGGAATTCTTCATCCCTACTTCATAGTTTCCTCCTAGCAAGGGGAGCTTGTTCAGAAGTTTGTTTTTCCTCAACACAAACTTGCTTGAGCCTTGTCTTTGTCCGCCGAACAAAAATGACCCGACCCTACAAGGATCGGGGACATTACCATATCCATCAACACCTCCAGAGTCATTCTAGGACGAATCATGATTTGCTCCAATTCAACTTTCTTCTTTTGAGATGGCACCCAATCTAAAAGATCCATACCTCATGTTAAGAATGTCATCTTTCCTTCCCCTTTGTGAAGGGTCGACATGCTAGGAGTGGGTTGAGAGGGGATTCCCGAAGTGTGTAGTTCCCACTTCCCTTTGACACCTTTTGATATGTATGCTGATACTATAGATTTCATTATAGACATTACCATATTTTGATTTAGTATGCATGATGATTATTGGAGACACCTGACATGTGGATGATGATATATTATTGGACATGGATATTTTATGGATGTTGTTGGATATTGTGATTTGATCTGGAAAATGAATATTTTATGATGCGGATATATTTGTTGATTAAAAATGCAAATGATGTAATAAGTGACTTCGATGTTGTTGTGATTTATTGTGTAGTTGATTTTTGTGATTTTTGTATCATATTGGATGTTCTGATATGGCCATGAGGCCAAAGGAATTATTTGCATTTTTAAAGTTAAAAATATTTCAACAAAACATCGGGGGATCGGAGACCAACCAAAATATAATTTTAGGTGGCTTCAACACGGTCACCATGGCAACTCATTTTATTATGTTGTGTGTTATTTTGTTAGAGATTCCCATGGGGAGTCATCTTTATATGTGAGCATGGGTTGTGTATTTTATTTTTATGGTTAATGTTTATTTATTGTTGTATGTATTTTATTTGTAATGTGTTTTCTTCTTTTAATTAATTAATTGTGGAATATTAATATGAGAGATCATATAGTTAAAATTTGATTAAATTAAATTGGGATTTGGAAAGTGATTATTAGAGTTGTTGGCTGTTTACACTTGTAAGAGGTGTAAGAGTTTGTGTAAGTCAGATTTTATAGTAAGAAATACTCGCTTCCATGGAAATTCGAATTTGACCTTGGGGGCTGTTTTTGGAAGCTTGTGGGACAAGTAAAACTTGTCCCATGCCTCTAAATTTATGTTACCAACCATACTTATGGTTGAGGATGTGATTTGTGACCTTTATAATGCATTTTTATTCTTTTGTGCATGTTTTTAATTGCACTTTCTTACATTTTTGATTAATGGTTGTCCCTTGAGGTGTGGGCTGTTTTTGAGTGTGCAAGTAACTTGTCATATTTTTCACCCACCTCTTTATTATGCTTGGGAGAATGGAACTTTGTCTTTTGTGTTTGAATTGAGGATGTGTGATGTGGCATCCTACATGGATCCACATCATCCTCTTCTTTCCCTCTTCTATATATTTGAAACTCTCTTCTTGTTTTGGGTTGTTGAATCATTTTTGCATTTCTTCCTTGGGGCGTACTTTCATGGAAAGCTTGTTGTTTAGAGCTGTGTTATTGTCTTGAAAAGCTTTATGTTTGGAGTTGAGTTATTATCTTGGAAAGCTTGTTGTTTGGAGCTATGTTATTGTCTTGGAAAACTTGTTGTTTCAAGCTATGTTTTTGTCTTAGAAAGCTTGTTGTTGGGAAGCAAATTCACCATGGAGAGGTAGGAATTTAACTCTCTTTTATTTTTGTTATTTTCTTGTGGTGTTGTGTGGAAAATGCATGCTTGTTTTATTTGTTTCTTGGTTGGGTAGATTTCCTTAGGGAAGGTGTAGGAGAAGGCTATGGGGAAATTCTTGTGGGGGTCATAAGGGAATGCCATTGGCTTCAAAATTTTGTGGAGGGAGTTTGGGTTTGGAATCCACCATGGAAAATAAATAGCTTGCATTTTTACTTGTGGGGGGCATAAGGATATGTGTGTGATGAATTAATTAGTGGTTTGTATTTGGTGGATGCCCAATTCCCAATTGGGAGGCATAAGTAGCTTCCCCCATAGGCCTTGCTCCTTTGGCTTGTAAGATCAAGCCTGAGTTCTGTTTTGATATGTTTTAAATGCAGTTGTGAACTACTTTGTTTGCTTTTGGTGTTGCATTGTGTTTTAAAAGGAAATATGTATGTGAAATAATGTTGTGTGTGGAAGCCAATTGTTGCCATGGTTGAATTGCACCTTCTATTGTATTTTGGTTAGGGCTCGGGGAAAATGATGAAGGAAGGCTTATCCTTTCATTGGATGCTTTGGTTGGTTGGAGAGTGTTGCCTTTCCCCTCTTTTTTTTTGATAATTTGGATAAGAAGAAAATGTGCATGTTGTTGTCCTGGAGTAAAGAAAAAGATACAGTTTGACAGTCCCTTGTGGAAACACATTCATTGTAATCCCTTTCCCACTTGTTGTGGATGATATTGTATCATGTATTTGTGAAAGAAAGATGTATATAATTTGATTATGGAGTTAGGTATTCGAATTGTAAAAGACATTTAATTTTTGTTTTGTTCATTAGAAAGAAATGGAATTCTGTTATTGCTTTCAAGAAATGGAGGAATGTGAAGATGTAAAAGTTTATAAATGAAGTCAATAAAGAATTGCAAGTTCATCTCTTATATTGCATTGTTGTGATGAAATGAGAATATCAAATTGTGATTTGAAGTTTTGTTATTTGCAAAGGAAAGAAAATGTGTATGAAGGAAGAATGTTGCTTATTTCTTTTAGAGAAAAAAATATATATATGAAATTGAAATCAGAATTGCCTCAAGTTTAGAATAGTTGATTTAAGTCATTTAATTGCATTTGATTTGTCTAGAAACTATAAATCACACTTAAATGATAAAATTGATAAATGGATCCTTTAAAATTTGATCACTGGCATTGTGACTTTTAAAACTGGTAAATTCAAATAAAATGCACAGTTCAGACCTACACATTTAAATCAACTTGGAAACCTTAAAATTCAACATGATATAATAGCAATGAACTCAATGGACAAAGAAGATTTAATAGAATAACTTGAACCATTGCAAAATTGAGCTCAATCTCTTAATCAACCATTTGTTGTCATTTGTTGGACAAATTCAATTCGAAATCAATTGAACAAATTCACCCTCCTAAAACACTTTAAACCCTTCCTAGATCAATTCTCCATGTCTTTTTGGCATGTTGAGTGAAGGAGGAGATCCAATTCAATCAAATTTGGAAGTTAGAAATTACCATCTCGCTAATTAAAATCCTGCAGATCATTTTTGAAAAATTGACCCCTTAAAATTTACCAAAAAGTATAATTTGTGTTTTCTATGTACCAAGGGCATTGACACCTTTCTGCAAAAATTCCTTGTTTACTTGGCCGAGATTTCTAGCTCAAGTTATGGCATTTGAAGTTTTTGTGCCTTGGCGGGAAAATTTGGAAAAAATTTCCTTGGCAGGCCCACAACCCAAAAAATTCTTGACGAATTTCCCTTGGAAAATTTTCAAAAATTTGGTTCGAGAAAAATTTTCCATTTCACTCCACCAGCCCGCAGCCAATCAGAGGCTACCACATGTCCTCACAAGGTAGCAACAGCGGCGTGGCAACTTTTTTCCCTTTGAGTTTTTTGAAAATTTTGGAAAAAAATTCCATTTCTCCCCACCAACCCACAGCCAATTAGAGGGTGCCACGTGGTACCTTGGGGGTGGAAGCGGAGGTTTAGGAGAAATTTTTCTTTTGTGCCACATGGGGAAAAATTTCAAAATCTGCCCCGCGACCCACTAAAGGAGTTTTCCCCTCCTCTTGACATGTGTCCCCCTTGGGGAAAATTTGATCCCAAAACTCCGTCGAACCATATCTTGAGTTCCCAAAGGAGTTAGGAGGAATTATTTATATCACCTGGAAAGGTGAGAAAATTTCCTATCCAATGGGAATGGTTTAGGAAATTTTTGGAAACGTTAAGTGTGAGAAAAATCTAGTTGAAACTCTGATCCTATTAGAGAGTGGGTATGGGGGTAGATTTCTCCATGAAACTAGCTAGAACATCTAACCCTAAAATTTGAACCTTGTGAACTTGATATTAGCTCATAAAGGAAAAAAATTTGGTAAATGGGTTTTGTTCTAGAACCTGCTAGTGGCAAACTGTTGTCTGGCAACTTGGTTGTGTTCACCCCTAAACAAAAAAAAATTATTCCATAATTTTTCTAGCTAACCCTAGGTTGTTTCTTGGGTCTCAAGTGGTTGTTGAAACGGGAACTACAGCTTGGTATCGGAGCGGTGGGTTCAAAGGATTGGACTATTGGGCACACTAGAAAGCTTGAGATATGAAAACTTAAACCTAGTACACTTTTAAATCTAGAAAACAACTTAGCAAAGATTTGTATATTTGATTGAACATGGAAGTTGTGTAAAACTTAGCAAAATGAACTAACTCTCACTTTGGTCTCATGCGGGAGGCTCGAGACGGAGCGAGAGAAACCTTCACAGAGACTCGAGACTCACCACCAACAAATCGGGGGTGTAGCTCCTATTTTACCTTAGATTCTACAGACCCTTCTTCAGATGTTAATGTCGCTCTACGCGAAGGATTAGGAGGAGGACATACAGCTAGTAATGATAGAACCCCTTCTACCGAGGGTCAGGTATCTCCTCGACACAGTGAGAAGCATAGAGGAGAGAAATCCCATGTAGAGTTAGTTAGAGTAGAGTCACCACCTAGGAGATAGGATGATAGAGTTCTAGAGCGTAGAGAGAGGTCTCAGAGCCCTAGGCTTAGGGATGAACATGCAGAGAGACCTAGAGGCAAACAGGCCATAGGCGTGGATCACAACAGAGAGATCCTAAAGCTTCGGTCCTCACATTACTTAGGTGATACATGTGGATTTTAGGTAGAGGCCTAGCCAGTGAGCTTGAGTGGTTGCTTCAAGATTTTTCCTTGTTCTAGAAACACGAAAGCTCGTGTTGCAATCCATCTACTGAGGGATGGAACAGGAGTATGGTGGAGAAAAGAGGAGTAGAAGCTCCATGTACATGCAGAGATAGTGACCTGGGAGCTATTTGAGGAGAGATTCAGTAGAAGGTATTTATCACGGAGGTTCATACAATAGAGGATTGATGAGTATCACGACCTCTGACAAGCTTTTCTTTCTGTTGCAGAGTATGAGAGTAGATTTCTAGATCTACTTCAGTATGTAGAATATATGCAAGATGAGTAGGTGTGGATTCACATGTTCATTCGGGGCCTAAATTTGGATAGTGGAGGGGTTGTGCAGATCTACTATCCGCAGACATTAGCAGAGGCCATCGAGAAGGCCTATATTATAGAGGAGACTCGATGCCTGGACCCATATACAATAGATGTAGAATGGTAGATCGAGAGGTTCCGTACCTCTTTCTCATGGTGGCAAGGGTACAACACAGTCATCCTTTAGGCCACAACAACAACAAAAGAGTAGCGGCAGTCCCCGCCCACCTCATAGACCTCCATAGAGAGCCGATACATAGAGAGGTCGAGTATGGGGCCTCCTTTTAGGGGTCCCATCAGGACACAGGGTGGACCTAGAGCTTAGTCGGCGAGGAGCTCACCGGTAAGAGGCCATAGCAGGACCATAGCCGGATCATCAAGATCCACACCATAGCCTTCTAGGGCACCGACTAGAATTGCTACTCATTAGGGTGGATCAGAGGATGTTTTGGTTGTGGAGTTACTTGAAAATTTTGGAGAGATTTCCCACATAACCCTAACAACAAGGGTAAGAGACAGATTTTAGAGCCAACTGTTGGTGACATGGGACATAGCCACATGATTTATGCAGCAGTTGAGAACCACTAGGCAAAGCATCAGAGCATAGCCATTGAGACCACAGGTAGAATTGTTGGTATTCCTACCTCTGTATTGTTTGATTCTAGTTCTTCTGATTCTTTCATTGCTCCATATTTAGTAGAGAAATGCAATCTAGTGGTAGTTAGGTACGGTCTTAGTTGGGATGTTGCGATGGCTTCTAGAGCCAAGATCTATGTGGACTCCTTAGTTAAGGAGTGTGTGTGGTGATTTGGGACCTTTCACCACTACCTCGATCTTTGTATCATTCCTTTAGGCTCATATGGAGTCATCTTAAGTATGGATTAGTTATCTCGCACATAGGGCCGTGGATGGATTGTTATCACAAGACTATATCTTGTGTAGATGATTTGGGAGTTGAGTCGGTGATATCGGGGTCGGGGACCCATTTCTATTCACACCATCTCAGCTATGCAGCTTAAGTGGTGTGTGTGAGGGGGTCACATGTATGCTATTACGATCAATGGATGATCGAGGATTTTTCTAGTGGACCATCGCTAGATGATCATCCCATTTTGAGAGATTTTCTTGATGTATTTCTAGGGGAGCTACCTAGGTTACCACCCCCACGTGAGATTGATTTTCATATAGATCTAGTTCCTAGAGTAGAGCCTATCTCACGAGCACCTTATTGGATGACCACGCCATATCTTTGTGAGATCAAGTTACTGACTTGAGGTCCTTTTGGAGAAGGGCCTTATCCATCCTAGTATATCCCCTTGGGGTTCACCAATGATATTTGTGAAGAAGAAGGATGGATCCTTGCGGTTGTGTATTGATTACCGTCAGTTGAACAAGGTAACAATCAAGAATCATTATCCTCTTCCTCACAATGATGACTTGTTTGATCAGATGAAGGGAGCCACAATTTTCTCTAAGATTGATCTTAAGTCGTGCTACCATCAATTGAGGATTTCGTGAGGAAGAAATTCATAAGACAACTTTCTGTATGAGATATGGGCACTATGAGTTCACAAAGGCACCTTTTGGTTTTGACGAATGCCCCTGCAGTGTTCATGAGTTTGATGAATGGGATATTCGGTACCTTCTTAGATCAATTGTACACGTGAGGAGAATGAGGGGTTCCTTCGATAGGTTCTTCGATGTCTTTGTGAGCAACAAATTTATGGGAACTTGGAAAAGTGTGCTTTCTTTCAGACAGAGGTGCAGTATTTGGGTCATATCATTTCCAGGGAAGGTATCATAGTTGATCCTTCCAAGATTAGAGCCATTATGGATTGGCCAAAGACCCACTACAAGTGGCCAAGAGGTGCACACTTCATGGGTTTAGCAGTTACTATTGGAGATTTGTTCAAGACTTCTCATGGATTGCACACCCTATCACTTCCCTTCAAAGGAAAGCAAAGAAGTTTGTTTGGTCAGATAGATGTGAGAATACCTTGAGACACTAAAGGAGTGCCTCACCACAACACCTATTCTTGTAGTACTAGATCCATAGGGTGAGTTCTTTGTTTGTACAGATGCTTCGTTGGTGGGCTTGGAGGTGTGTTGATGCAGGAGGGTAGAGTTGTAGCTTTTGAGTCTCGTAAACTCAAGGATCATGAGCTTAATTATCCAACCCATGATCTTGAGCTTGTGGTAGTCATGCATGCTTTGGTTAGATGGAGACACTTTCTTCTTGGACAGAGATTCACACTCAAGACAGATCACTTGAGTCTTCGCCACCTCTTCACACAGCCCAATCTCAACACTCGTCAGCGGTGTTGGATGGAGTTACTTTGTGAGTATGACATGGAGATAGAGCATGTGAAGGGGAAGGATAATGTGGTAGCAGATGCTCTCAGCAGATGAAGACATGTGGCTATGGCCACTTCAGTGAGCATAGATACGGAGCAGATTCTTCAAAGAGCTTCCTCTTGACAACTTCTACATTGCGATATGAGTAGAGATAGAGTCACGAGACCCCTTGAGGGAAAGTTTGATGGGTTCACCTTAGAGGCATATGGTCTTCTTAGACAAAAAATCTAGATATATGTTCCCAGAGATGGAGGCTTGAGGCAGGACATATTGGTAGAGGCACATCGTGCACCCTATTCAGCCCATCCTGGGGTGAATAAGATGCATGCCACTTTGCGGCAGTTGTATCACTTTGGAGAGGAATTTGTCGAGACATGGCTCAATTTGTGTCATGGTGGTTGGAGTGCCGAGGGTTAAGGCCAAGCATCGCATCCTACGAGCCTTATTTATCCTCATGCTATCTTTTGTAATGGAAGTGGGACACCATTTCCATGGATTTCATTGTTGGGCTACCGATGTCGAGATATCACCACGATGCCATTATGGTCATGGTTGATAAATTGACAAAAGTGGCTCAATTTTCTCTAGTGAAGACCACTTATACAGCTAGAGTAGTGGCACGAGTATATTTGGATGAGATCGTTAGGTTACATGGGATCCCATGAAAGATAATTTGTGACCGCGATCCTTTGTACACTTCACACTTTTGGAATACCATGCAGTATGTCCTCGGGATGAGGATTAATTTTAGCACAACATATCACCTTGAGACAGATGGATAGATCGAGTGAGTGAATCATATTTTAGAGGATATGCTCAAGATGTATGTGATGGATCAGCAGTCTAAGTGGGAGGAGTACTTGTACTTAGTGGAGTTTGCCTACAATAATAGTTTTCAAAGTTCTATAGGCATGGCTCATTTTTAGGCGTTGTATGGTAGAGAGTGCAGGACAACTCTTAGTTGGGACAAGTTAGAGGATAGAGTATCTATTGGACTAGCTCTTTTGCAGGAAATGGAGCAATGGTAGTGATGATCGGGTAGAGATTACAGGGAGGCATAGGATAGGCGGAAGAAGTACGCAGATTAGCATAGGATTGATAATAGTTTTGATGTGGGCATGAAGGTGTTCCTTTGTTTCAGGCCACATAAGAGCCCTATCCATTATGGAAAAGGTTCTATGTTAGTTCCTAGATTTTTTGGTCCTTTTGAGATCTTAGAGTGTATCGGCCCTTTGGCCTACCGTCTAGCATTACCATCCAACTTGTCTCGCGTACATGATGTGTTTCATGTTTCAGTTCTTAGGAGATATATTACAGATCCGTCTCATGTCTTGGGTGGACATCATTACAGTGTAGGATTAGGGGCAAGTGATGGTGGAGCCCGTTTGTATCCTTGATCATAGGACCTTGGGCCTTCGAGGTAGAGAGGTTGATCATGTTTGGGTATAGTGGGATAGATATGATGAGGCTGCATCTACCTGGGAGGATGCTACTTCATTACGAGTGTAGTTTTCACATTTGTTCGAGTGGCTTCCAAGAGGAAGTCGAATCTAAGGGGAGGGGGATGTAGTGCCCACTTCCCTTTGACACCTTTTGATGCTTATGCTTGATACTATGGATTTCATTATAGACATTACTATATTTTGATTTAGTATGCCGCTAGACATTGGATTATGGATTATTGTAGATTTTGATTTGATTATGATGCATGATGATTATTGGAGACACTGACATGTGGATGATGATATATTATTGGACATGGATATTTTATGGATGTTGTTGGATATTGTGATTTGATCTAGAAATTGAATATTTTATGATGCAGATATATTTGTTGATTATAAATGAAAATGATGTAATAAGTGACTTCGATGTTGTTGTGATTCGTTGTGTAGTTGATTTTTGTGATTTTTGTACCATATTGGATGTTCTGAAATAGCCACAAGGCCAATAGAGGTATTTGAATTTTATAGGTTAAAAATATCACAACAAAACACCGAGGATAGGAGACCAACCAAAATAGAATTCTAGGTGACTTCAACACGGTCACCATGGCAACTCATTTTATTATTTTGTGTGTTATTTTGTTAGAAATTCCCATGGGGGAGTCATCTTTATATGTGAGCATGGGTTGTGTATTTTATTTTTATGGTTAATGTTTATTTATTGTTGTATGTATTTTATTTGTAATGTGTTCTCTTCTTTTAATTAATTAATTGTGGAATATTAATATGAGAGATCATATAGTTAAACTTTAATTAAATTAAATTGGGATTTGGAAAGTGATTATTAGAGTTGTTGGCTGTTTATACTTAATGTGTAAGAGGTGTAAGAGTTTGTGTAAGTCAGATTTTAGAGTAAGAAATACTCTACCTCCATGGAAATTTGAATTTGACCTTGGGGGCTGTTTTTAGAAGCTTGTGGGACAAGTAAAACTTGTCCCATGCCTCTAAATTTATGTTACCAACCATACTTATGGTTGAGGATGTGATTTGTGACCTTTATAATGCATTTTTATTCTTTTATGCATGTTTTTAATTGCACTTTCTTACATTTTTGATTAATGGTTGTCCCTTGAGGTGTGGACTGTTTTTGAGTGTGTAAGTAACTTATCATATTTTTCACCCACCTCTTTATTGTGCTTGGGAGAATGGAACTTTATCTTTTGTGTCTGGATTGAAGATGTGTGATGTGGCATCCTACATGGATCCACATCATTCTCTTCTTTCCCTCTTCTATATATATTTGAAACTCCTTCTTGTTTCGGGTTGTTGTTGAATCATTTTTTCATTTCTTCCTTGTGGGCGCATTTTCTTGGAAAGCTTGATGTTTGGAGCTGTGTTATTGTCTTAGAAATCTTGTTGTTTGGAGTTGTGTTATTGTCTTGGAAAGATTGTTGTTTGGAGTTGTGTTTTTACCTTGGAAAGCTTGTTGTTGGGAAGTAAATTCACCATGGAGAGAGGTAGGAATTTAACTCTCTTTTATTTTTGTTATTTTCTTGTGGGGTTGTGTGGAAAATGCATGCTTGTTTTATTTGTTATTTGGTTGGGTAGATTTCCTTAGGGAAGGTGTAGGAGAAGGCTATGCGAAATTTTTTGTTGGGGGCATACGAGAATGCCATTGGCATTAGAAATTTTGTGGAGGGAGTTTGGGTTTGGGATCCACCATGGAAAATAAATAACATGCTTTTCTTACTTGTGGGGGAATAAGGAGGGATTTTGTGGGGGCATAAGGAGGGATTACTGTGGGGGTTATAAAGATATGTGTGTGATGAATTACTTGGTGATTTGCATTTGGTGGATGCCCAATTACCAATTGGGAGGCATAAATAGCTTCCCCATAGAACTTGCTCCTTTAGCTTGTAAGATCAAGCCTGAGTTCTATTTTGATATGTTTTAAATGCAGTTGTGAACTATTGTTTTCTTTTGGTGTTGCATTGTGTTTTAAAAAGGAAATGTGTATGTGAAAGAATGTTGTGTGTGGAAGCTAGTTGTTGCCATGGTTGAATTGCACCTTCTATTGTATTTTGGTTGGGGCTCGGGGCCAATGATGAAGGAAGGCTTCTCCTTTCATTGGATGTCTTGGTTGGGTGGAGAGCGTTGTCTTTCCCCCTCTTTGTTGTGATCATTTGGATAAGAAGAAAATGTGCATGTTGTTGTCCTGGAGCAAAGAAAAAGATACAGTTTGACAGTCCCTTGTGGAAACACATTCATTGTAATCCCTTTCCCACTTGTTGTGGATGAGATTGTATCATGTATTTGTGAAAGAAAGATGTATATAATTTGATTATGGAGTTAGGTATTCGAATTGTAAAAGACATTTAATTTATGTTCTGTTCATTAGAAAGAAATGGAATTCTATTATTGCTTTTAGAAATGGAGGAATGTGAAGATGTAAAAGTTTATAAATGAAGTCAATAAATAATTGCAAGTTCATCTCTTATATTGCATTGTTGTGATGAAATGAGAATATCAAATTGTGATTTGAAGTTCTGTTATTTGCAAAGGAAAGAAAATGCGTATGAAGGAAGAATGTTGCTTATTTCTTTTAGAGAAAAAAAATATATGAAATTGAAATCAGAATTTCCTCGAGTTTAGAATAGTTGATTTAAGTCATTTAATTGCATTTGATTTGTCTAGAAACTATAAATCACACTTAAATGATAAAATTGATAAATGGATCCTTTAAAATTTGATCATTAGCATTGTGACTTTTAAAATGGTAAACTCAAATAAAATGCATAGTTTAGACCTACACATTTAAATCAACATGGAAACCTTAAAATTCAACATGATATAATAGTAATGAACTCAATGGACAAATAGGATTTAATAGAATAACTTTAACCATTGCAAAAATTGAGCTCAATCTCTTAATCATGTGTTTGTTTTCATTTGTTGGACAAATTCAATTTGAAATCAATTGAACAAATTCACCCTCCTAAAACACTTTAAACCCTTCCCAGATCAATTCTCCATGTCTTTTTGGCATGTTGAGTGAAGGAGGAGATCCAATTCAATCAAATTTGGAAGTTAGAAATTACTAGCTTGGTAATTAAAATCCTGCAGATCACTTTTGTAAGATTGACCCATTAAACTTTACCAAAAATTAGAATTTATGATTCCTATGCAAAGAGGGCATCGAGAGATTTCTGAAAAGTCCTTGTTTTCCAAAAACTCGAGCTTTCTAGCTCAAGTTATGGCACTTTGAAGTTTTTGTGCCTTGGCGGGAAAATTTGGGAAATTTTTCCCTGGTGGGCCCACAACCCAAAAATTTCCCAACGAATTGCCATTATAAAATTTTCAAAAATTTGGTTTGAGAAAATTTTTCCATTTTGTTCCACTAGCTCACAACCAATCAAAGGCTGCCATGTGTCCTCACGAGGCAATGGCGGAGGCGCGACAACTTTTTGCCCTTTGAGTTTTTTTGAAAATTTTGGAAAAATTTTCCATTTCTCCCCGATGACTGCCCATCGTAGGGTGCCACGTTGCACCTTGGGGGTGGCAGTGGAGTTTCAGGAGAAATTTTGGTTTTGTGCCGCATGGGGAAAAATTTCAAAATCCACCCCACGACCCATCTACCCGCCAAAGGAGTTTTCCCCCTCTTGACACGTGCCCCCTTGGGGAAAATTTGATCCCAAAGCTCCGTCGGACCATATCTTGAGTTCTCGAAGGAGTTAGGAGAACTTATTTATATCATCGAAAAGGTGTGAAAATTTCCTATCCAATGGAAATGGTTTAGGGAAATTTTGGAAGTGTTAAGTGTGAGAAAAATCTAGTTGAAACTCTGAGCCTATTAGAGAGTGGGTATAGGGGCAAATTTCTCCCTGAAACTAACTAGAACATCTAACCCTAAAATTTGAACCTTGTGAACTTTATATTAGTTAATAAAGGAATATTGTGTATTGGTTAATGGGTTTTGTTCGAACTCACGCCAAAGGTAAACCGTTGTCCTGAAACTCAGTTGTGTTCACCCCTAAACAATAAAAAAGTATTCCATAATTTTTCTAGCTAACCCTATGTTGTTTCTTGGGTCTCAAGTGGTTGGAAGGGAAAGTACTACATGTTATTGACTAGGTTGATTATGAGGCCTTGAACTTGACCCAACCTCCCATTTCCTTGTGAAAGGTGGATTTTCTTTCAAAGAAGGAATTGGTTGAGGGCCCAACAATTCATGCTCTTCCTGAGGAGCACGATGCATTAAGTGGATGGATGATCCAATAGTAAATCTCCACCGTTGTCCCGAGTGAAGGAAATGGATTCCCTTGAATGACAATTAGAAAATGATCAATCCTCCTCTCCATCTGAGATAATGATTGGAGGTTGAGGTTTTGGTTCACCTTTCCTTTTCCTGAAGATGACCCTGGTGCTGAAACTGGTTGCGAAGGCATGATCTCTACTTGATTTTTCTCCAAAAAATTGATCCTTTTCTCCAACTCATCTATTTTGTGTGAAATAGCTTAATCAGATCGATGGAGGATTTATCATACAAAACATATGATTCCTTGGGAATCTCTTTTGATACAAAATCCTCATCACACATAAAGGGACATTGAAAACTTGTTTTCTCAGAGACCTGAGGTCTTCTCTCAACCCAATATATTTTTAAATATTTAGGAGATTTCATGTGCTCCCATCTAAAAGATGGAAATACATAACTTGAAAGGCTGCAAACACAAGATTGATCCTGATTAGCCTTGTAAGAAGTGATAACCCAACTTTTCGGTATGTTAAGGGCCCTCTCGATGTCAACCCACACATTCTATTTCAAACAGAGCCACGAAAAAATCTTCATCATGACCGCTTAAATAGAAAATTTGATTTAAGTCCTTTGAATAAATATCCTTTAGGCTATGAGCTATAAGTACCTTACCTTTTTCTTTGAGATTTCTTATACTCAAAACAAGAAGGGAAAGGAATGATGATAATGAAATTTATCCAGTTTTATATTGAAAAGGAGACATATGTTTTTATTTGATGCAATATTTCTTAGGTTAATTATTATTTACCTATATATTAATTATGCATTTCATATTAATTAATGTATTTATTGTTTATATGATCATATTTAATTATAAACCATATTATTCTTTTTATTCAAATGATACGGGTGTTGTTATATTGTTTTAACAATATTATTGTTGTGCTTCCTTGGATGTAATATTGGAAGCTACTATATTTTAAATTGGTTGTTGCATTGTTGCAACTCCTCATTTGTTTGTATTTAGTTGTACAATACCTATAAGTATTGCAACTCATTCATATGTAATTTGGTTGATTGAGTTTAATATAATTTATCAGGATTCCACCCCTGTTGCTCAATCTAAATTTGGTACTAGAGCAAATTGAAGCTCCTAGAAAGGTTGGAGAAGGTTGCAGAGGAAGAATAATTTGTGGAGAATAAATCTACTTCATTGGAGAGCCAGTGCTGCCTCCAACAGCTTCCCACATCTCCCTGCAATCCCACAACCTCCTATGTGAATTCCAGGTAAATGTAAAGAAATTTTTTTTTGCCTTGGTGCCCTGCACCAGGAAAATTTGTTTCTTGGGGCTTACAATATTTAAAAAAATACCCATCAGGGGTTTTGTCTCTAAATTTCTTAGCTACAGATAATATTATCTCTATTATAGAATTTTAAGGACAAAGCTCCCATGAAGTTGCATTGGCATTCCACCGAGTTGGTTTAACATGTTGAAGAGCTCCTACCGAGCCATCTCCTCTTACCCTGTAATCAAACAATGGTGGAAATCGACCATGCATTGAGACCAGACTGAGTCGAGGTTGTTCTTGCGTTGGGAGTTATTTTTTTTACAAACAACCGAGCTCACATAACATTGACCAGTTGTGTTTTTGCATTGTTTAGGTTATATTTATTCTACTTGGGCATTTTTATTGTTGTCAAGCCATGTAACTAGGTGTGGTCGTGTCACTTTGGATTGGGGTGAGTTCACTATAACCTCCTTGTGGGGATCGATTCATTGCAACATAAGAGGATGGGTAGACCATGAGTTGGGTACTGTTTCTCCTGATTGGATTGGCACGTATGGGACCTACAAAAAAACAAAAATAGAGGTGGAAGATAATACCAATAGGTAGTAATATCAATACATTGATAACCGTCTCCTCTCAGCTCATAGAACCTACACATATCCAATCGACCCTGCAGTAAGTGATGTGACCTGCATTCAAAAACAATGAAGCATCAACAAAATCAAAGGAAAATACAAAGCGGCGGATCTCTAAAATTAAACATAATACAAAAGCAATCACAAACTACATTCACGGAAAATCAAAAGGTGGATCAAATTCACATAAACAACGAAGAATTCAATAAAGAGGCAGTTTTCTATAATCAAGGAGCTCAATCCGGTTTATGTGGAAACCCTAAATCCAGAAATCTCTCCAATAAAAGCCACGTAGTCCCTCCTACCTGCCAGGTCACATTTTACAAAGGTGAGTCAATTTTCACTTTATTTAAATACAAATTTGTTCATTTTACATCACAAGTGCACAAGCAACCTATGTGGATAGAGGAAAATCCTTGGGTGTGTGAGGTACATGGTTCAACCCCCACCCCCAATTCGATTTTCAAACAATTTTGAAATTTGGAGGAAAAATTAGAAAAAATGCCACAGTTAGAGGACAATTTAGTGGGAAAATCTTGACTAAATAGTTTAGTCATAACTAAACAACCTATTAAATTTTTAGTGAGAAAAACCCTAATTTAGCGTAAAATGGTTTTCTCCTAATAGGCATGTTTTTTCATTCTAGACATTTTTTGTCAAAGGAAGACTATCCAAAAACTTCATTTTGGGCCACTTTTTAATGGTTTTTGGAATTAAGGGTCATTTTGGGCTCCAGGGGCTACCAGTGTCCTACAAAACAAAAACAATTTCCTGCCATTCAATTTTTCTAATTTTTTGAATGTAATTACATGCTTCAATATATTGTTCTAATTTTTTGGTCTCCATAGTCAACTGTAAAAATTTGTAACTACTCAGAAACTGGTAGAAAGTTGTAATAAAAATAGTAAAAATTGGTTTTGAAACACTCACGAGATCCTAGATCTCATTCGCAGCGTTCGGTATATACGGTGCCTCTGGGAAGCACTTATGGGTAAATTCGTCATGACTACTACTGCACTTAACACCTAATATAGTTGCAACAACATCATCTTGGAATTGACCCTTTAAATTGACGATGAGTAATAAGGTCACAAAGGCACACACTATTAGCCATCCCATTTGTCTGTGAATGATTTCATGACATAAATTGAGACTGAGAAATTATCCAAGTATATAGTAAAGTTACGCGCGCGTATAAGGATATTTATTTGATCCGGTGTCAATAATCACACAGACCCCTTTTAGTATTGTCTTGGTACCACATATTGAACTCTTTCATGTACGTTAACACCTCTTTCACATACCACCGGGTATATAGAAAGGGAGAGATTCTTCCACATACCATCGGGTATATCGGAAGTGCATGTATAGAAAGGTTCAAGATATCGGACTGATAGTATATAGATTGGGATATCTTATACCTAGAGTGATAAGAGCCATACATCGTCAATGTTTTCTGAAAAATGGGCACTAATGCCCCCAAATTTTTCTTTTTCGAATTCACAAATACTCGGAGGGAACAACTCTACTACATGGAAGACTAAAATCGAGACACAACTTGAGTTTGAAGAGATCTAGGACTGATGTGAATGCTACTCTAACCAGATCAACTATTGATACAACACAACAACGGCAATTTGATAAGGAAGATCGAAAGGCCAAACTCGTCATCTTTTTTTGGAGTGTCCGAGGATGTGCAACACCACAATCGAGATGTTAAAGTATCCAAAGAAGTATGGGATAAATTTTGCATAGTATATGAGGCTAAAAATAAGAATGTCATACTATATTTGTAGAGTTAGTTACACACACTGAAGCTCAAGCAGAATGAGAAAATTGAAGCTTTCTTAAGAAGAGTTGCAAAGTTGAGGGCTTCACTTATAGCCTTGGGAGAAGTGGTCACATATGATTCTCTCGTTCCCATTTTTCTGAGAGCACTCCCATCTTCTTACCACATTTTTGTCACAACACTAAACATGTCAGATACGACAGTTAGTTTTGACAAGCTGGTAAAATTACTACAACAAGAGGAATCCATGCATAATAAGGATGATGAAGAGGATTAAGAACTTTCTTCACATCAAAAATGGAAATGAAAAAGTAAAGGAAAACCTAATTCCTATCAAAAGTCCCAACATCAGAATCAGTATCACGGGGACAAACAAAAGAAGAAGCAATGTCCAATTTGTAAAAGAGGACATGAATTAAAAGATTACTGGTATAATACTTACAAGAAAGGTTCATAAAAAAACTCTAGACCTCCACAAAAATCTCACAAGGGACATTCTAACTACAATAAAGGGTAGAAAAAGGGGAACTGGCAAAGAATACCCCATCAACAAGGAAATATTTCTAAGCAAGAAGAACATTCAGATAGTGAAGAATTCTTGTACATTTCTCGATCAAGTGAACCATCCACGTCATCTAATGATGTCTGGTATGTTGATTCAGGAACCAATCGACACATGACTGGCCATAGAGACTAGAATACTTCAATGAGGGACACGCGCATTGAAAAATCATGTTTCACTGGGAGATGATTCTTCATATATAGTTCAGGGGATTGGGAACATTTCTCTACCCCTTGGTTGATGCAACCGCAAACTATCATATGTCATATATGTCCTTGGGTTGACAAAGAATCTTATTTCAGTTAGTTAACTCCTAGATCACAACCTAAAAATTGAATTTGATACTCATTCCTAAAGAAAACGTGTTTGATTTGAGATAAATCACAAGGCTCCAAAATAGTTACAAAAGCCTCCATTGTGGGATGCATGTTCCAACTTGATTTTTTCCATAGAGATGATCAGGAACTTGTGGCTAAGAACTCCACCTCAACATAGTTGTGGCATTGGAGACTTGGTCATGTTAGCTTCAATTATCTTGATACACTATGTTGGCTTAATATGGTACATGGGCTACCATCTCTTCATAAGGATACAGACAAGTGTCCTCATTTCCTAGTATGCAAACAACACAGATCTTCATTCCAGAAGAGTACATATCGATCTCATGGAAATATTTATCTGGTTTATTCCGATATTTGTGGTCCTATGCAACCAAGTCACTCTGGATTTTAGTACTTCATGTTTTTTGTTGTTGACGACTATTAAAGAAAAATGTGGATTTTTTTCTTCGCAAGAAAAGTGAATCCTTTGAATCCTTCAAGAAGTTCAAAGTAGCCGTTGAGAATGAAACTGGTCATCACATCGAACTCTCCACTAAGATCAAGGGGGAATTCACCAAGAATGAGTTCAAATTATATCTACAAACTCATGGGATTCGTCGACAAATTCCTCTTCCACATACACCACGAAAAAATGGTGTTATTGAGAGAAGAAATCATACTATCATGGAAATGGTGAGATGCATGATCGATGATTTTGGACTTGCAAAGACATTTTGGGTAGAATCAGAAAGATAATAGTGTATTTATTGAACAAAGAGCCCACATTTTCTCTTGAAGGAGGGACACCATAAGAAGCATGGTCAAAGTGGAAACCATCTATTACACACATTAGAGTATTCGGGTGCAAAGAAAGTATGCACATACCCAAGCGAAAAGAAAGAAATTGGACATGAAGTCACATAAACTCATCTACATTGGGTATAGTGGAGAGACTCTTGGGTACAAATTGATTGATCCAAAGACCAAAAAAAATCTACACCAAAGAGAGATGTTGAGTTTTTTGAGAAGAAGGAAGCAGAGTCTCCTCCTCCGGACTTTCTGATGTACATTCTTCACCGGTTGTAAAAATTGAAACCGATGTTCCTAGAGATGAGTAAAGTGATGATGGGGATGATGGTGTTGATCTGATAGAACCATGATCCATGGGAACAGTTCAAGTGTATTCCCAAGTGGTGTACTAGCATTACGAGATGCATGAATGGATGCTCCAATAGATACATCCACCTCTAGACCACAGACTTGCACTAAATCAAGAGAAGTTAACTTTGCTTTGATAAGTAGATTTTTTGAGTCCGATGATCCCTCTAGAGTTCAGGATTCCCTACAATCAAAATCTTGGAAAGATATCATGGACTCGAATATCGAATCCTCAATAATGAAAAATAACACTTAGAAGTTTTTCGAACTTCCACCAGAAAGGAACCCATTGGATGCAGAGGTATATTCAAAACAAAGTGCAAAAAGATGGGATAGTGTACAAGTATAAAGAAATACTTGTAGCAAAGGGGTATGCACAAAAGAAGGCATTGACTACGAGGAGACATTTTCTCCCACAACTAAGATCAAAATGATTAGGATGATCTTTTCTCTAGTTGCATAGTTTGGATGGAAATTCCATCGATGGACATAAAAGTTCCTTCTTAAATGGATATTTACAATAAGAAGTCTATATGACTCAACCTGAGGGATATGTTGTACCTAGTCAAGAAGAAAAGGTATGCAAACTCAAGAAATATCTATATGTCCTTAAACAGGAACCCCGGGCATGGTACATCAAGATTGATGAGCATCTTGTACAACATGAATTTGTTAGAAATCCTTACGATCCCAATCTCTACCTAAAAAATCAAGGGGAGATTGTGATTGTCATTGTCTATGTCGATGATCTAGTCATCACTGGTAGTTCAGTGAGGATGATCGATGCAATGAAGAAATATCTTAATCGATCATTTGACATGACAGATCTCGGGCTGATGCATTATTGTCTTGGATTGGAAGTATGGTAGAAAGATAATCACATATTTGTTTCTCAAATGAAATATACCAAGACAACACTCAAGAAATTCAAGATGATGGATTACACACTAATTACTAAACCTATGGAGAATAAATTGTAGTTATCTCATTCAAATCCATCTCTTGAGGTAAGTGCCACTCTCTATCGCAGTTGATTGGGAGTCTCATTTACCTGACCTACACTAGACTAGATATCATCTTTGCAGTAAGCTATCTATCCAAGTTCATGTAAGAACCCAAAGTTTGTCATTGAAAGCAACAAGGTGCATCTTGAGATATCTCAAAGGATCAGTGGATCTTGGTCTAGAATACAAGAAGAATGAAAACTTCTTCTTGTTAGGATATTCAGATTCAGATCATGCAAGAAATATTGATGATAGAAAATCCACTTCAAGATTTTTATTCTTTATGGGATCTGGACCAATATCATGGGGAAGAAAGAAACAACACTTTGTTTCTCGTTCTTCCACATAAGCTAAGTATCATTCTACAGGAGAATTTTTTTGTGAAGTGATTTGGCTATGTCACATACTAGAAGGACTTGGAATACCACAGGAAAAACCGACCACCATGTATGTTGACAATGAAGGTGTTCTCAAACTTTTTTGCAATCCATTTTTTCATGATAGAACAAAGCACATTGAGGTACCGGTTCATTTCATATGTGATCATATATTGTAGCACAACATCCAGCTTCAATTTTTCTAACAACTAAACAACGAGTAGATATCTTCACAAAGTCACTTGCATGTGACAAGTTCGAGTTGTTCAGAGAGTTCCTCTCCTCATCCCTTGAGACAATGCACAATTAAGGGGGAATGTTAGGTTAATTATTATTTACCTATATATTAATTATGTATTTCATATTAATTAATGTATTTATTGTTTATATGGTTATATTTAATTATAAACCATATTATTGTTTTTATTCAAACAATACGGGTGTTGTTATATTGTTTTAACAATATTATTGTTGTGCTTCCCGGATGTAATATTGGAAGCTACTATATTTTAAATTGGTTGTTGCATTGTTGTAACTCCTCATTTGTTTGTATTCAGTTGTACAATACCTATAAGTATTGCAGCTCATTCATATGTAATTTGGTTGATTGAGTTTAATATAATTTATCAGGCTTCCACCCCCTAATGCTCAATCTACAATATTTCCCATGAAATAAAGGATATTTTGTTCAGTTCACACAGAGGAGAATTTAAGAATTGGAAAAGGTTAGGAATGAGCAGAGATGGTAAATCAAGGTGATTCGACAAAACTATGTGTGGAAATTAAGGCAATGAGACATATAGCGAGTGTGTGGCGCACAGGGGGCAAATTATTGAAAAGAAAGTATGGATATATATCATATCAATGTCATATGGAAGTGTTCAAAGTTTATTTGAAATGATTACCTAATCAATATCAGGAAATAATGATTAAAGTAATCTACCAGAATTGATGACCTGAAATATCATTCAAGCACTAGTGAAGTTGATTGAAAATATTGGTGATTTGTACACTTGACAACTTTAAAAGAAAAACCTTTCTAAATGCCATGTTCTAGAACAAATTTTGAAAAATTAATATTCCTGGGAATATTCATACTTTTAGGGGGAAATTGAAGGTTAACAAGTGAAGGGGGTGATATAAAAGGAAAATGATAATCATGGAAGAGGGGGTAAATTTTTCTGAGATTTATTCAAAGAAAAGAAAAGGAGAGAAAGCCAAGAAAATTCATTTTCCGAAGGATCTTATTTGAGAAACTAGTTATTTCTTGTATATATTTGAAATTGATCATGTCAAGATGATTGCAAGTGTCTAGCCATTGATAAGCTTTGAGATTGTAAATAAACTTTCCCTTGTTGATCAATTTGAAAAACCTTGAGTAATTCATGTTAATCATGAACCTTGTTGTGTCTGCTATCATTTTGAGATGCCTTCAAATAGTTATTTGTGTTCCTGTAGTAGTCTTATATTATGAATCCCTCTAAAATCACACAAGATCTCATCCTTGTGATAGTATTGTGGCATTTTCAATTACATTATGAAGAGAGTTTTCATTTCATAATGCAATAAATGATTTAAATTCACTTTACTTTCATTTCAGTGATACAAATTGTTTGTCAGTTTATGAGTGTATCATAAGCGTGATAAATTAGAGACTTCTAAGGTTTAATTAAGTATTTAACATGAGTTCTTATGTTAAATCCTTGAAGAATGTGTGAAGTTGTGTGTCTTTGAGCTTTCATAGATGCACAATTTTCTAGTTGAAGGTTCATTCTGACTATTTGAAGCCATTTGTCATTTTTATTTGTATATTTTTCAATATTTGTTAAAAGTTCTCAAGAATTTTGTATAATCAACTTTATCCTACTTAGATTCCGAACCAAAAATTTAATATTCAGTGATAAATCATACATGAACCATCCCTGCTTGTCCTGTATATCCATAAATGTTAAAGAATATAATTAAATTTGTCTATTCTTTATCAAAATATGCAGATGCAATCAGTTTTTATCGTTGTCTTTAGTGGCCTGTACCTCATCTAGAAAACATATTCATTCTCTAAGGTGAAAACTCGTGAGAGTTAGGTTATGTTGTATTGACCATGTTTTCTTAAGGTCTCCTCCAAAATTTGCAAAGGGAAATTCAAATACCATTAATCCATTGATATTTTCACTAACACGGGTCACAAAATGGGTAATCTCTCCCTGGTTGAAGGCACAACTTAAAGTAGTAAGTGTAAGTCAAACTCTTAGCACGGTGATACCCAGTACTTTCCAAACCAGAGTGATAAAGAGTCATCTAGAATCCATCCCCAGCTACAAAATGACTCCTATTATGATTTGTTTGTCTCTAAGCATCCTGATCAACTTGTGATGTTTCTCGGTTTCAAAGGAAGGATCAATTTGGGTACTAACACCAATTTGGCACCGTTTCAGGGAACTATTTATGTAAATGCATATGCACATCAACCTCTGGTAATGATTCGTATGCAAATCTATTGTTTATATATCATCATTTGTTAAAATTTGTGAGAATTGTATGAGATCAGGAGTTTATTGTGCAATATTTTCTGGTTTTAGTATGTTGTAACAAATCATGTGGATATTGATAAATATCAACAAAGGATGATCAAATCCATCAAGATTTGTAGAAATTGAGTGTTGATAAACAATTGACAAATTACTTACAGTGCTTTAGCATATCTAAGGTGAAAATCCTTGGTGGCACTCCATGTTAGTTTACAATTTTTGGTGGTTACGAGTGTCTTAATTTTTGTCAAGAATTTTTTTCATTAATATTTACAAAGATGGAAGGAAGAAGATATTTATTTACTAGGGATCCTACTAGAAAGTTATTTCCAGAGCTTGGGAAGGAAAATTTAGAAGGAAGATGAGTCTGGAGAGTGTTGGGAATTCAAGAGTCAAAAGAAAAGGTAGTACCAAAGTGTTGGAAGGTGATCAACTTTGTATTTCGGGACTACCCTATATATTCGATAATTATGAATCAAATAGCCCTTGTAAAAAAAAAAAATCTCCAACCGGTGAAGGGCCATCATTTGTGTCTGAAAAATGTATCCCTCATTTTTTCCCTTCATCGTCTAGGATTGATAGGGTGTTTCATGAAACTGAATCATTAGAGGATATTTACTTGGAAAGTTATACTCATGTTCTCTAAAGGCCCTTGGTCCCCTATCATTTTGATTCTCCTATAGGATCACCTCCTCAAGATAATATGGCTCAGCCTCCACCTAGACCTCCTTTTGTTGTTAATACTTTTGGACCAATAAATTTTAGAGGCATGGTTGGGTATCCTAATGTTGTACCCAAGATGTGAGAAATAGGTTGCCTAAATTTCATGGAAATAATGCCATTACTAGGATCAACATTTGAGACTTTGTTTTAACATGATGGAGGATTTTGAAATTGAGTATGAGGATGTGTACATAAAATTATTCATTCATACTCTTGAAGAAGATGCACATGACTAGTATAAGGCTTTACTAGACAATTCAATAGACTCATGGATTGAGATGAAAAATGCTTTTAGATTACAGTATGGGGATAAGACTGACCCAAGGTTCCTTCTGTCTGAATTTGAAAATATTAAAAATAATCCCAATGAGTCTATCCAAGATTTTAATACCAGATTCAATAAGACTCTGAATAGATTACCTATAATCCTGAGGCCAAGTGATGAGTCTTTTTAATCAAATATTCTGATGCCTTTGACAAAAAGGCTACTTACTACTTAAGAGACAAGAACCCTAGAACATTAAGGTAGGATTTCACTATGGCCTTGCAAATTGAAAATAATATCAAGGCAGTTGGAAAACCTCCTAAGAGAGAAGGTGTCAAACTGATAAACCCTGATAGACTACATGCGTATAAAGTGGTTGATCCGGAGGAGGTCATGAATAATTTGGTTGGGGTGTTTAAAGAAATATTGTACAAATTAGACAGAGTAGAAAAATGGATAGGACAAAGATCTCAAGGTCAACATAAACCACAAAACCAAGATAGATTTGGAAATCATCCTAGAAACAATCACAGGTCAGATGATAGAGGAAAGCGGCCAATGGGATCAAGTAATAAGAAACCAAAAATTAGAGAGAATAGATTGGTCCTAGATCCTTTAACTGTCGGGGTTGTTCACAAATGGAAAAATCCCATGTTATTGATTGGTGTGATAAGTGTTTCTTGCCACACTCCCCATGTGATTTGAGTAAGGAGGTTGAAGATGTAAATTATGATGAAGCTTGTGGTGATCTATGCATGATGGAATTCCATGGAAATTCACAATAGAGGGCTACTTCAACTAAGCTAATACATGTCAGGACTGTTTAGAGTTTCTAGGATTACATTCACCGAGTATTACCTCTCTCGCATGATGATGGTGTTGAGATTCATATGGTGCTAGATTTTGATTTACCTAAACATGATTTTGAATATCTAAGGGACCTCTTGATTAATAAGTATGATGGGGGAATAGCTTATGAGGAAGATAAGAAACTATTGATGAATGCAGTGGTTGCACAAGAAAAGGAACATAATACAAGAAGTAGAGTTATTAAAGGGGGAAGTTCTTAGGTCAAACAAAAACTCCACTTCTCACAAATATCCCCAGGAAAACCCCTAAGAATGATACATTCAGCAAATGCCATGTTTCTGCAAATAAAACTTGTAACCCAGCTCATGCCCAAGTTGCAAAGACTATTATACCACCAGAGGGAATCATAAATCTCCCATCCAATACTTGACTTACCCAAATATTCTCCATGTGATATAGCCTAGATTTTGAGTCCAATCAAAGTCACTATACCTATTGTTGAATTTCTTGGAATTCCTGAGAATAGAAAGCAGGAATCTGAGTATTTTGAATTTAAAGAAGAGATAACAACACAAGGCAATAATGTGAATGGTGTGGATCTTCCTCCTGTCATCATAGAGCTTGAGATACCACAAGCCCTAGAAGAATTGGGAGAATCACCAGAAGTATACTTGGGCACCTCACTTGTGGAATCTCAACTTGATGTTGATCCTTTTTACACCACTTTGATCATCAAGGATAGGTTGGTGCACAACTATATGTTTGATTCGGGAGCTTCATGTAATGTGATGCCTCTTGAGGTGATGAATGAATTGAACATCAAAGTGACAAAAGCCTTTGGAAAATGCATAGCTATGGATTCAAGGAATTTCCTGTGATTGAATATGTTAAAGGGTTAATAGTGTAATTAGTAGCTTACGCTCTTAAATCCTTAACTACTAATGTGGTTATTGTGGATTGCCCAGCCAAATGGGGAATGCTCTTATCAATGAAATGGGTTGGTAGTATGGGGGAAGTGTGTAAATGGATATGTCATATGTAACCATACCATTGGAAGGAAATATTGTAAAGTTATATGGTGAAAAGAAGATGTTACATCTGATTGAAGATCCAAACAATGCTTCGTATGAAGTATTATATACAGATGTAGATGTTGACAATTTTGTTGGTTATGCAGATTTCAAGGAGCATGAAATTGATAAATGCAAATTCCTGAGCAACTTGGTTCCCCTTGGAATTTGATGTTTGATGGAGCTTGTTATAATTTTGGAAATGGTGCTGGTATTATATTGATATCACCGATAAGAAAGATTTCAATTTTTCTTTTAAACTCCAGTTCGAATGCACTAACAATATTGCAGAATATGATGTGTTGCTTCTATGTTTAAGGATTGCTTGGAGATATGGTATTAAAGACATTATTTTTAAAGGGGATTCATAATTAGTAGTCAAGAAAGTCCGAAGCTGTATGTAAAAAATAATCAAAGAATGAAATAATATAAGCATGCAATTTGGGATTTCATTGAAATGTTTGACTCCTTCAACATAGTGTACCATGAGAGAAAACAAAATGTTGTAGTAGATAGATTGGCAATACTAGGGTCTAGGTTTGAAAATTGCACAATGTCTTTGTATTGTGAATATGACATTGAGGTGCTGACAAGACCGTCTGTCCCTGATAATGTCAAGCATTGGAAATTTTTGAAGATGATGCCCAAATTCAAATATTTTTACAAAACAAAGGGGAATTCATAAATCAAAATGTGGATTGGGAGCCAATGGTCTGTATTAACGAGGGAAGAGAAACCTTGTTTGGTAAAGATATTATTCAGTTGAAGACAAATACCATTCTAAGAGGTTTGGTTGCACTTGAGTCAAACGTTTTTAATGTTGATCACATTGTTAGTAGGAATATGCCAACTTCAAGAGATGTGGAAGAACACAACCTGGGGATGGACAACAAACCTAGGATAATATGGCTAGGTAGTAACTTGAATAAGGAATAAAAGGAATCATATGTCCAACTATTGAAAGAGTACTAGGACTGCTTGGCATGGTCATATTCAAAATTGAAGGCATATAGGGAAGACCTTTTCCAGCATGAAATACCACTAGAAGCTAATGCTAAGCCATTCAGGAAAAAGCAAAGACTAATCAATCCACTTCTCTCCCTCAAAATGCAAGAAGAATTTAAAAATTTAAGGGATGGAGGTATTATACAACCCACAAGGTATTCTTCATCCATGGAAAATGCGATGCAGGTTCAAAATAATAATGGAGATATAAGGTTGTGTGTGGATTTTAGGAACTTGAATAAAGCATCAATCAAAGATAATTATCCCCTTCCCAATATGGATAACATGTTGCAGTTAGTTACTGGCTCGGAATTATTGTCCACTTTGGATGGATTCTCAGGATATAATCAAGTGGTGGTGAAACAATCGAAACAATCAAGACCATTTTCACCACTCCACAGGTACTTATGTGTATGTAAGGATGCCCTTTTGGACTGATGAATGTTGGAGCAACATTTCAAAGAGCTATGGATGTAGCATTCTCAGGATACATAAATGATTTCATTGTTGTGTACCAGGATGATGTGATAATATTTTCAAGGAGAAGGGGTGATCACTTGCAACATCTGGAGAGAAAATTTTGTTAAGGTGCAGGGAGTATGGCATTTCACTAAATCATAAAAAGTGCCACTTTGGGGTTCAAAAGGAAAAGTTGTTGGGACACATCGTATCTAAGTTAGGGGTCATGATAGATCGTGAACAAGTAGAAGTTATTGATAAAGTCCCTATACCCAAAACCAAAAAGGAATTCAATCCTTTTTCAGAAAATAAATTTCATCAGGAGATTTATTTCTAACTTTGCTGAAATGACTATCCCCATTACGAGTATGCTAAAAAGGATCAGGTTATCAAATGGGAGGAAAAAGCTATCCAAGATTTTGTTGGGATTAAAGAAGCATTAAAGAATGCCCCTATTTTGGTAGCTCTTGATTACAAGAAAGCTTTTCAAATGTTTTCTTTTGCCTCTAGAAATACTATTGCCTCTAGAAATACTATTGCCTCTGTACTATTGTAAAAGGATGATGAAGGAAATGAAATGCCAATTGCTTTATTTAGTAAGGAACTTCAAGGAGTAGAATTGAAATATACTATTATGGAAAAGTAGGCTTTCTCTTTGGTAAGAGCAACAAAAATTTTCAGACCATATATTTTGAGCTCCAAGATCACAGCCTATGTTCCTCATACTATGGTCAAGGATATTCTATCAGAAATGGAAATCTCAAGCAAAAGGTGTCGGTGGGTGAACAAGTTACAAGAGTATGACATGGATATTCAAACCACTAAGTTAGTTAGGGGTTTAGGGTTGACAAAGCTCTTGCGGCGAGAGAAACCTGTAGGTAATGGAAATAAATGAAATTATGGAGAATATATAAATGTCCATGAAATATTGATCAATTCAGCATGGTACAAGGACATCATGTTCTATCTTAAGAATTTTGAATGTCCTGGACATTTGAGTAAATAGCAGAAGAGGGTGCTTAGGTTGGCTTCCCAGAAATATATTATCACTGATTATGGACTGACATGGAAGAATCCTAAAGGGATTATCTTGAGGTGCATTATTGAAGATGAAGCCCCTAAACTAGTTGTTGATTTCCATGGAGGAGTGTGTGGAGGGAATTTTTTTGAAGAGTGACTACTCATAAAATTTTAAGATCTGGTTATTGGTGGCCCACACTTTTTAAAGATACAACTCTATTAGGCGTAAGATGTGAGAATTACCGTGCTTTTCGAAAGATTGAAAGCTTCAGGGGATCTCCTTTCAAACTATCGGGTATGGAATTTTTGGTGAAATCTTAGATCCTTCAAGTGCAGGCCATAAATGGATATTGGTATCTACTTGATTATTTCACCAAATGGGTTGAAGCAATTCCTACTAAGAAGGCAACTCACTAGATTGTTATGGATTTTGTTTTGAATCACATAATTTGTAGATTTGGAGTACCTGCTAAAATAATTTTTGATAATGCTATGAGATTTCAAACTAAACCCTTGGTTGCCATGTGTCAGGTGTATGGAATAAATCTCACATATGCATCTAATTAAAATCCCCAATGTAATTGGAAAGCTGAATCAAGCAATAAGAATTTGTTGAAAATAATCAGGAGGACATTGGAGATAAATAACGAAGATGGGGTGAACAATTGAATTTTGTTTTCTAGGCTGATAGAATTAGTATTAAGAGAACTACTAGAAAACCCCCTTTGAATTGGTGTATGGAAGTCAATCTCTCCTTCCCCTACATATGTAACTATCTTCCTACCAATTTATTCGACAAATTGAGGATCAATAAGTTAGTTTGTATGATGCAATAATAAATCAAATTGTTGAATTAGATGAAGTAAGAAGAGAGTCCCATCAAAGACATTTAAAATTCAGGGAAAAGTTGAAAAACTATTTGATAAAAAGGTGACCCCTCGAGTGTTCAGTGTAGGAGATCTTGTATTACTATGGGATAATAGACATGAGGACAAGGGAAAACATGGAAATTTTGATGCATTATGGATGGGTCCTTACTCCATTGACATTAGAATTGGCGAGCATACCTTTTTCTTAAAGGATTTAGATGGAGAACTACTTGAGTTTCCTATTAATGGTAGGCACTTGAAACACTTTCTTGATTGATCTCTCAAAAGCGAGGTACGCACTATTGTATAGTGTACAGTTTTCCTATTTGGTTTTCTTTGTTTTTTCAAAAAAAAAATCATGTTTGTCTCGGTCCCCGTGACCGTTTGTTTTGATTTCTCAAAGGTGTGTTTTATAAGGGGTTGGTTGTTATCGCCTTGTTTTTTTACGTTGGTTTTTTTACTCCGTGGCCCAATGGATTTTGGCACATGGTCTAGCTTTTCTCTGCACCATGGTTTGTTCTTGAGGCACTCACAGGAGTGCTCATCCCCGAGTTGGAGCTAGTGTTGGTGCTCAAATTAATCTTGCCCTTATTTAGTTAATATTTTCCATCGTTGTTTGCTATATTTTTTGCTTTCCCTGTTGAGGTATGAGTCAACTTTGTGGTTTTTCTATGTATGGTTTAGTATTTCCTCTTTTTGGTTGAGGATCATGTATGAATGTGCATTATCTCGGTGATTTCTTAGAGGAAGCCATTGTCTTTTAAGTTCTGAAATTTGAGGGCTCACTTGTAATTTGCTTCAAGGTCTTGTATTTTATTTGCATTTTCTCTCCCATTTCCCACTGATACGTGGTAGTTCCCAATTGATTGCGGTGTGGCGGGTCAAATTTGCAAACTCATAATTTTCTCTCGCATTCACAAAGTGTGAAATCAGCCCCGTCACCCGATAAATGTTCTCTGAATATTCACAGTCAAAAGGTAATGTAAGTAATTTCTCAATTGGTGTCAGGGAGTGTACATGTGTCATAATTGGATTGGATGCGGGGAGGTGGTACATATTTGTATCTTTGCACATTTAAGAGGAAGGGAGTGAAGGTGTAAAAGGTTCTTGAAACTTGCAAGGGACACGTGGCTACTTAGTTGCAAAAGGCGGAGATGCGGGTCGCCAAAACTCAATCATTTTTGGTTTTAAAAGGAAGTGGGATAAAATTGTAAAAAAGCATCACAGCCCCGCTATCACTCAAGTGCGACCACGTGTCAAGCCAATATTGAAAACCAAAAGGAAGATGGGTGGGTAAAGTTTTCAAAAGTGTGTAAATTATCTAATGCTACAAAATTACAAAAGGTGCCCCCAAGCCCATGATAGCGAAAAGCTTTATTCCACGTGGACGGATCATTTTTAAAATTGTGAATGACATATTGAATGGTCATGATACATTGCATTTATTTTTATCACCATTAATGTTGCTACGCAAATCAAGGATGTTTTAAATTCTATGAATGCTTTCCTCTTTATTTACCAATTGGCTTGATTTTTGTTGCTAGCTTTGTGATTTTCATGAAGAATTATTGCGTCATTAACTGTGAAGCTCAAATTGCAAACCAGAGGATTTAAGAAGTTGTGGATTTGGGTTTAAATTTATCAAGCACTCGTGGATTGACTGGTAAGAACTTAGAAAGTATTTTATTTCTCTTTAAGTGGCAGAGTTGGTTTAAAGGAATGTTAGGGTTTTTCAGGATGAATACTATGCCATATTCACTCTCGGTTGTGTTAGGGGTCATGAGTGATTTAGACAAGATTACAAACATGGAATTGATGTGTGCTGATCTAGATGATTTTCTTCAGAGGCTTAATAGCCCCCATAAGATTAAATCCCTTAAGGAAATTCAAGACAGTCATATTTCTTTAGCGGTGTTATCCCACCATTAGTTCATTGCCCAGAATTGGTGTGGCATTGTGCTATGAATTATGATCTTAAAAAGAGGGAAGTATTAGATGGGAGCGGGGATGCACTTTAGACTTTGATGCCTTCATCCATTAGAAGAATGCTAAATGTTCCCGTAATCACCAACCCAATCACCGTTTTTATCCAATTAGCTCTGCAGCATTATGAAACAAAGAAGAAGGACTATGTCAAGATGATAAATACAAAATACATTATTACTAAGAAGACAACAGCTAGAATCCCTAAAAATCTAGTTAGGGCACAGTTTGTTGAGGAGGTTGAAGATGTCATTGTGTTGCTAAGTTGAATGGCGGGTTTGAAAAATATAAATGAATTTAAAGAGTGGATGGTTACTTATATATGGATAATTTTGGAGAGAAAAGGGAGTATTTGTTGTGAAAATTTCATTACAGATGTACTCCATGATCACATGGTCACCTTAGTAGCGAGAATTGAGATGGGTGAAAATTCGTGAGATAGAATTTCCCATAATGACTTACCTAATCTACATGTTTATGGGCATAGACACTTCCTGGGTTTGTCACCACATGCATATTTCAAGAAGTGCCAAATGCATGAGATATTTCCCCAACTGCAATTGATCAATTGGAGTGGGAATGTAAGGTTAGTTAATGATTCTTTCTTTGCCCCAATCATTTGTCTTTTCAAGCTAGAGTGGGGACAATATAGGATGTCTGAAAAAGATAGACAAGTAATTTTGGAATATGGATGCTATTTCATCCAATATAAAAGTTCACTTACATAAGAGTTAGTGGTTTTGAGGGAAAGCCATATAAGTTGCCTAGGTGTGTAGATGATAAATTTATTTTATGTGAACTAGCAAGGTAGTTGACACCTGTGCATAAAATAATTACTGGGAGGCATAAAACAAATATCAAATTTCCTATTCAAATTGGAAGGTATTCATGCCCTTCCATCATAAAGGCTAGGTTGATTGAAGAGAAAATGAAGAAATTTGATATCGAAAATTTTGAGGCAAGGACCAGTTATGACATCAGATGGGTATTCAATGAACACAAGCCTCAGTTTGAAGATTATTAGATGAAATGTAGGGATGAGGAAGAAGTCAAATTAAGGGATTTTTCTAGAATGAACCTTTCACAAATAATTGATTTCAAAATTGCAGTTATTCTAGAAGGAATTGTGGATGACCCACATACGATAAGCAGGTATTATGTTAATCAGAAAGTGGAGGCACAACCCATAATTCCCCCAGATTGGAATGAGATAGAATATGATGATTCTTATGTAAGGATAGTGGATGTAATGAGAAGAATTGTGAATTGGTTGACTCATAAAGGCATTGACTTATCAATTCAAAATACTAAAATCTTAAATAACTTTAGGAATTTAGGAAACTTAAATGATGATATTCCACCCTTGAAGGAGGGAGCAGATAGAATGGATCCTCTGGGAGGAAAGGCCCCTCAATTTCCCTCAAAAAGGCCTACTCCTGAACTCATAGATGAGTGGACCTCAGCTACTAGTGGAACTGGTACTCCTATGTCAATTCTTAGGAAAAATATTGAAAGCATGCTTTTGAAATCTATGGAAAATGCCCCCATTTATTTTGCTTTGCTAATCAAGGAAAATGGGAATGGCTTAGCATCCCATGTAGTGTGCTCAAGTGTTACACCAAAGCCTCATAATACTGGGAAATTAATGAGTGGCACCATAGCAAGAGGTCTTACTCAACCTAAGTTTCATAAATAAGGGAAAAGAGTTGTTCCTGATCTAAAATTTTTTTAGAGGGAACAAAATAAATATAAAGTTACTCATGTACTAGACTTGGTGAGAGTAGGTGCCCACACGCATAAGAAGCACAAGCACAAAGTTATGGTAATTTATCCTCCTGATTTTTAAAGGAGTGATGTTTCTCAGATCAGCATGCCCCATCATTTCCACAAGTGGGACAATCAGAGTCTCCTCTCTTACCTCACTGTGAAAGAAGTAACAATAGAAGCCACTCAAGATCAAACAACCCAGAAAGATGTTGTGGATAGTTCAGTAAGCAGCCAAACTTTAACTCCAGGTAAAAAGAAATTTGAAACCCTGCTTACTAACGATATGAATATGCCTTTGATTGAAACATTATATGAATCTGCAAAGGCCCTAGATAATGTAATTGATGTTGATGATGGTGAGGGATTTTCCATGTTATATGCTCTCAAATTATCAATGAGTGAACCATTAATGATACCAGTAGATGACCCCCAAATTGGTGAGGAAATAGGGAGAAATGCTCATCCATTAAATAACAAGGAAAAGCCTCAATTAACGGATGATCCTTCTATAAAACAAGTTTTTTTTAACTCGGTAGACTAGAATTTCATAGTAGAGGATATTTTAATACGAGGTGTTAATGAAGATATTATTTCAGTTTTTGTTGATATTACTAAGGATGATGAAATCTTTAAAAAAGGAAAGCATGTTAAAGAAGGGAAAGTAGAGGTATCACAAGCTACAATTTTTGGTGAAATGAGCATTACTAATGAGGATATGCAGCCCCTAGATAGAAAGGTGGATTTGGCTTCGGATGAACAACCTACCATATCATCACTAGGAATATAATCGAGAGCACGAGGAGGGTAGGATTCCAACTCCAAAAAGTTTGAAGAATGAAGAGCTCATAAGCAAGTTAATAATTCAAGAAAGTGTCAAAGGAAAAGTGCGGTCTAATGTGGCATCCATTGAAGAAATAAGGAAAGAATCACCCCGATCGTTTATATAGATCATGGAATATAAATGATCAACTTCAGGTCTCTAGACCAAGGAGAAGAACATCCAAAAGAATTATTAACACAGATTGAGACTAACGAGATGGTCATTGAAGTAAATAATAAAAAAGTAGAATTACTAAATCTAGATGAGTAGGGGGTTTTCAAACAGTTAATGGTTTTCCCTGAGGAGCCTCAACCTGAATCACAAGAGGCAAAGGTTGGAACAAATTTGGCAAAAGGGTGGATCAGTGAACTAATTTCAAATGAGGAAAAAGAGATCCTCCCTGTGTAAGCTATTGACCTTACTACTTTGTCTTTTCCAAAGACAATAAGGGCCTCAAAAAGAGCTATAACCATTACTAAAACCCACACTGATTCATCAGGAGCTAAAACTTTGGAAATAACAATCCCTTTTGAAGGAAAGACTAGGTATGACATAACAACCAATGATTATAACATCCAGATTATTCCCTTGGGAAATCCTTCAAGAGACCAATTAAAGAAAGAGGTGTCTCAAGCACAATGAAATTTTGCAAAAGGGTGATGAAGATAGAATGACGAAGAATCGATTAAAAGAGCAAGTCAAGGCCTTAAGTTTGAGTTTGCATAAATTAATTGGGCAACCTAGTCAGGTTCAAACAAGTGCCTCCATTGATACCCTTGAGGGAATGGATAAAATAAACAAGGCTTTCAAGAAAGTTTAGGTAGTGGACATAGGGATTGAGAATTGACCAAGATGGGATAATAAGTAATTGCAAAGGCCATATCAAAGTATGAAGATCTAAAAAACAGACTCAGTGAAATTGATGAGATAGTTGAACAATGTGACAATGAGATTTTCTATTTTGAAGGTATTCTTCCCAAGCTAGACCGCATTACCTAGCTCAGTGATGAGTTGGTTGAGCAAGAAGATATTGTGCCTTTAGCAATCAAAGGAAGCCAACATGATATTGAAGAATTGTCAAAAATCAGAGTAGAGACCTTGAATGGGATCAAGGAAAAGCTTGAAATTAAGAGAAATTGGGTTGATGATACTCTCAATGCTATTGACTTAAAATTAGAGGATATGGTCATTGATAAGTTCAAAAAGAGTTATGGGGATATGAAGATTGACTTCTTACTTAATTATTTTGAAAGGAATGTTCTGAAGAATGATTTCTCCTATGAATTCATTAAGACCATGAGAAATATTGAGAATATAATTGTAGAGTTAAAGGAAAGACCACTGGAATACAAGCAAAAATGGGTCATTGCATTGATTCAATATCTAGGCAGTAATCGATTTTCCAAAGCATCATGCAAGACCGTATGAGGATGAAGTTAATGAGTTATTCTAAAGGTATGATGCATATGTGGTAAGGCTACCAAAACAAAAAAATATAGAAGTTTATGTAGAAGAAGAAGAAAATGCATATGTAAAGGGTGATGAACATGCTTAGACAATTGTTCCTTGAAATGTATTCTCTTTTCATATTCATCCTTTTAAACTAATGTTTTAAAATGACACTTTTATTACATGGGAAGTAAATGTTTCTCCAAATTTTATTGTTCCTTTGTTTCAATTGAAAAATGGTAGAATGCGGTAATGCCATATTTAATTTGATGAAATTAACATACATTTGGATAAGCATGTAAATGATTGATATTGTTATGCTTCTTGCATTTTGAACAAGGAACAAAATGGGGTTCTATAGAGCCCCCGCTCATGACAAAGAAAGATATATACATGTCAAAAGAGAAACAATGAAAGGAAAACAACATCTAGGCATTATTCATCCCTACTACATAGTTTCCTCCTAGTAAGGGGAGCTTGTTCAGAAGTTTTTTATTCCTCATTACAAACTTGCTTAAGCCTTGTCTTTGTCTTCTCGAACAAAATTAGGTGACCTGCCAAATCCCGGGACATTCCCATATCCATCAACGCCTCTAGAGCCAATCTAGGATGACTCATGATTTTCTCCAGTTCAACTTTCTTCTATTGAGATGACACCCAATCTAAAATATCCAGACCTCTTGTGAATAATGTTGTCTTTCCTTTCCCTTTGTGAAGGGTCAACATGTTGGGAGTGGGTTGAGAGGGGACGCCCAAAGTGGTTGGAAGGGAAAGTATTGCATGTTGTTAACTAGGCTGATTGCGAGGCCTCAAACTTGACCCAACCTCCCATTTCCTTGTGAAAGGTGGATTTTATTTCGAGAAGGAATTGGTTGAGGGCCCAAAAATTCATTATTTTCCTGAGGAGCACAATGCATTCAACAGGTGGATGATTAAATAACAAATCTCCCCCTATTTTCATGAGCAGAGGAAATGTCTTCCCTTGAATGAAGAGTAGACAATGATCGGTCCTCCTCTCCATCTGAGATAATGATTGGAGGTTGAGGTTTTGGTTCACCTTTCCTTTTCCCTAGAAGATGACCCAGTGCTGAAACTAGTTGTGAAGGCACGGTCTCTACTTGCTTTTTCTCTAGAAAATTGATCCTTTTCTCCAACTCATCTATTTTGTGGGAAATAATAGGCATTGTGTCGATGGAGGATTTATCATACAACACATATGATTCCTTGGGAATATATTTTGATACAAAATCCTCATCACACAAAAAGGGACATTGAAAACTTGTTTTCCCAGAGACCTGAGGTCTTCTCTCAACCCAGTATCTTTTTAAATATTTAGGAGATTTCATGTGCTCCCATCTAAAAGATGGAAATACATAACCTAGAAGGATGAAAACACATGATTGATCCTGATTATCCTTGTAAGAAGTGCTAACCGAACTTACCAAGTATGTTAAGGGCCCTCTGGTGTCACCCACACATTCTATATCAAATAGATCCCTAACAAAAGCTTTATCAGACCACTTAAATAAAAAAAAAAAAATTAAGTCCTCTGAAGAAATATCCTTTAGGCTATGAGCTACAAGTACCTTAGCTATTTTCTTTGAAATTTCTTATACTGAGAACAAGAAGGGAAAGGAATGATGATAATGAAATTGAGTCGAGTTTTATATTGAAAAGCGAGACACATTTTTTTATTTGATGCAATCTTTCCCATGAAATGAAGTAGATTTTGTTCAGTTCGCACAGAGGAGAATTTAAGAATTGGAAAAGGTTAAGAATGAGTTGAGATAGTAAATAAAGGTGATTCGACAAAAACTATGTGTGGTAATTAAGCCAATGAGACATGAAGCAGAGTGTGTGGTGCCCAAGGAAGATTATTGAAAAGTGAGTATGGATACATTTAAGATCAATGTCATTTGAAAGTGTTTAGATATTGTTTGAAATGATTACCTAATCAATATCAGAAATAATGATTAAATTAATCCGCATGAAGTGATATCCCAGTTGAGAACTAGTGAAGTTGATTGAAAAGACTTGTGATTTGTACACCTGGAAACTTTAAAAGAAAACCCTTTCTAAGTGCCATGTTCTAGAACAAATTTTGAAAAAATAATATTCCTTGGAATATTCATACTTTTAGGGGGAATTTTTAAGGTTAACAAGTGAAGGGGGTGATATAAAAGGAAAAAGGATAATCACAAAAAAGGGGGTTAAATTTTCTGAGATTTATTCAAAGAAAAGAGAAGGAAAGAAAGCCGAGAAAATCCATTTTCCGAAGGAACTTATTTGAGAAACTAGTTATTTCTTGTGTGTCTTTGAAATTGATCATGTCAAGATGGTTGCAAGTGTCCAGCCATTGATAATCTTTGAGATTGTAAATAAACTTTCCCTTATTGATCAATTTGAAAAAACTTGAGTAATTTCGTGTTAATCATGAACCCCGTTATTCATTATCATTTTGAGATATCTTCAAATAGTTATCTATGTTCTTGTTGCAATCTTATATTAGGAGTCCCTCTAAAATCACACAAGATCTCGTCCTTGTGATAGTATTATGGCATTTGCAATTACATTATGAAGAGAGTTTTCATTTCATAATGCAATAAATGATTTAAATTCACTTTACTTTCATTTTAGTGATACAGATTGTTTGTCATTTTATGATTGTATCATAAGCATGATAAATCGGGGATTTTGAGGTTTAATTAAGTCTTTAACATGATTTAATATGTTAAATCCTTGAAGAATGTTTGAAGTTATATGTCTTTGAGCTTTCATAGATGCACAATTTTCTAGTTGAAGGTTCATTCTGACTATTTGAAGCCATTTGTCATTTTGCTTTGTAAATTTCTCAACATTTGTTAAAAGTTCTCAAGAATTTGGTATAATCAACTTTATCCTACTTAACTTACAAACCAAAAATTTCATATTCAATGATAAATCATACATGAACCATCCCTGGTTACACTATATATCCATAAATGTTGAATAATATCATTAAATGTTTCTATCCTTTATCAAAATATGCAGATGCAATAAGTTTTTATTATTGTCTTTAGTGACCTGTACCTCATCTAGAAAACATCTTCATTCTCTAAGTTGACAACTCATGAGAGTTAGGTTGTGTTGTATTAACCATGTTTTCTTAAGGTATCCTTCAAAATTTACAAAGGAAAGTCAAATATTGTTAATCCATTGATATTTTCTAGTAACACGAGTCACAAAATGGGTACTATCACCTTGGTTGAAGAAAAAACTTAAAGTAGTAAGGGTAGTTCAAAATCTTAGCACGGTGATACCAAGTCGTTTCCAAACCAGACTTATAAAGAGTTATCTAGAATCCATCCCCGGCTACAAAATGACTCCTATTATGATTTTTTATCTCTAAGCATCCTGATCAACTTGTAATGTTTCTCAATTTTAAAGGAAGGATAAATTTGGGTACCAACAGTGATCTCTGACTCAGGGATGATCACTCCTGTGAGTGCCTCAAGAACAAATTAAGGTGCCGAGAATAGAATACCATGTGCCAAAATACATTGGGCCATTGATTCAAAAAAATAGCATACGAAAAACAAGGTGATAACAACCAACCTCTTAGAAAACACTCGAGAAACTTGAAATCAACAAATACTAGGAGTGAGAAAAATGGACAAAAACTGAAAAAACAAAGAAAAACAATCAAGAAAATTGTACACTATACAATAGTGCATACCTCGCTTTCGAGAGATCAATCAAGAGAGTGATTTAAGTGCCTGCCATTAATAAGCAACTCAAGTAGTTCTCCATCTAAATAATTTAAGAAAAAGGTATGCCTGCCAATTCTGACGTCAATGGAGTAAGGACCCATCCATAATACATAAAACTTTCCATGCTTTGCCTTGTCCTCATGTCTATTATCCCATAGTAATATAAGATCTTCTACACTGAACACTTGAGGGGTAACCTTTTTATCAAATATTTTTATCAACTTTTCCCTAAATTTCAAATTTATTTGATGGGACTCTCTTCTTACTTCATCTAATTCAACAATTTGATTTATTCTTGCATCATACGAACTAACTTCTTGATCCTCAATTTGTCGAATAAATTAGTAGGAAGATAGTTTCATATGCAGGGGTAAGAGGGCTTGAGTTCCATACACCAATTAAAAGGGTATTTTTCTAGTATTTCTCTTAATAGTAATTCTATCAGCCTAGACAACAAACTTCAATTGTTCACCCCATCTTTGTTTATTTATCTCCAATGTCCTCCTGATTATTTTCAACAAATTCTTATTGCATGAAATTATATGCATATGTGATAATTAGTCAATACTCTTGACACATGGCCACCAAGGTTTTAGCTCTAAATCTCATAGCATTATCAGCAATTATTTTGGTAGGTATTCTAAATCTGTAGATTATGTGATTCATAACAAAATCCATAACAATATGGTGAGTTTCCTTCTTATTAGGAATTGCTTCAACCCATTTGGTGAAATAATCAGTAGCTACCAATAGCCATCTGTGGCCTGCACTTGAAGGATATGATATTTCACCAACAAAGTCCATACCCCACTGTTTAAAAGGAGCTTCGACTTATACTTGGTTGTAAAGGGAGAGCCCTTGAAGCTTTCAATCTTCTTGAAAAGCATTGGTAACTCTCACATCTTTTGACTAATAGAGTTGTATCTTTAAAAAGTGTGGGCCACTAATAACCAGCTCTTAAAATCTTGTGAGCAATTACTCTTCCAAAAAAATGCCCTCCACACACTCCTCCATGGAACTCAACAACTAGTTTAGGGGCTTCATCTTCAATAATGTACCTCAATAGAACCCCTTTAGGATTCTTCCATGCCTGTCCATAATCAGTGAAAATATATTTCTAGGCAGCCAACCTAAGCACCCTCTTCTGATTTTTACTCAAATTTCCAAGACATTCCAAATTCTTAAGATAGAACATGATGTCCTTGTACCATGCTAAATTGATCAATATTTCATGGACATTTATATCTTCTCCCTCAATTTCATTTATTTCCATTACCTGCAAGTTGCTCTCTACCATTATCTTTTCCAACCCTAAACCCCTAACTAACTTGGTGGTTTGAATATCCATGTCATACTCTTGTAATTTGTTCACCCACCGAAACCTTTTTCTTGAGATTTCCATTTATGATAGAATATCCTTGACCATAGTATGAGGAACATATGCTATGATCTTGGAGCTCAAAATATATGGTCTGAAATTTTTTGTTTTCCTTACCAAAGAGAAAGCCTGCTTTTCCATAATAGTATATTTCAATTCTACTCCTTGAAGTGCCTTACTAAAGAAAGTAATTGGCCTTTCATTTCCTTCATCATCAATTTGCAATAGTATAAAGGTGATAATATTTTCAGAAGAGAAAGAAAACATTTGAAAATAATTTTTGTAATCAGGAGCTGCCAAAACAGGGGCATTCTTTAATGCTTCTTTAATCCCAAAGAAAAAGCTTGGATATATTTTTCCTCCCATTTGATAACCTGATCCTTTTTTAGCATACTCATAATGGGGATAGTGCTTTCAACAAAGTTAGAAATAAATCTCCTGATGAAATTTATTTGTCCAAAAAAGGATTGAATTCCCTTTTTGGTTTTTGGTATAGGGGCTTTGCCAATAGCTTCCACTCATTTAGGATCTATCATGACCCCTTCCTTAGATACGATGTGTTCCAACAACTTTTCCTTATGAACCCCAAAGTGGCACATTTTAGGATTCAGTGAAATTCCATATTCCTTGCACCTTAACAACATTTTCTCTAGATGTTGCAAGTGATCACCCCTTCTCCTTGAAAATATTGTCACATCATCACTGGTACACAACAAATAAATAACTTATGTATCCTCGAAGCCCATGACCATCTCAAAGACATTATAAATAGTCAAGATCTAAACAATTTGGAAGAATCATACAATGCCCTCAAATAAAAAAAAATAGGTAAATCCAAGCGGAGCTCACCCCTTTTCTAAATCCTATAATTTAGAAACCCAAATTAATATTTGTAAAGAAAACCAAAAGAAAATTCGAGAAATTTGAAGCAATTCCTTTAGATTAGATAAAGAAAATCAGGTCACAAGTGATCATCCTCCTAAGGATAAAAGAAGGAAGAAAGAAGGGAAACCCCTCAAAATTGGTAAGAAATCCCCAATTGGAATCGTTACCCACAATAGTGGGTCTAAACCTTCTCAATGATAGTGTTCTCTTGGAGCCTACATGGGCTTAATGCTCCACGCAAGTACGGGTTTTTAAAAAAGTTAATTGTTGACAAGAAGCTAAATATCCTTCTCGCAAGAAATTAACATGGACTATGCTCAATTCAGCTCAATTCTTCAAGGAATTTGGAAAAATTGTAAACATGTTTACATATATGACATAGGTTCATTTGGTGGACTTGTAATACTTTGGAACCCTACGAAAGTTATTGGAGTGTTAATCGATGATTGTGTGAGTGGCAAGTGATTGAATTTAAGACTTTGGATTCTCTTATTAACTTCATTTCCACCAATGTCTATGGGCCATGGAACAAAATTGGTGGAGAAATTTTTTTTTATCTCTTAAAAGCTTAAAATCTCTATATCCTACTAAACTCTAGATGTTTGGGGTGTACTTTAACATAATTATTTCTCTGCTTGAGAAAACTAGTGGATCAGGTGTAATCTCTCAATCTGCCACAATTTTTCTCAATTTATTGAAGATTGTGATTTAGTAGACATTTCCCTAAAAAATAGTAAATATACTTGGACAAACAAAAGGATTTGATGTAATTATGTTGCTGAAATATTAATCGATTCAAAGCATCGGTGATGATTGGATTCAATAGAATAATCTAATCAAATCTGAAATATCTTGAGAAGTGAGTTCAGATCATTGGCCCATCTACTTGTCTATTTCTCCATCCTATCCTCTAGCTAGAAGGCCTTTAAAATTCGAATTAATGTGGACCAAAATCCTTCTTTGACCCCTATTTTATCTGACCGTGGAATTTCCCAATTGATGGATCCAAAATGTATAATTTGGCTGAAAAACTTAAAAGAGTTAAGCTCAAGTTAAAAGAATGGAAAAAGCATGATTTTGGGAACATATTCAAAAAGAAAGAGGAGATTCAAATCAAGCTCACCATTATTTAGAAGGGAATATAGGAGGATGGTTTGAATGAAGAGTTGAGAGATTAATAATAAAAATTGGTGGACACTCTCAATCAGGTACTTCTCCGGGAAGAGATTCACTAGAAATAAAAATCTAGAAACAAATGGCTTAAAGCTTGCAATTGAAATATTGATTTTTTTCACAAAAATGTTGTTTTGCAAAGAAACTTTAATCATATTTCCAGCATCACTCTTCCCTCGTGTGATGTCATTTTTCATAAGAAAATTATTGGGGAGGAGGTGGAAATGTTTTGTAAGGATCTTCTCACTAACTCTAGCCTTGATATATCCTTAGCTAGAAATCAAATTCTAAGTCAAATACCTAACATTGTCACTAATGTTGACAATGAAATGTTGAATTATCATGTTTCTAAATAGGAAATAATATCGGTGGTCTTCTATTTCAAACCTATAAAGCTCCTAGGTGAGACGGATTTCCCACTAGATTTTTTCAAGTTTACTTGGACATTGTTGGAAAGGATGTAGTGGAGGCGGCGCAATAATCGAGAACCTCTCATGATCTCTTAAGGTAGCTTAAATCCACTTTCATAACATTAATAATGCTTATTTCACTAAATTGGGACTTCTTGTAGTCCCAATGAATAAAAATATAAATATAGCCATATAGAAATCCAATAATGTTATTTTTGGATTCCAAAATGTCAAATATTGGAATTATCTGCACTCCAAAATCACACATATTGGATTCCAATATTGTATATATTGGAATCCGAATCACATATATTGGAATCCAAAATCACCTATATTGGAATTATATGTACTCCAAAGTCCCATATATTAGAATCTAGAAAATCAAATATTGGAATCCATTATACGGGCTAGCATCCGCTAGGCATTATTTATGATTTGTTATGTACAGAACATGTTTCTATTTTATAAGGGCTAGCACAATCGGTAATTATTTATGTTATGCTATATACAGATGAACCTAGCCTTAGGTGAAAAATCTTGCACTTTGCTTAAATGGGATCAACTATGACTTTCTAATGACCGGAGTGGCTTGGGATTCGAATTAATAGAAAGATGAACCCAACCTTATGTGAAAAAATCACATGGAGATTATATATGGATCATAATGCCCTATGGAGTATTATTCCCAAAAATAAATATCTAGAGAATATGATACCGTAAAGAATATTCACTATCAAAAATCATATTCTGGGTAACATGTTTGGAACCTTATGACCAAATATTTAGTCATCATTAATCCTTTACTAATATGGAATGTTAGTAAAGGTTATAAGGCCAATTTTTGATTGGATGCTTGGATTCTTTATACTCCCCTGGCTTCTAATAACTTCATAAGAAATATGGATTGGTGCATTCAAAGAATTGGGAACTTGGTGAAGGATTACTATAACCAATCCAAGGATGGGTGGTTAGATTTCTTGGTTCCATCTATCCTTGAGGATGAAAAACAGATACTAATGGAGACCCTCAAACCTTTTCATTTTTCTAACAGGAATGATGTCTTGATCTAGACAGGTGAAAAATCTACTAATTATAATGTTAAGGAAGGTTATGCTACTATCTTGACCATATTGATAAGAGAAATGTTTCCTTTCCCCTCGAAGCAAGTTTAGTATAAAGATGGTATTATTGAGTATAATTCATTCCTTTAGACTATTTATTGGGATTATATTGTCACTCAATTGAATCTCAAAAAAATTGGCTTTCGCGGGCCCTTGTGGTCCATTACTATGCCAAAAGCGGAAGAATAATCTGGACATATCTTACCCCACTATGATTTTTCTCATAAAATTTGGGGATGACTACTTGGGTAAGTTTAATCTCAGATTTTTTATTCCCAATTATTTAAAAGACCTCATAGCTTTCTAGAATTTCCACTTGAAATCAAGCCCTCTTCTCTAAATTTAGTCTTACATTCCTTTTATTGTCGATGGAGTATTTTTCTTGAAAGAAACCAAATAATTTTCAAGAATGAACAAAGAAATGCTGAAATTATTCTAACTCATGCTCTAAAAATTATCAAATAAATTCTTCATGTTTGGACTCCCAAGGATGGTAAGATTTTTCCAGATCAATAGTAGTACTTACTCCAATTGGAGTAACATATTGGTTGGCATCCCTCATAAGGGGGTAAAGCATTAAAACAAAAAAATTAGGGCTCAATCTTGGAATGCTTCTAATGAAGATTTTCTTCAGATTAATTTTGATGGCCTTGCAAAAATAATCCCGGATGGGCTGGTGCGGGTGGTATTTTCAGGAAAACTGTTGGTCAACCCATTCTAGGATTTGTGGAAGCTCTTGGAAAGTGCTCCAAAACTTTTCAGAAGCCAAAGATCTTTGGAGAGGGTTGCAAAATCATGAAACAAAATGGTTGGGATAAATTATACATTGAGGGTGACTCATATATTATCATCAATGCAATAAATAAAGGACAAATTAATCATTGGCAACTGATTGGCATTGTGGAAATTTTATAAACCCTTATTAGATGACTTCCAATTGTTCACATCTACCGAAGTGCCAACAAAGTGGTTGATAAACTTGCCAATTTTGGGGTGGATCTTAATGTTAGGCAGGGGACTCAAAAACTATTAATCCTACACCCTAATGATCTAAAAGGATTGGTTGGGGATTTAATTTTAAATTATTGCAATTATATATAGCAAGGTGGTGAAGGAGGGACAACACAACTATCATTCTATTTAAATGCCATTCATTTTGATGATTTTCCCACCTCCCGTGGACATTAACCACCATAATTTTACATGCATTGTCACATGGGAGGTTGCGTGCAAAAGGAATTATAAATCAATACTTTCATTTGCTTTGATCATTTGTATGTTGTTCTATGAAACATAGGCCTAGTTCATAAGGGAAATGGATAAAGGAAAAGGTATCATCTTCCCTTCCAAACGCACCAAAGGTAGTTTCGGAGAGACATGGCCATTAAAACTATTCAAGAGATGAATGATAATCGATTCATAAATATTCACCGGGAGGATGTTCATTTTTCTTTTTGGGTTTAGTGAATGATTTGAATCTTAGGTAGTTGCTAAATGTTGTGCATCTTCTAGATAAGGGTATCCGGGTTATGACTAAGGAGGCCCTTGAATTTTGGTAGAGCATGGTCATTGAAGGGGTGAAGAATCTACGGCTTCTCTATTGGATGTATACCAATCTACTTAGGGCTCGTGTTTTAGCTAGGCTGGGAGACACTGTAGTTGTGGAGGAGGTGGTGAGAGTTATGGGTGATCCCGATCATTATATGGCTCACCTAGATACACCGAAATTTGCTCAAAATATTGGGCTTTAAATGGTTTTGTTGAGTACTATAAATTCATTTGCTTTTGTCGAGGATATGGATCAGTCGGGTCTTGACATTGGGCTTGGATTGGAGAAGATTTGGATGCTCGTGAAGTCTCTTGCTTCGGAAATTATCTCTCGGGAGAGAAATTGGATGGAATATACTCGGTCTTTAGGAATACATATGGAAACCTTTGAAGATTTGAAGCTGGTTAAGACTTTGGCAGCCTTAGTTATTGAAGAAGATGCTCGTAATCCTACGGAGCCTACAATGTAAGTGTCAAGCTCTTCGAAAGAAAATAATTAAATTTGTGGCTTCTTTTCTTAGTATAGATATTAGGTAATATTTTTCTTTTACCGCAACACCAATTTGGGTTGCTTTAACTTGATATTGGTACCTACTTATCAGGTTTTTGTTTGATATTTTCAATATTGCTAGGCTTGAATCCCTTTTACGACTTATTAAAAAAAAGTATAATAAATTATAAAAATATAAAGAATAATAAAAGAAATCTTATAATTTATAATTGTTTTAGCAAATATGTTGGACCCCTAACCTAACTTTGCCACATCCATAACCTCTTTAAACACTAATTACCAAGAACGCATACATGTTCCACTATAATAAAAACATGTATGTGTTATATCTCATATACATTTTTTTGCATGCATGCATGCTTGGTTTCGTATCCTCTCGAACTCATCAATTGAAAACACAAACATGTTTTTAGAGCCACATATGTGTTTTAAATGATTTCATATTTTTGTCAACTTTTTTTCCACCCATCTTTGTGCACTTACCATTTGGTAATTGTTATCAAATTTTCTCCCTCAGGAAAATTGAACAAACATGAACTTGTACACTAAGAAAATGGGGTTGAAGAAGGTTGAGCATTACAGAGAATTTTGGGAAATGAAGAAGCTCTAAAGTCTAAAATTTCAAATTTTGGAGGTGGAGCCATTCAGACATAGGCTAGGGTAAAATTTGAGGACTGGGTGAAAGAAGCATGAAATTCATAACTTGAATTCTAAAACCCAAAGTCCAAATTTGGGACTTCAGAGTTTCGGAAGTTTTAGTGAGCGTGGACAAGTGAATGGTAAAAATCCCCAAAATTCAAAAGGCCCAAAACCTGAAGTCTAAATATTAGACTTCATAGTTTCAGATTTTTCATGTGCCCAAATGGATACATGAACCCCGAAAACATGAACCCTGAAAACCTAAAAACTCGAACCTCAAAACCATGAAAACCTGAATCTTGAAATCCTCGAAATTCAAAAGGTTTGAAACCCAAATTCTGAATTTCAAACATCGGGTTTTGGCATTTAAGAACTTTGAAGCCATAGAACATAAAAATCATAACTTGAAGTCCGAACCTTGAAGTCCGAATTTCAGAATTCATAGTTTCAAATTTTTCAACTCAAGCGGATGAATAGTAACTTTGATCTCTCAAATGGAAAGATCTAAAGTTCCAATTCAATGTTTGAAATTTCAAACTTCAGATTTTTGGAGTTTCGAGGTTTCACACACCCGATCAGATGAACAGTAGCATCAAACTCTGAATTCAAAATGCCCAAAATTCTAAAATTTTTGATTTCGAAGGTTGCGAGGCATTTCAGAGTATGAAGAAACAGAGCCAACAACTCACAATTAATGCAAGATGGCACCCTAATCTTCAAATGGACATAAATTTTGACTGGAGTTCGTATTTTCACAAGAAAGAACTTTCTAGAAATCTCTCAAAGCATCCTCTACATAATCACATCGGATATCTTAATTTAATTTGAGACTAAGTTATTCAAAATGAAGAAATTCAGTTTGTCATTTTAGAGGGTATTTCCAAATTTCTCACCTACCCAAATGATGAAGGTATGGGCTCCTTCTTCAACAAGGAAAATAACATGAAGGTATGCTTTTTTAGTGGCACCCATCATTTTTGGAGGATATTTTAATGCATTTTAGGGTGGTTGAAGTAATATTTTGAGTTTCTTCTCTCTTTCCATCCTCTCATTCTTCCTAAATATTGTAAGGAGGGGCATTGTTCTCATGTTGGATAATTTTTCTTTGCGTGCCCTCCCTTCTTCTCTTGTCTGTAAGTGAATTTGTGGAGTTTACAACTCCCATTCAATTTGTAATACAAGTTTGTACCTCTTGGCCATTGTAATTCACTGTATCAAATCTATGTAGCAATAATATAAGTTTGGATGAATTTCAATCCTCTCTTGTGTTCATTTCTTTCTTTTGATCTCTCATTGTAATCCTGGTTATCTATGCATGGTGGTTGTATTACATTGTTAATGGTTTGTGTTTAATGGTTATTGGATTCTCATCAGTGGATTGATCTGTGGTGTGTTTTCATCCTCCTTAATTTTATTGTGGTTCCCATCTCCATGCAAAGTAGGTGTTCAACATTCCTTTCGGTGCATCACCTCTGTTAGTTTAGGTTTAATTTCTTGTAATATTCTTAACCATGTCTCCTTGGCAAGGTAGATTAGATCCTCTACAATTTGAATGTATGCATCGAGAATAAAGGAAGAGGAATCAGCCTTCATTCGTAGGGTTATCTTGATTACAAAGCACCACACTTTGGGATAACTCCATATTTGATGAATCACACCGATCGCCTTAACCATCCACTTATAATCAATCGGGGTGTTGTGATTTCACCATAACAGTAACCAAATAAAAACCTTTATCCATAATAAGATTATTGAAAACATCTTGATTTATATATTTTCATATGTGAAATAAAATATTAGCATGAAAAATTTGAATATTTTGTAGATAGCATGGACAAATCCCCTAGAATAACCATTCTTCAAATCTTAATTTCAATTGAGTTTCCAAAATCCCACTTTGGATTAAGTTTCCAAGTTTACGTCTCCCTTATGGGGGTTTGGCGAATAGCTCATCGAACCCGTTGGTAAGTTCATATGCCATGAAAACCATAATTTTTCTATTTCCTACCCATAGAAATAGGTATGTGTTAAGATTTATCTCTCTAAATAATTGAAGGAAAATATTGATATCCAAATTGGAGAAAAGAGTTTTTTCCAACACTTCCTTTATATTAATCTTCTAAACAATTGTTTTAGGTATCAATTATTAGACCTTATGATTTGAGACTTCCCTCTTATGACATAAAATGGATTGGCCCCACAAGATAAATTCCATACTTAATAAAAACTTGACGTATAACTGAGATGGGTTGACCATGTCACCAACTGTATTTGTTTTGTATATTTCCAAGGCACTGTCAAAATGCATAATTTTGTGTACAAACCCACAAGAGGTTCATGAGTAGGAACCCTAATTATTATCAATAATAAAATTACATCATTCACATCGAAAGACACGTCACTCATTTCTCGTAATCTATAGGTAGCAACCATATTTTCATCCTCCCTATCTACATATTGATTTCTCAATCATTGTAACCCGTTTTCAGAGTGAATTCCAAGGATTTAGGTGACAATGACATGGAGCTTGAGTGGAAAGTGGTGTTTTCATTCTTGTAAGCCATTACCGCCCCTTGATGATGACAAATACATGTAAGATAAAAAAGTTCATTTCAAATGATTGATTTGTTATGTGGCACCCAACAAAGATTTTCTTACACTGAGTTTTCTTTATGTGGTGACAAAGATTCACAAACTTAAATATTTGGTTAACTCCTAAACCACTTTCCTTAGGTATACATACCTTCCTTTCGTATCATCTGGTTGATTCATGCTGGCATCCAAGAGACTCTTCCTTGATTCACGTCATTTATCTTAATATTGACATGCTGCCACCAGTTAGCTTCCTCGTGGATGCCCCCATTCTCTCTGAGAGAGAGATAAAAATGGAATTCGTAATTACGCGGAATGCATGTTTATAATCAGATTGTATATGAATCGCACCCATTGTGCTTTGACACCAATTTGGATCAACATCAATGATATAATGTTTTTTTATCGGGTGAAACAAATCTGAGAGTAGATATACGAAAATGGGTAGCCATTGAAGTATTTCATTTTAATGGTCATTGATGTAACATTGATGTAAATAAAACCCCAAAATCAACATGGATCTTTACTTGTTTGAACGTCTAAGGTTGTCACTTTTCTCATTGGCTAAATAATGTCGACACGAATAGACGACCCTAGAAACAATCTTGTTTGAATAATCAATGACCTCCATGTATCGTTGATGTGTGATCTTTGGATTTTAGAGTTTAAACATGACTCAGAGACTCATGTCAAGACACTTCTCCATGTTCATGGTCAACCTCCAATGCGATCGCCATTGTGTTCAACCGACCAATTAGCAATTCCACGAGGCATTCAAGGTAGAGAACGTTGCCTTGCTAGTTCTCGTAGCAGCCAAACCATATAACAACACAACCATTAATTCATCAACCCTTTCGTCCACTCGAAAAGGCACAATTATAAAAGTAGCGATTGTTCCTCCATAGGGAGAAAGGGTACTAAGTTATTAATGCAACAATAATCATCACAAGAGTGAGCAAGAAAACACTATAATTATGAAAACAAATTATTGCATGAGAATCCATCATAGCAATAGGTAATCAACCATGTGAAAGCAATGTATAACAAATGCAACTAGTGCAATAGGTGTGAGCATTGTCCGTTGGAAAGGAAATGGCGAAACACCACAACTATGTGCAATGAACCACCCATACTAAGAACAGGGATATAGAATCAAGCGTGTCAAAGATTCGTAGGGCTGGTCATAGTGGTAAACGATTCTGTAAATGAAAAAATGTCTACGTAGATAGTCATTTGTTTTTTTTTCTGGAATAATAATGTTAGGAAACAAGGCATTTGGCGAAGGCATATTCGGTTTCTTTAAAAGTGGTAAATTGGGTTAACAATACACTTTAGTAAAGGGTACAATATTGCTAACAATATAAGTAAAGACTAATGAGTAAATAGATCAAATGTAAAATAGTAAATGTATATCTATACTTTAGTATATTATGTTTTTACAGTGTAGTACATTGAAGCTGAAACATGAGGAGGGCGTCTTCATCAATGAGGTCGTTACTTTGTGCCCGTGCATCAATAGAGTCACATACTAGTGGGTGCAAGAAAGTGGTGTCATTTGTGAGTCATGTAGCTAGCTTGTAAAAAACATCACGGCAGTCATTCAGTATCGCCGAATTTTTCTTTGAAAAATAAGTTGTGCATGCATACAATAGTATTATTAGTACAGTAAAAGGTGTGAGTATGATAAATGTAGTTGTAAAAGAAAAATTTATAAATGCATACGAGTTTGGATAAAGGAATATGTACAAAAGAGGTGTATGTTTACATTGTAAATGGAGCAGGAGGTGGGGTTATTTTTTATGCTTGGTTGACCACATTGCTCTTTAGGAGAAGATGGGTTGTTAACTGTTTTTATTTGTTACATGTCATTCGTGAGTAGCGAGGAAATGAGAATGTTTGGGAGAGAAACAAATATGAAAGCTCTTGTACTTTGGAAAGAGTTGTAAACGTGAGGCCTTATCAATCGGTGCCTTGATATCTATTGTGGCTTTTTCTAGAGTCATTCCTTGTGATTTATGAATCATTAATGCCCATGCCATTTTTAGTGGGATTTGGCGACAATTATTTCCTATGATTGAAGGAGAGAAAAATGTATAAATGACCACGAATTAATTTCTAGGAATATTAGGTAGTGCTCACATTTGTGAGTAACAATATTTGGGCTATTATTATATTGATGAGTATATTTGTATGTGAGTTAGATTGTACGTGAGAATAGAAATAGGCAAGAGATATTATAGGGGAAAGAATAAAGGTTGTTGAACAACCCATCTAGATTTAGGGTGAGAGGTTTGTGGAGTTGTTATAGGAGTTAAGATGGGTCTCCTATATATGTGTACCTCATATTATTGAATATTATGTTGATTTGAATTATATTGAGCGTATGCTCTTGCTGAATATGGGGTAGCCTCCACATTTGGTATCGAGAAATGTTTCTGTGAAACCTCTCTAAATCTCACCCCACTCATGCTTTGTTTGTCAAGATGATTAAGGAAATGGGTTAGCAAATCCCACGGACCTCTGTGACCCCATTCCCTTCTTCCATGCCCATTCATTTGTTGTGAATTCAAGCGGTGAAAATGAAAGACTAGTGGGATACCACATACCTCACGTAAAATATGGAGTTTGTAGCGTCTACCCTTTTTGCATATTTGTCAATGGTAATAGTGGATACCATGGACCTCGTAGCGAACCCCGACATCCAACATTTAATTGCATTGTCTTGTCTCTTCTAATTTTTTTTCTCCTTCCACATTATTTTGCTCATTCTATTAATAGCCTTCATCAAAAAATTATAATTTAAAAAAAAATTAGATATATATTGTTGTATGTGGTTCTATAGGTGTAATTTTTTTGATATTCTGATTTCTGGCTATACAAAGATTACATATTCGGTTTTATGTTGAAGATCATTGCTTTAGTCGAGTTCAATGGTGAAGAAAGAAGACAATCTAAGGGCAATAATACTATGGATCTTTGCATCAAGCATGGCTATATTTGAATCTGAACGATTCTGCCAAGTTCAACCTATATAGAGCTTGCCTTGGCTCCCTATTTATCGCTCCTTTCAACCCATGGAGATCCTTCTTTGCATTAGATGGTGAGCTATCCAAGAATCAGCTCATTATTGGCTCGTTACACAGGCCAAAATTTCTTCCCTGGTAACCATCGAAACATTTGGAAGCATCTCTACTCAAATCTTGGTTGATCGAACCCCTCTTTAATGTCAATATTGAAGCAAGTGTGCCATGATTCTGTATTGTAAAGTTAGATTTTGTTGATGAATATCAAATCTGTGCAATACATGGTGGTTAGATATTTCTCAGATCTGGTGAGTATCCGTTGAAGAAGGCATTCATCATTGCAATGCCAACAATTTTGGGCTTCAGGGATGCATATTCACAAGAGACATAAACAAGGAAATGATGATTAGCGATGTTATGGAGACTGGAATGGTTCAAATTAATTCTGCACCTACACGTGGGCCAGATCACTTTCCTTTCCAGGGATTGAGAGACAGTGGCATTGGTTCTCAGGGATTGCATTCTTTTTATTTTCCACACCAATGTTTTATCGTGTCACAACCCCTGTTCTGTAAGAGACACTTTCACCTCAATCAGATGAAGAATATTTCTCAAACGCATTCAGTTGAAGGGATTTGGCTCAAATATCTTGAAGCCGTATGATAAAGAATACTTCTCTTCTTTTTTTGTATCAAATATCTTGAAGCCGTATGGTATTAGACTATGAATATGAATCCCCAACTCTTTGCAACATCAAGCCGTCTGGATCGATTCATCTCGTTATTGAAACATTGAAATCCTATCAAGATAATACCATAAAACTCGACGACATATCATAGAAATCCTTCATCACAGATTTTTGGCGATCTCCTTGGCAATCTCTCCAAAATAGTAAATAGGAATTAGTGTTGATTAAGTCTTCGGTAGATCTCCTTTGGTGGCTTCAATATTGGACATAGGATAATGGTTTTTTTATGTAAATTTATTTTGAGAAAATATTTGTTAGGGGAGAATATGTTTTTTTGAAAGGGGGAAGAAATATAATTCTTTTCAAAAATCATAAAGAGGATTAAATTGTAATTGGATGCATTTTCAGTTATAACTGACATCCAAGAGTTATTTACCTTGAGGGGGGCACCTATGAAACAATTCAAATGATGAATGCAACAAACAATGTTTCTCACCCTAAATCTAGTGGGTTGCTCAAGAATCTTTATTAGTTCCCCTATAATATCTCTTACCTATTTCTATTCTCACGTAGTCTAACTCACATAACAACATACTCTCTCAATATAATAGTAGCCCAAATATGAGTAACAATATTTGGGCTACTATTATATTGAGAGAGTATATTGTTATGTGAGTTAGATTGACGTGAGAATAGAAATAGGTAGCGATATTATAGGGGAAAGAATAAAGATTGTTGAACAACCCATCTAGATTTAGGGTGATATGTTTGTGGAGTTGTTATCGAGTTGATATGGGTCTCCTATATATGTGTACCTCATATTATTGAATAGTATGTTGATTTGAATTATATTAAGCGTATGCTCTTGCTGAATATGGGATAGCCTTCACGTAAATACAAAGAATAAAAATAGTGACTAGTGAGGGAGGAGGGAAGCATGAAAAGGGAAGCATGAAATAGGAAGCAGGGGTTAACAACATTGGGTGCATAAACAGAGGTAAGAGGTCAAGCATGCAGCAGTGTTAACTCTCAGTGTAGTGGGAAGGTAAGAATAGTAATAATGAAGAAAAATTATGTAGGCATATTTTGATGCACTGTTTTGTTAGCCCAGGATGCATGTTGATTCCTTCCCTCTTGCCTCACTAGTCACTATCTCTATTCTAAAACTTATTAATATTGTTGTGTGTCCGCTTTCTACTACAACTCTATCAGGGTTACATTGTTTGTTCTATGGTTTGGGTAGTTTGTTGCTTTATTTTCCACATTTCATTTTTGTTGGGCATGGGTGGTTCCTGCACAATGAGTCATCACTACAATATAGGTTTTTCTAAACTTTATATTCAGATTTTTGGAATGAATTTATTTTGGTTTACATATTTTGCATGTTGCATTTGGAATATGTATCCATCTTACTTGTTCCGATGACATTATCTATATGTTGTGGCATTGTTAATTCTACTTTATTACATGTTTTGCTAAATAGAATATAATAGTATTTCAAAATATTCACCACAACAATGGCCAATTTGCTTTCATGGAATCACCACAACAAAGCGCCAATCTACTTCTATAGATTAGAAAGCTCCTTGAAATGCCCCAACATGACCTTTCCCACAATTACGCAGATTGAGAATATTTTACAAATAGAACCCATGGTTTGTATAAGCATGTTGCACGTTGAAACCTCCTTCACAATTGTATGTTGAGTAGACAAATCACTCCTAAATTTATGACTCGATATTTGTGTAGGTTTTTGAATTGATTTCGTAAATGATCATGTTATGTCACTAGAAACGCAGATCTTGTGGGTAATTAAAATTTGTTCTCTGTTCCATAAAAACTACTCTTCCTATTTGTAATTGTATATACCTCTTTCTCATAAAATTTATTCACCATTTCCCTGTTCCTTGTTAAATTTTTGAAATTAAAAAGCATATATTTTAAAAAATACAATACTAATAGTACAAATTTAACCTTTGTTTGATATTTGTTAAAGACAAATAATGCTAACAAAACATTCCTCAATTCTCAACACTTTTTCTACAATTCTTGGAAGTTTCCATTACCATTTTCATAATGACTATAAGTTTTTCTTGTTTCAAGAGTGGTAAGTATCTCAACTTGCGAATGTATGTGGGGTTTAGATAGGTGTGTTGTCAGGTCTCCCTATGTTTTCAAGTTCATGTTCCCCTTTCTTAGTGCAGTGATATGCAAATTCACAGTGTTGTTTACTACCATCATACATTTTACTTATTATTTCTTATATGAAAGAGTTCCTATTTTTGTTGAGAATTGTTTCATCAATAAAAGAAAAATAGAATTTTCAGTGGTCAGTTAGTGTTGAGGTTGTGTGGATAACTAGACTAGATTTACTTGTTGTTTTTTTAATTTTGTAAAATCAACAAATTTTAGAGCATCCAATGTAAGTGTGGATCTCTCCTTGCAACGTTGGCTTGCCTCCTCATTTTCATGATTTCTAACATACATGGGTACAAAGATGGTTTTAAAAATGAAGGATAGGGAAATGGAGGCTTCTCTGTATAAGAATCAACTTTCATTGAAAAAATGAAATATTCTAGGGTTTTCCTCTAACTTTTAGTAGCATATGGAAAGTTATGGATGGGGCCATAATAGTTTTAGAGCTTGGATAGACAAAATATAGTTTTTCTTTTCTTGGATGAGCCGGATATATCCTCCAACTCATTTATTTCACATAATTTTCAAAGTGTCCATCATACCACTACGAATCAAAAGATGCACCTCTCATAATCTAACTATTTGAAATCCTTTCATTCCACAGGGAAGCGGAGATGCCCACCCTAAGACAAGGACAGTCTCTAAATATCAAGAATAATCTAATAGTTGGAACATACCTTAACCATATAAGCTTCAATTCTGAGAGGGTTGTATCATGGATTATCATTGCTCTAAAGCCCCCGATCGCATACAAGGAAAAAAATTTGAAAAAAAAATAAAGAACGATCTCGCTTATTTACATGAGGTAAGGTTAAAAAAATTCGGAGAATAAGGTTGCAGGTGTCTGCGGCGAGAAGGTTTTAGAGAGGAAACAAGTCACACTCGCGCAAAAATCTTATACCGGTTTGAGTGTCGTGGAAGTAAACAACATCCGCCAACAAATTTTATGCAAGGGTGGAAAGCGAGGTGTTACCAGGGAATAATGAGCAACTAGGAGGGACAATCACAGCGACGAAGGAAACTCACCCATGGAGGAACCATATCATCACCAAAGCTCCCACTAGTAGTGTTAATAGGTTAATGTAATTATTATTTATAATAGTAAATGATAATTTATATTTACATCTTAGTAAACTCATTGTAGGAGTTGTTCGGTTTGTTATTTTTCATAAACCATATATGTTGTTTATTTGATTTATATTGATTCAATCAAATTTGTTAAAACAAACTTTTGTTTAAACATGGCTTGTAAATCTTATTTAATAGGCATCATTTGTAATGAAGAAATCAATTTTCAAAGGTTGGAGAAATAAATCTTTCTTAGATATTTCATTAAAGATTGAAGGCTAAAAACCTTGCAAGTTTTCCCCGCTTATTGAGATCATGTTGTTAACTCTTATATGGTATCAACTAAATTTGCAGGAATTGTATTTTTGGAGTGATGATTAAAATTGGAGACAAGAAGTTTTGCAAAGTGGTATTTTATTAAATGAAAAAATCCACTTTTTCCACGGGATCTTCCTCAAACCCACCGGTGGATCACAAGTATTTAGAACCACCGAACACAACAAATTATCACATATGGAAGCCAAAAATGCAGCAGGTTGCTCCAATCCATAGGGATATGGAGAGTTTTTGAAGACAATGTGTCGGCATTCACATCGAGAGAAGGGTAATTATTGATGAGGCTAGAATATGTCTTGTTAATGTACAATAAATGGTCTTATTTTACTCTCTTTTTATCAATATTGATTGCATTTTGGGACTTTTTTGATCTAATATAAGTTAGGATATAATTTTTCATCTTTTTTATTATAGTTCTAACATTTAAAAACTCTGTAACTCCTAAGTGCTTTGGAAATTGAGTTTTGTAATAAAATAGGTCACAATCAGTCGAAAGAACAAAGTATGAAGTGGTCGAAAGATGTTTTTGAAGCATTGGTTTTGATATGGTTCAGTTTCGGAACTTCTAGACTTAGCTCCGAAACTCCATTACACAGTTATGAGCTCTATCACTTAGTTCGGAACTTTCGGGCTTAGTTCAAACTTCATCATTTAGTTCTAGAACTTTCGAATTAGTTCTGGAACTCCTAGCATGTAGCTCTAGAACTCTCACAGTTAGATCTAGAATGATTTCCTTTAGTTTGAAACTTCTATAAAGTTTTGCAACTAATGAGAATTTATTTATTCCCACAACATCTAGTGATTTAGCAATCAATGATCCTTTCAATTAGGATCAGATTGGAAGATTTTCGATTCTTCATACTTGTAGATCCAGGGATAACTATCATACAGTAGTACGTCCAGCCATGATCCAATTCAACATCTATTTTGGGCACAATTTGGTTCTATCTCGAATCGTAGGACAGACAGCTATGGCCGTAAATACACAATGGAAGAAGTTTATATATGCAAATCTATATATAGATAAATATATAGAGAGAGAGAGATATAGATATACACATAAAAAAGACAGAGAGATAAGAAACAATACATTTTTGTAATGTAGAACATTTTATCAATAAAATAGCCATTCCTGTTTTGAGAGTATATTAAGTTTTCAAATCCTATTTCAAGGTGGAGCAAGGGCCCACTCTTCCAAGAACCAGGATCTTCATTTTATTGGTATTTATATTTCTAGAGAAAATAGTATAGATCTATTAATTATGTAAATGCTTTTGATTACTCAAGTTGAAATATGTTGTATACTTGTTCCTACAGGTGTTCTAGATTAGATTCTTCTTTCTTTGCAATCAACTTTCAGCATTCTCAAATTGTGTGTTTATTTCCAAAGCAAGTGTGTTCATTTCTATAACGTGTGTTTACTTACAACAATCTATTCTATTTTGCAAATGTGTGTTTATTTCAACAATCTATTTATGCAGAGAGTGTTTACTTCTAGCAAGTTTTCATAGTTTGATTTCAATAAGGTTTTAGCCAAGGAATCCTCAAGACATTGAGAAAATCCCCCAGAAAATATAAAAAAGAAACAAATACCTACATTCAATTACTAGATCACTAAGATTTCTTGTTGCATATAGCTTCGACACCACCCCTGGTTTGAATATGACATCAACAAAGAGTTGATTAAATGAAGGGAATAACAACACCCATCATTTTTGGTGTCATTTCTAGGGAACATAATAGTTAGAATTTTCTAATTAGGTGTCAACAAGAGCAGCAATCATACATCTAGTAATTGCAGGATCTTTCCTACGTCATCATAAAATATATGAGTAGACCAAGAGACTCTAAGGGTCGATTCCTCCCAAAAATATTTGAAGAAGAACCATTGTCTTCTTGATCAAATAAGGAATTTGATCATGAATTGGAAGCACCATTATACCCTATTAGGCATGAGGTAGAATTGCCACCTTTTGAATTCTTAGATCAATCACTAGAAGGAAGTAGAACATTTAGAAAAAAGATCATTTTTCTAGACCCGTTTAGAGAAATTTTTTATTCACAATTGAGTAGTCAACCCCCTACTCTGACTTTTCACCTTACCCAAAATAAATCACATACCATATTTATTGGGAAAACGTATAGAAGGAACTACAAAAATCACACAAGAAGTAGAAAAAAGAACATGATAGGACCTTCACTTATCCAATTCAATTGGATGGTGATGATAAACCTATGGAAAATATTTCACCTTCACATTTACCCATGTTTAGAGGGATGTCATCTCAAGACCCCGACCAATTTCTGTTTGAATTTAAAGTGCCGTGTCAAACTTATGATTACAAAATAGATAATCGAAACTCAAGTTGTTTCCATCTACCCGAAGGATGCAAAGAATGAGGTGATTTATGGGAATACCATCTATTTCTATTACCACTTGGGTACAAATGTAGGTTTCCTTCCTAGACAAGTATCAAGATTACTCAGTAGAAGGAGGAATAGGAAGGAATAATTTTTCAAAATTAAGCAGGAGGAGGATGAGAATATGGAATATTATTTAGATAGATTCCTTTTTGTGAGAAAAAAATGTGGATTTGTATTACAAGAAGAGTTAATCAAAACCATTTTTCTTAAAGGTCTGGATGATGAATCAAGGGAGGAACTTGATCTTATAGGAGGTGGAAATATTGATCAAATAAGAATGAATGATATTAAATACATTTAAAGTAGCTATTCACGAACAAGGGGTGGACCTAGAAAAGGAAAAATAGTTAAAAATTTAAACCCATATATGAATAAACTGATAGATGAATTGGCAAATTTCAAAATAGACATTTTAGTTCGGTTAACTTCCACCTTAGATGGATCACAAGCTAAATCAAATGGTAGAACTGAACCACTAGCTATGTATTGTCCTAGATGTAGGAAGAAGCGTGTAATAAGATATTTTCACATGAAAAAAATATAAATGTGCCTTATCTATGAATCTAGGGACCATGAGAGTGATGTTTGTTCTCTTCCATTTATTAAAAATCATCTTAAACAAACCAGCATTCCATCCACATCGAAGAAGTAAATTTTGTCTAAAGACAACATAGCTAAGGGCGCTTCATGCCCAAGTCTATTCCTAACCCCGGATGATGTCATGGGGAGCTCGAGATAGTGCCACAAAATTGGGGACAACCACCTTGGGTACATCAACCAACATGGAATCCTCGTGATTGGACAGTCAATCTTGGTATGCCCAAAGACACCAACAACCATGGTCTAGTCAAGGAAACCTCAATGCTTGGTCACAAAATTCTAGGTGTAACCCTAATAACTATGTTCAAGGGAGGATATATCACAATTAGAATCAACAAGCCATAATGGGTTCCCAAAGATAAAATTCACAAAATGAAAATGTATTTGAAACCCAAATACCAACACAACCAAGATATGAAACCTAAGAAACAAACAAACAACTCCTATCTACGAAATAGAATCGAAAAAATAAGTTGATCCAATGCCATGGATTGTAAGGATATTGAAACTAGATCTAGAAAAATAATTAACAACTCACTTGTTATAATCTCGAGATGACAAAAGAAAATGAAACCCCTAGTATGGTTGTTCCTCAGAAGGATGAAAAAGAAATGGATAAGGAGCCAGATAACAACTCTACTAAGACTCCATTTCCAAAGAGATTTAAAGAAGCCATAGAAACTAAGGAATCTAAGTTGGTGCAGGAACTAAGGAAATTGAATATTGAAATATCATTGTTACAAGAAATTAATGACATTCCATAATTGAACAAGTTAATCAAAATGCTATGTTTAAAAAGACCTAGAAGGAAGAAGTAGTACCCCAAGACTATTAAGGTAGATGGGAAACTTGCTGATTTATTAGCAAGAAAACTTTTGCTTCCCAAATACGAAGATCTTGGAAGTCCTATTATTTCTGTCTATATAGGGATTAAAGATATACATAATGTTTTGGTTGATTTGGGAGTGGCTATAAATGTGATGATAGTGGATACTTTGAAAACATTACCATTAATAGGTATACAACCTACTAATACCATATTGCGATGGCATATCACCATATCAAAACCATAAGGAGTTATTAAAGTCAGTAGCTGATTATGGTGGAGTCATGGGAATATCTAGTTGACTTCCTTATATTGTGGCCAAAAGGTAAAACACTTGGCTATCCCATTATTTTGGGTAGACAATGGTTATTTACAATCTCTCCTTTAATTGATTACAGGCGTGTGATATGACTATCTCAAATGGTAAGAATTCTAAGAAAATATCCTTATATCCTTCTACATGACCTTCTATTGATTATCAAGAACAATTTTAGGTTGATACTCCTGATACTAATAAGAAAAACATGTATTCGTTGGTCATGATCACATTGCAAGATCATGTATGCGAGGTAGAAGATATGATTATTCAACCATTGAATGAACACCAATCGTCCATGGAGTAATCGGGAATAGTTCTGGAACCTACGAAATTAGTTCCTAACCTCGCAAACTTTGTCCTGGAATCATAATATTTAGTTTCGTAATCATCACATTTAGTTATGAAACCACACCAATAGCAATTCCCTATGACTATACATAATTTCACTCTAGAGGAACGAGATTTATCTTGGGGAGGAAGAATCAATAGCTTTAGTTTCTAAGATATCAAGAAATTGTGAAGAATTTTTGGAAAGCATCAGTGATGAGGAGTTTGACCTACAATAAGATAAGTTTCATAACTCTTCCTACTGTCCTTTTCCAATATTTTGTCTCAAGGAACTTTTGGAGATGTTGCTACATATCATATGTTGTTGCCACATGCATGTCCATTAAATACCTTAATGGAACCATTTCAAAAATAAATTCATCACACATTGGAACCAAACATGTTGAGATTGAGCCGGCAAGATTTTGAACATAAATAGCTAGTTGAATAATGATGAAGAAACTAAATTGTTTGACATTCTCAAAAAATCATACTAGAGATTTTTCTTGGGACTACAAAGATATGAAAGGAATCCATCCAAATATTTGCACACATCACATCTATACTAAAAACATTAGACCAAAGTGAGAAAACCTTAGAGAAGGATTAATCTAGCCTTAAGAGATATAGTCAAACAAGAAATTGAAAAACTATTACAAGTAGGTTTTATCTACCCTATCTCGGATAGTCAAGTGGGTGTCTTCTTGTAATTGTTCCTAAAAAGAATGGAAAGTGGAGAATTTGTGTTGACTATAGGGAACTAAACAAAGCCACACTGAGAGATTATTTTTCCCTACCATTCATAGATCAAGTCCTAGACAACCTTGCAGGTAAGCAGTACTTTTCCTTCATGGATGGATTTAGTGGATATAATCAAATTAGAGTTGTTATCGAGGATCAATAAAAACTAACTTTACATGTCCATGGGGTGCCTTCGCCTATAGGGTATTACCATTTGGATTATGTAATGCTCCAAAGAACTTTCCAAAGAGTTGTATTAGTAATTTTTGTAAACCTAACAAAGGAATGTGTTGAGGTATACATGGATGATTTCACTGTATATGGAGACACATTTGATGATGCTTTGAGGAATTTAGACAAACTATTAACAAGATGTGAGCAACACCATCTATCTCTTTGTCATGAGAAGTGTTTGATGATGGTTGATGAGGGGATGTATTAGGACACTACATTTTAAAAAGAGGAATTCACGTTGCCTAAAAAAATCAAAATTATTTCAAAATTACCTATTCCTTAAACCTCCACAGATATCAAGTCATTTTTAGGGCATGCTAGATACTATAGGCATTTTATCAAAGGATTTTAATAAAATTTCTACCCCTATGTTTAATTTTCTTACCAAGGACTCAGTGAATTTCTTTGGGATGAAAGATGTCAACATGTTTTTGAGGAAATCAAAGAAAATTAATAACTGCCCCAAAATTGAGAGGACCTAATTGGGAAAAACCTTTTCACATTCAAACATATGCCTCAAATAACTCCATTGGTGTAGTTTTGGGACAGAAAAGATGAAGAAGGAAAGATGTATGCTATTTATTACCTCAGTAAAAATATTACTCCCACTGAAAGAAATTACACTACCACTGAAAATAATTTCTTGTTGTGATCTATGCAATTAATAAATTTAGACATTATATCACAGGGTATAAAATATTTGTACATACAAATCACTCAACAATTAGGTACTTAATGAACAAACCAATGGTTGGAGGTAGGGTAATTAGATGGTTATTACTTTTACAAGAATTTGATATTACCATAGTAGATACTCTAGGGAAATCTAATGTGGTAGCTGATTTCTTGTCAAGACTGACCACTACAAGGGAGCAAGATCCAGTTAAGGACAACTTTCTAGATGAAAAATTGTTTGTTATTTCAGCTTGATACACCATGGTTTTCTGATATGGAAAATTATCTTACAATAGGGAAGTTTCCTCCTTCTTTCACTAAGAAACAAATGAAAAATTGATCAAAACCAGTGCACAATATAAATGGTTAAATGGAATGTTGTTTAAATGTGGTCCTGATTTGGTTTTACAGTGTGTGAGAGAAGATGAAATCTTTGACATACTGAGGGCATGTCATGATAAACCAAGTGGAGGACACTTTTTAGTGAAAAGAACGGCTCACAAGATACTTAGCATTGGCTATTATTGGCCATCTCTATATAAGGATGTGAAGAGATATATCAAGTGGTGTGATCCTTGTCAAAGGATGGGACAACCAAATTTTACCAATGAGATGCCTCTACAATATCAAGTGGTGTTTGAACCATTTGAAAGATAGGGGTTGGATTTTTTTGTCCCTTTTAGTCCTCCTTCGTAAGGAAAGGAGTACATTATTTTGTGTACGATTATGTGAAAAAGTGGGCGAGAGTGCGGGCTTTAACAAATTTCACTGAAGAAGTAGTTACTGATTTCCTTTGGCACATAGTTATGGTAATGTTTGGCACACCAAGAAGTATAGTTTCAAATCAAGGGCCATAATTCATGTCTGATATGATCCAAGCCTTCACAATGCATTATCAAATCAATCATAAGAATTCATCTCCCTATCACCCACAAGTAAATGGACAAGTTGGAGTAATAAATAGAGAATTGGAAAACACCCTTACCAAAATAGTTGAATCAAGTAGAAGATATTGGGCAAAGAGACTACCTAAAGCTATCTAGGCCTATAATACAACATGGAAGACTACAACAGGATTTTCACCATATGAGTTAGTCTATGGGAAAAAATTTAGGTTAATTAATGATGCATAATATAAATTGATTATTTAATTATTTTTATTAATTAAATAATGTTGTTATATGGTTATATTATAAACCATATTATGTTTGTATTTTGTTATATGGTTTTATCAACCATATTTGGCTTATTATTTTCACGGGTATAATTGTTATGTAGTTATAACAATTATGTGCTTCCCGTATGTAATATTAGAAGCTACTGTATTGGTTGTTACATTGTTGCAACTCCTCTTTTGTTTGTATTCATTTGTACAATACCTATAAGTATTGCAGCTCATTCTATTGTACCTGGTTGATTGAGTTTAATACAATCATCGAGCTTCCACCCTCTTGCTCAATCTACATTTAGTACAGAGTGAGAATCTAGACTGTGAAGGAGTGAGTTTAATACAATTATCGCTTCCCTATTTGCTTAGAAAATGTGAAGGAGGAGAATCTAGAGCATCGAGAGATAGAGGAGGTTGGAGAAGTGTTTGCAACAATTGAGAGCCTCCGAGCCTCCTACAAACTCCCGGTCCCATCCCTCGCCTCCCCACATCCACCTGTTCATTCCGTGTTTGAACGCAATTTTTTTCACTTTGGTGCACCCAAAGACTAGGAAAACTTTGCTGCAGTATAGAAAAAAATTAAAATATATATATATATATATATATATTCCCATTCAGGGGTTTTACCTCTAAATGGTTAGGTACAAATAATATTATCTATTTGTTATCAAATTTGGAGGCCGAGTTATATTAGAGGCATATGTTCTAACCGAACCATCCAAGCCTTGCACCGAGTTAGTGACATCTCCCACCAACCAAGCCCTTCTTTGTATTATGCTCGAAAAGAATGTTGCATTTGTTGAAGGTCGAGTTGGGCTTTCTCATTTTACATGAGTTACATCAATAACCGTTTCAAGAAATCATGTTAGACCACAAGTTGGGTAGTATTCCTCCTACAGAGGCCAAGCCAAAGATCAAGATGAGCCTTCCCCTAATGTATCCTCTGTGAACTTGCAACAAACCTACAACACAAACAAAGAAGTGGCCAAGGCATCAATTGTGAAAATACGACCCGCACATCTCCAAAGTGACCCCGCACAAGAAGCAACACAAAGTGATCAAGTATCAAGAAAAAACTTTGAGAAATTACAGAGGCATAAACAAAAAAAAGAGCAAAAATGCACAAGGAAATCAAAAGTCAACAAATAAAGAAAAACAAAGCAGCAAATGCAAAATAAAAAGGCGTATCAATCAAATCAATGCAAACAACGTTCAAAATGCAAAGATAGAAGTTGTGGATCCATTTTCTAAGCAAAGAGAAAACCTAAATCACCTTCTACTCATTCGCACCCATGTGGAACCTCTGCCACGTCTTGTTTAATGAGGTAAGTCATTTTTTCATCTACTTCAAATACAAATTTCTCATCTTCATACACTAAGTGCTCATTGAGCCTAAGTGGTTAAGAGGAAGGACTTAGAAATGGGAGGTGCATGGTTTGAATCACAACAAAAACACAAGTTTTACAATTTTGAAATTTGGAGGAAAATTTAGTGAAACCTGTCAAAATTGGAGAAGGATTTAGCGGAAAACCTTCACTAAACCTGTTAGTTATAACTAAACAAGTCGCTAAATATTTAGCGAGAAAATCCCTAAATTTAGGGTAATTTTTTTCCTCCATTAAGCCTGTTTTTTTATTTTGGGAAACATTTGCTAAAGGAAGACCAACCAAAAACTTCATCTTGGGCCTCTTTTTAACGGTTTTTGGCATTAAGGGTCATTTTGGGCTCTGAGGCCACCAGGGCCTCGCAAAACAAAAAAAATTTTCCGTCATTCAATTTTTTATAAATTTTTTAATGTAATTGCATGCTGCAATATATTTTACTAATTTGTAGGTTGCCATAGTCAACCATACATATTGTAACTTCTCAGAAACTAGCAGAAAATTTATAATAAAAAATAGTATAAAATTGGTTCTACAACACTCACGAGATCCTAGATCTCATTCACATCGTTTGGTATATATGGTGCCTCTAGAAAATGCTTACAAGGTGACTACTACTACACTTAACACCTAATATAGCTACAACAACGTCATCTAGGCATCGAACCTTTAAATCGACAGGGAGTAATAAGGTCATAGTGCACACACTATGAGCCATCCCATCTGTCTGTGAATGATTGCACGACATAAATCTAGAATGAGAAATTATCCAAGTATATAGCAAAGTTATGCATGCATATGAGGATATTTCTTTGAGCTAGTGTCAATAATCGCATAGACCCCTTTCAATACTATCTTGGTACCATGTATTGAATTCTTTCACATACGTTAACACATCTTTCATGTACTATTGGGTATATATAAAGGGTGAGCTTCTTCCACGCACTCGGTGGGTATATCGAGAAGGGCACGTATTTAGAAAGGTTTGATATATCGATCGATGGTATATAAATTAGGAGACCTTATACCGAGTCATAAGAGCCAAACCCCACAAGGTGTTTTCTACAAAATGGGCACCAATGCCCCTAAATTGTTTCTTTTAGATTCACAACTTCTTAGAGGAAACAACTATTCTACATGGAAAAAAAAATCAAGACACAACTTGAGTTTGAAGAGATCTGCCCGCCGTGAATGGCACTCACGACAAGATCAACTACCGATACAACACAATAGTGGCGCTTTGATAAAGCAGATCGAAGGCCAAACTCATCATCTTTTTTGGAGTGTCCGACGATGTGAAACCCCACATTCGAGATGCAAAAATAGCCAAAGAAGCATGGGATAAATTGTGCATAGTGTATGAAGCCAAAAAAATGGTATACTGAATTTACAGAGTCAGTTACATACACTAAAGTTCAAACAGAATGAGAAAATCGAAGCTTTCTTAAGAAGAGTTGCAGAGTTGAGGAATTCACTTCTAGTCCTAGGAGAAGTGGTCACGTATGATGCTCTTGTTTGAATTGTTCGAGAGCACTCTGGTCTTCTTACCAAATTTTTTTCACAACACTAAATGTGTCAGATACGACAGTTAGTTTTGACAAGTTGGTAAACCTACTGCAACAAGAGGAAGCCATGCACAATAAGGATGATGAAGAGGGGTAGGCACTTTCTTCACATCAAAAATGGAAAGGAAAAGCTAAAGGAAAACCTAATTCCTATCAAATCAATATCATAGGGACAAACAACAGAAGAAACAATGTTCAATCTGCAAAAGAGGACATGACTTACAAGATTGTTGGTATAATACTTACAAGAAAGGTTCATCCAGTAACTCTGGACCTCCACAACAACAATCTTACAAGGGACATTCTAACTAAAATCAAGGGAAAAAAAGGGAACTGGAAAATAAGACCCCATCAGTAAGGAAATATTGTTAAGCAAGAAGAAAATTCAGATGATGAAGACTTCTTGTACACTACTCAACCAAGTGAACCATCCACGTCATCTAGTGATGTCGATATGTTGATTCGAGAGCCACTCGACACATGACCGGCCATAGAGATTGGTTTACCTCAATGAGGGACACGCCTTCGAAAAACCATGTTATGTTGGGTGATTATTCTTCATATACAGTTCAAGGGATTGGGAACATTTCTCTACCCCTTGGTTCATACAATTGCAGACTATCAATTTTCTTATATGTCCCTAGGTTGACAAAGAATATACTTTCATCGGTCAACTCCTAGATCAAAACTAAAAATTGATTTTTATATTCATTCCAAAGAAGAAAACGTGTTTGATTTGAGTTAAATCACGAGGCTCAAAAATAGTTGCAAAATCCTCCAATGTGGGACGATGTTCCAACTTGATTTTTTCTCGTAAATATGATCAAGCAATTATGGCTAAGAACTCCACCTCAAAGCACATTTGTGGCATCGCAGACTTGGTCATGTAAGTTTCAAGTATCTCGAGACAGGTTCACCGACACAATATGGTACATGGGCTACCATCTCTTTAAAAGGATATAGATAAGTGTCTTCACTTTGTAGCAGAAAATAACACATACCGTCATTCCGTAATAGTACATATCGAGGTCATGGTAAGCTTGATTTGGTTCATACCAATCTTCGCAGCCTAATGCAACCGATTCATTTTGGATTTCACTACTTCATGCTATGTGTTGATGACTATTCAAGAAAAATTTGGATTTTTTCTTCACAAGAAAAATGAAGCTTTTGAAACTTTCAAGAAGTTCATAGTAGCACTTGAGACAAAATTGTCATCACATTAGAACTCTCCACTCAGATCGAGGGGGGTAATTCATCACTCATGAGTTCAAAGACTACCTACAAACTCACGAGATTCGTTGACAAATTCCTCATCCACACACACCGCAACATGAATGGTGTTTTTGAGAGAAGGAATCATACTATTATGGAAATGGTACGATGCATGATCAATGATTCTGGAATTACAAAGACATTTGGGTAGAAGCAACAAAGACAATAGTGTATTTTTTTGAACAAAGTGCCCATAGTTTCTCTTGAAGGAGTAACACCACAAGAAGCATGGTCAAAGTGGAAACCATCTATTGCACACCTTAGAGTATTCGGGTGTAAAGAAAGTATGCACATACCCAAGCATAATAGAAATAAATTGGACATGAAGTCACATAAACTCATCTTCATTGGGTACAATGAAGAAACTATTGGGTATAGATTGATGGATCCAAAGACCAGAAAAGTCTACACTAGTAGAGATGTTGAGTTTTTGAGAAGAAGGAAGTAGAGTCTCCTCCTCTAGACTCACTTGATGTAGATTCTTCACCAGTTGTAAAAATTGAAGTTGATGTTCCCACGATGAGGAAATTGATGATGGGGATGATGGTGTTGATCTGATAGAACCACGACCCACAGAATAGTTCAATGTATGCCCAAGTGGTGTACTAGCACATTACGAGATGCAAGAATGGATGCTCCATGAGATACATCCACCCCTTGAACAAGGACTCACATTAAATTAATAGAAGAAGTTAACTTTTCTTTGATGAGCAAAGTTATTGAGTTTGATGAGCCCTCTATAGTCCAGGAAGCCCTATAGTCAAAACCTTGGAAAGATGTCATGGATTTTGAATATCAATCATTGATGAAGAATAACACTTGGAAACTTGTCGATCTTCCACTAGGGAAGAAATCCATTGGATGCAAATGGATATTTAAAACAAAGTACAAAGAAGATGGGACAGTGGACAAGTATAAAGCGAGACTAGTAGCAAAGGGGTACGCACAAAAAGAAGGCATTGACTACAAGGAGACATTTTCTCCCACAACTAAGATCAAAACGATCAGGATGATCTTTTCTCTAGCTGCATAGTTTGGTTGGAAAGTCCATCAAATGGACATAAAAAGTTCCTTCCTAAACAGAGATTTACAAGAAGAAGTCTACATGACTCAACTTGAGGGATATGTAGTACCTGGTCAAGAAGCAAAGGTATGTAGACTCATGAAATCTGTGTATGGCCTCAAACAGAACCCCAGACATGGTACATCAAAATTGATGAGCATCTCGTACAACATGGATTTGTTAGAAATCCATACGACCCCAATCTCTACCTCAAAAACAAGGGTGGGGAGATTATGATTATCATTGTCTATGTTGACGATATATTTATCATTGGAATTTTAGTGAGGATGATCGATGCAATGAAGAAATATCTTAATCGATCATTCGACATGATAGATCTTGGGATGATGCATTATTGTCTTGGATTGGAAGTATGGTAGAAAGAGAATCACATCTTTGTTTCTCAAATGAAATATACCAAGAAAACACTCAAGAAATTCAAGATGATGGATTGCACACCAATTGCTACACCTATGGAGAATAAATTGTAGTTATCTCATTCAGATCCATCTCCTGAGGTAAATGCCACTCTCTATCGGCAGTTGATTGGGAGTCTCATTTACCTGACCTACACTAGACCAGATATCAGCTTTGTAGTAAGCTATCTATCTAGGTTCATGTAGGAACCCAAATTTTGTCATTGGAAAGCAATAAGGTGCATCTTGAGGTATCTCAAAGGATTAATCGATCTTGGTCTAGAATATAAGAAGAATGAAAACTTATTCTTGTCAGGATATTCGGATTCAGATCATGCAAGTAACATTGATGACAGAAAATCCACTTCAGGATTTGTGTTCTTTATGGGATCTGACCAATATCATGGGGAAGCAAGAAACAACACTTTGTTTCTCATTCTTCCATAGAATCCACGTATCGCTTTGCAGGAGAAGCTATTTGTAAAGTGATTTGGCTATGTCACATACTAGAAGGACTTGGAATACCATAGGAAAAACCGACCACCATGTTGACAATGAAGGTGTTCTCAAAATTCTGCGCAATCTAGTATTTTATGAAAGAACAAATCACATTGAGGTATAGGTTCATTTCATATGTGAACATGTGTTGAAGCACAACATCTTGCTTCAATTTTGTCTAACAGCTGAACAATGGGCAGATATCTTCACAAAGTCACTTGCACGTGACAAGTTTGATTTGTTCAGAGAGTTCCTCTCCTCATCTCTTTAGACAATGCACAATTAAGGAGGGGGACGTTAGGTTAATTAATTATGCATAACATAAATTGATTATTTAATTAATTTTATTAATTAAATAATATTGTTATATGGTTATATTATAAACCATATTATTATTGTATTTTTTATATGGTGTTATCAACCATATTTGTCTTATTATTTTCACGGGTATAGTTGTTATGTAGTTATAACAATTATGTGCTTCCCAGATGTAATATTGGAATCTACTGTATTGGTTGTTGCATTGTTGTAATTCCTCTTTTGTTTATATTCATGATAATACCTATAACTATCATGCAGCTCATTCTATTGTACTGGTTCATTAAGTTTAATACAATTATTAGGCTTTTGCCCCTGTTGCTCAATCTAAAAAAATCCTTGTTACCTATTGAATTTGAACCTGTAAACATTGAGGACAACAACTAAAATAGGCATTGAGTTGGATGCGGTACAAAAAGAGAGAATTCTTCAAATCAATGAGTTGGATGAGTTAAGTATGGAAGCACTTCAATGACGTAGAGATAATCCAAGATCAAAGAAAGAAATGACATGACACACATATCAAGAAGAGTAAATTCAAGGTAGGATATTGGGCATTCTTGTTTGATTCTAAGTACCAAAAATTCAAGGAAAATTGAGAACCATATGGTTGGGACCCTATTAGATTGAGAAGATATTTGACAATGGTTCTATTCATTACTTCCCATTGATGGCATCCAAAGGACACTTTTGGTCAATAGACATAGGCTAAAACTTTAAAGGAAGCCTCCTAATAAGGATGAATTCTTGAGGCAGATTGAAGCGAGAAAAATAATTTGATCATATGGAAGAACTCATTTCTTCCAAAATGATCAAATAATCGATGGATAAATCCGCATAAGGGAAAAGAATGAAAACCAAGAAATGGCATTCTCTTCTCCAAAAAATAAATAAATAAATAAAATAAAATAAAATAAAGGAAGGAATGAAAACCAAGAAAATGGCGTTCTCTTCCCCAAAAACAATTCTCTCGAGAGATCAACCGAAAACCAAGCAATGGCGCTTAATATCCTCAAATAAATGACTAATTCAAAATAAAAGGAATTTCCTTGAAATTCCATCTGTCTTTTCTAACCATTTTCTTTTTGTTTCACTTTGAGGAATGATGAGTCATCATGACAGAGGGATCACATCATCAAAGATGGTAATTATCTGTTTAACTTATTAAAAGGTTAGATTAAAAATTTTCATCCGTGATTGGATTTGATTTAAAAGTGGTATGATGAGTTGTCTATTATACATTATGATTAAAAGAGAGTAATCATGAGAGTGATTTCGGTGGAGCTAAAGTGGCAGAATGTTTATAATGATCTATCATTTGTGTGGAGTAAACAAAGTGAAGAAGAAGAATTGAAGTTGCATTTCGTAGCTAAACACAACAAGTTCCACAGGTAAGCACAATGATTCTGCAAGCTAGCTAAACCCATATGTTCCGTAGCTAAGCAAAGAGTTCTATAGCTAGTCCGTAGAGCAAGATTTGAAGGAGAATGAATTTGAATCTCCCTCTTTACCATGGGGATTAAAAAGAAGTCAGAACTTGAGGATGATACCTAGCTTCTTGCAGATGAAGAAGTGGCAAATGTCTTTGAACAGGTAGGGTGGTTGGAATTCCTAAAAAAGTTCTCAAAGTATAATGATGAATTCGTTATAAATTTAGAATAATAAAAAACAAATGTTAGAAATATTGTAATTCCTTTTATGTGAATATAATAAGCAATTTATCTAGTTTTCCAATTGTGCATGTCCCAAATCTTGTCAAAGGGACCTTAAAATAATTAGTTGAAACCCTGCTACAAGAGGGGGAAACGAAACCCCAATATATTTACAACACTAATAAAATCATAAAAGGGGTTAGAAGGGCCATCTTTCCCAAACCCTTTGATAGAGTGGCATTTTGGATAGTCAAGTATTTAACTTGTGATGGTCAATTTGGGTCGGTAGGAAGAGAAGTCTTGAAGATGCTCATACATCTTAGATATGGAGCTACAAAACTAGAATATATAGTAAACCTTCCAGGGTTTCTTTTTGAATCCATTCATATAATGGCCTAGAGGTATTCCTGGGGTGTTGGAACAATCAGACATCATGGGTTAGTTCATTTGGTGTGCCAACACCATTTTCTTGCAAAGGAAAACAAAAAGAAATATGGGAGAAATTTCTTAACAAATTTAAGAAAAACCCTGATATTATCAGGAGGGTAATATCAAATCCTTTTTCTCCTACAACTAATTTGGAAATTGGTGCCCCTACAGAGGAAAAGAAGGAAATATGTGGGGAGACTATACCAAAAAGGAGAAGATCTGGAAGAAGAATTAAAACTGCAGAACCTATTGTACCTTTAAAAGAAACTCCTTCCTCTACAACAGCTATAGGAGAGCTAATATTTGTCTCTGACAATGATAGTTCACCTAGGAAAGAGAAAGAAGTTAAAATTAGAAGAAGCTCTAGGAGGAAACCTACTTTTGAACATACTGAAGCTCCTTAAAGAAGAAGAATTCATAAGAGGTCTAGAGAAATTCCATAGGAGATGAAAGAACAAGACAAGTTGGAAAAAGAAGTTGTTGATATTTTGGGTAGCATGGCCATGACTCCTCCTGGACCAAGCCAAACTGAGATGGAAAAAGAAGATGAGAGATTTGAGGAACAAGTTTTTCAAGAGTTGGGTGAATCAACAACACTATCACATGAAGAAGAAGAGTTGGCATCTTGGAGATAGAAAGGGAAATTTCCTTTGGTAGAAGAAGAATGCTTAACCCCTAAAGAACTTTCATAAAAAGAAGAGAAACAAGAAGTTAGATAGGATCTATTTGTTTCACCTGGTTCTAGATCATTTCTTTTAAGTATTGACAAAACAAATAGGGTAGCGGGCATATGAGGAATACCTGTTTAAATGATGGTTGATGGGCTGTTGTGCACATATGACTTCTAAATCCACAGCTGATTGTGAGAACTTCCTTTTGGCTAGGAGGAACTACCTATAATACAAAGCAAGACCACCAGAAAAATTTAAACAATATATGTAGTGAACTGCCTAGCATATGCTAGATCTAGGAAATGTAGTACTTCCTAGATGGTCATGATCCCACTATTTTAAACAATTTAATGTATTAAATAAATTAAATCCTATTGTAATTCGAAATGATTTAGGTATATCACTTAAAACACAATAAGAAATAGATCTAATCTAATAGGCTAGGTTAGAATAGGATCCAAAGGTCAAGTAACTGGTTCTAGGTCTCTACAGGTCTGACAGAGGTCTCAGGTAGATCACAGGTGAATGAGGGTGAAAGGGAATTAGGTGGATAGGTCACTATTCTGGGTTGTATGGGAAAATACAGAGACTGATGTCGGTTAAGGGTGACCAGCGGCGGTTGGGTGTAAACGGGTGCCTTAATTGTGGAGTTTTGGGAATGCCACAAAATGAGATTTAGGTCTCCTTTGTGATTACACAATGGACTTTGGTTGGTCGAGATGAGGTATTGGGTGATTTAGGTAGGATTTGGTGAGGTTTTAATGGGTATATGGAGGGGTGAGTGTTGGGGGAGGTCAATGGGTGGTTAGGTAAACAATATATGATAATATAATGATGAAATGGAATAAACCAGAGAAGTATAACGTCTACTTGGATTTTGGTCTTGGATGCCTATGAGTGAGGGATGGAGGTGTTGATGAGAGGTTTTGAAGGCTACAGGTGATCACCAACTGAAGGAAAGCTTTTGCATGGGTTGCATGTACATTCCTCTTTGCTTGGTTAGATCAGATCATTGTTGGGATGGTTGTGTAGGAAAAGATGCTTGCTCTCCTTCCTTACATGCGTGTTCTCGCTGGAATTCGCTAAGGTTTGCCAACTTTTCCAATAATTTTCCAACCTTCTGCCAACCTTGAGAATAAGGTTGTTTTGGGGTTAAAAGGGTAACCGATGGCGATCAGTGTAACTTGATCTTTGGTTAGGGGTAACTAGCGTCGGCTAAGGTGGGATTTCCTAGGCTTACTAAACTAGAGAGATCCTCTTGATTTCCTCGAATCTCATGTCTGTTAACCCATGGATTAGACTGGGAGATTCTTGTAAGCATGCAAGAATGTGGTTAGAGGGAATGTAGGCATTGATTTTTAGGGTTTGGGTAAGTCTTAGTTAGTTATGGCAACTTACTAAGAATAGGTTTTTAGGGTGAGTTAGCTTGGTGAGGTGTCTAAGTGAAGTGTATGTGTGGATATTATTTAAATTAAGGTATTTAAATAATAAATATGGTGAGGATAATGAATTAATTTAATTTAATTAATTAGATTAATATTAGTGAGGTGAAAGGGGTCATGGCTAGGTTAATGTGATGAAGGGTTTTTATTTGTCGAGGGACCAAAGGGGAGTGTGACTTACTTTTAGTGTCTATATTTTGCCCCTTTTTGTTGCGTAGCTTGTATTGGTAAGCGAAGCTAACAAAAATAAGATGTGGTTGCCCCATGTGTGGGTAAAGGTGATCCCCCTCAAACCAGGAACTGATGAGGCCGAAGGCAAAATTGGTGAGTGGTTTGATAAAAGGTAAATATGGTGAAAAGAAAGGTGGGTAATAGGGGAAAATGTTGAAAGGTCTACTCGGGTAATCTAGGTAATTGGTCAAGGTCAAAGGTAGCAACAGTCAAATGCACGCACACGTATAAACTGCAGCACATTACCGGGTTGAAGAGCAATCAAACTCTACATCGTCTAAGGTCAATAGGCTTATCCAAACAAGGTTGAAGTGATTCTGCTATCTAAGGTATAGGATATGGTCAGGAAACATGATGTGGGGTAGGCGCAGGAATGTTTAGGTATGTTCCGGTACACCAAAGGTAGGGTCATGATAAACGGTCATGGCAATAGGCTAGGTAAGGTCTTTAGGTCAACAACATAGGTAATAAAGTTGTAAGGTATAGCGAACACATGAGGTCAAAGGTATCTAGCGATGGTCTAGGCCCAAATATCTAGGTCACGACATGAGTAAGGCCAAGGTGGGGGTAGAATAATGAGTCGCCAAAGTAGGAAAAAGGGAGGTAGTAAATGATGAGGTCAGGAAAGGTGAGGTAAGTGGGTAGGGTAAATGATCGAGTGAAGGTTGGGTGGGGTAAAAAGGGAGGTAGTGGTAGGGTAAAGGTTAAAATGGAGGGTAATGTGTAGGTGAGGGTGACCAATGCCACCACAGTATAACCGACGCTAATATAGGTCAACCGATGACGGTGAGGTAGGGCACGCGATCGATGCCGGTCAAGGGTAACCGGCGTCGGTTAGGTTGGGTTTTTATAAAAACAAAAACCCACATTTTTTGTTATTCATTTGTTATTTTGTGAAGTGAGAAAATGACAAAAAGAGAGAAAAGAGAGAAAAGTGTCTGAATGGAACGGAACAATGAGCTAGCGGTGTGATCGATAAGTTATTGGTCGGTGAGCAGTGGGTCAATAGGATCATTGTGAGGGATTCAATTGGGTGGAGGTTATTGGTAGCTATTTGGTGATGGCAGAGGCCGGAGAGGGATCTGACAGACACCGCATAGTAGCCACATGTGCCATTGAGATAATGCGGCAAAAGAATGAGGTAAGTGTTCTACTCTACATGTAGTTGATTTGATAGATTAGGGATTAGTTTATTGTTGTTTGTATGTTTTGTTGGTTTTTCATATTTTTGGGTGGTTAAAAATTGAATTTGGGAATGGGGGAATAATGGGTAAAAGAGGAATGGGGAGGGTAATAAATGGGATAGGGGGTGGGTGGAGGTCCAAGGGTAGTTTAGGTCATTGTAGGTGGGTAAAAGGGGTAGGGGGAGGTTTTTAGAAAGGGGGTTTTTGGGAAGTCATGGGTTTTTCTGCGACAGTGACCGGCGTTGTCAAGGTTGGTCGGCACTTTAGTTAGGTAGAACAGTATCGGTCACCAAATAGGTGATTGATGCTGGTTAAGGGGTAACCGAGGTTAGTAATAGGTGCGTCGGCCAATTTTTCGGCAATTGCTTGGCCCTTGATGGACTTTTGATGAATGAATTTGAGGTCAAGATCAGCTAAAAGCATAAGCCATCATGTGACACACTGATTTTGATAAGGTTTGGCGTACATGAAGTGTAAGGGGTCGGTGTTGGTCACAACATAGGTTTTGTGGTTGAGTAGGTAAAGATGGAGTTTGGTGGCAATGAAAACTAAGGCTAAGAAAAGTTTTTCAGGGTAGGTGTATCGAGTTTCATAGTGCAAAATAGTATGGATTATGTAATAAACCGCCTGCTCCCTATGTTATTCATTGCGATGAGCGAGCATGGCTCCCAATGAGTGATTGGTAGCGGATATGTATAGGTAAAAAGGTTGATCATATTTAGGTGGAATGAGTACGTTTGGTTGGAGAAGGTATTGTTTTAAGGCCTCAAAAGCTTTGTGATAGTCATCATCCCATTTAAAGGAGACATCCTTTTTGAGTAGATGATGAAATGGTTGACATCGATTAGAAAATTGTGAAATGAAACGACGAATAGACTGCAACTTACCTTGCAAGCTATAGAGTTGTCTAAGGTTGGTAGGTGGAGGCATTTCCAGAAGGCCTTGACTTTAGCAGGTCAAATTCTATACCATGGCGAGAAATGATAAATCCCAAGAGCTTTCCTGAGAGAACCGCGAAGACGCACTTCTTTGGTTGAAGATGAACGTAATATTTAATGAGACAATCAAATATGGTTTTGATGACGGTTAGGTTCTCGAGTGGAATTTAGATTTGGCTAAGATATCATCCACATAATCTTCCAATGCACGATGAATGATTTCATGGAAGATGTAAATCATAGCCCATTGATATATGGCACCAACGCTTTTAAGGCTGAAAGGCACGACTGATAGCAAAAGGTCCCCGAAGGGGTGATGAACAAGCTTTTGTGTTGATCCTCTAGGGCAAGCAGGATTTGGTTATAACCCGAGAAGCCATCCATGAGTGATAGCATCTCATGGCTAGTGGTAAGGTCAACCAGCTGGTCAATACTAGGTAAGGGAAATTTGTCTTTTGGACATGCTAGGTTGAGGTCACAGAATTCCATGTAAATATAGAGTCCTCCTATCACCTTAGTGACAGGGACAATGTTAGAAATCTAATGAGGATAATCAATGGGTAAAATGAATGAAATAGAAAGAAGGTGTTAAAGTTCCTCTTTGACAAGAAGGGCAATGTGAGGGTGGATTTTCCTCAGCTTTTTTTTAATTGGTTTGGCATCAGGAATGGTGACGATATTGTGGACCACTATGGTGGGATCAATACCGGCATGTCTACATAAGACCAAGAAAAAGTGTGGTTATGATCTCCTAGAAAAGAAGTAATGGCTTCTTGTTCAGTATCATCTAAAGATTGTCTGATCTTTAGGATGTGTAGGTCATCCTGAGTATGAATGTTGATCTCGATAGTCGATTCATTCAACATGGTTTGTGTCTCAGAAGGTAATGACCGATGAATATATGAGTCTTCTACACCAAGGTAGGTGAGTATGGATTCATCATCCTAACATTAAACGATGTTAATTGAAGGTGTATCGTCATCAATCATTTCAGGATATAGGAAGGGAAGAGAGGAAGGGGCCTTACCCTCACGTTGATAAGTCAAAGGCCCCAAGGAAATGGTGTTTATGAAAAAAAAAGTTAGGAGGGATAGATTCAGGATCCATCGACTCCATCGGTGAAGGTGGTGATGAAGGTGGAGCGGGTGAAGAAGGTGGAGAAGGGTTAGTGTCCTTAATGAGTTCAATACGGGCCTATTTGGTAGGTGGTTCAGAAAGTTGATACCACTATAGTCATTATGTTTGTAGGTGGTACATGGAATAATAGTATGGCGGCCTTGCTCATAAAAGCCAAAACCAAAACCCTTCCATGCACATCGGTGCAGGAAGGTGTGGATGAAACAGCGATTGGTAAGTGATTGGAAGTCAGCGGAAAAGGGGTGAGTTTGTGGTGATGGTTCGAATGTGTAAGTGGTAGTATCAAGTCCCCCATAGGTGAGACTAGTACGAAGGTGAGGAGGACCATAGAGGATGCATGCTCTATGCGGTGATCATAGTGAGGGTGTTGGTGAAGGATTCCATACTTTTGTGGAGTAAGGAATGTGTTGACACTATATAGGTGGTACTCCCCCAGAGTGAGGTGTTAAAAACACCTTCCAAGGGATTAGTGGTTGGTATGTAGGAGGCTCGAATGGATGATGTGTCGGAGGTTGATGCAGAGGTGGAGTTAATGGATTGGGAAGCCAATGTGGGTCATCCATGGAGGTTATGGTAGCGGTAGGAATGGAGGAGGTATGTGCGGTAGAAGTAGTGGCTGTACTAGTAAGTGGAGGTGTAGGTGAGGAAGTAACAAGCTTACGGAGGTATTCACTTAATAGGTATGAGCACATCATTGGGTCGGTAAAGCATGTTGCATGTTTTAAAAGGTGATGGGTCATCTGGAATGGTATAAGTGTGTCCTTCATGTTCAAACTTTACACAACGATGCAAAGTGGAAGGAACACAACCCATGACACGAATCCAAGTTCTGCCAAGCAATAAGTTATATTGGAATTCCCCATCCAAGATGTAAAATAATTTTGGAATAGTGCAGGGGCCCACGTGAATGTGCATGATGATGGTACGTAGTGTAGAGGTGATAACATCATTGAATGAATGCAACATGACCAGATGTTTATGCATGTAATTAATGTAATTGTCGGTATATGCATTTGAACGAATGCATGGGATGAAATGATGTTAATGCTAGCACCCCCATCAATCATCACATGGTGTACCCATCTGTCATCGATGTGGACAGAGATGAAGAAGGTTGGGTCCAGGTCATCATTTTGGTGTGGCACGATCTTTTCTTGTAGAAGCTAAGGGAGGCCACTTGGTGAATAGGGTTGGGTGAAGATGAAGGTGGTAATTTGGTGAGAGAGGCTACATGATGGGGTGTGATAATGGAGGCCACGGGTGTAGGGTCATTGGGTGAAACCTTAATAGATTGAAGAACCTCCATGAGAGCATGATGATGGGATTCTGAGGTTTGGATGAGGTCATATAGGGACATTTTGAGGGGAGTATGGTGTAATTGTTTGAGCAGGTGCGATGTGTGACGCCATTAGAAATGAGGTACGTAGGGTCACGATAGTGATTTTAGGTATGGGTACAGATGGTATGTTGTGTATAGGATTGGTTGGTGGGTCATTACCTTTTCTTTTACTTTATCCTTCCGAGTACGTGTAGTGATGTGTATCATGTTGATCTAAGGGGATTTGGAAAATGGAGAAGGTGTAGGGAGAGTTATGTAACGACACGACATGTAAAAACCTACCGAGGAGAAAACTATGTGAGGTGAGTTTGGCGCAACGACATTTGGGTGGTGGCGCGGAAAGTTATTTGATGCAAACCATGTTAATTTCGAATCTTGGGGGTGGATCTAAGAGCTGTGAGGGTGGATTTTGTGGTTATTGAGTGGGTAGTGTGGGAATGGGTGTTAGTGAAGTAGGATCCTTGTCGAGAAGGTCATCGTTGTCAAAGTTGGCTTCGGGGACACAACTGGATAAGGATGGTTTTCAAGGCCTTGTAGTTTTCCACATCATGCCCTAGCACACGATGGTAAGTACAAATTTTAGTATCATCAAACCCTTTTGGCTTGGGTTTGAGGGGGTCGTAAGGTCTGAGTGGAGGTAATGTGATGACAGAGGTCTCAAGGAGGTTGGTTAAAATTTTGGCATAGGACCCTACTAGTGGATCGCAATGGGAAGTGAATGTGGGTTTGGGTGTAGGTGTAGTTGATTGTTGAGGAATGGTCTTTGGAAGAGGAGGAGTGGGTCAAGCTATGGGTTTGGGTGCTAGCGTGGTTTTGGTTTTGGTCATGTTTGTTTAGGTATGGGTATAGTAGGTGAACGAGTAAGAGGGTGTGTGATTTTTTTGACTACCTTATTATGGGGTAGTGGAGTTTTGTTTTTGGGTCTCACCTTCTTGGGTAAAGGTGATATGGGTGTACGAGGTCTAGAAGGAAAAGCAGATGGAGGAAGAGGGTGAGTTACCCATGGGGATGACAGGGGTGTTGTGAAGGTAGATGATGCAGGTCGTGCTTGGGGTGTGAGAGACAATGACTGAAGTGTAGTAGGTAGTGAAGCAATAATTGAGGGTATTGGAGGTATGGGTGGTAAAGATGCTACAGGTGTTGGTGTAAGTCGTGTTGGGCATATGGGGAGATTAGAGGTTTGTAAGGAACAAATGGATTGTTGTGTTTGTGGTTTATTGGTGGGTGGAGGTTTCTTGACCATGTGGGGAAGCTGAGATCCTAAGATGGACGGGACAGGTGCAGGTGTGATTGGCATAGCCGAGGTATGAGTTCTATGGGTGTGGTGCTTCTATTTGGGTGTCGAGTAGGTGTGGTGTTGTCTTTGGAGGATGTAGCTAAATCTAGTTTGATAGGTGGATGAGTAAGGTTGGTAGTCGAGATGACCCCTAAAGTGGTTTGAGATATGACAGTGTCGTGGAGGAGTTTTGATAGAGGTGGTTGTGTTTGGGTTGATTGGTCAAAATATTTTTGGGTAGATAGTGGAGGTATCAAAGAAGTGACCTTTGCATCTACGTTGAGACAAGAAGCAAAAGTCGTCCCCATAGTAAGGCTCTATCCCCATAATCTAACTAATCGGCTAAATGTGAGAATGACACATCCGTAGGTGGAGTTGATGAAGATGAAATGATGTTAATGCTAGTGCCCCCATCAATCATCACACGACATACCCATATGTCATCGATGTGGATAGAGATGAAGAGGGCTGGGTCTAGGTCATCATTTTGGTGTGGCGCAATCTCTTCCTCTGAGAAGCTAAGGGAGGCCACTTGGTGAATAGGGTGGGGTGAAGATGAAGGTGGTAATTTGGTGAGAGAGGCTACATGATGGGGTGTGATAATGGAGGCCACAAGTGTAGGGTCATTGGGTAAAACCTTAATAGATTGAAGAACCTCCATGAGAGCATGATGATGGGATTCCGAGGTTTGGATGAGGTCATATAGGGACATTTTGAGGGGAGTATGGTGTAATTTTTTGAGCATGGTGCGATGTGTGACGCCGTTAGAAATGAGGTACGTAGGGATGCGGATAGTGATTTTAGGTATGGGTGCAGATGGTATGTTGGGTATAGGATTGGTTGGTGGGTCAATTGCCTTTTCTTTTCCCTTATCCTTTTGAGCACGTGTAGTGACGTGTATCATGTTGATCTCGAGGGGAATTGGCAAACAGAGGTGGTGTAGGGAGAGCGGTATAATGACACAACGTGCAAAAACCTACCGGAGGAGAAAACCTTGTGAAGTGAGTTGGGTGCAACGATATTTGGGTGGTGGCGCGCCAAGTTCTCTAATGCAAACATTGTTAATTTCAAATCTTGGGGGTGGCTCTAGGAGCTGTGAGGGTGGAGTTTGTGGTTTTTGAGTGGGTAGTGTGGGAATGGGTGTTGGTGAAGTAGGATCCTCATCGAGAAGGTCATCGTTGTCAAAGTTGGGTAGTGTGGGAATGTGAGGTAATTGGGAGGTGAAAGGTACATCATTAAAGATAGCGTGGACCTCACAGGTATGGCTATCATGAGTTGAGGTCTCACCGATTTGATCGATGAAGGGGCATGGTTGGGAAATGATTTCTTGAAGATGTGTAGGTTTTGGTTGGCAAGTGCATTAGGATTATCCATCATTAACTCACCTTTCTCAAGCATGTCTTGGAGAATATTTTTGAATATGATGCATTTGTCATCACTATGACCCTTTACTCGATGATAGTTACGAAGTCATGTTCTTTGTACCATGCAGCGTAAGGTGAGTAAGGTCAAAATTAGTGTGTGGTTTTATGGGTGCAGAGTAATGACCCCATCTTTGATAAGCTTTTCTAAGACATAAGAGTAAGGTTCCCCAATTGGGGCGTATTTCTGCTGCTCTCATCTGAATTGAAAAGTTTGGATGGGTGAGAGATTAGATGAGGGGGTAGCCTGATTTGATGGATGAGTTGGGCTGGCCTTGAGTACCACTACGTTAGTGGTGCCCTTAGATTTTGAGTAATTGGTTTTGTTTTGGAAGAAGAAGAGGTATCATTTGACTTGAATGCCGAATTCTTATTGCGTAATTAGATTTTCTTCTCTTTGATGGCCCGAATCTCTAACTTTCATGCAATAGTGAATGCTTCATCGAATGTTTGGAAGGTTTGGACCTGCAAGGTTGGTGAGATATGTCTAACACAAGCCCGCATGAAGAGCTCAATGAGTTCTATTTGTGGCAGTTAAAAGGTGAGTTGGTTGATCAAGCTACGCTAACGAGTGACAAAATCTTTGATATATTCGTCCTCATATTGACGCGTGGAGTATAGGTCGGTCATGGTAACCTTTTTTATGATATTGATAGAGAAATGATCCAAGAAGGTTTGGGCTACCCGATTGAATGAGAATATGGAGTGTCTAGGTAGCCCACTATACCAATCTAATGCAGGTCCAAATCGAGAGACATTGGAAAAAATTTCAAGAGCAAGGCATCATCGTGAGCGATTAGATAACACTCATGTTTGAACAACAACCGCAAATGCTGTCATGGGGTCTTCTTTGCTATTGAAATGATTGAATTTAGGCATTTCCCAATGCATGGGGTATGGGAAAATAGGAATGGATGGGTGGATGGGCTCGTTGCAAATCTCGTCGTAGGTGAGAGTGTTGTGGGAGCTGGAAACCGATGCCTCTAATGTCTACATCTTGTCCAACATAAATTTTATTAGGTCATTGGTAGGTTACGATGATTGGGTGCCTCCTGTAGCTTGAGAGGGTTGGTTTTGGGCATATAATGGAGGTGGCACTCCAGTGTATGGATATACCATGTAGGTTGATTGGGAAGAAGGCAGTGAAACAAGAGGCACGTATCCTGAGTGAATAATGAACGAAACAACAGGTGCCTAATAGTATGTATATGGAGGTGGAAGGGTCATGGTAACTATTGGTGATAAGTCACAACACCCCTAAATGTCTACAACTCAATGGGTTGAGACTCTCAGTGTGATTGCATAACATGGAGCTTTTCCCAAGTGTGGGACCTTGTGAATTGGGAAAGCTCTCCGGATGAAGGCCGGTTCCTATTCCTCTGTTCAGATGCACACATAAAAATGTAGAGGGTTTACTCAAAAACCTAATCTAACTTTCCAAGGAGACAGGGTAAGAAGATGCATAAAAATAAACCTAAACTAACAAAGGTGATGCACCGAGGAATGAAGAACACCTGTCTTGCCAATAAACACAAACCATTAAAATGCAATGCAAGATCATGCACAAATAACAAAAACTATAGTGAAATATTAGGAGGATGAAAATAAACACGAGAGAGGGTTGAGAATCATCCATAGACATGCATTATCTACCCCAAAGATTGATAATACACTCAAAAATGCCAAGAGGCAAAGTTGCATTACAGTTTTAAATGGGAGGTTTGAACTCCACAAAATCCACCTACAGAAAAGAGGAGAAGGGAGGGGAAAAAAAAAGAATTTCCAACCTTTAGAAAGAAGCCCCTCCTTACAATTTATAGGAAGAATGAGAGAGAAAAGAGAGAGGAATTTCAAATCTACCCCAACTACCTCTAGGTTGCATTTAATTCATCTCATTGTAGTGGTAGGTGAGAACCCTAGCAAACCCAAAAAGTGGCGAACTGTATTTTGCATTTTTAAGAACTTGTTCCCACCCAATTAAAGATATCCGAAGTTGGACAGAGGACGTCATAAGATTTCCGAAAAGTCCAACCTTGCATGAATCCGAGCTCCCTGTGAAAAGTTATGGCCATCTGAATATCTGCGCCAGGGTTTGCTTCCTGTTAACGCTCAAAATGTTGCGCCTCCCGAAGATATGCCATAGGGGCTGAAAATTACATGTCAACACTCTTTTTCCTATGCCTTGGCGCATCCTTTTTCATGTCGACATCCTTTTCTGTACGCCCTTAACCTGCACCTTGGTGGATCCATTTACATGTCGACACTCTTTTGCCTGCACCTTGGCGCATCCTTTTTCGTGTCGACATCCTTTGTTGTGCGCCCTTAACCTGCACCTTGGCGCATCCATTTACATGTCGACACTCTTTTTCCTACACCTTGGCACATCCTTTTTCATGTTAACATCCTTTGTTGTGCGCCCTTAACCTGCTCCTTGGCGCATCCATTTACATGTCGACACTCTTTGCCTGCGCCTTAGCCGCATCCTTTTTCATGTCGACATCCTTTATTGTGTGCCCTTAACTCTCGTGCCTTGGCACATCCATTTACATGTCGACACTCTTTTTTGTTTTCCCTTAACTCGCACCATGGCGCATCCATTTACATATCGACACTCTTTATGCATGCCTTGGGTCATTGGTGACGCAATAAATATCGAGCTCTGAGTTTCTTTGATTTCCGCATTCTTCTACTTGTCTATATCTACCCGGGGGGAGATATTTACAAAAGTAACCCTAGTGGCAATGGGAGTTAATGATTTTGGAATGCAAAGGACCACATTCTGAAAAGAGGTAGGGGTCACCGACACGGGAGGTGGTAGTGTAGCTACGGGTATGTGTGAGACATTAGGGGTGGATGAGGTTGCGTTTTGGGTAGTTGTCAAGGGTATGCTAGATGTGGTGGGGGTAACGGAGGTGGCAGATGTGGCAGTCATAGTGGGTATAGGACCTAGCTACAAAATGACTGGGGTAAGGTAGATGTGGGTAGCACAGAGCTAGATGGGGCCAATGCAGGAGTGGGAGCAAGAGTTGGGGGGATAGATACGGGCATGTTGTATATCAACTGACCCAAGGCATCTCGAGTGGACGAGTGGAAAGGTAAAACTGCAAGGCAAAGCAGGGTTTTGGTCAAGGAGTCATGTGAACTCCTCATCTCCAGTAGCGATAGTGATAGGTTGGATGGGATCCATGGCTGGTGATAAAATGGAAGGTGGTGAAGGACTAGGTGGGAGTGGTTGACAATTGGCGTGAAATATGAGTGTGCTTGCTTGTCTTTGGTCAGCACCATGTGAACCAGTACTGATCAGGTAGGGCTGCTTCTCTGTAAATGACACAAAAACAACAGAACAGGTGAATCTAATGGTAAAAAGTGGATTAGGTACCAAATGGTGGTTGGAAAGTGAAACAAGCTAACCGATGTCGGTTAAGGAAAACCGACGTTGTTCGGGGTAATCACGGTCATTGTAGAAAATGGTCAGTGAGTGCAAAACCAGGGAAGAAGGTCAAATTTGATAGGTATGCCAAATTTGATGGTGTTTTACAATGTCAATGGAACAATGGAAATGATAGGGACTGTGAAAAGTGGAAGAAAATGAATAAAATGTATTTTGGGTAGGATAACAAAAGGACTCGAAACCGACGCTCGGTTGGGTATAATTGAGGATTTGCCAAAGGGTAACCGATGCGGCGGTTACTGTGAAATTGAAACAATGATGAAAGAAAAGTGGTTGTGAATTAAAATCTGATGTAGAATCAGACCCAAAATTATGGGAATGATGATGATATGGCCTAAGCACACTTAGGTGAATCTGAAATACACCAGCTATGATGAGGAGCATGTAAGGATGAACAAGAAAAATGAAGAACGTGATCTCTCACCTCAAAACGCAAGCCAAGTAGAAACACTAAGAAAAATGCGATCCTAGGAGTGCCTTTTCTATTATGTTTGTTTAGCTTATGCTATTTAAGGACTGACACATGAATTGTGAAATAGATTTTTGGTGAGGATGGCTTCCTATGAAAAAGGAGATCTAAAAGGTGAGGTTTCAAGTATGTTATGGTGGGGTAGGCTTCGCTCTAAAGTATGACTCGACAGAGCAGCGAGCTGGGTGCCCAATGTGTTGTGATTGTGTGATCACCTACAACTTCTTCCAGGTAAGATGTTGTTTAAGAATGTATGTATTTTTTATTTTTTTGAGGTTTTGTAAGACTCAAAGAGAGAAAGAGAAAGAAAGTGCTTTCTATGGTTCATTTGTCAACCATCAGCTAGTCATGACTTCCAGCATATAGGTTTCCCTCAATTAATGTGAGCTAATGTAATAAATCAGAATGCAATGCACTTATTTTTAAGCCCAAATCAAAGTGTAAAGTTGGATGACACAATAAGATGAAGAGGAAGAGGGATGCTCTTTCACTACAATGCAGAAAACACAAAGAAATGGTTCTTTTTAATTACACCAAAAGAAAGGTTTCTTTTAGAGCAAATAGAAATAAAAGGTGTGTTACCAAGGAAGAAGTTTAATTTGTATGCTTTTCAAAAGGGAAAAAACACACAACTTTTCCTAGGAATGAATGAAATGCAAGGAACCCCGATGGGTCCCACTGGTGTGCCAAAATGTTTCACCTGATTCTAGATTGTTTCTTTGAAGTATTGATGAAACAAATAAGGTAGCGGGTGTAGGAGGAATACCTATTTAAATGATGGTTGATGGGTTGTTGTGTGCATATGACTTTTGAATCCACAGCTGATTGTGATAACTTCCTTTTGGCAGGGAGGAACTACCTGTAATACAAAGCAAGACCACCAGAAAAAATTAAACAATATATGCAGTGAACTTCCTAGCATATGCTAGATCTAGGAAATGTAGTACTTCCTAGATGGCTGTCAGTCCACTATTTTAAACAATTTAATGCAGTAAATAAAGTAAATCCTATTGTAATTCGAAATGATTTAGGTATATCACTTAAAACACAATAAGAAATAGATCTAATCTAATAGGCTAGGTTAGAATAGGATCCAAAGGTCAAGTAATCGGTTCAGGTCTCTGCAGCAGTCGATAGAGGTCTCGGGTAGATCACAGATGAATGAGGGTGAAAGGGAATTAGGTGGATATGTTACTATTCTAGGTTGTATGGGAAAATACAATAACCAATTTTGGTTAAGGGTGAATGGCAGCTATTGGGTGTGTAACTAGTGCCTAAGATTCTTGTGGAGTTCTGGAATGCCACAGAATGAGATTTAGGTCTCCTTTGTGATTACACAATGGACTTTGGTTGGTCGGGATGAGGTATTGGGTGATTTAGGTAGGATTTGGTGGGGTTTTAATGGGTATATGGAGGGGTGAGTGTTGGGGGAGGTCAATGGGTGGCTAGGTAAACAAAATATGATAATATAATGATGAAATGGAATAAACCAGAGAAGTATAACGTCTACTTACTTGGATTTTGGTCCTGGATGCCTGTGAGTGAGGGATGGAGGTGTTGATGAGAGGTTTTGAAGGCTACAGGTGATCACCAATTGAAGGAAAGCTTCTGCATGGGCTGCATGTACATTCCTCTTTGCTTGGTTAGATCAGATCATTGATGGCATAGCTGTGGAGGAAAAGATGCTTGCTCTACTTCCTTGCATGTGTGTTCTCGCTAGAATTCACTAAGGTTCGCCAACTTTTCCAATCATTTCCAAACCTTCAAACCTTGAAAAAGGTTGATTTGCGATTAAAAGGGTAACCAACGGTGGTTGGGTGTAACCAAGATGTCGGTAGGGTAACCAACATCGGTCAAGGTGGGATTTCCTAGGTTTAGTAAACTGGGGAGATCCTCTTGATTTCCTCGGATCTCATGTCGTTAACCCGTGTGAATTAGACTAGGAGCTTCTTGTAAGCATGCGGGAATGTGGTTAGAGGGAATGTAGGCATTGATTTTTAGGGTTTGGGTAAGTCTTAGTTAGTTATGGCAACTTACTAAGAATAGGTTTTTAGGGTGAGTTAGCTTGGTGAGGTGTCTAAGTGAAGTGTATGTGTGGATATTATTTAAATTAAGATATTTAAATAATAAATATGGTGAGGATAATGAATTAATTTAATTAAATTAATTAAATTAATATTAGTGAGGTGAAAGGGGTCATGGCTAGGTTAATGTGATGAAGGGTGCTTATTTGTCGAGGGACCAAAGGGGAGTGTGACCTAATTTTAGTGTCTACACTATTCTTGTCCAGAGAAGAACTCATTATCAAAGAAAAGGATGAGGATTTGAACTTCCTTAAAATCAAGTTGGAGAAGAAAGAGATACTCATTGGGGAACTAACAACTCATCTCACGAGACAGGACTAAGGAATTAACAACAAATGATGGAGAAAGAGGAAGAATGTAAAATTTCCAAAAGACAGAGTACTATGTCAATAGTCTCTACACAAACTGAATTAACTTATTGGCCACTCAAGTAGTTATGGGATGATACTTATAGGGAACTCAGTGAAATCAAAACATCCAATGAGGATTTGAGAAGCAAGATGGAAGATGAAAATAAAGCAAGAAAGGAATGGGAAGAAAAGTTTTACAAAGAAGAGGGAGACAAATTTAAAAATCTTGCAAAAATACAAATGGTTTTCATAATGAGTGAAAAATTGCTTGCATGCAAGAGACCTTCTCCTACATATAGTGTATTTATAGAAGAAAAATTCATTCATTGACAGCTGTCAAGAATTGTATGTGGCCTTCCACATGAAATAAAAGATGAATCTAAGTTCATGACAGCCTATTCTTCAGCCAGTGCAGAGAAGAAGAATCTTCTCTGTGAATTCTATCTATGTAATCTTATGCTACAAAATAACACAGGTTTCATGATCAATTTATATGTGGGAGAAATCCAGCTTAATGCTTTGTTCTTAAAAATCAGATTGCATGGAGGGAAAGGGATTTTGAGCATCTATTTAAGGCTAGCTCATCTGGTCTCTACATGAGGACTCATTATGGTAAACCATCTACTTTCATTAAACATTTTCAAACCCATGCCTTTCATAAACGGTTCAAGACACATTATCTTGCCGGTTTACATAAAAGTATTGATGCTTTTACTTTTTATGAGGTGAATTTTTTTAGGATATTTATGATGTATGTTTGAAAATATGGGAGCTTCTTACGATTGCCTTGAGGAGAAGGGAAGTAATATCTCCCACAAATTTTATCTAGAGTCCGGAAAAGAAAAAATGCTTTGTGGAAACTAATACCTCATATCAATTAAAATCACGAGGCATATGGATGGGAATGAGAACAAGGCCTCCCATTCTTCTCACTCACATGTCCCCATGGAAAAATAGAGAACCTCAAGATCCCACTCAATTTGAGGAATGGAAGATGAAATTAGAATTAGGATCAAGATATAGTGTTTCGAACTAAAACACCGAGATATTAAGTTTCAACCATTTGACCCGAGCATTCAATTGGAGTGCAGAATACACAATCCAAGATTTGAAGAGTAAAGTTTGTAAGAGGACTTATAAACAAGTAAATACGGGGTAAATTATGAGGCCAGAATATGTCTCATTAATGTACAATAAATGATCTTATTTTACTCTCCTTTTTATCAAGATTGATTGCATTTTGTGACTTTTGTTTGATCTAATATAAGTTAGGATGTAATTGTCCATCTTTTGTTGATTGTAGTTCTAACATTTAAAAACTATGTAATTCCTAACTAAGTGCTTTGGAAATTTAGTTTTGTAATAAAATAGGTCACAATCAGTTGAAAGAACAAATTATGAAGCATTCAACATGTTTTTGGAAGCATTGGTTTCAATGCGGTTTAGTTCTAGAACTTCCAGACTTAGCTCTGGAACTCAGTTACATAGTTATGAGCTCTATCATTTAGTTTCGAACTTTCGGCTTAGTTCGAAACTTCATCATTTAGTTCTGGAACTTTTGGACTTAGTTCTAGAACTCTTGCATGTAGCTTTGGAACTCTCACGCTTAGATCTGAAAAATCTCCTTTAGTTCCAGAACTTCTCTAAAGTTCCGGAACCGATGAGAATTTATTTATTCCCACAACATCTAGTGATTTAGCAATCAATGATCCTTTCAATCAGGAGCAAATTGGAATATTTCTAATTCTTCATACTCATAGATCCATGAATAACTATCATACAACAATAATTCATGCCATGATCCAATTCAGCATTTTTTGGGCATGATTCGGTTTTATCTAAATTGGTAGAATAGATATGGCCGTAAATACACTGTGGAAGAATTTTATATATGCAGACCTATAGATAGATAAATATATATAGAGAGAGATATAGATATACACATAGAAAAGACAGAGAGATAAGAAATACTACATTTTTGTAATGCAAAACATTTTATCAATAATATAACCATTCCTGCTGTTTTGAGAGTATATTAAGTTTTCAAATCATGTTTCAAGGTGAAGCAAGGGCCCACTCTTCCAAGAACCGGGATCTTCGTTTTATTGGTATTTATATTTCTCGAGCAAATAATTGTAGACACTTAAAATTGGTTATCCAATTTAGTGTCCCTCACATTCGTTTACCTGCTTAGGTAACCTGGGGCACGTTTACGTCACCAACTATCCCCTTGGGATAGTTTTCCAATTTGTGATTTAATCACTTACTCTAAATTTAATTCATCACATCACATCTTACCCATGAGTAATTAAATATTAAATATTTAATTACGCTTCTTCCCATGCATCTTAATCACTTATCCACCCCAAATTTATTCTATCTATGCATCACATCCATTTTTAATCTTCCCTAAGCGGGATATTTCCCGTGGTCGGGATAGGTCTTGTCTTTCTCGAATCAATCAATTTGGCCATCTCGGGAGTCTTCTCCGCGATCGGCGCCGACCCATATGGTCGGCGCCGATTTTATAGGAGCGGCGCCGATTATAAAAGCAGGTCCATAGCTCAGTTCGAAGGACCGAAAAAGAGACTAACGAGCGAAAGAAAGCACTTACGCACGAACAGAGAGCGAGAAAGATTCAGGTTGCAAGAAAGAGAGATCTTTTTAGCATCAATTGTCTCAGTTAGGGCAGATCCTGTCCTAATCAATCCCTGAGAGGAGCACCGTTACTCTGCCCGTATCATATCAACATCATACACCACCATCTATCATCTGGTGACTCTGTTCCAGCGTCTCTCCATCTTCGGCACATCTTGCAGACTACATTCACCTTCCAATCCCCGAATCTCATCGCACAGTCCCTGATTGGTCAGTCTGCCTTCAGTTGACACTGATCTTATCCAGTCGACGCCGATCAGTCCCAGTCGACGCCGATCACATCAGTCGCCGCCGATTCTACCCAGTCGACGCCGATTTCACTGCAGACAGGTAAAAGGTCACAGGTAACACAAATCCAGCATTATTTCGCAGTTCCCTGTTTTCTGTACTTTCTGTCTGCTGTTCAGTTTCTGTTTTATTACTGCAATCAGAAAATCTAGTCTTTATTTACATCTTTTATCATGTATGCTTCTTTTCTTTATTGAAAACGTGGACTGACATCCGCCAAGGAAGCTTATCGCTTCCCGGACCCGCTTCTCGGGCAGTCCACCCAAATATCTTCTAACGCCATCTTTTTCTGTCAAGCACCGGTGTTTTGCAGGTTACTCGGATCTATTGTGCAAATTGCTCGTGTGTGCCCGTCTTGTCTACATCGGCTTCCTCATCCGTCTACATCTTCATCAGGTATCGATTTCATTGGAGTTTTTCAGGGTTTTTGTGTTTAGTTTGGTACATTAACTTGGACAGGTAACAAGCGCAAAATTCTTGATCTACATTCTGGCACGCCCGGTGGGACCTAACCAAAGTCCCTTATTGGTAAGTTCATTTCTTTTCTAGTTTTGAACTTTGTTCCTTTTCTTCACTGATTTCTATCAGTCCTATTTGAGCATTTCTGTTCATCATTTCAATCTTGCTTTTAGGCGAAATCATTATCTTGAAATTTTTTTATTTCCTTTAAATAGAAATTTTTCGTTTCACCATTATCTGGATATATCTTTCCGGATCTTGTTTGTTGTTTGCTTGATCTTTTCTTGCGGAGCACTTTGCTTGTTCGTGGGATTGTTCGAGGGGAAGAGCTCAACAACGCGCTTTTTGAAGTCCACACACCTTGGAGAGCTAAATCTACAGGTATTCCTCTTTTTCGGTGTTTTCTCCTTTTTAGGATTTCTTTGTTGGTTGTCTATCACATCCAAACACTTCAATTTTTGGTGCTTAAAAGGAACTTAATCGCATTTGGGAAAGAACTTGTTTGACTTGTCTTCATCGAAATCAAACATTTCGTTTTAAGTGCTTAAAAAGAACCTTTTCTTTGTCATTGCTGCATGCTTTTTCATCTAGTTTTAATTAGGTTGGAGAATTGATCAAAATCGGTAGTGACACTATTTGATTTTTATTTTTCACCCTTGCACACAAAGCCAAAATCACTAGGTATAAAGCATTTAAACAAAACTCCTTCCCTGGCCTCGCCTACTTGGAAGTGATATCCAAGAGGAAGAGCCTACGCGGTACTCGGGCCGCGCTATAAATTCACGGAAGATTTTGGTATATATTGGCAAAGCACCCGACTCCCTTATCGCAGCGGTGTGTGAAGTGCGGGGGTAGGCCCCTATATCAAGCCACGTACCGGTCTTTTACTGAAGTGCCTTCGGGACTCCTCACCAAACATTACCCAAACCATCCTTAGTTTGGCTATCTGAGTAGTTCCTGTTCTAAAAAGCCTTCCCTAACATTTTCTTTTCTTAAAAGCATCAAAATTTAAAGGAGATAATCACTTGCGCTGCTTGAATTGTTTGTGCATTAGTTAGGACAATCTTCTTTCTTGCTTGTTTATGACGGTTATCACCCGGTCACAATCTAGGAAAATGGCCCAACAGGTTCCTTCTTCCTCCGAAATCACCACCAGCGTGGATGTTTCGGCACCCCTCCCATCTTCCTCGGGACCGCTGTTAGTTGGTTCCCCCTCATGGTCGTATAATCCCTTCTATCAAACCAAAGCACCTCCATCACGTCCAGCTTCTCCTAGTCCCTCCGAGATATCATCTGGCTCGGAGTATGTCCCTCGCGGGGATCCTGAATTTCAGGCTTTCCTCGATCGCAATCCAATAGCCCTCATGGACTACCTAGTACACAAGTCGATCCAAATATCTGACCAAGACCCACCAATCCGACAAGTGTACAATTATCCTCGTGGTTCATCCCAGGCCTATGTAGAACAGTTTTCATCCTCTCTCCCGTCTCGAGCCACGGAAAAGGGGGAGGCTCTTGTGCCTCCTTTTTCTCTTCCACCAACCATGTTGACTAGTTCTCAATTAGTCTTACCTATCCCTAACACTGCAGCTTACATCGAATATTCCACAACCCATCTCTAAGAGGTCTTACGCTCAAGCTATAATGAATGCGTCTCGCACACCCGCACATTGCCGTCCAATTCATCTATGCCCTCCATTGTGTCTCAAGGTCGAGTACCTCTTCATGAGCCAACCCCCTCCGGCTAGTCAGTTGGTTCCTACTTCTCGTCCTCCAGTGAATCTTTCTTCCAATATTCCAGCAACTGCGACCTTCGCCCATCCCCTAGTATCGGCACCCTTGGTACCAAATCCGGCGGTAGAAGGTCCCTTTCAGGTCTTGTTCCCCAACATGTCCAATCTAACCAACACCCATGTTCCTCAATCTGTCCCTATTCAATCAACAAACATAGGAGTCCACCAATCACAGGTTCCATCCGTCACCCAACCTATATTTTCTCAACCACTTATTATCTCACAGCCTGCCTATACGCAAGCTGCCTCACAGCAAATACCCCACCCGGTGTCACCCAGAACACCTGGTTATTCCTCTTATCATCCTATCCAACAACAGATGAATCCCCCATTGACATCTCAACAACATCCACCACTTGCTTCTTATGTAGGACATACCAATGTACCTCCTCCCCAATCCGACGTAGTTCAAATTCTCTTCAAGAAAATTGCAGACTTGGAAGCCTCCACAAAAGGAACCCGTCCTTCATACTCCTTTGAAGAAGTGTGCAATGAACCCATTCATCCTTCGGTGGCTTTTAAGCCTTATCCTCCCCAATGGGAACTTCCCAAATTCTCAAAATTTCATAGCCGGGAAGACCCCCAACAACATCTGCGAGCATTCAAACATGCTTGCTACCTCATCGTCCAGGATCAGGAACTCATGCTCCGTACCTTTCCTATGTCTCTAGCGGGTCCCGCTTTGGACTGGTACAATAACATCCCTCAACATTCTTTGTTTTCTTTCTCTCAATTGGCCCAGATGTTTGTTGAAAACTTCTCAATAAATATCGCGCATAAGATCTCAATCACAGATCTTTATAACATTCGCCAATTCGACGATGAGTCTATAGCAGACTTTGTCACTCGTTGGAGAGGGATAATCAACCAATTGTCTTTCTCCCTTCCCCAATCCCAACAAATCGAGTTGTTCACCCGATCTTGTGCTAATCACATTTCTTCCACTCTAAGGATCCAAACTTTTCATACCTTTGAAGAGGCCTTTACGATGGCACGTAAACTTGAATCTCGCGCCATTGAACAAGGGAAGTTAAAACTTCGCTCTAAATCGAAACCCGATTTTTCTCGATTCACCAAACCAAATTCTTCCCCCTCTAAAGACAAAAATCAAGGATCCACCAATGCCATCGTATTAAGAACATCACGAGCTGACAATACTCCTAATCAAACACCACGAAGAGATTCCTCATCTTCTCGGAAAGGGGCTTCATCATCACGATCCTTTGCTCCCTTGGGGGAATCATATGCCTCTATCTTAGAAAAAATGTTGGAAGTTCGCATGATCGAACTTCCACCCATTAGGGATATTGATGAAAGCCGAGAACGCCCATTCTGGTATAGGGAAAACGATTTCTGTCATTATCACAGAACCAAAGGTCATGACATCGAACGATGTCAGACTTTCAAAAATCTTGTCCAAAAATTCATTGACAAAGGCGAGCTCATTCTGGATAACCCAAATGCTCCCCCAAATCAAGCACTGGACGTTTTTAAACAACCTTTCCCCAATCATGCCCCAAATCATAATTCTTCAGAATCTCAAAAACCAAACACCCACACCATCAATTTCATCTCCACTGAAGAATCCGCTTCTGAAACCAAGCCATCTACGAACACATCAATCGAATCAGATCCTCCTTCCTCTTCATCAATCACGGGAGTTCCAATATCTTCAGATAGTCCATCTTTGAATATCCCTACATTACCAAGCACGGAGTTATCTCTCTCCGCTCCTTTGTCGACCTTCCATCTATACCCGAGACAAGGTGTCATCCTCATCTGTCTCATCATCAGACATTCTTTCAATGCTCGAGGCAATCACATCCCTCCGAGTTTCCACTACGGACACATCCACTTCTGTTGCTCCCATTCCCGCTGCAACTATGCCCTTGGTGAACATACCTATCATTGTGCCAACTTCAACGGAAGCATCTTCAATTTTGACCCTTCCTATCTCTTTTCCTACAGTAGTTTCACCCATGATTACTGCATCAGAAGTAGTCCCTTCGCTAGGAACTGCTTCGTCATCACCCCCTTCTTCCATCACCAATGTTACTTCACCTATTCAGGAAAAATCAAAAGAAGTAGCACCAACATCTATACGCTCGGTTCCTGAACCTAAACCGAGACAACTAAAATCTAACATTATACCATCAGTACCTCCCCACTTGCTTCCCCCAAAAAGGTTACAATCACCTTATGCCGTTGAAGTCGTCACCATCCCTGAAAAAGGAAAGCCCATATTTCGGACCATCAAAACTCTTGGTGCTCTTCCACAAAAATCTCTCTCCACGCCTCATAAACGATTGGATTTGCCCGCGGAGAAGGCGTCTTCTTCTACACATCCATCAAAGCCATCATCTTCTTCCACAACACATTCTTCATCAATACCCCTAAAAATAGACTTACCTACCAAAAAGATGCCACCTCTTCTATCAGGATCATCATCTTCATTACCAAAAACCAAAGCACCCTATATTCCTCCTATTACACCTACCTTGAGGACTTCTTCCTCATCTAAATCAACATTATCTAAATCATCCGTAAATCCGACTAAGCAACCCCCTTTGTCTCCAAAGACCGCAAAATTTGTCGCATATCCCTCATCTTCAAAATCTATCTTAGGGGCTCCCCCTCCACCAAAGTCAATCATGTCTCATTTACTCCCATCCCAAGCACCCAAGACTGCTCCTCCAAATGTCCAAACAAACAAGAGGATCCCTAAAGAGACCGTTAAACCTAACATGCAAGTTCTCTTACCTCGGCAGTCGATTAAGGTAAAAGAACCATCTTCATCATCTCTATCCTCCTCTTCGTCTACCGGATTCTATACCGAAATCCTTCATCAACTCATCCAATCTTCATCCATAACCCTTCCTCCGATTAAACCTTATAATCCTAAAGGAGTGAAACCTACTTGGTTTAACTCTGATCTGATTTGTGCTTACCACCGTACTCCGGGTCATGATACTGAGGGATGTAAAGCTCTCCAAGCCGTTATCAAGAACCTTCTGGAAGAAAGTGACCTTTTGCTGGAGGAGGAGGAACAAGTACCTCCTGTCACCTTAGCCCCATCCAAACCTCAACCATCCACTCAGACCTCTAGTGGTTCCATCCCACTTGATCTTCCACCTTCCCAAATTGACACAATCCATATCGCCACTAGAACCCAACACTATGATAACCCATCTTCATCTTCAGCATCTCGACCACGAGTTGTCATTTCTGCAGCCCCTGAAGGCGTTTCTCCTTCCTCATCAGCCCCACGACCCAGGGTCTCTATTCGTGCTGCACCTCGGGCTCAAGTTCCCGTGTCTGTTGAGGAGAGTGTTATGAAACAACTCACCCAGGCTCCGGTCAAAATGTCTCTTTTTGACCTCATCCAATCCTCTCCACAACATCGCCAAGCTTTGATTGATAATCTGCGTCGCATCGCAGTGAATTCCGATGAGCCCCAGCCCTTCGAGTTGGTTGTTGGACTGAATAGACCATCAACTACCATTTCTTTTGAAGATTCAGAAATTCCTTCTCTTTCTTCCGAAGATTTGGAGGCTCCCCTCTTCATCACAGTCCAAATCAATAACACTACCTTAAAACGTGTTATGATCGATAGTGGAGCTGCACTCAACGTCATCTCCTCGCACACATTCGAACAACTTAAGTTACCAAAGAATGTGGTGTCACCCCCACCTTTCGCCCTTCGATCATTTAACGATCAGCTAGCAGTCACTCTAGGAACTGTGGTCTTACCCATTCGAGTAGGTAAGAAGCTGCTTCATGAACTCTTCTACATCGTCGAAGGAAAGTTCCACTATAACATGATCCTCGGACGCTCCTGGATTCGCGCAATGCATTGTGTCCCATCCACCCTCCATCGATGCCTAAAATATCAATATGAGGGCAAAATATATACTCATCCAGGAGATCCTTTTCCTTCCGCACAATGCGACATGACCACAAGATCTGCCCCTTTAAAAGAAAATCCATGTTCTCTGATGAGGCCTCATCTTCTTCCATACCTGCAACCAAACTACCAGATTTACAAAATCTAGAAGAGACATTGCAGCGTTTCTCACTAGGAGAGCTTCCTCTCTTTTCTTTCGATGCCCATCTCAAACCTAATGAGTATGGTAGACCAGACAAACAACCTGAATATCAACCAGGTCTCGGTCGCATCGTCACCATTGGTCTGCCCAATCAACAGACCAATTTCATCTACGGTGGTCTTGATACGCCTCATCATCGCCCGGATTCTCCTCCTAGAGCCAAACCTTACCTAACAGGGTTTGATCACCTACAGAATCCCACGTTTGCAAAGACTTATCTACATCGATGCGCGTGGAAAGGTTTTGGCCTTGGAAAATATGAACAAGGTATACATGACCTCAAATCCATTCCTACTCTCATGCCACATCAGAAATTTGGTTTGGGATTTAAACCTCTTTCAAAGGCCACTGTCACTATTCTTGATGAGTCTCTTCCTACTGAAGAACCATCTTCCCCCACCAAGTCAGAAGCATCACTTGATGTGGACGATGACATTTCCATCCCACCTAACTTTTTTTTTTGATCAATACCATTTCCTTAGGGCCGTTGGTCTATGAGACTAACAATCGGTCCGCTTCTATACCATTAATCTTCCCTGAAATAGTTGGAGACGACTCTCCTACTATCAACACTATCCACTGTGTGGATGATGATTCTGTCCTCACCTATCTAGGGGCAGAGGATTCTTACCTTCCCAAGACTATTCCTTCTGACACGTCTACCCTTCTCAACGAAGCCACTATCGACCTTAATATAGGGACTTCTGAAGACCCTCGCATCATCAAGGTCGGCCAATCCCTTAATCCACAGGAATTAGGGGACTTTACCGCTTTTCTCTCCAAACATCATCAAGCCTTTGCTTGGTCATATGAAGATATGCCAGGACTCGATCCCGATATTGTGGTCCACAATATCGTTACTCTTCCCAACATCAAACCAGTTAAGCAAAAATTGCGTAAAATGCACCCTAGAGTAGCCCTTCTTGTTAAAGAAGAATTACAACGCTTGCTCTCGGCTAGCTTCATCCAACCCATCGATTATCCGCAATGGGTGTCCAATGTAGTACCAGTAACTAAGGCTACTGGGAAAATTCGAATTTGTACCGACTTCCGGGATCTTAATCTTGCCTGTCCAAAGGATGATTTTCCTCTTCCTAATATCGACCAACTCGTAGATTTAACTGCGGGTCATGAGATGCTTTCTCTTATGGATGGTTTCTCTGGATATAATCAAATCCTCATCGCACCAGAAGACCAACATAAGACTTCCTTCATAACTCCTTGGGGGACCTTTTGCTATCGTGTCATGCCTTTTGGCCTTAAGAACGCAGGAGCAACCTATCAACGAGCAATGACGTACATCTTCCATGATCTCTTACACAAAACTGTGGAGGATTATGTTGACGATCTCCTCGGCAAGTCCAAGCGTCGTCAAGATCATCTTTTTATCCTTGCACCTCTCTTTGAGAGGCTTATCCGCTTTTGTCTTCGTCTAAATCCAGCTAAGTGCGTGTTTGGCGTTCTCACTGGTAAACTTTTAGGTTTTATCATTTCCATCAGGGGTATTGAAGTCGACCCCGCAAAAAAAAAAAGCTATCCTTGAGATGTCTCCCCTTCTAACTTGAAGCAACTCCATGATCTCCAAGGACGTCTTGATCGGTCGTGTTTTATCTCCCAATTGTCGGACCGTTGTCAACCTTTTCACCATCTTCTCCGTAAGAATGTTCATTTTGAGTGGGATGAACATTGCCGAAAGGCCTTTGATGATCTTAAAGCTTATCTTCTTTCTCCACCTGTGCTTACACCTCCACGCGAGGGGGAGCCTTTCTATCTTTATATCTCTGTGACTGACCATGCTCTGGGAGCCATGATTTCGCATCGGGACACTTGTGGTAAAGAACAAGCTGTCTATTACATCAGTCGCACCCTCCATGAGTATGAAACACGTTACTCCGAAGCTGAAAAACTATGTTGTGCTCTCTTCTTCGCAACTTCTAAGCTTCGTCATTATCTCCTTAATCACAAAACTTACATTGTCACAAGTGTCAATCCCCTCAAGACAATCCATGCAAAACCTTATCACAATGATCGCATCACTCGTTGGCTTATGCTCATGACTGAGTTTGACCTCGAGTTTATCCCGCAAAAGGTCTATCAAGGGTCAGGTTATTGCAGATCAATTAGCTGATGCTCCTCTTCCGGACACTCAAGACCCCCTTGCTCAATTTCCCGATGAGTATATCCAACAAATCGATTTTGGTCTATCTCCATTTAAAATAACGCTCTTCTTTGACGGATCCAAATGCCAGCAAGGGGGAGGTGCGGGTTTTGTGATGATTCCTCCTTGGGGTATGCCTATCCCAGTTGCACACAAATTGAACTTTGAGTGCACCAATAATATGGCTGAGTACGAAGCTCTTGTCTTAGGTCTTCAAAATGCCATTAATCTCGGCGCTCGTCATATTGACATCTTCGGTGATTCTGAACTCATCGTTAATCAAGTCACGGGTGTCTATCAATGCAAGAATGATATCCTTCAAAAATATCGCGACATCATTCTTGCCCAACTCCAATCTTTCGATAACTTCACTATCCAAGCCATTCCTCGTACTGCAAATCGATTCGCAGATACCATGGCCTCTTTAGCCTCCCTTATCCCACCTTTTACCGAAGACTCGCGTCTTTATGTGGCTGTGCAACGATTAGATCAACCATCTCATCTTGGGCAACTAACGTCAATCAATGCTGTCACAACCCATACTCAGGATGAGTGGTATCAACAGATTGTTGATTATCTATCTCATTCGGTCCTTCCTCCAGATCTGTCTCCCAATGGTAGAAGGTCTTTTGTCCAACGCGCCAACCGCTATACTATTCTAGGCGGCCTTCTTTACAAACGCGGCTTTGATGGTATTTTGCTTCGATGCCTCAAAACCCATGAATCATCTAAAGCTATTCAGGAGGTCCATGACGGTATCTGTGGTGGACATTTTAGTGGCTTAGCCGTAGCTAAGCGCATCTTACGTTGGGGGGTATTATTGGCCCTCTCTTAATCAAGATTGTTGTGAATACACTAAGAAGTGCGTCAAATGTCAGCAACATTCCAATCTCACGCACATCCCTAGTCAGGCTTTGCAACCTGCGGCGGATTTGTGGCCTTTTTCGCAGTGGGGTCTTGATCTTATTGGTCTCATCAATCCCCGTTCTTCACAACGTCATCATTCTATCATTACTGCCACTGAGTACTTTACTAAGTGGGTAGAAGCTATCCCCCTTTCTTCAACAAAGGCTAAGCCCATAGTTGATTTCGTCTATCAACACATCATTTGTCGCTTTGGCGTTCCACACAAGCTAATCACAGATAATGGTAAGTCTTTCAAGAACGCTGATTTGCAGAATCTCTGCAATGCTTTCAATATCAAGCTCAGTTTTTCTTCTCCATACTATCCTCAAGCTAATGGTCAAGCCGAAGCTTCCAATAAAACTTTGCGTAATATCCTCGCAAAGGTAACTAGTCGAGCTGGTAGGGATTGGCATCTACATATCCCTTTTGCTCTCTGGGCTTATCGGACTAGCATTCGTACTCCTACTGGTGCTACTCCCTTCTCTCTCGTCTATGGGTCTGAGGCTGTCCTTCCTTTGGAGGTCCAAATCCCATCTCTCCGTGTTTCTCTCAGAGAATTTGTCTCCGATGAGGATTATCGTCAAAATCGTCTGGCACAACTGGAATTATTAGATGAGCGACGTCTTAACGCTCTTGAGCATCATCAGGTCTATCTCGAGCGTGTCAAACGTGCTTATAACAAGCACTTGCAACATCGTGACTTCAAAATTGGTGATCTTGTTCTTAAGGAAAATCAAAATGTCACTACACTCGAAAGGAGTCAGCGTGGTAAGTTTGCTCCCAATTGGATGGGCCCCTACATTATCACTCATAAATATGGGTCTGGGGCTTATCGTTTATCTTCCATGGATGGTATCCCTGAAGCGGAACCTCTTAATGCTTTGCATTTACGGCCCTTCTATTGTTAAAATCTATCTTACACAAATCTAGTCGCAACTCAGATCTTCCATCCGTCCTAATAACCAGTCATCTACTTTCGTGGTGATTTGAAATTGTGTGGTTCTCCGCCTATTGCCTCGCTTACCTTAAATATGAGTATCGCGGCTCTACTCATTGCACGTTTCTTTTGGATATGTTCCTCCTCATGGTAGGAATACCTTAATCACCACTTCATCTGTCCCAAGTACTTATCTTAATCGGATCTACTCGGGTCATGAGTGCATGTTCTTCTATGTTCTCTTCCCCTCCATCTGATCTATCTAGGTCTAAACTCAGCTTCTTCCAAAAGTTTCAAAAAAAAAAAAAAAAAAAAAAGATGCTATCCAAAAGATAGACTGATCCCTTGAAGGACAGCTATCCATACATTATCAAGTGAATCAAAAAAGAAAATAGACCATACCCTCGAAGGATGGCTATCATTAAAATTCAAAATACAGACCGCTCCCTTGAAGGACGGCTGTTTCTCAAAGAAATATTCAAGGCTTCTTGTAATCAATCAGCCTTCCAGTCAGTTTATACACTTTTTAGCATCACTGAAAGACTTCCCGCATCGATCAGTCTTTCCATATCAAGCAAACTTCCCGCATTGATCAGTTTGCTTATCTGTCAAAGTCATGAAGCTGAGATTTAGGACCTTTTGTCGATCATATGGAGAATCCTATTTCCCCACTATGGACATGTATTCTGTCCCTTATAAGTTCCGACAAGATACTTACTTACTTTTCTTTCCGTTTCTATCCTAGATCTGGTTTGCGACTAGTTAGTGTCAGATTTATTTTAATCTTATATAGGGCCTTGTATGCTTGGTCTTTTGGTTCCCTTTCTGGATTTTATCTATGTTCGGTTGGAAGTCCAACTTATCATTTTTCTTCTTCTCCGAGTACCTTCTCTTCTAAGTCACGGTTGTTTCCACTTTCATCTTTGACTCTTGCAAGGAGTATTCTCCATTTCTTTGTCTTGCAACCCTGTTAAATTGGCATTTCACATGTTAATTCAATCAAAGTTTATCGTCTATCTAGGTTCATCTTATCTATCAAAACACCTATCTGTATTCATTTCTCATTACAATTACATCCATATATCCAACACATTTATCTATCTATCCATCAAAATATCGAAAAATACGTACATCTAAGGTACATTACATCTATCTATATCTAATCCATACATCAAGTACATCTGTATATCTATCCATCAAAATATTTAAACACATGTACATCCAAGTTACATCATCTATCAAAGTTATATCCCATCACATCTATTCATCATCTATCAGTCTATGTCTATATCATCATCTATCATCTATCGATTTATACTCATTTTTTCCCGTGGATTGCGGTATCGCTTCTCCACGTCGTTTACTTCCATCTGCTAATATCTTTGCCATAGTGTTGATGCTTGGCTTATTTATCTGGTCATTATTGTGATGTGCTGAATTTTGCCTTTTGACGCATCTTTTAGATATCCTTGTCTATTTCGGGTTTGTTCCCTTTGCGTGGAGCACTCGTTTTTGTTTGGCCGCTTAGAGTTACGCGGGTCTGTAGGCACTAACGTCGTCTGCTTTGCAGACCGTCTAGTTGTCCCTACCAATGTGTCTCTCTTTAGATGCTGACTGTTTTGCAGTTCTCCTTACACTCATGGGTCTGTAGGCACTAACGTCGTCTCACGAGGAGACCGGCTAGTTTTCCCTACCAATGTGAGTTCCTTAGGTTGCTGCCCTTGTGTTTATTTTTATACGTCATCAATGATCAGATCTACTCCAGCCATCCAACTGGGGCATCCTGCATTTTCATCTACCTCTTTCAAACTCGGGATCGTCTGTTCTATCATCCATCCCATCCCTAGTTTGAGGGGGATCACATCACCACAAATTCTTCTCTTCTTCCATCCCTTTGTTTTTGTCTCATAACCTTGCTTATCGCAAGTTACTTGACAAAAAGGGGCAAAATGTAGACACTTAAAATTGGTTATCCAATTTAGTGTCCTCATATTCGTTTACTCCGCTTAGGTAACTGGGGCACGTTCAGCATCACCAACTATCCCCTTGGGATAGTTTTCCAATTTGTGATTTAATCACTTACTCTAAATTTAATTCATCACATCACATCTTACCCATGAGTAATTAAATATTAAATATTTAATTACGCTTCTTCCCATGCATCTTAATCACTTATCCACCCCAAATTTATTCTATCTATGCATCACATCCATTTTTAATCTTCCCTAAGCGGGATATTTCCCGTGGTCGGGATAAGTCTTGTCTTTCTCGAATCGATCAATTTGGCCATCTCGGGAGTCTTCTCCGCGATCGGCGCCGACCCATATGGTCGGCGCCGATTTTATAGGAGCGGCGCCGATTATAAAAGCAGGTCCATAGCTCAGTTCGAAGGACCGAAAAAGAGACTAACGAGCGAAAGAAAGCACTTACGCACGAACAGAGAGCGAGAAAGATTCAGGTTGCAAGAAAGAGAGATCTTTTTAGCATCAATTGTCTCAGTTAGGGCAGATCCTGTCCTAATCAATCCCTGAGAGGAGCACCGTTACTCTTCCCGTATCATATCAACATCATACACCACCATCTATCATCTGGTGACTCTGTTCCAGCGTCTCTCCATCTTCGGCACATCTTGCAGACTACATTCACCTTCCAATCCCCGAATCTCATCGCACAGTCCCTGATTGGTCAGTCTGCCTTCAGTTGACACTGATCTTATCCAGTCGACGCCGATCAGTCCCAGTCGACGCCGATCACATCAGTCGCCGCCGATTCTACCCAGTCGACGCCGATTTCACTGCAGACAGGTAAAAGGTCACAGGTAACACAAATCCAGCATTATTTCGCAGTTCCCTATTTTCTGTACTTTCTGTCTGCTGTTCAGTTTCTGTTTTATTACTGCAATCAGAAAATCTAGTCTTTATTTACATCTTTTATCATGTATGCTTCTTTTCTTTATTGAAAACGTGGACTGACATCCGCCAAGGAAGCTTATCGCTTCCCGGACCCGCTTCTCGGGCAGTCCACCCAAATATCTTCTAACGCCATCTTTTTCTGTCAAGCACCGGTGTTTTGCAGGTTACTCGGATCTATTGTGCAAATTGCTCGTGTGCGCCCGTCTTGTCTACATCGGCTTCCTCATCCGTCTACATCTTCATCAGGTATCGATTTCATTGGAGTTTTTCAGGGTTTTTGTGTTTAGTTTGGTACATTAACTTGGACAGGTAACAAGCGCAAAATTCTTGATCTACAATAATATAGATCTATTAATTCTCAAATGCTTTGTTGATTACTTGAGTTGAAATATGTTGTATACTTGTTCTCTGCAGTGTTCTAGATTAGATTCTTCTTTTGTTGCATTAAACTTTCAGCATTTTCAAATTGTATGTTTATTTCCAAATTAAGTGTGTTCATTTCGTAACATGTGATTACTTATAAAGCAATCTATTCTATTATTCAAATATGTGTTTATTTCCAACAATTTTTCATAGTTTCATTTCAATGAGGTTTTAGCCAAGGAATCCTCAAGACTTTGAGAAAATCCCCCAGAAAATATAAAAAGAAACAAATACCTACATCAATTACTTGGATCACTAAGATTTCTTATTGCATATAGCTTCGGACACCACCCTTGGTTTGAATATGACATCAACAAAGAGTTGATTAAATGAACGGAATAACGAAACCCATAAAATATACCTATGGATGTAAGCAAAATGAAGCTCTCAATTTAATTGGTCTGGGCGTATCCAACATCCTCGTAGTTCCATATTGTCGATGCCAAGACTCCAAAAGATGTATGGGACAAATCTCATAGTTTTCTCAAAAATAAATGAATTTAAAGTACTGCAATTAGATGTCGAGTTAACTTTATTTTTTCCATCAAACTTTCCATCAATTGAAGAATTTTTGGAAAAATTTAAGTTGATTAGAGCTCAATTAAAAGTAGGTGGGAAAGAAAAAAGGATAACAAATGCATTTTCTTGATTCTATCAATATTTAAGGGCCCTTATAATGTATTTGCTTCTACTTTCTATTCAACAATGGATGCCTTAGGTGATGAATTTAAAATTACATCCTTTGAGCTCTTTTGTGAAAGGTTATCTCGTGAACAAACAAAATTACAATCACTTGATGCCTTATCTAGCTCTAATCAAGGTAGTCATGCCTTGGTGGAAAAAAAACTCCTAAGAGTAAGTGGAAATCGAATCCCAAATCTGCACCTCCTAATAAACCACCATAATCAAACAAGTCTCCTACCACCACTAATTCCAACAATTCTTCTAAATCAAAGAAGTTCTTCAAGAAAAATCTTGTGTATGATCCTTGTCCATATAGCAACAAGACCAACCACACTGAGTACAGATGTTTTTTGAGAATTAAGGCATTTGAAAAGGCCTTAAAACAACATAATATTTCAGTAACATCTCCATAATTGTCTAATATAGGAAAGGGAAAGCACTCTCTCGTAGGGCATGTTCTTCCGATTTGATAGTTGGATTTTCGATTCTGATTCTTCTCATCATCTAACTCATTCTTGTGGCTTATTGAGTTCTCTTTTGATTGCATCAATTATGATTTTATGATGGGAAACTCTTCATCACCAATTTGTTGGATCCTCGCATACTTGATATGCAGGATGGGTGTATTAATGATGTACTACTTGTCCCTAAAATTTCTTCAATTTTTTTATCCATTTATAAAATTTAAAATTCGGAGATGGGAAAATAGTGGAGTTTACTCCAAATAATGTTGTAATCAGAGAATTGTGTGATCCACAGAATGTAGTAGCAACATGTGTGGTAGACCATAGCTCACACTTATATGTATTTGATAAATTTGAATCTAATACAAGTGCCTCTCTCATTGCTCATGCTGACACAATGAGAAAATTATGGCATGAGCATTTTGGTCACTTGAATTACATGTATTTGCAATAGTTACATTCTCAACAGATGGTGACTGGACTACCCAAAGTCTCTTATAATGATGGTGTTTGTCTAGGGTGCATGCTTGGAAAACAACATCAAGATCCCTTTCCAAAAGGGAAAGCAAAGAGAGCTAAGGCTCCACTAGAGTTAGTACACAGTGATATAATGACTTTTCCAACTAGGTCATTTTCAGGTGCTAAATATGTATTAACATTAATTGATGATTTTCCTCGAGAACTTGGGTATATTTCTTGCGACAAAAATTGATGTCCTAGAAAATTTCAAGGCTTTCAATGTATGAAGACAAAAAAACTATAGTAATGAAAGGTACACAAATAATAATGCAAACCTCAGTAAGGTTGTGGAGACTTTGTATGTGGAACCTTGCAAATGAATGTGAGTGCTCTTGAATATTCTCTAAAATGTAAGTGCAAATGATACAAAAACTGGTACTTTGGAAAGCTTCGATTGCAAATTGACATATATTATTTGCAAACAATTTAGGAAGATTGCAATAGAGTAAGCTTGCAATTTATAGAAGCAAAAGTGGTTGGAATTTGGTTGAACACGATTAAATGCACATGCTAAAAATAGTATTGAGGAAGATATAGTAGTGTCGGGAGCATTTAGGGGCAATAATGGATTTAATTGCAGAAGTTGCATCTAAGAAGGTGGTTGTACATGTAATTCAATTGCCCCACCTTTCTAGGATTCTAGAAGTGTAGTTAACTAGGACGAGGATGTGGAGTAAAAATGGAGTCCAGTGACTATTGATCGAAATGGGTGGAATTAAATAACTAAATTTAATTAGTATTTAATTGTGAGGAGATAATTAACCATTTAAATAAATAAATGTTTAATTATATTAGCTAGAAGGTGTTAGGAATTAATTTAATTAATTCCAAGAGAATGGTATAATTAAATTAATTTAATTGTGAGGAGATAATTAACCATTTAAATAATTAAATGTTTAATTATATTAGCTAAGAGGGTGTAGGAATTAATTTAATTAATTCTAAAGGCATGTTAGAATTAAATTATTTAATTCCAATGGGTAGGAATATAGCTTAGGTAATAGAATTAATTTTAATTAATTCTAAAGGGGAATATTTGAATGATGAAATTAATTTAATTAATTCCAAAGGGGTGTACCACGTGAGATAGAATTAATTTAATTAATTCTAATTAGATAGAAGCGGGATAGAATATGTATGTATTTTTAGGGTGTCTACATTTTGCCCCTCTTTAAAGTGTTATTGCGAAGTAATAATGCTTTTAAAGATAGTAGACACATGTAGATCGGTGAGTGGAAAATTGTGAAGCATCAAGATGCCCAAGCATGAAAAATGGTAAAGGAATGCCCCCTCAAGTGGGTGGATGATGCAGCAAGGCAATGGAAAATTGCTTGATAGGAAGAAATCAAAGGATTGGAACAAGGATGAGAAACGACTATGCTCATAGCATAAGAGTAATTTAGAGAATAATTTTAGAGCTACCTTATTTTTATTGTTACACAATAGAGTTGTCACCATGAATATGAAATAATCAAGATGGTTAACCCAAATGTGCGTAAACAAACACACACATGAAAGAAAAGATAAAAAAGGAAAACAAACACAATATACAAATTAGGTGCCGACATCAGGGTTATAAAGGAACCAAGATGTAATCACACTACTTATAAGTGGTCCAAAAAGAGTAAACATCCACAATGCAACAAAAAGTTGAAAAAGAATACAATCAACTGTGCCCCTAATGCATGCCACAATAATGATTAAGTAGATACAAATGCTTCCAAGTGGCAATAGGATCGGGCTAGAAGAGTTGAGTTAAATCGACTCCTTAGGAAAATCTTGTTAAATCATTTGTGCAAATGATCAAAGTTGAAATTTACCTAGGTGAAGTTATATCATGAAGGAAAAAAATTGTGTGAAAGAGGGATTCGCGAGAACCGATGTCAAAAACAATACACCACAACGAAGTTACACTCGATGGTAACATCAAGCTCATCGCAATAAGCAAGATTTGAACAATGGAAAGAATATGCAAATAAGAAAATGAGGTTTACTCATAATCATAAATCGATAAAGGAAGTACAAATAGGGGTGTTGTGTAACCCCCATGCCTAAACAGGAAAGAATATCAATGACGCCACCGACGCATATGTGTTAGTCACATCATATGCGTCAAGGGAATCATTGATATTATTTCCTTATTTAGGCATGGGGTTACACATCACCCTATTTGTACTTCCTTTTTTGATCTCTCGAGTATGAGCAGACTTGTTTTCTTATTTGTTTATTCTTTCCATTGTTCAATCTTGCTTATTGCGTTGAGCTTCGACGTTACTATCTAAGTGCAACTTCGTTGTGGTGCATTATTTTTGACATCGGTTCTCATGAATCCCTCTTTCATGGTATCAGATCTAGTTTCGGTAAAACGTGCACTCTTCATTTATCAATTGCTTATTACTTCTAGTTTCTTCTTATTTCCTCGTGCAAGTTTTTTCGATTATTATTTTGGAATTGTATTTCTCACCTCGTATTGAGGTTTCAGCAGTTGCAAGTTTGAGGGGTTGTTCATCGGTTTGTGGTTCGAGTTTTCTAGGATCTACATGCATTTCTATGTGTTTCGGGTGCATTTCAGGTTCACGGGTTGCAGATTTTAGAGTTTAGAGTTGTCTTGTTTTTCACTTTGAGCTATACTCTACCTGCTCACCTTGCCTTTCTACATGCATCCTCCTCCTGGTGAATCGATCCTCTCAATATCTTGGGTTATTCTCATGCCTGGTTTTTGGATCTTCTTCCTCCATCTCGTGTGCAATCGTGACTTGCTTGTTCCATTGGCTCATGCACTTGGCTACTGCACGTTCTACATTGGCCTGTGCATTGATCTACCATTCGGTTCAGTTTTTAGGTATTTCTTTGGCCGGCTCTAGCTGGAACATGGTTTACTTTGTTTGTTCATGAACTTAGTCTATAGGAATCCATTCATTCCACATCTCTTCTTTTCCTTGCTCACTTATCAGTGCCTAGCTTTTTAACAGCTTCAATCTCTATTGAAAAACAAGCTTGTACTTGGACAATGTGTTTTCTTTGGCCAAGTTGTTGTATTTAATGTGCCCTAGAATTTTGCTACAACATGCTCGTGGTCAACCTTGGCCTTTTTTTTTTTTTTGTTCTAAGCCTATTTGTTGCATCTCAGATCGGGACCTATTTGTTCGGTGCCATTTCTACCATGGGTGTTTTGGATTTTTAAAACTCATACTGGTTTGGTACTCCTATATTGGTTGAGGGATCGTTTCTCTTCTACTCGTCATTTTTTGACTTGTTTTTTGCATTGGTTAAGGGATCTTTACCTCTAGCGACTCAGTCCTCCTTCTCTGGTTCATGGGCTGCTTACCTTTTGGCTCATTGTTTCATGGTGTGGCCTCTCTACCGGCTGCCCGACATACCACCTTAGCCCGGTCAAACCATTTCCTACCTCAAGCAACCAACTTCTCTACATGCCCCTGGCACCTCTACTCATCCATTTTTTATATTGTAGGCTAAAAAATCTCCCAACCATTACCTCTTAACCTGTTGTTTTAGGTTGTTGCTAGCACATGGCTCGAAGCCTACACCACTCTGGCACCTCGTCGACTGTTTCATTGACTTCTGACCATGCCGCTTAACTCATCAGGATCTCCCACTCCCACTCGATAGCTTCCTTGGCGGTTTTCCATTCTCTCCAATAGGTCGATCAACTTGGCCTCTATCTTTCATTTTTTTAAGGATTGATTTTCAATAAATCAAATCACCTTTTAAAATGTTTAAGGTGTAAATATGTTATTCAATTCACCTTGTAATTTATTTTGGGTATTTTTCTTGTTTTATTCATCCTTTCTTTGAGTGTCGAAGATGGAGGGTGAGGTCTGGGGTTGGAAGGAGGCTAATCCCCCCTTGCAATTAAAACAAACCCTATCTAAAATTTGATGTCGTTTCCAACGAGCATACATATGACACCCTTTACATGTGTTTAGGGAACTTTTTAAATCCATTTCCGGCTTATCAACATTTTTCCATCAGTTGTGGGAATTATTTTTACTATAAATTTTGTCTCGTTGCTCGGTTTTGAGCACTTATTTAGTCAAAGTTCTATATTTTTTACACTCTAGATGATGGGATTATCATTTTTACAAAAAAATATTTTATAAAGTGCCGCATTCTAGGGGTGTCTTTGTATTGCTTAATTCATCTCATTTTGAACCAAATTGAGCTTTGTTCTATCCCTTTTCTTGTTTGTGGACTAGTGAGTACATCTACCACAATATTACTACAAAGGGATTCTTTCATGTGATGTGAGACACTATTTCTCACAAGGATTTCTCTTCCCTTCTTATTTTCACTCGTTCTTATGCTTGCTTATGGTGTCAAACTATTGCACCCAATGAACCTTGATTGTTCTCTCCACTCTTGCGTGTTATTATGTTGATTGTAAGGTGAGTGACAGATTGGTTCTCAGCACATAGTCACATATGATTATAATCAACGCACTAAACTATAAAGTTCCTAACTCGGGGGGTGTGATATTTTTCTAGGGTGGTTGTTTCTTTTCTCTCTCCTTCCTTCTTCCTTCGTTGGTTCTATCTCTTCATTATGGATATCTCTAAAGTACCCGTGCTCACACCTTTTAATTTCTTCGAATGGAAATCTAAAATTATATTGGTTTTATGAAGTATAGGGTTATACCATGTCACCATGGGGTTAGAGATAAAACCTAATGATGAACTGAAAAATCTAAGTGGTTCAACCATTGTGATGAAGCCTTAGCTCTTCTTTGTATGTCCGTCTCTCCCGAATTTCTCTTCCACATCAAAAATTCCTTGACTCCTAATGCACCATGGAAAACACTCGACAATATGTTTGGGAAGCAAGATGACATGAGAGTGCATGAGTTGGAGAATGAACTACTAGGGTTAAATCCTAGTGACTTTGAAAACCTGCAGCCTTCTTCTCAAAGTTTTTCCACACTAGACTGCTTCTAAAGGAATGTAAAGTGGAAAAGAAAGACTCTCAATTGATCTTGTCGATTCTTTCTAAGTTAGGTCTTGAATACTTTGTCTTCGTTTCAACTTTCCACACCATGAAATTTGCCTTGGGTAGTGCTTAGAAAATTCCCTCATTTAACAGTTTTTCATCCCAACTCATTCGAGAATAAGAAAAACTCATTCAAATGGGGACTCTAAAATCCAAGTCACATGCCCTTGTGGTGAATAAGGGCAAGAAAAATGAAAATAAGAAAGAAACAAAGGACCAACCTAAGAAAGAAACCAAGACCAACCAACCCCCAGCTAAGCCCAACACTAACACTTCGACTTCTGAGCCTAAAGCGAAGAAGGAAAATTTTAAATGCTCCTATTCTAAGAATTCTTGCCATGATGAGCATCATTGTTTTCATAAACAAATTGATCACTTAACTCATTTTCTCAAGAAGAATAAAATAAGTGTTCCTAAATCCATTAAACAAAATGCTCAAAAGGGCAAGTCTTCTAAAGTAAAGGAGTCTAAAAATGAAAAGAAGAAAGGTAAGGCCCTCGTAGATAGATCAGCTCCATCATCAAATTGGATTATTGATTCCAGTGCCTCGCACCACATGGATTCTTAAGAGGTTGAATTCTCTAGCGTTGAACCATGTGGCACTTCCCAAATCATGTTGGGTGATGACACTCATGTGTTGGTTTCTGATAGTGGATCGGTAGAGATAGAAGGTGGAACATTTAACCAAGTGTTGAGTGTTCCCAATCTCTCTACCAATATCCTATCAATTTACCAAATCACCCACCTTGATGAAGGAATGTGAGTGGAATTTGGTCCTAACTCAGTGCTCATTTGTGACCTTAACTCGACTACACCGTGTGGCTGAGGGAAAGGCGTATCACTATTCACGGTTGTATACCTTTTCACACTTATCTTCTGATTTGACGCCCAATGCCTTCGTCACTCATGAAAATGAGGTTAGTAAGCTATGGCATGAGCATTTTGGGCATCTAAATTATTGTTACCTTGAACAATTGAGCCAAAACGAAATGGTCAACGGGTTACCCCGAGTTAAGTTTTCTAAAGGTCTTTGTGAGGGTTGCACCCTCGGAAAGCACCCTGAAAAAAACTTTGATAAGGGAAAATCTTGGAGAGCTACTCGTCCCTTGGATCTTGTTCATAGTGATGTTTCTAGCCCCTTTCCATCTCCTTCTTTCACTAGAGCTCTATATATACTAACCTTCATTGATGACTTTTCACGTTATACTTGGGTATATTTTCTTAAGCTTAAGTCTGAAGTCTTTGAGCATTTTCAAAACTTTAAGGCTCTTGCTGAGAAACAAGCAGAATGGTCTATCAAGGTTCTTTGAACTGATAATAGAGGTGAGTATGTGAACAATAGGTTTGAGGATTTCTACACTTCTTAGGGGATTTCTCTGTAGCGTATAGTTGCTTACATCCCTTCTCAAAATGGAGTTGTAGAAAGAAAGAACCGAACTCTAAAGGAGATGGCTACTTATATGGTTCACTCAAAGTCCCTTCCTCCACAATATTGGGCTAAAGCAGTGAATTGTGCTTGTTACATTCAAAATCATGTTCCACACAAGGTAGTAAGAGGGATGACACCCTTTGAAGCCTGGTTTGGACACAAGCTTGATGTTGAGCACTTTCGAGTCTTTGAATCCAAGGCTATGGCTTGGATTCCCAAGAAGAAACACAAGGCATTGGATCCAAAATCCAAACCTTGTATCTTTTTCGGGTATCCTGATGGTGTGAAGGGATATCGATTGTTGAACCCTACAACCCATGAGCTCTATATTGAGAGGAGTGTGAAGTTTGATGAGTCATCCTTGACTCTTACTTCCTCCGAGATTCTTTTGCCCACTCGATTCAGATTCGACTCCTCGATGATGATGTTGTTGAGTGAGTTCCTCCTCTCCCTGCTCCTCCCGATCCTCAAACTTTTGAGTCTTGAGGACCGTACCTTCTCACTCGAGTGAAGAATCATTCGACTCTAAGCTTGAACTGCGGGACCTCTTTGGGAAGGGAAAAATTTACAGAGTCTTTGGAGATTTAGTTGGAAATCCTTTAGATGAGAGACGTACTCACTCGAGTTTCGTTGAACCCCACTCCTTCCTTACCTCTCTGGTTCCGATCCACCGACTTTCCATGAAGCTTCTGGGATTCCTGAGTGGGATTCTGCTATGGATGAGAAGTATTCCTCACTCATAAAGAATGAAACTTGGGATCTTACCCCTCTTCTGAAAGGAAGAAAAATAATTCGGTGTAGGTGGATATATCGAACAAAGTATGGATCCAATGGAGAAGTCGAGAAGTATAAAGCGTGACTTGTACCTAAGAGTTTCTCCCCATGTAGCTAGCATTGATTACATAAAACCTTTGCTCCAGTTGAAAATATGACTTCCATTCGACATACCCTTGCCATCATTTCCACTAATAGATGGGAAGTCCACCAGATGGATGTTAAGAGCACCTTCCTTCATAGGGACCTAGAGGAAGAGATCTATATGGAACAACCTCTAGGTTATGTCCATGATCCATCCCTCGTTTGTAAGTTAAAGAAGTCTCTCTATGGCCTTAAACAAGCCCCTCGGGCTTGGTATGCCAAGATGGACTCCTTTTTACTCACATCAGGGTTCACTTGGTGTCACTCTGACCCAAATGTGTATATTCTATGGTAAGATGAATCTATGCTTAGTCATGTTCTCTATATTGATGACTTGTTGATCACAGGTAGCTCTTCCTCTATAATTGATTCTGTGAAGATCTCCTTGGCCAACAAGTTCTCCATGTCTGACTTAGGATTGCTTCATTACTTTCTTGGGATCTAGATTTCACAATCTGACTTAGGAATTATGATCTCACAGCCTAAGTACTCTCTTGATTTGCTTGCTCGGTTTCACATGTCTAATTGCAAGTCCTCACCTACTCCTTTTATTTCCATGGTCAAGTTGGTGTCTAGATTGCTCTTCCCCCTTGGTTGACGGTACCCTTTATCGGTAGTTGGTTGGGAGCTTGATCTACCTTACTCACACTTAGCTAGATATTTTGTATGTTGTCGGGATCATGTCTAGATTTATGCAGGAGCCTCATGAGCTACATTTAAAAGCAGCAAAGTGGATCCTTCACTATGTTTGTGGCACTCACATAGATGGTATTCATTACTTAGGAGGGACTAAGATTGAATTGGTTGGATTTACATACTCAGATTGGGTCGGTGATCTAGATCATTGGAAGTCTACCTCAGGCTACAGTTTCACTCTCGATTCAGGTCCCGTCGGTTGGTCCAAAGCAAGAAGCGAACACCATTGCTATATCATCAACGTAAGCGCATACGAGAGGAGAAGTTAATGCTACCACCAAAGCATTTGGTTACAGGGTATCTTGAAAGAGTTTGGCTTCCACTTTCGGCAGCCTACCATTATCTACTATGATAACTTGAGCACTATCTCAATTTGTAGAAATCCAGTTTAGTATCAGCAGATGAAGCACATTGAGATTCACATGCACTTCATATGGGAGCTGATACATGAAAACATCATCGACATACGATATGTTCAAACAAATGATCGGGTTGCGAGACATATTCACCAAGCCCTTCATTGAGGTGAAGTTTATTAACTTGCAGTCTCTTCTTGGGGTGAGGTTTGCTATAGCCACCCATCTTCTTCGGGCTATATAGTCCTCCTTCTTCTCCTCTGCTTCTTTCTAGGAAGATGTTGTTTTTATATGGGCACCTTATCAGGCCCTTAGTTGTCGGGCCCCATTGACACATCTTTCTTAGTTGTCTAAGGGAGTCTTCTTTTCTATTCCGCTTACCTTGATCTCTTCCTTGGCTTCGATGAAGGGGGTGTTGGTGTGTGTTACATGCCTAGTCATCATCCACATCACCTAGTGAGTCATCTCTCCTTACGAGATTCATAGGTATTAGAAATTCAAATGACAAGTGTCGATTCTGTCATAGAATCTGTCATTGTCATTTGACTTCCTAAGACTTATGACTCTCGCAAGGTGAGATGAATCACCAGTGATGTGGAAAATGACTAGGCATGTCACACACACCAACATTGTGTGACTTTCCCCAAGAAAAGTTTGCCTATCATGCAAAGGGAAGAAAGTGATAGTTGTAAGATTGGCACAATCACTAGGGTTATAGATAAAGGTATGATGTTTATCAAGATTGTATTGAGATGTTGAATGATTCACTTTTTTTTTTTCCAATTTTAGGATTCTTTTGATAAGTGAATGTTTTTTCGAAAGTTTTGTAATTTTTTTCAAAAAAATTTGGATTTTGAAATATCTGATTTTTTTGGATTTTTGCAAGTTTTGAAATACAAATGAAAATAAAAAGGAATACATTCCATGGCTTAAATAAACCAAGAGGAAAACACAACACGTGTAAATGACAAAAAGATATAAAATAAGCAATAAAAAGAAACCCAATATGAACAAGAAGGAACCACACCAAAGTTATATGTGAACTAGGATGCAAATAAATTTCCTGTAATTGGTCAATAGTAAATACAAACAAAGTACAACAAACAACAATAATAAATTGAAAGAAGCAAAAACATTGTCACAATGTTAACAAACTACAACAATACAATACAACGTGCAAAATGACATCTAATGACACTTTGAATGTATTCCACATTGAAGAACTAGATAGATTTGAATGCCCCCAAGTGATAGCTTAGCACGCGAGAGGATTGGATCAGGGTGAAGAGCGGAGTGATACTTAGATACTCTGAAAGATACTCTTGTCGATCCCATTGAATTTTGATCTGTATTGGATTAAAATGTAAAATCCAAGTGTTCCCAAGGCAAAGTTATATTACAAAAGGGTAAATGATTGCCTTAGGAATAGATATACACCATGGGAAATAAAGATGAGTATGTTCTGGAATGATCATGAGGAGTGCCATCAAATGGTGAAGTTGTTGAATTGTGTTATCCAGTTGCTAAAAGTTTGTCAAACATTATCTGAATGTTTTGTTTGTGATAGTTTGAAACTATTTTTGGATTTTTGGACTATTTTATTTTCTTTTTGTATTTTGAACAATTTTAAGAAAAAAATTGTATAGTGCAACTCGGTAAAAATGGTGCACTTCCCTGAAAGATGGTACAAATAATAAAAAGCATTCCATTCCATTGGTAGAAGTGTAGATGATAAAATGATAATGTTTTTCACTCCACTCGTGGCTCCACACAACTAGGAAGATGTAAGGGCTCATCACCAAGAGCCAAGAAGGACGTGAAAATGAGATGAACAGTGATATGAAAAGTGAAGATAATGGATGTGAAGACACAAAGTGTAACAATGATCCATGTGAGAAGAAATGAAACTCATCTCCAGTCAAGATTATCTAACCGATTACAAGATAATTCCACTTTATAGGTTTTGACTCGACTTAGATTCATTGATGGCCTATTGATTGGAAAAATCCAGGTGAAGGAATTGGTGTCTCTCTTAACATGAGTAGCTAAATTACTTCTTAGGATGTTTTTGATGAAGAAATTTGATTTTGATTTCATACAAGGATTTATTATTTTATTTATTATTTTTATGAAGGACCCCTACATGTTGCCCCATGCCATCAGTAAAAGGCAAGGGCTCAACATTGAAGACAAAATGTAGGTGAGTAAGGGCTTTCTCCATTCCCAATCTCATATTGCCAATAAGAAGTATGGGCTTATCACCAAAGACTATGAAGGACAAAAGGTGTATTGATTTTATAATAATTTTTTTGTATTTTTAGATTGATTTAATTTTCCTTATATGTTGATAGTGTGCTTGTTGGGAAGGAAAATTCTACCCCCAAGTCTCAGCCTCATGTGACTAGTAGGACGTAAGGGTTCAACACCGTAGATTGAGATGGGTGGTCAAAAAGGACCGGGTAAAGAAGTTTAGTGCTTTCAATTAAAGAGAGAGATTATTTTAAAGGAGGATTTTTCCATCAATAAGCTTCGAGACAAAACCATAGGTAAAAAGATCTGAAATGGTAGAAACCATAACAAAGATGAGACACACAATGCCCAAGAGGAACAAGGTTAACATGTGTTGTAATAGGTGAAGAAGGTGAGTATATGATAATGGTATGATTAAGGTATCTTCCAATAGATGGAATGCCTAACATTATTTTTACACACTTTTTCATTTCCAATTGGCAAACAATGCTCTAATATAGAGTTTTATTCTTTTTTGTGCTTTTTGAATAATTGAACATGTTTAGGAGTTGAAATGGACTTGTCAAGAAAGATGTCCATGTTTATTGAAGTTGAATGGTCTTGAGATACAAGACTTGTGTAGATGAAATGCAATTCAAGAGGGAGAATCAAAATATTTGATAAGTCCTTAAATACGAGACTTATACGAGACATGAGCCAATTCAAAGGATTGAAACCAAGGTTTTAATAAGTCATGTAATACGAGACTTGGGTGGACAAGATCCAAGTCAAAAGATTGAATCAAACGATTTGATGGCTCCTAAAGTACTATACTTTGGTGGATAGGATCCAAGTTAAAAGATGTGTGATTAGATAAGTCTTTGATGAGATCAAAAGACATATGTGATGTTAGAAGAATATTGTCAATGCAGGGAAGATGTTGAGATACATATTCACCTGTGAGCAAAAGAGCGCGAGGAAAGAAGGATAGATCTCTAGATGTATACTCAGGGTTCCTTATAGGTCGTAGAAAGGAAATAGTCAATGTTTCTCCTTCTAGGTTGTGAATTAGTTGATTGGACAAAATATTTGCAATTAAATCTTGAAACGGTTGAATAAGGATATTCCTGGGTATACGTACCTCATAGAATGTACACATGTAGATGTCTTGATAAGTAGGAATCATCATTGATGAGATTCCTACAGGATGGATCATGTGAGGTATAATGGACACGGAAGGTTGCATTGAAGCAAGTGTCCAAGCTTGTTGTTGTTGTGGTTTGACAACAAGACTAGAGATGTTAGGCATAAGAGTTAGAACGGAAAGAATGGAATGAAGCTCAATTGTGCTTGATGAAGGACCCTCTTCTATCATGTCAAGGGTTGAAAGAGAGTCTTGAAGAAAATTCAAGTTCTCATTAGGTGTTAGAAGATTATCTGAAACATGTTCAATGTCTGTTTGGACTATAGGAAGAAAATATGTAGAAGAAATAGATTGGTTTGAAGGGGGAGATACTTGACCTTCATCATGATCTCGCGGAATGTCAGTATGAATAGAAGTGGGAATAATATTCAACTCTTCATTTGAAGGTGTGGAAGTTGACACGTCATCGGTTGCAAGAGCTTCATCGTCAAGATCTACAAAGATCTCTCCGTCATCAATTAAGTCTTGGACATAGTTCTTAAAACGTGTACATTTATCAGTTGAGTGGCCATCAATGTGATGAAAATCACAATATGCATGAGGTTTGTACCAGTATGGCTTAGGTTCTCCTTCAATCCAAGGTCTTGTAAGGGGATATTTTATCATCCTAGCCACTTTGAGTTGATGAAAGACACTAGAGAGACTTTCGCCAAGGGGTGTAAACTTACATTTAAATTTACGTGGTGTAGTGTCTTGGCTAGGTTGTATGATTGGATTTTTGATTGATTGGTCATGTATGTTGGGCATATTGTGATTATCCGTGACACCAACAGTGATGAAATTGTGGTTGCGATTGATGTACCAAGATTCATCGTGAGAATTTCTAGTATGGTGATTATTGCGAGTGAGGTTTTGGGAAAAATGTTTGACAAACTTCTCTGAGAGGTCCGTGAAGGTGGTAATAGATCCCTTCGAAAGGTGTAAGAACCAATCCAAATATTTTCCTCCTAGACTTCTAGGAAAAAGGCACAAGATAAAGCTATTGTTATATGCCACTTCATGGCATGCTATGGAAAATTATTTGATATTTTGTCTTGTAGCAGTTTTTCCCATGTATTTTTCAAATTTGGGCATCTCTAAAGACCATGGGAAGGGTATGCATAAGATTTCCATGTTAAAATGGTATGGACACAATTCATTAAAATTGAATTGTTTTTGTTTTTGTAAACCCGCAATGGTGTCTTTCATCATTTTCCATTCTTGGGCAAAGGATGAATTGTATAAATCCACCATTGTAATGAGAAATTAAGTAGAATGAATAAATGTACGATAAAAAATGCAACACTTAGCAAATTGAATGCTAATATGGAAGCAAAGAAAAGGTTTGAAAATATTAACACTTAGTAAAAGTGAATGTGACAATGGAAGAGAGGTGTCCGAATAAGTTGTGTATTAACTTGTCCCTTAACAAAGTGAATGCTAAGATGGGTAAGATGTGTGGAAGATATTAATGATGCAACCCTTAACAAAATTAATGTCAAGATGGAAGCGTGTGAAATTTTTTACAAACTTGACCCTTGACAAAGTGAATGCAACGATGGAAGAGAGGGAATAATACGGAAAACATTCGACCGTAGAAAAATTATTACTAAGAGGGAAGAAGCCAAAAATATTATTTGAGTGCCCGTATCTTAAAAAAATGATAGTAAAGATAAAAAAGGACAACAAAAATTTAGATGTTCTCTATTTTGTAACACAAATGATTGTTAAAGGAAAAGAGACTTGACAAGGTGGACGCAATTAAATTGTAATCAAAATGAATGATAAGAGTGATGAAACAATGTAGATAAGAGTGATGAAACAATGTAAAAAGGTTAACTCCTAACACGGTAAGTGTTAAAATAATTGACAAAAGGGGGAAAAGTGAAACGCGTTCTCGACATGTAACAAAAATGAGTAATAAGGAGACAAGACTTAACAAGATGAAGTCAATCAACTCCAAAAAAATGTGTGAGAAGAGTGACGACAAGAGGGGACTTCGCAACACCTAACAAAAATGAGTGATGTTAAGGTGGAAGATGGACTGAAGTGTTAGTTTAGATGATTCTTAACAAAGTGAGTGTTAAGAAATATGAAGAGGTTTGAAAGGACTTTACAATCCTTTACAAAAGTGAACGTAAAGAGGGAGAGATGAAAGGTTAGCGTGCTCAACTTGCGACAATTGTAAGTGTGACAAGAGGATACTTTTAACACAATGAAAGATGCTCAACTCTTAACAAAAATATGTTAAGTGAAGAGACTTAGGAATAAAATGATGGATTTTCTCAACTTTTAACAAGATGAATGGTAAAAGGGGAGATTTGAGAAGATGATGATCATTGTCAATGTTAATAAAAAAATTTAAAATATAAGACACGACAAGGAAGTGAAAGCACTAAAAGAATGAAAAGGTAAATGTCATCATAAGAATTGAATAACTAAATATAAAAGGTATGAATCTCACAAAAATGGAGATAAGAGACAAGGGGGAAGTAAGGGATTAGTGACCTCAAACTAAAACAAAGTGAATTCTTTAATGAGAAAAGTGAAGAAATAATGAGAATTTTGACAATGCAACAAAATGATTGTGAAGTATGATAACGTAATATGATAGGATAAAAATGGAAGATGTCACAACTCAACAAAGTGGATGTGAAAATGTGACGACATAAGAGTGAGTAGAGAATGATAGTGAAGAATGTCAATAAGTTGAGAAAGTAAATGTGAAATGTGATGATGTAAGAATGGGGAATGCTTAGAGTTCAAAAAATAATGTTAAACTTAAGACTTATGATATTGAAAGGTCAAGGTGACCAAAAGAGTGCTTGACTAGTGATAAAGTGAGTATCACAACGTCAAGACTTAGATGAAAATGAAAGTGCTTAAGTGTGAATATGGATGTCCATAACCCAATACTTAGACATGTGTACAAAGTGACAAGATGGATGAGAGAGAAAACATGAATGATGAAAGTGAAACACAAGTGTGTAACATGCGAGAAAAATGGTATAATGGTAAAATGAAAGTTGTGGCCTCTACCTTAGATGTGTTTGGATAAGCCGTGGCTTCCTAGGTGGCTCTCTCAACTAGGTTTCAGCAATATATCCGAGCAAGAGTGACGTTATTACTAGCTGAAGACTTTACTTTACCCCTTTGAAACCTTGAGCAAATATCTTTCTCAGAATGAATCGCACTGGGGTCACCACTAAGGATATCCATGAATCTAACTCACAAAGGCTTTACTAGTCAAGTAGGATAAAAATTTCATGTTTCATCCACTAGTTCCCTCAAGGTGTGGACTATTTTAGGGTTCCTAGAACAACCCCTTTGTTATAGTTTAAGGCTTATGCCAAGGGGGTTATGTTCTAGTTAAGCGGTCGATCCGTAGCTCTTAACTGAACCTACAAATATAGTGTTTTGAATGTGGTGTTTTTTTATCTTTTGATTTTAATGTGGTTTGATTGTACTCCTTTGGCAACCTGCAGTTAGTAGTTTTTGAGTGTTTTATCCACCTTTTTTGAGAGCGGGTCCTGCAATAAAGGATTAGAAATTTCACTTGAGGTAGGTAGAGGATAAACCAAAAGAAGCAAGTTCATGCTTTTGATTTCCAAGATCACTTAAAAAGTGTGAGGAAAGAGCATACATGTAAAACAAGATTTGATTAAAAAAATGTTAATTCCCAAAATAAATAGAAACCATCACGTTTCTGATTTCTGAGATCACTTTTAAAGTGTGAGGAAAGAGCATACGCGTGAGGTTGTTACATTAAAAAAACAAATTAATTTTTAAAAACTACAATTTTTTTATTTTTTGAAAAAAAGACAAGTGTTAGAAGAAATGAAACCATAATTTTTCTATAAATCCAAATTAGAAAATTATTTTTCCATTGCATAGATCTTTTCAATACCTTTCCGTAAAAAAATAAAGTCATTCCGAGTTCGGGAGCAAAATTTATGGCTTCCGGAAGATGGGCTATGGTAGCACTCTCAGTGAAAAATTTGAACGTGCAAAAAATTCCCCGAGATGGTTTTTTACTTTCTGACTTCTATACTTCACTGAGAAGCTAAAATTTTGACAACAAGGTTAAAAAATAATAATAAACATAAAGAAAGAGTTAGATCACAAAATGATTAACTAAAATGAAAGAAATAAAAATGTGGGGACTCCCACCTGGGTGTGCCAAAATGTATGCAATGAAAAAAACTACAATAATGAACGATAAAAAAACTTACAAACCTTCTAGTAATTCCTTCAATGCAAACCTTAGTAAGGTTGTGGAGACTTTTTGTCTGTGGAACCTTGCAAATGAATGTGGGTGCTCTTGAATATTCTCCAAATGTGAGTGCAAATGCTACAAACACAGATACTTTGGAAAGCTTCAGATTGCAAATTGACAAAGTTTATTTGCAAACAATTCAGGAGGATTTGTAAGAGAGTAAGCTTGCAATTTATAGAAGAAAAAGTGGTTGGAATTTGGTTGAACATGGTTGAATGCACATGCTAAAAATAACATTGGAGGAAGTTACAGTAGTGTTGGGGCATTTAGGGCCAGTAATGGATTTAATTGCAGAAGTTGCATCCGGAAGGTGGTTGTACATGCAATTCAATTGCCCCCACCTTTCTAGGATTCTAGAAGTGTAGTTAACTAGGATGAGGATGTGGAGTACAAGTGGAGTCCAAGTGGTTGTTGACTGAAATAGGTGGAATTAAATAACTAAATTTAATTAGTATTTAATTGTGAGGAGATAATTAACCATTTAAATAAATAAATGTTTAATTATATTAGCTAGAAGGTGTTAGGAATTAATTTAATTAATTCCAAGAGAATGGTATAATTAAATTAATTTAATTGTGAGGAGATAATTAACCATTTAAATAATTAAATGTTTAATTATATTAGCTAAGAGGGTGTAGGAATTAATTTAATTAATTCCAAAGGCATGTTATAATTAAATTATTTAATTCTAATGGGTAGGAATATAACTTAGGTAATAGAATTAATTTTAATTAATTCTAAAGGGGAATATTTGAATGATGAAATTAATTTAATTAATTCCAAAGGGGTGTATTATGGTGAGATAGAATTAATTTAATTAATTCTAATTAGATAGAAGTGAGATAGAATATGTATGTATTTTTAGGGTGTTTACATTCAAATTCTTTGTTGAAAAACAATTAGAACATACCATATAAAATCTCTCGCACAGAAAATGGGGATGATACATAAGTAATGCATTTTGTGATTTTTGTACTAATCATGGTATTTTACACTAGTACATAGTGCCTTACACCCCTCAACAGAATGGTGTTGTTGAGTGAAATAATCAAACATTGGAAGAGATGGAAAATTTCATGGTACATTCCAAGAACCTTGCACCTGAGTTCTGGGATGAAGAAATAAAATGTCTAAATTATATTTATAACAACATACCACACAAGTCATTCCAGGTGTTACTCCCGAAGAAGCATGGTCGGGTAAAAACTCGATGTTTCGAGACTTTTGAGTGTTTAGAAGCAAATCCTTAGCATTTGTTTCGATGACATGAGGAAATCCATGGAGAAGAAAAGAAAAGATCTCATATTTGTTGTACATTGTGAGCATGTGAAGGCATATTTTCATCTAGATCCGACTATGAATGATGTACTATTTCAGAGAGAGGTTCGAGTCAAAGAAACCGAAACTCCCATGGATCTTACTTTTGCTACTTCTCCACCTCCTTTTGTACATGTACAAGAGGATGACATTGTTGATGTTGATGAGACACCTGTTGTGGATCCTGCACCCCCTCCTCAGTCCATGCCTAAATGGGTCACATCGACCTTGCAAGCAGCTGGTGATTTGGTCGGTGATCCAAGTGATCTTCGTCGCACTAGAGAAGAGTCTTCTGGTGTTGTTGATCATCGCCCTTATTTTGGTATGGATCTTATGATTCAAGCTATTTCTTTTGATCCTATGACTTTTTTTTATGCCTCAAGGAAACCATAATGGGATGTTTTAATGCAAGGATAATATTCTTATCTCATGAAGACCGACACGTGGGAGTTAATGACTCTTCCTAAGAGAAGAAAACTTGTGCATTACAAATGGGTCTATAAGACCAAATATGTAGCAGATGGTTCTATAGATAAGTACAAGGAACATCTTATAGCTCAGGGTTTTTTCCAAGTCAAAAGGGTGGATTACTCTGATACTTTTTCTCCTATTACAAAAATGGATTCAATACACATTTTTCTCTCTATTGTTGTAGCACATTGATGGCTAGTTTACCAAATGGATGTGATGAGTGATTTTTTGCATGGTGATCTCTAAGACGATATATATATATATATATATGGATCACCCACAAGGATTTTTTTGGGACTCTTCACTGGTATGCAAACTTCATCATCATCTCTATGGTATAAAACAAGCTCCTCAAGCGTGGTATGAGAAGATGGATAGTTTTTTTCTAAGTTATGGTTTCTATCGTTGTGAATCTGATCACAATGTTTATATCCTGAAGCAAGGTGAGGATATTTTTATATTAGTACTATATGTAGATGATCTAATCCTCACCGGGAGCTCGAGTTATTGATTTAGGATAACAATCACACATTGAAGGCACGATTTGAGATGACAAATTTGGGATTATTTCATTTCTTCCTAGGCTTCCGGTTCACTCGAGACTCTGAGGGGATCTCTTTTGGATGGAAGAAGTATGCTACGAGATCTATTTCACAAGTTCTCCATGGCTGATTGCAAGCCTTCTCCCACACCATATCAATTAGGTATTGAGTTGACTATTGATTATAAGTCTCCATTTGTTTATTCCACTTTATATAGACATATGGTAGGAAATCTCCTTTATCTGACACATACTCATCTTGACATCACTTTTGTTGTAAACCTTGTCTCTCACTTCTCACATGAGCCACATGAGATTCATTGGCAAGTAGCTAAGCATATTCTACGCTATATTTGGGGCACATTGAACTTTGGCATTCAGTATACATCACAGGGTTCCATAGATATTGAGGGGTTCACAAACTTAGATTGGGGTGGATGTAAGGATACTGCCGCTCTACCTATGGTTTTTTCCTTCACCTTGGCTCAAGCCAAATTGCATGGGCATGCAAAAACTAGACAATTTTTACAATGTCTTCTATCGAGGAAAAATACATAGGTGCTTTGTTAAGATGGACAGGAGGCTCTCTCGGTTACTGACAGCTTACTTGGTGAGTTTGGATTTCCCCAACAAAATTCCACTTTGATTTTGTGTGATAATCGAGTTCCATTAAAATAGCACAAAAACTTATATAACATCAACGAACTAAGAACATAGAGATACACATGTACTGCATTCGCTAGTTGGTTCATGATAGAGTTGTATGTTTGGAGTTTGTATGTACAAACCGAGTAGATTGATGACATCTTAATTAAGCCCTTGGCTTCTCCTCACTATGTTTAGTTGCGAGATTTTTTTTTTTTGGGTGAAGGAAGTTGTACTTGGGGGATTCTGAGTGATTCCTTCCTTCTTTTCTTTCTTATATGTTTGTATTGGGTACCTTCTAGGCCTAATAGTGGGAACCTTTCTTTCTTTCTTTATTTCTCCCCGATATTCATTTAAGGGAGGGTGTTAGTTTAAATAAGTTAATATAATTATTATTTACAAGATTAAAAATAATTTACATTTACATCTTGGTACACTCATTTAGGGAGTTTAATTTTTTATTTTTCATAAACCAATTTTTTTATTCAAATTTTGTCTCCCGTAAGAATTCGTTCAAACAAAATTTTGTTTGGATAGAAACTGAAAATCAAACACATATTGTGTAGGCATCTATAGTTTTGTCAAAGCGCTATTATTTTTAATATCACACTAACTATTCTCCTTCTCGCAAATTAATGATACCTCATCAATTAGACCATTTTTAACTCATCTTTTATGACATTCTTTTGGTCGTATTTCTCCTATAAACCAAATAATGGGGTTAATATATTCCCTTATTAGCTAAACCATCTTCTCATCCTCTTCCATACCACTTTTACTGAATTCCTAGTCTATCAATCCATTTCATTAGATTGATTAGACCTTTCAAAACTCTCTTGAAACCCTAATTCCTCTCTAAGAAGGATTAACTAGATTAGACCTAGGTTAATTACCCTAAACCATGATTAAGCTCCTCTAATCCTATTCAAATCTTACTTTGACTCACTAATTAACCTTTTTACTCCTTTTTAGTCCCACATGCACCAAAAGTCTCCCATTTTTGATATTGGAAAACTATAAATAGGACTAGACCCCCTTCTCATTTCTAAGAACTAGATCCTTCTTCCTAACATAAACTATAGCATTTTACTTAGGTTTTAGAGCTTTCATTTGTTTATTGAGCTATTGCTTTGCCATTGCACTACACACACCAAGTATTGAGTAAATGGGAAAAACCATTGGCCTTGAAGCCATTAATGGTGAGCTCCCATTCTCATAATCACAAACAAATTGCTTAGAATCTACCTAGGTTCATTTTAAAGCTTTCAAGAGTAGAGAATTATTGAATAGGTTAGATTTGCTTGTTTCTTTCAAGATTAATGTATACAAAGTGATGAATCCTTGTTTATCTCGTTATCCGATGGTCCTTAGAGGGGTTTGTTAAAATCCTTTGGGGTTTCATTAGAGATTCTTACCACATATAAATGGCTTTTGCAACTTTTCATTGAACACATTTGGCATGCCAATGGGACATGAAGTCCATCCTCCATTAATGGAGTCATTTTGAAACTTTTATTTCAGTTTCTAACATTTTACATGTTTTGTAGGGTTAAATATTTTGCCTTGGGAGTTCTAGTGGGTTTTATGTAGTTAACCTTCATTTTCATGCTTCTTTGTTAATTTTATGTTACAAATTACATTTAATGGCTAAATTATAACATGCTGACACTTTTATAATTTCATTTTCCGTGTGTTTTGGTGGGTTTTTAGGAAGGCACGCATACACCTTTCATTAGCACAGCACTGCTGACTATAATTTTTAAGCAGAGGTGTGCAAGCACCCATATCCATGCGTAGGTACTTAAAATCAGGCACACATGCCAAAATTGTGGTGCATATACCCTTTGACCAAGACAAACACCGGCTGAATGTCATTTTTTACTAGGCACATAGACACCCAAATCCATGCACAAATAGCATGTGTGTTGTCGGCCCTCAGTCAAAAATTTTACTAGGTGCACAAACACCCAAATGGTGGCACATAAACCATTTTTCTATCATAATAATCCATCTTCCAGGTGCTAACGCATTGTCATAACCTTTTTCTCGTACTTGGTGTTTTGCTTCCCTAGTGCATGCACCTATTCTATAGCGCAGCATCTCTCGAGTAGTTCAAGCACCTGTAGACCCCCTAAGTTTACACAAAGGAGTGAAAGCACCATAACCCACGTGCACATGCCCAAATTGGCACACACACACCTTGAAGGGTGTGCAGTGTCTCTGTTTGATCCGGATTTGTTTATATAATTTTTAGTGCTCCTAGTTTGGGTCATATATTTTGGCCCATTGACCCATTTTCAGAGTTTGAATAGGCGTTAGAAATAGCACAAATAAAAATTTGCAAGGGAATTAACAAAAGTAATATACCTTTGGTATCATTACTTTTATCGTCAAAATCCCAAAGTGACCCAGAGACCTCCTAAAAATGCAAAATATTAAAAACCGTTGAAAAACTGCTAAAAATAGATTTCTGGAATTTTTAATATTCTTGGTTTTCTAAATTTCTCGTAGAGTTTTGATGGTTTACTGAGGTTTCTCTTCCATCATGTTTTTCATACTAACTTAGTTAAAGTGTTTTCATCTTTATTTGTGAAAGTTTGAAACGTGTATGCTCTTCCCTCATGCCTTTCTAGGTGATCTTGGGAATCAAAAATGTTTCACTACTTTCTTCATACTTGCAAAACGATTCAATTAGCTTTCAAATTTAGTTAAAAGGAACTTATTTTCACAATTTACTTAAGTATTTTCCATTTCTTACAAAATTTGCATGAGATACCTTGTTGTGTATTCTCTTTCCTTGCGTCTTAGGGCAATCTGGGAAATCAAAAGCAACATCTTATCTCCTTTATATGATGTATTGGAAAATTACTAATCTTTGTATATAGGACTAAAAACTCTTGTCAAAGAAAGGAGGATTCAAGAAAAAAAAACCTTATAATATGTGTTTTCATACAGGTTGCCAAACATTGTGCTACTTAAAACCACATTAAGTTAAGCAAGATAAAAAACACACCTTTTCACTTCACACTGTATTGCAAGTTTTAGAAAAGGGTACATCCATATCCACTCAACTAGAACATAATCCCTTTTTCATAACACCTTAAGCTACAACAATGGGGGTGGTTCCAAGAACCCTAAAGTAATCCACCACTAAGTAACCTCGTGGATGAAACAAGAAGTGCTCCACTTACCCAATTGACTAGATTTCACATTATAATTTAGAGTCAAAGTTGTCTATATCACGACCCCAGTGACAATACAACTGAATGCACTAGTTTCTCATTATATCATAAGGGGGTAAAGTAAAGTCGAGATACTCCCAAATTAGTCATTGTGACTTTTTGGGTAAATCAAGCTCACATTTAGACAACTTGTGACACCTAGTTAAGTGATCTTATTAGGGAATCCATTTTGTCTTAGATCCCACTTTGTTAGTCTATTGTCGCATCAAACCATCACAAAGTGATGACTCACTGAGTCTCGAACCTAGTTTCTCGAAAAGGAAAAGATTCCACAAATTTTTGAGCTAAGTGTATTTCATCACGGAATCAAACAACATCTCATTTATCTTGGTTTCATTCTCATCTTTGGACGAGGTGAAACTCTACCCAAATGAAAAATATTTTATTCTCACCTTTTGATCTATACCCTTGCGTTCTCGCTACCCATTTGGAGTGACAAGGAAGCATATCTGCGAGTCTTATCAAAGACAATATTTGCTAATTTTTTATTTGTTTATGCCCATCCATGTTTGTGGATGGGTTGTTAAATGTCTAAAGTGCACAGGTACATTTTCATTTCTTTGATAGTTCTTTGATCTTGATTTATGGATCATCTTCACTACTACAATTTTGGTTCATCATTTATCTCTCCTTAAGTTCATAGTTTTTCTCGAATTCTAGTCACGCAATCTTGGTACTTACGTCACACTTTCAGTTTCTTGAGAACTTGATATAAGTCCCTTTATTGTATGGTTACACTTTGCTCACACAACTAAAAACTTCTTTCTATACCCATACTTAGCTTCAATTCCAACGTCATCTAGGTATTTTTAGAGTATAGATATTGTCTATTTTGCTTTATATATACTGAAATAATGTCATCTTGACACTAACACCTTTCTTTCTCATTTAATGTATCGGATAGAGTTGTTACGCTATACATATTCACAACTTCCATTTTCTAGAAAAATTAACTTTTATTGGCATTTAAACTAGTGTTAGTATACCACTTCGAGAGATTGCGTCAAGTACCACTTTAATATTTAGGCCTTGTTAGACTTCTAACTTGACCTACGTATTGATATGATATTGCCACTATCTACTTTGAACCCTTCATTGGAATCATAGTTAGGGTATAAACTTGGAAAAATGACAATTTGAGTGAAAATTTCATTTAAGTGTTCATGTGATCGTTTTTGAATGATAAAAATTACTGTATAATTTTACATCTAGAACATAATAGGTTATTTTAACGTCACATCGAATGACTTAAGAAAACATACACCTAGGTTTCACACAAAATTTGAAGGCATTTAGATGAAACTTCTATAACTTTGACTAGTGATTCCAAGAATCACGAATATGGCATCCAAACCAAATGATCATGACTTAGAGAAAACCCTTTTGAGTCCTTCCCATTTAGTGGAAACAACTTAGCACCACTCTTTTCATAGCTCAAGGACATAGAGCCATTGATTGATCATAGTGGAGAAAATTTTGATTCTTCTGAAGAACGACATCAATTAGACCTAGGTCGGTTTGACGAGCTTCTTTATTATAACAGAGATCAAGTACTCACAAGAGTCTTAGAGTTAGGATCCAAGGTTCCAAAAGAACATGAAGCGTAAAAATAAGTTCATTAATCATAAAACAAAGGAACGAAGATCCCTCTTAGACATAGATAATTCTTTTGATGTGGGTACACTTATACTTCTGGTCAACATCATAATACCATTGAAGGAGACCCATTAAATCCACTTGTTAATCCATTTTGACCTTATTACAAAGCTTCACGTAAAGTGAGGATTGAGCACAAATCCTTACCGCCTCCCAAGTTTGATGAGGAAGAGGATCCTTTAGTTGAAGAAGATATCCTTCAAAAATAGATCTTGAAACTGAGCTAAAAATTAGCAAACTTAGGCTCTTGAAGTAGGAACGTATACAAAGACAAACTCAAAATGAAATCTAGCGAGTTCCACTTTGATCTGTATAGTGACATGACTTTTAAAGTGGCTAAGGCATAAAGACCAATGTCTCCTACCAAATAACAACTCATTGAACGGGAATTACAATCAATGAAAGACACACTTACTATGCTACAAGAAGGAAATGTAGGACATAGTAGGAAATATTTGTATGAAAAACTATGCCATTACCCCTTCGACAAGGAAATGTTATGTAAACCCTTCCCAAAGCATTATATTGTTCCTACATTCACTAAATATAAAATCAAAGGTGATCCTCGTGATCACATCAAATAATTTTATATGGATTTCCAAGAGGTCATGTACAACAATAATTTCTTAATATGAATCTTCCTTGTAGCCTGGGGGCACCGGGATTGGAATGATTTTGTAGCATACCCAAGGGCTTCATTACAATGTGGTCCGCATTAGCGAAATATTTGTATGACATTATTCCTACAACAAAATCCCAATGATACCTTTGTAAGCTTTTTTTACAACAATGGCAAGGGCTGGCAAGTCGTTTCCCTTATGCCTTGCCAAAAATATGGCTAGTAAGCATATGTGTGCCTAACTTAAACCTAGAGATAGCCTTCTAATTGTAAATGCATTGCGGATCTAACTTCAAGAAGTTATAAAGAAGGGGAGTCAAATTGGAAAGTCCCTCATCGTAAAGGGAACACTTAAAATGGTTGTCAAAGATAAAAACGAAGCAAAATATTTAGATAAACCAAATTTCTTCAACAAAAACAAACATTTCATTGGCGATGGCATTACAGACTCCAAAAGAGTCCAAACCATGTAGACTGGTCCACTTTTAAAGCTCTCACACGGACCTCATCCCAAGGAACCCACCAAACATGTGTTCATGTCATTAACAGAATTCCTATCTGCCTTACTAAAACAGTTAGATAATGTAAACATGGTGGAATACCCAACCGCGACGATACCGTACCTAGAAAATGCTCTAAAACCCAGTTGGTTCAAAGAGCATGAGTATTGTGACTTCCACCATGTTAAAGGGCACAAGATAGATAGGTGCTTGAGACTACATCATTACATACAAGACCTCATTGAAGAGGGAAAAATCATCGTAGATTCTCCCCCTGACTCAGGAAAAGGGCCAAATGATAAAATGGGTATCTTTAAAGAGCCCTTTCCTAACCATGTAGATAAAAATAAAAGGAAGCTAGATCACGGAAAAACTTCCAATGACTATAGGATTGTTGCCTATGTTTACCCCACCAATGATATCCCCTTTGATTCCCTCATAGGATGTATTCATTCATCTGATGAACAAGTCAATACTATTAGGATCTTAGAAAATATTTGTGCAGTAGGGACGTGATGCACTCATTTGATCATACCAGATCCCCTACCTATCCCTCAGGAAGTTAGTTCAATTTAATAGAACAGTTAGAGAAGACACCCGCTAGGATATCAATCTTAGATCTCCTCAAAATCTCTACTTCCCATAAAAACATATTGTATAAAACACTGCAGAGTTTAGGAGTCTCCACCAATGTAGATCCCACACATCTCCAAGCCATGATTGCACACCTTGACTCCAACAATCATATCACTTTTGATCACATTGGAATCCTACGAACGACCTGACACAACTTACCCTTATATAGAAGTAGTTTTTACCCACCATAAGATCAAGAGAGTACTTGTGGATGGTAGATTCGATTTAAAAATTTGTACTTTAAAGTTGGTTAAGAAGCTAGGCCACTTAAAAAAAAATCTAGGTACCAAAAATATTATGATCACATCCTATGATAATGAGGAACAAGAGTCAACAGGCACTATAGTAGCTCTAATGGAAGTAGGGATGACTTGTCATGATACAATGTTCCATGTCCTTGACTTGGATTTACCATACAACATGCTCTTAGGATGCCCATAAATCCATGTCATGCAATTCATTCCTTCAACTTTCCAAAGAATGTATCAAAATATGCCATAAAGGATAGATAATCACCATTCGGGGTGATCCGTAACCATTTACACACTACAGAGCCTTGCACAACTTTTCTCGTGTAGCTTATGAGTGCCCTTCTACATACATTGTTATTTCTGTACAAATAGAGGCTATCAAGGAATGTGTGGATCTAGATTCACTCACTCCTTATAATCAAGGCTTTCCTTCATTGGTAAACCCTTTCGCATCATGGGAGGAAGCTTTGGAAAAATATGGCCTAGGAGAGACATTCACTCTTGAACAATCTTTATTAATATCATATTCATTAGTGTCACCGAGGACATGTGATAAACCTTATTTTCAGTTCAAAATCACTTGGGTTCAATGTCCTAAACCATTGGAGAAGTTCATTCCTTATGGTAGCTTATCCGAGGAAAAGATGTTAGAAGATCCCACACCAAAGAGAATTCTGAAGGTACCATGGCTTCATGCCATCATGACCCGCTATATGTCAAAGGCAATTGTATGATGAACGTCATGGGTTACAATAGATTCAGATGTGTTATCAATGTGTAAGGGCGGTTATAACCCATTCCTATCCCTCGCTTCATATCAAACAAGCATGGTCTTGGAATAAGACATCACGATGATCCACCCTTTGAGACAGATGCCACGTCTTCCAAATGTGAGGATGACTCATTTCATTCCGATAGAGACATGGATTCCCAATATATCCTCTACGAGGATCTTTCCTCCACTAACCTATTCCTTGATTCCACTATCCTTACCTTATCCAGATCCAATCCTAAAACAAATTTCCAAGTAACCCTTGTATATCCCAAACTTGTAGATTGGGATCAACAATTTCACATGCCAATCAATTTCTTTGATAATGACGAGGCATTTGCATAATTCATGGGGCTCAAGGATTCTATTTTGGTTGGAGATCACAAGAAAGGCTTTGTAATTCAACTAGATGATTACGCATACTTTGGAGAAGAGGTAGAGATGTGTGGACACTTAAATAAAAAGGTTGTAAACAAGTGTAAGAATACTTCAGAGAAACCTTGTGCAAGGAATAAACAAAAGTCTCGTAGTGAAAAACATTTTGAAGCACTCATAGACAAAAAGAATGAAGAACATGTGGACAAAATGATCTATCCATTCAAGGATGATGATGAGCTACCTATGGAGGTTGACCTTACTATTCCTCCATATCCTACACGGATGGAAGATACCTCTAAGATTCTTGTGAAATAAACCATTAGTGTTAACATTGGCTCTAAGAGGAACCTAGAATGATAAATTTGGGAGATTCACTATCACTCAAGAATAGAAGGTTTTTGTGCAGCTATTAAGATAATATGCAGATAGATTTACATGGTCATACACTCGATATGCCTAGTTTGGACCCATACTTGGTTGTGCAAAACCTTGTTGTGCACCCAAATGCCAAACCCATCAAGAAGAAGTTGAGAAAGATGTACCCTTAAATTACACTCCTTATCAAGGAGGAACTGGAAAAGTTATTAGCTGCTAATTTCATTAAGCCCATTGACTATTCAAATTGGATATCTAACATAGTCCTAGTTCGTAAGAAACCCGTCGGCATAAGGATATGCACCGACTTTCACAACATCAATAAGGCATGTCCTAAAGATGACTTTCCCTTGGCTAATATTGACATGATCATTGATTCCACCACCGGTTATGAAATGTTGTCCTTAATGGATGGTTTTTTAGGTTATAAACAAATCAAGATTGCAGAGAGAGGATTAGCATAAAATAGCTTTCATCACCCCTTGGGAACATTTTGTTGCAAGGCCATGCCTTTTGGACTCAAGAATGTCGATGACAAATCATCTTCCATGACATGATGAATGACATCATGGAAAATTACGTTGATGATATCTTAGTAAAGTCCAAAAGTAGAGGAGAGCGCCTACGAAGTGTTGAGATGTATTTTCTAGCGTCTCCAGGGATTATAAGGTACACTTGAACCCCAAGAAGTGTGTCTTTTACATTTTTTCAGAAAACTCCTTGGTTTCACTATTTCACAAAGACGGATACAGACTAGATCTTGCCAAGGTTACAACTATCACGGAAATGCCTCCACCTAAAAATCTCAAACAACTAAGAAGTTTACAAGGAAAAATTTAGGTAATGCACTGTTTTATTTCACAACTTACGGATAAATGCCACCTATTTACACATCTCCTCAAAAAGGATGTTGCATTCAGCTAGGGACTAGACTGTCAAAAGGCATTTGCACTACTTAAATAATACCTTTTCAACCCACTTATACTCATGCCACCTACCGCAGGTGAACCTATCCTCTTGTACATCTCAGCTACCCAGTTTGTTATTGGTGCACTTATTTCCCAGTATGACCTAGACCACAGAGAAAGGGAAGTTTATTATCTTAGTCCCACCTTGATTGCCTATGAGTTGAATTACCCGTAGATTGAAAAGGCCTTCTTAGTAGGCATCTTCACCTTTTGGAAACTTCACCATTATCTCGTTAACAACAAAACCAAGCTAATATCCAAATTTGACCCTCTCAAGTACCTTTTATCCAAACTTTCCCTCATGGGACGAATAGCTGATTGGATCATTCTCCTAAGTGAATTTGACACCGAATTTGTAAAGAAGAATTCCTTGAAAGGACATGTATTGATGGATCGGTTAGCGAAGCCGCTTGACCAAGAATGGAACCTTTGTGTCTAGACCTGCTAGATGCATCCATGATGTATGTTGAAGAATCTATAGAATGGAAAGTCTATTTTGATCGATCATTCACCTTCCATGGATCAAGGGCAGGGGTAGTGCTCATCACTCCCACATGTGAAATTATTCCAAGAGCATTCCGTTTGGGATTCCCTTGTACTAATAACATTACAGAATATGAGGTACTCATTGTTGGTCTCAAGTTGGCTATCACTTGGAATATCAGACAACTACGAGTCATTAGGGACTCCCAACTCATTATTGAGCAAGTTAATGATGAGCATAATTTTAAAGATGAGAAACTTGTTCCATACAAGAAATTGGTTGAAACCTTGAAGGAGTATTTTACACATATTGTCTTTGAGCAAAACCAAGGTCACGTAATAGACCGAAGAGGCTATGGATACTATTAGATCTCTCTTACGCATTCCACCTCAGGAGAGAAAAATTCCATTCTTTATAGAGCATTTATAAATACCCGCATACGACATGCTAGAATCTTGTTTGGCATGTGAAATTGTTGGTCCATCCTCCCCTTGGTACGACCCTATATTTAGATACCTACAAGATGGAAAATTTCCCTATGACATTACCCATTCTGAGAAGAAAGCCATAATCCGTCGTATAGCCCGTTATACCCTCCTAGGAGGCACCCTTTATCATCGTGGCTATGATGGGAATCTGCTTCATTGTTTGGATGTTACTGACTCAGTCCATGTTATTAAGGAAGTACACAGTGGTATTTGTGGAGCACACACTAGTGGTATGGTCTTGGCTAAGAATATCTTAAGGGTAGGTTATTATTGGCCCACCATGGAAGCAGATTGTTGTAATTTCGTCAAGAAATGTGAACTATGCCAAAAGTATGGAAAATTGATACATGCGCTAACACAAGATTTGTAGCCCATTGCGACACCTTGGCTATTTTCTAAATGGGGCTTGGATCTCATAGGGAAGCTCCATCCTTCCTCTTCATATGGCCACACCCACATTATTACCGCCACCGAGTATTTTACTAAATGGGTAGAGGTTGTTCCTCTTACTTATGTCACTGGTGCACAAATTTCCAAATTCATCATGAATCATCTCATCTGTCGTTATGGTATCCCTTCCTCCATTATCAATGATAATGGTAAATCCTTCAAGAATAAAATGGTTAAGACATTTTATCAACGCTTCCATGTTCAACTCAAGTGGTCTACCCCCTACTACCCCCAAGGTAATGGACAGCCGAAGCTTCTAATAAAACCCTTGTATGAATCATGGATAAAATGGTAAGTAAGACTCACCGTAATTGACACTTACAGATACATCATGCCCTCTAGTCCTATCGAACCTCCATCCGTACTCCTACCGGGTGTGCCCCCATATTCCCTACTTTATGGCACTGAAGCCATAATACCCTTGGAAGTGGAGCTTCCCTCCTTGAGAATATATCTCCGGGACTATCTTGATAAGGATGAAGACTATAGAGTAGCTTGGCTAGCAGAGTTAGAGCTATTGGATGAAAAGTGGATAAGAGTGCTTAATCACCTCAAGGTTTATCAAAATAGAGTATCAAGAGGGTATAACAAACGGATCATTCATTATGAATTTTATGTAGGTGATCTAGTGTTGAAAGAAAATCAAAAGAACACCGTCAAAGACAGAGAAAAGAAAGGTAAGTTTGAGGCCAACTGGCTAGGGCCTTATGTGGTGGTTGTTAAATATGGGTCAGGAGCTTATAAACTAGCATATTCAGATGGTGAAGAACTTCCAGAACCTATGAATGTCATGCATCTCAAACTCTTATATGCTTAAGTATGGCACGAATATTAGATAAGAACTAAAAAGTAGAAAAATAAAGAAAAAATAAGCAAAACATGGAAAATTTGAGAAAACAATATAGAAAAAAATAGGTCATCCACATGTGAAAACCACACAATTGTGGTGCGGTGGGCGTGTCTTTGGGTAAAAATTGGTTTCCAAAGACTTAAAGAGGATTCATCACCACAAGCCACTCTTGCATCAGGATGGGTAACCCTCACCGCTTTCTATAAATAACTTTCTTTGCTAGGTCTAAGAACCCTAACGAATCCATCTTCTTCCAGCCGTGATCTAGCTTATTTACTCTTATATCTGCATGAAGGATGTGCCTTTGAATATTTTCATCTAACATGGGGGCGCCTTCATGTTCTACTTCTCGTACATATGCATGTGGCATTCTACCCTTTTTTTGTTCCCACATCACGATTGGGGCATCCACGCTTCTTTGTCCTTGTACATTGCTTTCGGAACATGACCTTAGAAAATACAAAAACATTCAGAAGAAGATACACAAAAATCTAAACATTTAGAAAATCTCCCCTTACAACAAATCTACACCAACTTCATAACATTGTCTTAGGGAACCTCAAAAACAATGTGAACAAGTAGAGCCTTACAAACTTATCTTTCAAGATAACACAAAAATATTAGAAAATATATCAATTTTGTCCCATAAAATCAAGGTAGTGAATAAATTGCTTTTGGTTATCAGTTTGTATAGTTTTGGTTGTAAAAATCTTTTTGAGTTGTGTGATTTAAAGAATGGTTCATTTGCTTACCGTAGATTGAACCTTGTTTGATTTAATTATGTGTCGCATTAAGTTCATTTTTAGTTTTATTTTTTTGTGTGGTTTTTTTAGGTGTATATTTGTTTAGTTTTGTTAACTTGTGCTTGTGTGTTTGTTTACTACACATCTGTTTGTGATCATATCTATCATCTATCATTTATCACATATAACATCATCTACTACATCATATATATATATATATATGATAAGTTTTACATCATGCATGTATACTAAGCTAATCATCACATATCGTATCATCAATGGGGGCAAGAGGGGTTGCACATGATCACAAATCTATCCCCCCACACCAATATCATCTAATATCATCCCAAATGATAGAATCTACCAAAATATCTCATGTAAAAAACGTAGGATATCATCTAAATCACCCTTGGGCACTATTTTCCACCTAGCGCTTATCTCTTCACCCTGAGGCATTTTTAAATATTTCCAGGTGTTTGTTGTCTTCTATTTTTATCTAGCGCCATGATTATTTTTAAATAATTATTATTGTCTCATTTGTCTTCTCGTCGGGGCATTTTATTGCCACTCGATTCCCGTTCTCTTTGACTTGGGGCATTTTTGCATACTTTTAGGTGACCTTCCATTTCCTAAATTCCTCGACCGACCGATCAAAATTTAAAATTTATAAAACCATTCAAAAATCCAAAAAAATGTAAACACTTTGAAAATGGACTAAAATTGGCAAAAGCACATTTGCAATGAAATCTGTGTCTTTCACATGATACTCATCTTGAATCTTGGCCGACGCGTTTTCACATGTTTTGAAACAACGACCGATAGATGAGCTAACTCTACAATCATTTACAAAATCTATGTTTCTTACTTTGTCTGTACTCTGGGGCACTATCAGTTGCCTGGTACTATTTTCATCGTGCACATTGCTTTTCCATTGGACCCAAGTGTCCTCCATCCTTTCCCTTGCATATACAAATTGCTTAGGGAATCATTTTAAACCCTTGTCATTTATCAAAACATTTGGGACTACATCTCAATAATAAAATATTTGTGCAACCGTCTTAAGCGTTGTTGGTTTAAGTGTGTGTGATTGTACTTATTTCCCTGTTAAGTGAGTTTGTTTACTTCTCGTATTACATTGCATGTTTGTGTGTTGCATGGAGTTGTTGTTTTAGCAAGGGATGGTTGTTTGTATCTTGGATTTTCATGTCATTTTACGCTTCCGTCGTATGCTCACATTTTAATAAGGACTGATGATGAGGATTCTAAGAAAAATGATGATTACAAATTGTTTCTGTAAGCACTTGGTTCATGGATAGCTCAATATCCCCTTTTCTTTTGTTTTCTCGCCTTCTCTTCACACTTTTCTTTCTTCTGTTCTCTTTTCGATCATCAATCGAAGTTATTTCATCACCCCATCAACACTCGAGGGGGTATCCCTTTAGCTAACTAATTTTTCTTCTACCCATTCAAAAAATTAATTTTCTTATGTTTGTCTACTTTCTTTGAAGTGGCGTAGCTTCGTCACCCCAAAGAGGGGAAAATGTAGACACCTGTAGTTTGGTCAAAGCACTATTATTACTAATATTGCACTAACTATTCTCCTTCTCACAAATTAACGATTCCTCATCAATTAGACCATTTCTAACTCATCCTTTATGATATTATTTTGGTTGTATTTCTCCTATAAACCAACTAATGGGGTTAATATAGTCCCTTATTAGCTAAACCATCTTCTCATCCTCTTTAATACCACTTTTACTAACTTCCTAGTCTATCAATCCATTTCATTGGATTGATTAAATCGAGTCTCAAAACTGTCTTGAACTCCTAATTCCTCTCTAAGAAGGATTAACTAGCCTAGACCTAGGTTAATTATCTTAAACCGTGATTAACCTCTTCTAAGCCTAGTCAAATCTTACTTTGACTCACTAATTAACTTCTTGACTCCTACATGCACCAAAATTCTCCCATTTCTAAAATTGGAAAACTATAAATAGGACTAAACCCCCTCTCATTTCTAAGAACTCTCCTTCTTTTTAACATAAACTATAGCATTTTGTTTAGGGTTTATAGCTTATTCCATTTTTATTTGAGCTATTTCTTTGCCATTACACTACACACACCAAGCCTTGAGTAAATGGGAAGAACCATTGGCCTTGAAGCCATTAATGGTGAGCTCCCATTCTCATAATCACAAAATTGATTGCTTAGAATCTACCTAGGTTCATTTTAAAGATTCTAAGAGTAGAGGATTACTGAATAGGCTAGATTTTCTTGTTTCTTTCAAGATTAATGTATGCAAAGTGATGAATCCTTGTTTATCTCTTATCTGATGGTCCATTGACTAGTTTGTTAAAAGCCTTTGAAGTTTCTTTAGAGATTCTTACCCCATGTTCATGGCTTTTACAAATTTTCATTGAACACATATTGTACAAGAAAATATTGTACCCCACTAATAAAATACAAATATTGTACCCGCTAATCAAACACAAACACATAAAATGCAAAATGGAACAGAAAAGCGAGGCCATTTGTAACCACGACAAAAAAATAGGAGCCACTCGCACTATGAAAGACGCCTATGTCATAATTAATTATGTCAAGAAGGCACCCCTCGAATTCAATGTTGATTAAAATTATCCTGGAGATTGTAAATTAAACATTATCTCATCACTCGACCATGACGTTGTAAATAAAGTAATAGCAAAATTTGATTGGCGTACAAAATCTACTTATCGCTTATATGACCAATCGTTGGAGGGGCTCAATTATCAATGATTGTTCATGCATCCCTTGTTTGCGTATAATTACTCGAGATTAAAATTGACAAGAGGGCATACAAAGTGCAACCATTGTTGTTGGGTTTTGAACCTTGAACCTATTGGATTATCCCTTTTTTATTTTGGCCCCTTTAAGCACATATTGCACTCATGTGAATAATGTGAGCGAGATATAAACGTTATAATGAAGCACATATTGTAGATATTTTTAGGTAGGGACACTCTAAGCTATGGAATAGATGCGGGACATGTAGGCATTTAATTCACGCCTTTTTATTTCCAACTTTCCATTTATGTCTTTTTCTTATCTAACAAATGAAACTTCTTCTATTCAATAAGCTTGATATATATATATAAAGGTTATATTGATTCAACCAAATTTGTTATTCAAATTTGGTCTCCCATAAGAATTCCTTCAAACAAACGTTTGTTTGAACGTGGTTTGTGAAGCCTATTTAATAGGCAATATTTGTAATGAAGAAATCAATATTCATATGTTACAAAATTGAATCTTACTCGAAATTTCATTAAAGATTAAAGGCTTAAAACCTTTTTGGTTTTCCTTCTTATTAAGATCTTGTTGTTAACTCGATACCCGCTAATCAAACACAAACATAGAAAATGCAGGATGGAACAAAAATTGGGGTCATTTGTAAGCATGATGAAAAAATGGGAGCCACCCGCACTATGAAAGACACCTATGTCATAATTAATTATGTCAAGAAGGCACCCTTGAATTCAATGTTGATTAAATTTATCCTTAGAATCGCTAAATTAAACATTGTCTCATCACCGACCTTGACGTTGTAAATAAAGTAAAATAAAGTAATAGCAAAATTTGATCGGCGATAAAATCTACTTATCGCTTATATGGCCAATTGTTGGAGGGACTAAATTATCGATGATTTTTCATGCATCCCTTGTTTGCGTATAATTACTCGAGCTTAAAATTGAAAATGGGTCCTGATAATGTGCAACCATTGTGGTTGGGTTTTGAACCTTGAACCTATTGGATTGTCCCCTTTTTTATTTTGTCACCTTTAAGCACATATTGCACTCATGTAAATAATGTGATCAAGAACCAAACGATATAATGAAGCACATATAGTAGATATTTTTTTTGGTATAGATGTGGGACATGTAGGTATTTAATTCAAAGTTTTTATTTCCAACTTTCCATTCATGTATTTTTCTTATCTAATAAAGGAAACTTCATCTAGTCGATAACCTTGATAATATATATTAGTACATACATATGTATATATGCACACACACACACACACACACACACACACACACACACACACACACACACACACACACACACACATGTATGTAGCAAAGCCCATTTTATGGTAGTCATCGTGTTGCCTTAAACCTAGAACCTATTTGATTTTCCCCATTTTTATTTTGACCCCTTTAAACGCAAATTGTACTCACATGAAAAATGCAAGCGAGATGAAGATGATAGGACATGCAGGTCTTTAGTTCCCACTTTATCATTTCCAAGTTTCTATTCATGTCTTCATCTTATCTAACAAACTAAATGCCACCCAAACGAAAGCCTTGACACCATAAAAAAATAAAAACAACTAACTCGACAAATATGGCATGTGGTTGTAGGAAAATAAAGTTTCCTCCCTCGAACCCCCTTCGTCATTTCCCATCTTCTTTTTCCGCTTTTTGGCCTCACCAATTACACATCTTCAATGCATCCCCTCCATCATTTCCATCACACATTTTGTGTGCAATTGCTAGTTTAATATTTATAGAGCTTACCTCTAGTCCACTCGTAGGGCTTATCCTCAAAAGTTGCTCACCTCAAAACTTCAACAATACTCAGATTTATATCTTCACTACAATGATGGGCTCATCCATCCCTCGAGATATACATAACTACAGCTACCTTACATCCTAAGGGTTCCACTTGCTCAACTTAGAATTTTCTCCCATTGGCTTTGCATTGAGATTGACCACCATAACGGGCTCGGAAGCATCATATTTGTCAAATTTGCTCTTTAGAGTTGGAGACCAACGACCATTTTTTTCCCGATAGTCTTCTTATGACAAGATGAAGGGGATATATTGGTCTCTTTAGAGATTCTCTTGGATCTCGCAACACATTCATAGCTTATGAAGACAAGAGATGCTTACCCCTCTTCCTCCGCAGATGTTTGACCTTTGCTAGCAACTTTTAAATAATAAGTCCCCAAGGTTAGTAGGAAGAGGCCTTGCCACCATCTTCAAAACTTTTATGGTAGACTAATGAGATGTCATAGACTGGACGATTTACATGGTCTCGACACCAATCACACACTTCTTCACCACCACGAGTATCAAAAGTGTATCTCCGTAGCAACAAGATTCGTCTCTCCTTGTAAAGTCCTCTTCTATTTGATCTTCTACTTTATTGAATTTATGGTTTTCATTTACTCATTTTAATTTTGTGTCTTACAATATTTGGGATGTGCCACCACACTTCCCCTATCTTTTTATGTTGTATTTTTTCATTCTCATGGGCCACTCTTGTCTTGACTTTTAGTAGACATTAACATATAAATTAACACCCCTTAATGCTCATGATAGTTTATTTTTGAAATGTTGGAGGCCTCACGGCTCTGACTGTAAATATATGGTCAATGACAGTTGCCAGCATTTATATAATATAAAATTGTTGAGTCAACAAGAAGTTAAAATTGTAGGGTTTATACTTCAATCCGCCACCCACGCCATTTAGGCAAGAGTCCAAGTCATGGAAGAGTGCATTACATAAGTTAAAAGAAGCATTCTTTGTAGACTAACATGGACGGGCGATTACACTACCATCCTCGTTTGTTAAAATAACTTCTGTTCTTGGAAGTTTATCTCGGGTAAAAAGTAAAGTAATCGGGTGGTTGAATTTCACATTCAGAGAAAAGAAATTTCACCAGAACTGGTTTGAAAAATGTGTCCTTTGACAAATGAACCTGTGGCTGAGAAGCATAGAATAAAAAGACTGCTGCTGTTTTTCTACTCAAATGCTTACATCAACACGGTTATCTGACTTTTCCTCCCTGCTACTCCCTTTTAAATCCCACCCTGTTCGTCAACATTACCAAACCGTGTTTTACAATAATAAATCCTCCAGAGGAATGGTACCCACTGTATTTTTTGAAGAATTCGCTGTTGGGCATCTTGATTGTCTTATCAATATATGGAGGCCATGTGTATCCCTTCACTTTTCAAGTGTCCAATCTCCTTACAAGTAATGAGGGAACCAGTGACCCTGTGCACTGGAGTAAGCTATGAGAGGGAGAGCATTGAGAGATGGTTTGAGGAGGGTCAATTTTCATGCCCATCTACACTGCAGTCATTAGATACATTGGAGCTCATCCCCAATCACACATTGAAGAGACTCATTCAAGCTTGGTGCTCCTCCAATTCAGGTATTCACAACATTTCCACCAAGGACCCAGTCACTGATATACAGATTCAGCAGGTGCTGCTCAACATTAGAAATTCTCCTACCCATTTGGGAAATCTCAGGAGCCTGGCTGGTCTGGGTAAGAAAAGTGAGAGAAACAGGGCTTTCATAGCTGCATCAGGAGGCCCATCGGTGCTAGTTTCTACTTTGTGCAGAACCAGGAATGAAGCAGAATTTACTTTTGGGGAAGAAGCCTTAGCAGTACTGGCCAGCCTCCCCATTCATGAAGCCAAAGAGGAATGCATCAGATATCTGAAAAGCCCAATAACCATAGATACGATATGCTGGTTTTTCTGTAAAGGCAGCTTTGATGCCAAGCTCCATGCAGCACAAGTCTTTCATGGGCTTCTAACTGCAGATCAGAACTTCAAAGCTGTTTTCAGACCTGATGAAGATGTCTTCCACAATCTGCGTTTGTTGCTTCGAGATGGATGTGCCATGGGCGCCAAAACTGCCGTGGAAATACTGATGATTATCAGTCCAGTAAGAAGAAACAGAATGAGAGCGGTAGCAGCAGGAGTTGCTGTTACACTGATTGACATTCTTCCCGAAGCAGAAAGAAACATGGCCGAGAAATATCTTTCACTGTTAGAAATCCTGTGTCAAAGTGCAGAAGGCAGGGCTTCTGTGTGTGGTCATCCACTGGGAATCTCTGTCCTTGTCCAGAAAATCGCAAGAGTAACAGAGTTGGGCACAGAGGCTGCCATTGGAGCGCTGTGGCAAATTTTCAGGAAGTGCAAAACTCCATCAGTGGTTAAGAATATGGAGGAAGCAGGGGTTTTTGTAAAGTTATGTTATGTGCTGCAAATAGGATGTCGGTCAAGCACCAGGCACAGAGCAAAGGAGATTGTCGAAGCTCAGAAAGGGAGGTTGTCGAAGATGAATCAACTGAAATTGAATGCAGAGGAATTGAAACATAAAGATATTCATTATGTTGTGGCAAACTGAAATACAGAGCTGTATCGTGTTGTCTTTCTAATGTTACTTTCTAATGTTACAATTGGGGGCACAATTTAAGCCCCTTTATTCATAATATCACTTTAATGTATATATTTTTTCATTGAGCAATGCCCAATGCCTAAGTTCCTCAAGGGGAACATACAGATTTATCGATACAAGTATGCAAAGAAACTAAACTAGGATAAGGGGCATCTACGCCATCAAATTCACCCAGGGGTGTCGGGTATTTCCAAGCCTTGCACTCAACAAGAATTGATCCCTAGTGGGCTCCATGGGAACCAACATCATCACCAATGGACCAAGGGCCTCTCGATTTTAATGTATATTTTGATATGATTTATTATTATTTTTTTAACTATGTGAACTTTTCTATATTTTGATAGTAAAAAGTTGTGTTTTGAAAGGAGGCATATTGTACATATGGTAGCCTACATATGGTGTTTGGAAGCGTACACTAGCATAGCTATAAATGGGATGAGATTTGATGGCCGCCCAATTTCCAAATGATAGAAATGGTAAAACATTTGAAATGGTTGTTATTGAACAAATAGATGTACTATTAATTGCACATGAGTTGCAAACTATGTTATTTAGGGTAATATAATGGTTAGTTTCCTTGCTTGGTAAATAGCGATGAAATGTATAATGCTTTGGCGAATGTCCATACAGCTTTGGTACTAGTAAAATCTAAAAAGTTAAATGCATATTTGGTTCCCCAGCTCAATCTTGGGACCAAGATCGGCTTCATCATCATCAAATATTTAAGAAGCACCACCAAATGTATCAATCCTAAGAAATATAACCACGGCTTCTCCACCTTAGTACATTCTAGCAATGAGTGTTTTACAAAAAAAAGCTCAAACAGTAATCTCATTGTTAGAATTGTTAAACTGTCAATGAAGATTAATGAAAAAAATCATCTTAAATGGGTGTGATAGTTGATGTGGCCACCATGGAGCCTACATAAACAAGAACAAACGATACACACACAAGGCGAAACCACAAAAATCAAGCTTGAAGACACCCAATATATATATATATATATATATACCATCAAGTAGATGTTATCTCACTCATTGGGAAACATTTGGAGAAGTGTGTTACCACCACGGTATTGCCTTGTTTTAATTTTGGTAGATATTGGGATGATGTTGAAAAACGTTGTGGAGCCTACAAGAAGATTCCAAGGAGTGAAGGTAAAACATAAGCTAATCAAACAAAATTCCTATTGTTTGCATTTTGGGTGAAACAATGTCAATTCCTTACAAGGGACACCCATGTTTTTTGTAGTTGCATTTGTTGCATATTGGAGATCAAGTTTTTCAAGGTGTCATGCCAAATAATCCACATGCCTTATATATGTTTTGGTGTTGAGTGATATTTACAAGTTAATTGATCGGAAAATCATTTCCCACTGGGAAATGTCAAGCCTAAACTTCCACTTGCGAACACTAGAATAAGTAAAAAAAATTAAGTGCCTTGCCAACCATCCGTGTCTCCACCGAGATGATTTCAAATTGTGTTTACAAGTGAATTGGCATGTTTATGCCAAGAAAGCTTAAATTTGGTGTGGACTTACATTTACAAGTTATTTGGCATGTTTATGCCAAGCAAGCTTAAACCACAAATGGACTTACATTTACAAGTTAATTGACATGTATATGCAATGCAAGCTTAAACCTCCACTCCAGACGATTTAAACTTGAAATTGGTGCTACACTCGCATCCCCTATTGCTATATAGAATTTTTGAGCGATAATTAAGTAAGTGAACATGGGGTTTGTTCGATTCAAAATCAAGAATTTCTACTTTTTAAAAAATAGTTGAAAAGCACTAGAGGCACTTTTACAAGCGATATCAAGACTATAAAGTGGAGCACATATAATGATATTATTGAGGCAAGAACAATATGAGCCATGGAATGTGTGGGACATGTAGATAGTTAATTTCCAAAGCCCATTCAAAATCCCTTAACACCATTAAAAATATATAAAAATTACAAATCCTAGTTTATGTCGGTGGTCATTGATGGACGACGTCATCAAGACTATTGATGTGGGAAAGCCTATTTGTTACCCCGATAGCTAGAGAGAAATTACGCCAATGGAATTAATTGTGCATGAAATCGATACCTTGGGATACTAGATCCACTCCACATATCATTGTCTTTAAAGTGTCTTGTGAGACACGCATGTGAATTCCCCTTACATTTACGTGTGTTCTACAAAAACCACAATGGGTAAAATTGTAAAGAACGACTATTAACCTTGGTTGTATTGATGGACCACTTCTTGCATTTAGAAATATCTCCAAAATACATTACCTTGACAACTTACACACCACACCCACTTGCTCCTTTAAACGATTGATAGAAATGGAATGCGATTATAAAAAGGAAGAGTTTTGTATTGGTTTGCCATAGCATTTTCCCTATCGTTACACTTCTCCTCCCTTAGACACCTTTTTCATTTCCTCTCTCCCTCTGCCTCTTTTCCACTCCTTCCAGTTTTATTCCTTCAATCCACCCCCTTCGGTGTTGCCGCGTTCACATGCAATTGCTAGTTAGATATTGTTCTCTCAATTATAACTACCCCTTTTCAATGTTGTTAGGTTAGTTGCTGCTTTTTTATACTCCATGTCTAAATCAACAATCTTATCTAATTTTTATCTCTTGTACTTCCTTATTAATCCCACTCTCACCTCTCCACCATTACAAAACTATTTTATAATAATAATCTCTCTAGAGGCATGGCAACCTCTGCATTTTTGTAACAATTCATTGTTGCGCATCTTGTTTCTAGCGAGGTTTATAGTCTTAACAAAATATGAAGGCCATGTCTATCCCTTCACATTTCAAGTGTCTAATCTCCTTACAAGTAATGAAGGAACCATTAACTCTCCACACTTTGGAAGCACTAGAGAGCATTGAGAGATGGTTGGAGAAGGGTTAATTTTCATACACATCTGCAATGTAGGCATTAGATACATTGGAGATCATCCCCAATCACATATTAAAGAGACTCATTCAAGCTTGGTGCTCCTTCAATTTAGGTACAAATGGTATTCACAACATTTCCACCAAGAACCCAACAAATGATATACATATACATATAGTAACTATCTCATAATATACTTATCTACTTAATACAATAAAAAAATCGACCATCTAAAGTGTCTCATGCTTAACAAAGTCTCCAACACAATGCACTACAACTACACTAGAGGCCCGTTTGCAAGAATCATCATTTTATGGCTAGATTCATAAATGTGTAGAGATAGATTTGCTTCATAGAAAAGTGCAAGTTAGGAGTTGAAGGGAGGAGGAGCATAGACCAAACAAGGAGGACCCCGGATCTAATAACACGGGAATTCAATGAGAAGGATATGTTACGAAAAGGCAATAGGAGGGGACTGGTTGACTTACAAATATATTCGAATTCACATATAAATGTATATTCTCTCCAATCTTAGAACTATATATAATGAGTTCGAAATGTTAGGAAACTTTATTTTACATATAATATGATTCAATAGTGGTTAATTAAAATTTAGCTATGAACCAATGAAAAATATGTAATTTTTTTATTTTTTTTTATGAATGTTCATGTTTTTAATGTTGAAAATTTACTTTTACAATTTCTTAAATAAAAATAAAATAGAAATAGAAATTTGTTTCATTTCTATTGGTTATTTTTAATGAAATGAAAAAATTTAAGCCTTATTTCAGTAAAAAAAAATTAGAAATTTTTAATCTGAACATTTTAAGACAGACATGTGTACTAACATTTATTATGAAAAACATGCAAAAAGAAAGATGTAACATTATATCAAATTTAAATTCACCCACTAAATTATTTATTATTTGCAATTATTTCATCCCTTAAATGTGATAATTAAATCAATCAATTTATTTTCTATCCTTCTTCAGTCCACTAATGGCCCCTTTTGTTGCATTGGTCCTAGCAGTTAGTCTAAATGCATTAGGCATAGATATTTGACGAGTCATGATGAACTGACCAATAACCAATTTCCTGGCATCAAGCCAGCCAATTTTGCATTTGAAACTGTTAATGGTATAGCAGGTTCAGGTTGCGGTAATAAAGTTGCAGAAAATTCTACCTCTCACGATGGTCTGGTTTTCCCTTGCATCTCCCTGATTTTTTAAAGAATACCCACTCCCCAAATCATGTGACTTCAAGGCAGTCTTTTGCTAATTTCAATCCTATGCAAGAGAGAATGTCATCAAGAAGTCCATCTTCATCACCTCCGGTTGTCTAGAAATTTTTTCCTTTGCATTCAAGGGATGACAGTAAGGAGAACGAGAGTGTTTCAGTTGGCGAGGAAATTGAGTTAACACCTGATCAAAGTCCTAGTGATGATGGGCACTACAAAATCCGCATATCAGATCACAGGATTAGTGGCTATACTTCTTCAGGGTCAGATCAGTCTCCAACAAGTTCCAATTCAGATACACAGGTGTGTTTTGTAAATCGCCTACTCATGTCTTAATAGCTCTGTGAGCATGAGTATATGAATATAACTGATAAGTTTTCTTTTTCTCATTTAAATATCAGGAACGAACAAGTAGAATTATTTTCAAACTTTTTGGCAAAGACCCAAGTGATTTCCCTCAGACACTGCGAACCCAGGTGAGTTTATTTTATGTATGATTGGTGTTGCTGACGAGAACCATCTGTAAAATGAATTGCTATATTTTTTCTGTATTTCTTTCTAATCTTTCAATGTAGAGTCTAGATTATATAATTTGCTCTTTTTTTTTTTATCTTAAGCAGATACTGGAATGGCTGTCTTGCAGTCCATGAAACATGGAGAGCTATATAAGCCCTGGTTGTGGGAGTACATACAAAATAAATGTTACTATCCCGACTTTATGAGTGTACGTACGAGAGCATTGTGTTTTTTAGGTTCTTTGGTTTTTCACGTTTTGTATCTTATTTTTGCTATGCTGCATTTTTTTTTAGCAATGCAAGGATGCTTTGATTTTATTCTTAATGTTGGAATAAAACATAAAATGTTTGTCCTTAACTTTCTTCTCTTTTTCTTGGATTACCATTCACATTTCATATATTACCATTCTATGTATGCTAATGATTTAATGTTATTCTATTCTCAAAAAACAATAATCAAATTGGGAATGAAATTTTTGTTGGTGTGTGTGACATGCCTAGTCATCGTCCACATCACTCAGGTGAGTCATTTCGCTTTTGCGAGAGTCATAGGTCTTAGAAAGTCAAATGACAAATGTTAGATTCTGTCATTGTCATTTGCGTCAGTGTGTCATAGGAGTTACATTCCTTATTTGGAATTGTAACTCCTCCTTTAGTGGCGGCATATGCATCGATCCACGTCATGCGTCAATGGCGTCATTGATTTTCTTTCCTTGTTTAGGCATGGGGTTACACAAAGCACCCCTATTTGCACTTCCTTTTTTCGATCTATGAGTATGAGCAGACATGTTTTCTTACTTGCATTTTCTTTCCATTGATTCGAATCTTGCTTATTGCGTTGGAGCTTGATGTTACCATCGAGTGCAACTTCGTTGTGGTGCATTGTTTTCGACATCGGTTCTCATTTTTCCCTCTTTTATGGTATCAGAGCTGGTTTCGGTAAAATCGTGCACTCTTCATTTATCAGTTGTTTATTACTTCTAGTTTCTTCTTATTTCCTCGTGCAAGTTTTCTTTCAATTATTATTTTGGAATTGTATTGCTCACCTCGTATTGAGGTTTCAGTAGTTGCAAGTTTGAGGGGTTGTTCTTGGTTTGTGGTTTCAGGTTTTCGAGGTTCACTTGTTTTCTCAGTCTTTGACCGATCGATTCTCTAGGGTTGCATGCATGTTTTGTGGGCTTCATGATTATAGGTTCAGAGTTTGATCACTGTTGCTCATGCTGGTTTTGTGCCTCTTTAATGGTTATTAAAGTGTATTTTTTGGGACAACTTGCTCGTGCTGGTCTATGCATTGGATTCTCATATTTTTGCATTGGCCTGCGTTGTGCTCATGCCATAACACTGCTAGTTCGTGATTACTCACACCTTTTCATGTGAATCACTATCTCGTGCTCAATCACCACCTACAACTCGTGCCTTGGTTGAGAATACTCTTTTGTCGTTGTGCATTGTTCAACTCATGCATTGGTTGAAAGAGCTTGTGCATTACTCCAAGACTCATTTCAAAACCACTTGGCTTTTCTCTTGCCTTGACTCGGGTTTTCCTTTGGAGGTCATTATTGCTAAGCTCGGACTTGTGCATCTCTAGTGTTCAGCTCATTTTTTGGTATTTCCTTAGACTGTTGCTGACTTGGTTAGCTCGTGCTTTGATCCAGTCTAAATGTAGCCACCTTCCTACATCTTGTGTATGGTTGGAAGCTACTTTTTTTCCTCCTTCATGCTCGGTCTATTCAAATGTCGTTACTCTGCACATAACATTACTAGCAGCTAGGCATTATTTCTTACTCCTGGCGTTGTTTTACCCTGCACACAATGTGGTTTTACCAAAGAAGGTGGTGCTACATCCGACTCGGGTCAACACGTTACCAGCATTGCACGTGGATTTAACTCTGTCACTCAGACTGCGTAGTTGACTCTTGCTCTACCCTTTGGGCATGTGTCATTTCACTTCTAACTAGCCAGCACTGTGAGCAAACTCCTCGGTGGCTTCTTCGGCATTCCAGCTCCGTGCTTTGGCTCTCCACAGCTTGGTCAATGTGTAACTCAACTGGCCTCTATCATTCCTTTTTTAGGTTTGACTATTGGTAAATAATCACCTTTTAAATATTTTAAGGTGTACAACATTTAATTGGCATTTGTAATTCTTTTTAAGTTTTTTTTGCTTGTTTAATTAAACCTTCCTTCGAGTGTCGAAGACGGAGGGTGAGGTCCGGGGTTGGCAGGAGGCTAATCCCCCTTGCAATTAAAACAAACCCTATCTAAAATTTGATGTCATTTCCAACGAGCATACATACGACACCCTTTGCATGCGTTTAGGGCACTTTTTTAATCCATTTGCAGGCTTATTAGCTTTTTTCCATCAGTTGTGGGAATTGGTTTTTGCTATAACTTTTGACTCGTTGCTCGGTTTTGAGCACTTCTTTAGTCAAAGTTAGCATGTTTTTTTGCACTCTAGTTGATGGGATTATCAGTTTTGTAAACGCACTATTTTATAAAGTTCCGCATTCTAGGGGTGTCTTTGTATTGCTTAATTCAGCTCATTTCGAGCCTTGTTTTATCCTTTTTATTGCTTGTGGACTTGTGAGCGCATCCGCCATAGTCTTACAACAAAGGGATTCTTTCGTGCGACATGAGACGCTATTTCTCACAAAGCCCTCTCTTCCCCTTCTTGTTTTCTCTCGTTCTTGTGCTTGCTTGCGGTGTCGATCTATTGCACCCAATGAACCTTGATTGTTGTCTCCACTATTGTGCGTTATTACGTTGATTGCAAGGTGAGTGACAAACTGTTCTCGGTACACAGTTGCATCTGATTGTAATCAATGCACTTTGAACTATAAAGTGCCAAACTCGGGGGGTGTGATATTGTTCTGGGGTGGTTGTTTCTTTTCTCTCTCCTTCCTTCTGCATCCTTTGGTTCTATCTCTTCATTATGGATATCTCTAAAGTACTAGTGCTCACACCTTTTAACTTCTTTAAATAGAAATCTAAAATTATATTGGTTTTGCAAAGTAAAGGGTTATACCGTGTCGCCATGGGGTTAGAGACCGAACCTAATGATGAACCCAAAAAATCTAAGTGGTTCAACCATTGTGATGAAGCCTTAGGTCTTCTCTGTATGTCCATCTCTCCCGACTTGCTCTTCCACATCAAAACTTCCTTGACACCTGATAAAGCATGGAAAACGCTCGACGATATGTTTGGGAAGCAAGATGACATGAGAGTGCATGAGTTGGAGAACGAACTACTAGGGTTAAATCCTAGTGACTTTGAAAACCTATAGGCCTTCTTCTCAAAGTTTGTCCACACTAGACTGCTTCTAAAGGAATGTAAAGTGGAAAAGAAATACTCTTAATTGATCTTGTCGATTCTTTCTAAATTAGGTCCTGAATACTCTGTCTTCATTTCAAATTTCCACGCCACGAAATCCGCCTTGGGTAGTACTTGGACAATGCCCTCCTTTGACAGTTTTTCATCCCAACTCATTCAAGAACAGACAAACTCATTCAAATGGGGACTCTAAAATCCAAGTCACATGCTCTTGTGGCGAATAAGGGCGAGAAAAATGAAAAGAAGAAAGAAACAAAGGACCAATCTAAGAAAGAAACCAAGACCAACCAACCCCCAGCTAAGCCCGATACTAAAACTTCGACTTCTGAGCCTAAAGTGAAGAAGGAAAAGTTTGAATGCTCCTATTGTAAGAAATAAGGTCACGATGAGCATCATTATTTTCAGAAACAAATTGATCACTTAACTCATTTACTTGAGAAAAATAAAATAAGTGTTCTTGAATCTGTTAAACAAAATGCTCAAAAGGGCGAGTCTTCTAATGCAAAGGAGTCTATAAATGAAAGGAAGAAAGGTAAGGCCCTTGTAGCTAGATCAGCTCCATCATCAACTTGGATTATTGATTCCAGTGCCTTGCACCACATGGCTTCTTCAGAGGTTGAATTCTCTAGCATTGAACCATGTGGCATGTCCCAAATCACATTGGGTGATGACACTCATGTGTCAGTTTCCGATAGTGGATCGGTAGAGATAGAAGGTGGAACATTTAACCAAGTGTTGAGTGTTCCCAATCTCTCTACCAATCTCCTATCGGTTTACCAAATCACCCACCTTAGTGAAGGAATACGAGTGGAATTTTGTCCTAACTCAATGATTATTCATGAGCTTAACTCTGACTACACTGTGGCTGAGGGAAAGGCAGATCACCATTCACGGTTGTATACCTTTTCCCACTTCTCTTTTGATTTGACGCCCAATGCCTTGCTCACTCATGCAAATGATGTTAGCAAGTTATGACAAGAGTTTTGGGCATCTTAATTATTGTTACCTTGAACAATTGAGTCAAAACGAAATGGTCAACGGTTTACCCCGAGTTAAGTTTTCTAAAGGCGTTTGTGAGGGTTGTACCCTCGAAAGCACCAAAGAAATTGATAAGGGAAAATCCTGGAGAGCTACTCGTCCCTTGGATCTTGTTCATAGTGATTTTTCTAGCCCCTTTCCATCTCCTTCTTTCACTAGAGCTCTATATATACTAGCCTTCATTGATGACTTTTCGTGTTATACTTGGGTAGATTTTCTTAAGCTTAAGTATGAAGTCTTTGAGCATTTTCAAAACTTTAAGGCTCTTGCTGAGAAACAAGTGAAATGGTCTATCAAGGTTCTTCGAACCGAAAATGGAGGCGAGTATGTGAGCAATAGGTTTGAGGATTTCTGCACTTCTAAGGGGATTTCTTTGCAGCGTACAATTGCTTATAACCCTTCCCAAAATGGAGTTGCAGAAAGAAAGAACCGAACTCTAAAGGAGATGGCTACTTGTATGGTTCACTCGAAGTCCCTTTCTCCACAATATTGGGCTGAAGCAGTGAATTGTGCTTATTACATTTAGAATCATGTTCCACACAAGGCAGTAAGAGGGATGACACCCTTTGAAGCTTGGTTTGGACACAAGCCTAATGTTGAGCACTTTCAAGTCTTCGGATCCAAGGCTATGGCTCGGATTCCCAAAAAGAAATGCAACGCATTGGATCCATAATCCAAACATTATATCTTTGCAAGGTATCCCGATGGCTTGAAGGGATATCGATTGCTTGAACCCTACTACTCATGAGCTTTATATTGAGAGGAGTGTGAAGTTTGGTGAGTCATCCTTGACTTGACTTCCGCCGAGGTTCTTTTGCCCACCGATTCAGATTCGACTCGTTAGATGATGATGTTGTTGAGCGAGTTCCTCCTCTCCTGCTCCTCCCGATCCTCAAACTTCGAGTCTTATGATTCTAACAAGTAGTGAGTGATGATGAGGACTATGTCCCTTCTCACTCAAGTGAAGAATCTTTTGACTCTGAGCTTGAACCTTCGGGACCTCTTTGGGCCAGGAAAAATTTATAGAGTGTTGGAGATTTAGTTGGAGATCCTTCAAATGAGAGACATACTCACTCGAGTTTCGTTGGACCCCACTCCTTCTTCGCCTCTGCTTCTGATCCACCATCTTTCTAGGAAGCTTCGGGATTCCTAAGTGGGATTCTCCTATGGATGCGGAGTATTCCTCACTCATAAATAATGACACTTGGGATGTTACCCCTCTTTTGAAAGGAAGAAAATTCATTTGGTGTAGGTGGATATATCGAACAAAGTATGGAGCTAATGGAGAAGTCGAGAAGTATAAAGTGTGACTTGTAGCTAAGGTTTCTCCTAGGTAGCTGGGGTTGATTACTCGAAAAACTTTTCTCTGATTGCGAAGATGACTTCCATTTGACTGACCCTTACCATCGCTGCCACTAATAGATGGGAAGTCCACCAAATAGACTTTAAGAGTGCCTTCCTTCATGGGGACCTAGAGGAAGAGTTCTATATGGAACAACCTCCAGGTTATGTCCATGATCCATCCCTCGTTTGCAAGTTAAAGAAGTCTCTCTACGGCCTCAAATAAGCCCCTTGGGCTTGGTATGCCAAGATGGACTCCTTTTTACTTGCATCAGGGTTCACTTGGTGTCACTCTGACCCAAATGTGTATATTCTATGGCGGTGTCTATGTTGATGACTTGTTGATCACGGGTAGCTCTTCCTCTATCATTGATTTTGTGAAGATCTCATTGGCCAACAAGTTCTCCATTTCGACTTAGGATTTCTTCATTACTTTCTTGGGATCCAGATTTCACAATCTGACTCGAGAATTATGATCTCGCAGCCTAAGTACTCTCTCGATTTGCTTGCTCAGTTTCACATGTCTAATTTGCAAGTCCTCACCTACTCCTTTTCTTTACTGGGGTCAAGTTGGTATGTGATTTCTCTTCCCCTTGGTTGATGCTACCCTTTATCGGCAAGATTACTTGGGATTTTGATCTACCTTACTCACACTCAGCTAGATATTTCGTATGTTGTCGGGATCGTGTCCAGATTTATGCAGGAGCCTCACAAGCTACATTTAAAAGAAGTAAACAGATCCTTCACTATGTTCATGGCACTCACATAGATGGTATTCATTACTTAGGAGGGACTGAGATTGACTTGGTTGGATTTATAGACTCGAGATTGGGCTGGTGATCTACATCATTGGAAGTCTACCTCGAAGCTCAAGACTTCACTCTCGGTTCGAGTCCTGTCGGTTGGTCCAGCAAGAAGCGAACACGTTACTATATCATCGATAAGTAGAATGTAGAGGAGAAGTTAACGCTGCCACTTTGTAGCTATTTGGTTACAGGGTATCTTGACAGAGTTTGGCATCCACTTTCGGCAGCCTGCCATTATCTATTGTGATAACATGAGCACTATCTCAATTTGTAGAAATCTAGTTCAAGTATCGAGTGGATGAAACACATTGAGATTCACATGCACTTTATACAGGAGTTGATACATGAAAACATCATCAACATGCAATATGTTCGGATAAGCTCGATCGGGTTGTAGACATGTTCACCAAGCCCTTCACTGAGGTGAAGTTTCTTCACTTGCGGTCTCTTCTTGGGGTGAGGTCTACTGCAGCCGCCCATCTTCTTCGGGCTATATAGTCCTCTTTCTTCTCCTCTTCTTCATTCCAGAAAGATGTTGTTTGTATATGGGCACCTTATCGGGCCTTTAGTTGTCGGGCCCTATTGAAACATCTTTCTTAGTTGTCTAGGGGAGTCTTCTTTTCTATTCTTTCTTACCATGACCTCTTCCTCGGATTTGATGAAAGGAGGGTGTTGGTGTGTGTGACATGCCTAGTCATCGTCCACATCACCTAGTGATTCAACTCGCATTATGAGAGTCATAGGTCTTAGGAAGTCAAATGACAAGTGTCGGATTCTCATAGAATCTGCCATTGTCATTTTTGCCCATGCATCATAGGAGTTACATTCCTTATTTGGAAATGTAACTCCTCCTTTAGTGGCATCATATGTGTCAATCCACGTCATATGCGTCAGTGGCATCATTGATTTTCTTTCCTTATTTAGGCATGGGGGTTACAACACACCCCTATTTGTACTTCCTTTTTTTCGATCTATGAGTATGAGCAGACCTATTTTCTTACTTACATTTTCTTTCCATTGATTCGAATCTTGTTTATTGTGTTGGAGCTTGACATTACTATCAAAGTTCAACTTCGTTGTGCATTGTTTTCGACATCGGTTCTCATTTTTCCTCTTTCAATTTTGTGGGCCACTATTGGAATAAAAAAGGTCTTTCACAAGTTACTTAATCTAACAATTTTTAACCAATCACATTTTAAAATTATTTTTATAAATTCAATGTTTCTAATGTGTAAATGTTGAATATGTGAATTTGTAATATTATAAATATACAATAAATCATTTATCTTTTTGTTTATTGGTGGCTTTATAATGATATGACTATTTTGAGGTCATTAGACATCACATTTAACAATATTACAATAGAAGACAAAATGCATTTATTATTAAAATTTCATTAAATATATGAGAAAACAATTTTCTAAATTTTAACAATTTTTGATATTTTATAATTATTAGTTCATGCATTTGGGATGTTACTACAACAATTTTTATATTTATAATCACATTTTTAATTTATATTTATAAATTTAAGTGACTAATTTGATGTCTCATTCATTTAAAAACAATTAAAAAGAAAAAAGAATAGCTGACCACATGGCTTCTTGTCATGTGTGATTTTGACAATATTCATAAATGACATGCTTGCGATTCATTAATTGTATTTACATATTTTCAAGGCGGTTATGAAGGTATAATGTACACATTTTCTTCTACATTCTTCTCTTGCCTTTTACCGACATTTATCAATTGTTGGGGTCATTCATCTACAAAAATATGCTCATTCTCGCATTTTGTCCTCAAAACAAAACCCCAAGAGAAAAACAATGAGAAATCCTAATTTTCATACCTAATCGATTTAAATACCTAAGTCTGTGTGGATTTCTTACTTGTACATATAAATATCAATGTCGTGGCTAAGGTACAATTAACACAAAGAGTAGGCTTGAAGAAAGTACTCAGTAAAATAAGGTACAAGATGGTCATTTTCTTACAACGCTTTGCTTTGCTATGTGATAATACAATCCATCTATTGAATGTAATCGCTTCTAGAACAACTTATTTGGGTTCACATTTTGTCCAAGTTTCTACCAAATATATTGGTTTCTCGCTTCTTATACTCATCTATTTGCCAAGGGAATAGTCTTCTATTTATTCATCTTCTATTCTCTCAACATTCATTTATATTATCAAGATCAAATTCAATATAAAAACACCACCAATATAATTAGATTGTTTTTCACCTATTATATATAATCTCTTACGGTTTCTCGCAGTAAATAGGGCTTAATTTTTTTGCAATAGTCATATGTTTCCAATCCTAGTTAGCATTGAGTTGTTCAAATTATGGATGCCATACAATTGAATCATAAAGTTTTAGCATATTTATGTTGCAAATAATGCATTTATTCCTTTTCCTTCCATTGTTATTTTTGGATCCAATAGGATATCTAGAGAAAATTGTTCTTGGTTTGCCATTCTAAAATATGATTATTAGTAGTAGTGGTTTCCCAACTTCATTGATATTTTTGGGATAACTAATTTATCCCTAATCAATCATCAATTAAACACTTCAAAAGGAGTATATCTCCTATTTCAATGCTTATTTAAGGAACACCATCATTTACTATTAACCAATGAATCAAGATTTGGTAGTGGTTCTATTTGATTAATAACCAATTATATTTGTTATAATTGATAGAAGTAGCACACACCTTCTATATTGTGCATATATGCCTCCACCATATGCTAGGTGTAGTTGTAGTGCCTCGGGCTTGCAAACTATTCACTTCCTACTTAGAGAGGCAAAACCTTGCCACATAACTCTTGTTGAACAATATTTTTGGCTACAAATGTCTTGCATTTATGGGAGCTAGAACCAAGATAATTTGTCACATTCTTAACAATTAAATCACAATAGTTTAAATCCTTCCAAAAACATTTCGACAATTGTCTATGGTTGTTCAACTGCACAATGCCAACAACTATTATTCCACTTTAAAATAGAACAATGCTCATACCTTCACTTCCCAATCCTACTTGCACATCTCCTATCCCAAAGGCAAGAACTTGTCTCTCCACCACTCTTGTTTTATCTATTTAATAGTGGTGGTTGCTCTAAGTTCATTCATTCGTTTAAATAGAATATCATAATAAAAGGATATCCAAGTATCTTTTAAAGTTTATCCTTGCCTTCAATAAACGAACAAACTAATAATTAATATAGCCCTTCAATTAATCAATTGTTTAATTCATTCTTAATAAGAAAACACATATAATATATATATATATATATATATATATATATATATATATATATCGTTTCTATTGAATTTGATTTTTAAAGTTGAATTTGCAAACATCCATGTCGAAATGTTTGAATTGAAATTAAAGTTTGACTCTATTGTGTGCATAAGACAAAACACATTTGAATATTTTTGTTTATTAATAATATGTGAATAAGATAAGACATTCCAATTCAATGTAGGTGGCAAGCTGTTTCACAAGTTTTCTAGCGGTATAATATGTTATCTTACGATGCTCATTTCCATACTATTAAATTACTTGATAGCGGGTAGATTCCACTCTACAAAGATAAGATCCGTTTCTCCGAGGATAAGTTCTTAATTAGGTTTATATAATTCTTACATACTTCACGTTTTGACCAATTGAAACATAACAGCTTGAAACAAATTAATTGGTAATTTCAGCTTTGTATGTTGAAACAACTGTTGTTTAAGTTTTCCTAGAGTTTACAAATTCATTAGGAGTGTTACTTCATCTTCATCACATCTTACTCTTAGGATTATTTTTTCTAGTTGGTGTAACATTCCTAATGGATTTGTACACTTCAATGGCAGCTCTTTCAACTTTAACAGGACCTGAAATTAATAAGTAATTTGTTACCATCTGTCATTTTGCACTTTGTTGAAATGTTTTCATAAATCTTAGTACTCTAAAAATGCATTGTATAAACTATAGAGACTTATTTTTTCAGATGAAGAATACCAAATATTTGCACATATTTTTGTCTCAATATTTTGGGATGTCCAACAAATGACTTCAACACAACAAATTTCACATTCCCAACCATTCAAGTCAAGCTCAAGCCATATCAAAATTGTTGATGTCTCAAGCATAAACATCTGAATGTAATTAGAGAACTGATAGGTCAGTCAAAATGGAAGACACTTGAAACTATGGCCATTAGTTTTTGTGAGGATGTTCTGGATTTGCACTAATTTTTACATTCATAGATGAAGAAAACAATCATCTCCAATTATAATAAATTCTAGCCCAACAACTTTAGTGTCCATACAAGCCTGGAGATTCTTAACTTGGGTCTTTACCTCTTTTACCACTGCTCTTCTTTCCACAATTAGTGGTGTTGTTGGAGTTGTGGCAAAAGTATATCAACACAAGCTTGCTTGATGTCATTTGATGCAACTATTTTTCTTGTGGAACCTTATACAATTAGAGTAGGAAGCAACATAAGAGTGTACTACTACTAGTATTGGAAGTGGATTGATTTAGATTTGACGAAAACATTCCTCTTGGGCAAGTGGAAAAGGAACAAAATGCCCAAAATCCAATTTTTCCCCTTCAAAATAAATTCGGACACACTTTTATTTGTTTTAAGGGTTCCGAGTGGACTGAATTAATATGAAAAAAATATGGGTTGTTAAAGGAAAAATTGGTCATTGTTTACTTGAAAATCAGCTCATCTATTGAGAAAAGCAGACCCCGGGATAGAGAGGACTCATGGGGATGCATTTTTTTCCTACACAACACTGTCCCAATCTCATTCTAGTCAAACAATGTTTTGTGAAATCACCTCACCAAATCTCACAAAACAAATGCCCATCAGAAGTGTTGCTTGTGCTCCCTGTAACATCTCTGTGCTTACCATCTGCATATTCATCCAAATACCTCCTGTAATTATTACTAGGGGTTAGTTGGTTTGTTCGGATACTAGGAACTTGCTTAGGAGCAGGCACTGACAACATCAAATTTAGAACTTTGGCAACTTCATGCATGGTGGATCGATCAGAGGGTTGTTTCTTGGTGCAAAGAAAGGCCAACTGGAATATTTTTCTTACGATTACAACATCTCTGTAGGTTGTTGCAACTTCCGTATCAACAATTTCCATAATCGTGTTGTTGTCTACTTTTGATAGTATATGTGTTCACATGCCAATGTCAAAAGACAACTCCATCCACATTTGATTTCTCCATACTCCAGAAAACAAACCTTAAAAACACTTAAAGAGTGTCTAGTGTAAGCTTCGAAAGAAAATTAACAAACAAAAATCTTACCAACTGAAGCAAATTTGAGTCATTGTCCACAACTTTCCTTCCCGTAACAACTCTAGAAGAACAATTCTGTAATTGTATACATCAGATTTCTCATTAAGCCTTGATGTTCTTGCATATTCAAGGTCAATGTAAGCAATGTTTTTAATTAAATATTGATGCATTTAATTTTTATTTAGGAGTTTTCAACTAAAAATATTTTGTTTAAGAGTATTTTGTCAAATGTTTACATTTTAAGAGTTTTATGTTTTTACAGTGTATACAATTTTAGATCAAATTTTTGGATAAAATTGTGTTTAAATCATTCCCATGAATTAAAATAATATCAAATTATTTATTGTTTATAAGTATTAAATAAATAAATTATATAATATTATACAATTTCTCTCCAAATAATTAAAAACCACAACTACTACGAAAATAATTAATGTATCTCTCTAAATCGGATAACTTATACTTTCGATGTTCACATTACCATGTACACATTTAATCGCTAGTTATAATTCTTACATACTTCACGTTTTGACCAGTTGGCTATTTAACCAAAAGGATATTCATAAAATTATTAAATAGATAGATTTATGAATAAATGAAATACATTTTATTAAATTTATAAAATTTCTCTCAATTTCAAGTTTAATCTTCTGTGGTAAAGATATTCTATTTTTGTTGGGATTTGTTCTCCGTGAATTAATTTGTAAAAATAATTACATACAAACCACATTAAAATATCAAACTAAGGTGTTCAGTAAGGCATTTAAATTTGTTTGGCTTGTTAACACCAAACCCATGGTGTATGGTAAGGAACTTACTAGCAAGTGACTTGTTATAACCTATTTCAAATGAAGCTTTAAGCTTGCTTGGCATAGACATTTGGATTTGAGCTCAAGTCAGTTTACCTATAAATGTAAGTCCATACAAAAGAACTAAACTATTGTGCTTAGTAAGGTGCTTACAAAAAATCCAAAAAACATCTTGTAAATTTGTCTCTAAATACATGACTTACTACCTAAATCAGATATGGCTCTAAAAATCTTCATCATGTTAAAAACTTAATCTTGCATTGATTAGTACACTTGATCTGTGATAACATGTAAACCCTAATATATCGTGATCCTTACACTAATAGGGATGAGACCACAATGGAGGTGGATCTCTCACTATCATAGTATGCCGATAAAAATGACACTCTAATAGGAATGACCCTTTTGATAATGTAATGGTTTATTGGTTGCAAGATTAATATATTTGCTCACTTGACCTTCGAAAAATAAATGGGTCTTGCAACCTTTTTGAACCCAAGGAGCACATTTTCCTATGACACCTCTAAAAATGGCACTGACTATATTTCCATGTTAATTACCCACGCTCTTGTGACATTCATAATTGTGTGGCACAACCACATATTCAACTATCTTATCTACTAATAGCCTTAACAACATGACAACCTGCGCCATGTGCAAGTTGATCCACACCCTCGTTGTTCTAGTGGCCAAGGCCTTCGTCAAATAGGTGGCGAGCTGCTCCATGTTCCTTGTGGACATATAATTGGTGCACGTGAGCAAGAGATAGATCAAATACATCCCTGCTCCTTCTTTGGCTTAGGAAATGTCGTTGACACCGCCAGAGGCGACGACAATGGACATGATTGGTTATGTGGGCTCATTGAATCTTTGAATTAATTTTATGACTCTAAAAATCTACATTCAGTCAAAACGACATTGGTTGGTTGGCTTGGTCCATGATAATAAAGTATGATCCTTTTGTCAATACGGACTAGGCCTCACCGGAGGTGGCCCTCTCACTAACATAATGGTAGATTGTTGATAGGATATGTATGTTTGTTTCCTTACTAAGTCAGATATGCCTTTTTAGTACATCTCGAAATTACTTCAATGACTCTATAAACCTTCATATTTTACTATCAGTGTAACATTGCACCTCCTTTCACTCCAAATGCCCTCCCATCAGAAAAAAATTGTAATCGATGACATGAAAAATACTAGCTCGTTCAAACTTGCGTACCGAAGTCGGAGGGATCGCTAAATTTTGCACAACATACTTTGAAGTCTATTTCATTCCACATCAATAGTGTCGACAGCATATTTTGTGTGTATATATTTAGCGTGTATTTTCCGTTAACAAATTTATGCATTCCCGTGCCAATTTAAGCCTGTTTTTATTGATAGATTGGAACTGGAAACGACCCGCCAGGTGGGATTAAGAGCAGTGCATTACGTAAACATCGCAACATCCTGATCATTCTCATGCGCTACAATGCATAGGGATTTTTTGGAAATCCACATCGCTAATTGAGAAGGCGTCAACGTAAACAAGGAAGGTAATTTGTCACAGGAATCGAGCCTCACACCTCATGTTGCTTCTGCGACGGCTAGGAAAAGACTGCTTACTGGATGGTATATGACATGGTGCGAGGCTCCTTGCGAGGAAAAGGGATCTGAACAAGATTTAAACAAAAAAATTATAGATTTAGATTTTTTTCCTTTTTCTTTCAATTAAATTAAACATAATTACCCTGGAATGGTTGTTGTATGGACTTCCATTTGGCAATAAAGGCAGGATTCCGGAGGCCATCCCAACTGGCGTTAATAATGTCATTCATGAGGATAGTATCTCCATCATAGAAAGTGATACTGAGGTCAATGATAAGCTGGTGTGTATAGAAAGCAATTGTTCAGAACAACAAAGTGAGAAGCTAGAAGAAGCTTGTGAATGGAGAGAGAATCAACTTGTTCTCGTCACTTCCGGATTCCCCACTGATTCTAGAAATGATTCCATATTGCAACCTTCACTCAAGGATGATGAATGCCTTCGTATTGCAAGTATAGATCCTACTTTTGATGACATGGAAGAGTGGCTTCTCATGGTCACGAGACATTACGCTGAGACTACAGAAAGTAAAACAAGCTTGGGCGCATATGTAAGTGAGTTTGGGGACTAAAGAGTTCCCAATAACACACTAATGAGTGCTTTGAGGAGCTTCTCCAAGCCGTGACACATACATAAAGCCACTTAAGAACTGTTAATTTACCACTTGGGCACACTTGAAACCCAATTTGTGCAATAAAATATGAATAAAGTGCACTCATAACGTACTTTTAGAACCATCTCCTCCTTGGGCGCACTTGTGGAGGCTTTTGGGAACTAAAATATTATTATAAATACAATTTATGATGCTTTTGGAACTTTGAAAAGGTACAACACACTTGAAGTGGTGTTTGAGAAATAACTTAAAAGGTAGAGCACACTTGGGGGTGGATGGGAACCAAAAGGTGCAAAAGTAATCCTTATGGTGTTTGGGAACAAAAGGTACAAAAATCACATATGGGGAGGGGTTGAGGAACTAACATATTAATTAGAACCTAAAAGTTCCTACGCATATCTTGGATGAGTGTTGAAAATTTGAATAGTGTATGAGTGAGATTAAGAGTGTTTAAGAACTAGTTTAAAGGAAAAAATGGTCTTGCGAGTTGTTTTGGAAATTAGTTTGGATGTAAAGGTGGGCTTGCAACACTATCCGAGCTTCCAAAATTGCATAAGTACTCCCACAATGATTGAAACGCTTAGATTAATTTACCACAACAAAAATGATTAAAAATAACAAAGTGTGGAAATTACACGAGGAAAAATAAAGCTAGCAAACTACGGACCAAGAGAAGTATTCATCAAAGGCGAAGATATATTTAAGATAAGGGATAACATGAAATGGAATATGTCAAGGTAAACATTTTCAAAATGGTAACAAATTTTGACATGAAAACACCCATCATCTTAAATATCATAAATATGAAATACCAGATGTGCAATATTAGATTCAACATTTGATAAATTAGTGTTGTCCTTTGTTTTATGTTTTTATTAGTAGTATGGAATAAAATAATATTTATATAATATCTTGGGTAGGTGAATATGTGTACACATGTTTTTTCTTCTGAATCTTTGAACAATGCTCAAAATTTAATTTTGTAAATATTGTTGTGTTATTTTCGCTTTAACAACAACTAGATTAAATTTTTCATTGGTTGTGTTTTGGGAGTTAATGTCCGTTGTGTTCTGATGTATCAACCCGTACCTATCTTCCTCACAAGCGAAGATCAATCTAGGATCCTTCATGTAGGAGCCAAGGTTCAAATTGTGGGTCATGCAAAATAGTGTCATATCTCATGCCAACTCAATTCTAGGTACACCTTCCACCGATAATGCCCCCTTGTGGCATCAAATTCTGTCGTGGAATAACAAATATTGTAGACGAATTGATTTGTGTATATTTCTCCTCCCTATGTCCCCTTCTTCATCTACCTTTGCTTCCCTATAATGTTCACCCTTCATTGCTTCAAATTTAATTTCTTTTACCTCTCCCTTTCGACATCTCCATTACACAACTTATGTGTAATTGTTAGTTTAATCTATTTAATAGTGGTGGTTCTAAGATAGAAGATCTAAGTATCCTTTTAAAACTTATTCTTGTGTCCAAAAATAAACAAACTAATGTAATGTTTCACTTAATCGATTGCTTAATCATTCATAATATGGGAAAAACACATAATGTTCTCAAACATCTTTGATCAAAAGACCAAAATAGGGTAAAAACATATAACGTTCTCACATATCTTTGATTGAAAGACCAAAACTATAATACTAGCATTGTACCGGTTGTTGCAAAAACATCCTACTAGAGAATAAAAATAACATCAACAATTGTGTTTATAAAACAAATATTAAAATCATTATAATCTTAATGTTAACCAAAGGAAATGCAATTATAGTTATAAATTGCACTCTTCATAATAATTGAAATGTAATATGGTAGATAAAAAGTTGTGGTGTACCCATTCTTCAAAAGAAATCTAACTCTATGAATCAAAAGAAAATATTAACCAGACTTGAAATAAACTATAAGAGTTATATATTGGTTTATAAGAGTTATAATTTTTAAAAAAATATTTAATGGTATTTTAGTTTTTAAGTATTGGTAAATAAATTTATCTCTCTTAATTATATAAGAGAGACTTGTAAAGTTGCATAAATAATTGATTTTTAAATATTGAAAATAAAAAATGACAAATTTTGAAATGAATACTAAATATTCTAAACTATATATTTAGATAAATAATATTATAGATTTACATTTTTTATTTTTCTATGATTTTTAGATAGAAAGAAACCAACCCGAAATAATATTTTTATATTGCTAGATTTGTTTGGGAGCATTTAATTAAATGTCTCATTAATAATACATACTTAATAGTAATAGATATAAATTTCATCATTCACATTAATTGAACGACAATATGCTAAACAAAACTAACTCTATAAATGGAAAGAAAATATCAATCAAAATAAAAATAAATTATTTTAGTTTTGAAGTATTGTCACAATTTATTTACAATATTTTATACTATTTTGATTTTATATAGTATTAAATAGATTTGTTTTTTATGTATTCTTAAAAAGATTCATTTCTTTTAACTATGTAAGAGGGACTTGTCATTTTACATAGATTATTCAATAATATATTATTGGGAGTTTCCACCTTGAAATCCAATATCATGTAAGGATTGGAATTTAAATGTGTTAAAATGCTATACATTTTGTATGGATATTTAAATTATTCTAAATAATATGTTTGGAAAGAATATATTAAAGAAAAATATATTAATTATTTTTATTTTGCTAGAATTTTTATTCTAATTTATTTAGGAGTGTTTTACTCATTTTAATTTAGGTATCTTTATAATAATTCAATTGTTTACATAATTGAATTACAATTATATTTTATCCATTTTTATAAACTAGCAATCGCATGTGTACAATGCAATGTGAACGCCGAACGATATATGTTATTTGATTTAGAGGAATAGTTAAGAAGTTTAAATCTTGGTGTAGGGTACAAAGATGATAGGGCAGAGGCTAAATTCACAGAAGAAAGTGTCAACTAAACCAACTAAGGATAAAAAATGAAGATAACACGATGAAAATTAAAAATTAATACGCATGGGGGTTTGTCACCTATTGTGTCCATTGAAATGTTTCCTGATTCGTAGCTATTAAATATCAATTTTTGGCATATAGTAAAGGAAAAATTACGGTTATAGATCTTTATGGGAGTGATTAAGCATTTGAGTAATGTCTATGGGTCTTGAATCTTGATTATTTATTATATTTTTAAATACTAATTAATCATGATGGTTACATACGGAAGATTGTCCCCAGCTAACATAGGCATCATCACCAAATTTATATGAGTGTCTTACTAACAATATGAGATTTCTCTCTGTAGCATTTTCAAACATATGATTATTAGAATACGGTACATTTCCCATGAATGTTAATGATGACATTTCAATTTATAGTATATGTATCTTATTTATGACTTGGTTACTTTTCTGTATTATACTATCATGTGATAAATGCAAGATAGAAGTAAATTTTATAGCTTTATTATCAATAAAAGTTGTTGATTTTCTCTGTTATCTACCTATATTTTGGCACCACTTGTTGTTACATACTCATGTAATCTATTTACAATCGCAACCCATGCACTTGTCAAAGTACCATTACCTTATAATGGTTGTCGCCATTCTCTCCTTACGTAACATTAAATCCACCATATGTACTACTTGATCACAAAATAATATCCCAAAAAGATACTTGATATCTGTAGAAAATAACATGGGTTAACCCGAATATCCATTCCAATTTTCGTTTCTGTATTTATTTACCCAAATCAATTTCATCTCTTTGAACAAGAAAACTCTTTAATTATAAATAATTCATGATTCCCCTATTGTCCGTTTGGTGAATTAATCACCCACTTGTTTCTTAATTAATCATCTGTCATTTTTGAAACAAAAAGCAAGGTAGATAGTCAAACTGACATTTTCCTGTACAAAATTAAAAATGGATTTGATAACCATTACATACAATTACAAAGAAAAATCAAAACACATGGTGCCACTGCCATTGCCATTACAGAATGAATTCATATGAAAGTCAAATTTTCTATTAAGAATGAATTTTGAACAATCATGTACAAATGCACTTTGTTACGTGTTCAGTGCTAATATTGTACATATGATACACAGATAAGTGTCATCGCCATCGCTATTCGCTAGTAATTTTGTCAACGTGGGGAAACTCCCCTCTAAATCTTTTTTCTTGAATACAAAACAAATCCCTATAACTAAATATTTGCTTTTCTAGTTTCTTAAAATGAGAGAAAAATGATTCCCAACTCAAGAATACCTTCAGTGATGAAAATCCATTTTAAAGTCAGCACCATTCTACTCACGATAGCACTTGACAATGTAATAGGGAATAAGAAATAGCTCACCATAATATATTAATCACGGCTCAAATATAGTGAATGATAATTTCTAGCATGGAAGCACAACGTCCAAAAAAATAGGGGAAACATATTAATTCCTATATGTATCAAAGTCTACTTGCTTAGCTTTCCACTCAACATACTCCTCAGGGAAATTTTTGTATAATATTGTTCAGAATCACACTCATAAAAGTCAATAAATACAATCAAATTGAATATATTTTGAGTGTTTCAAATGAAGATGAAATAGGAACATGTAGAACATATCTTAATTATCTAAATAAACCTTGGTGAGTTTTTTGTTTTCTCTATAACTATTTTTCACATCGGGCACTTATTACCTATATTTGCCAATGTATTTATTAGCTCGGACCAAGGAACAAAATCTAGTGAAAAATAAAATTGAAAAATAAAAAAATGCGATAAAAATGACGATTTTACGAAGTCTTTGTTTCTATAAGATGCGTTGGTACTAAAGGTTTGCCTTGTTTGTAGAAATTTTTCCATCAATATCTAATACAACTTTGAATGCCCACATAGATCACTGTGTTTTTGTTGAGTGAAATGCTAAAAAGGATGGAACTACATCTACAATGCATAAAGTAAGGGCCATAAAAAAGAGATCACTTACAGACATATGTTCCAAGGCACCTTATTGCACATTAAAGGATTTGAAGCACATGACTGCATCACTATAATCAATCACATGGACTGCAGGAAACAAGGTAATTTGATTTACCGACAGGTAACATCTAACTGCTTGATGGAATGTTTGAAGTGGAGGGAAACCCATGGACTACAATATTCACAAAACAAGTGCATATTCTCCTCACAAAGTATGATGACTGTACAACTAAGTATCCATTGTGTAGCTTCTAGTAGATGCAGATTTCCATTCTGATGTGCAGGAAATGTATAGTATGCCTGTGCAGAACCAAGATATGGAGGCCTCTAACCTGAAGCTTGCTTACTTCACTTACAATCTGGCTCAAATCCTATGCACTTACAAGTGGGTTAAATAGACTCCCAAGGAGATAACAAAGATCACAATACAAGTGGGTGAATTGGAAATGAAAAATACCCTAATTTATTGAGGATCAATACTAAATATACTTCTGAAAAGGTATGGAAAAGTTTGGGAAAGCCTCCTTTCATACCAATGATTTCAGATTGAAGATGATTAACCAAATACGGTCATATGATCGAGTAAGTATTTAAGGAGTGTTCGAGTATTATGATGCAATATTAGAAGACCTTGGCTATAGTACAGATATACTGAAAGCTGAAGTTATAGTGAAAGAGCATTCAAGATCAAGTCTTATATTTGATTTAGAAGAAGAGGAATTTTGAACCCAACAATGAAACTTAATCATTGAAAAGAAAGTATTTACTCTAACCAAGGCCGGTAGAATGGCACACAAAAAGCATAATGCAAATACATTTTATTTGAACTTTTTGAAGCTTAAATACAATTATGTTTGGTTGCAAAATAGATTCCTTTCTTGCAAGAATTTAAATAGTAAATGTTTTGATTTGACCCGATGTATCCTCGATAGGTGGTTGGGCATCAGACTCAACACAATATTAGTTTCCATAAAAGAAAAGCAATGCACAATTACAAATAAATGTAACTTGGCCCTGAAGACAAGAAAAAAAAAATCAGTCAACCAATCTGCCTTTTATTATATACTGAAACAAAGTTATATCAAATCTCCAACATTAAGTCCAATTTAAAATTTGAAACTGCATCTCAAACTTGAAAGTTGATATACATTGAGAAATGATTGCAATTCAATTTTTACACAATTGAAAGTAATCACTGCAGGCAACAAATGGTTGAAAAGTCATCCGGTTCATAGGGCTCATCAAGAAGTAATAAGATGCATGGAAATATACACTCTCGGATAATGAAACGGCATTAGCAAAACCTTTAACAACACTGTCCTCGGATTGTATTAGTCGGCCTTTTCTAAGGCTCCGATTCGATGCAAGTATTTAAAGAGTGTTAGAGAATTATGATGTGGTATTAGAATACCTTGGTTCTAATACAGACACATTGAAAGATGAAGTTATAAGGAAAGAACATTCAAGATCAAGTGTTGTATTTGATTCAAAAGAAGAGGAATTTAAACCCAACAATGCAACCTGATGTTTAGATGATTGTTGAAAAGAAAGTATTCCTAATAGTAGTTTAGAAACTTCTGGTCATAATTCAAGGCAACCAAATACTGAGACAAAAATTGAGCAAATTGAAGGAAATTCAAAGTTGTACAAGATCAAAGAGCCAAGCATTTAGATTTGGAGGATCAGGGTATAAATATTTTTGAAAATCATGCAGAAATTGAAAAGTTGAATCCTCGAGACAACGTGGATTTCATACATATGAGAGTTTATATGGGCAATGATTGCGACACTTTCCTAGAGGATTAGTTGTATCTATTTTTGTGATCATGTACATTCAAGAAAAATGCCGGATGGGGTATGGGGTTTGGCATCCCAACTATGGCCATGGCAATCGCACTCACCGTTTTCTTCTGTGGCACAAAAATGTACCGACATAAACTTCCTTCTACCAGTTCGATTACACAAATTACATGTGTATTTTGTTGATTTCAGTCAAGATTTGACAAAAAAATGCAAACTCAGTTATACCAGAAGGAAGTTAGATTGTGTCCCAAGTTGTGAAGTCCATGAGAGACTTGATTTAGGAAGAGAGCCGATGTTATTTTGAATACAACGCTATTTGACTGTTAATGCATGTGAATAAGGTCACAAGAACGTAACAGGTGAGAGGAAACTGATATGAATTCTACTTTAGTGAGATTGTTAAAGAATCATCATTGACATGATAACAAGAGGGGGAGTTCGAATCCTCTGGGGACTGTAACTTTGTAACTCTTAGCACAATCGAGGAATAAGGTAAGTTCAGTCAAGATTTGACAAAAAAAATGCAAACTCAGTTATACCAGAAGGAAGTTAGATTGTGTCCCAAGTTGTGAAGTCCATCAAAGCCCTGATTTAGGAAGAGAGTCGTTGTTATTTCGAATACAACACTATTTGACTATTAAAACCCTGATCTTAGTGACAGATGAGGTATCCTAAGGACAAATCCCATGTGATGTGAATAGTTGTGACTCACTGGTAAGCTTAAAAGTTATTGGAAGTGTGTACAAGCCTATTCAAGGTCATTAGAAGCTTTGAAAATCACTACAAAACCAATGAGAATAAGAGGCTCCATACCAACCGAAGCAAACTTGAGTTATTGTATATCTCTCAAAATAAGTAGTGCGAAATCAACCCCGTACTCTTTTTGTGGAAGGCACTGTGATACTTCAATTGCGTCAAGTTTCAAAATCTTTGGAAGATAGACAGTTGGCTGGCTTTGAAAAGGTGACAAGCTTGATTGGGACTGATTTCCTTGAAGACCGTTTCTTTGAGATTTTTTTCCATTGAAGACACAATATGCAAATGTGAAGGAATTTATCTGTTTGTGTGAGAATCCAACAAGCAGTTTGATTGTCAAAGACATAACTGAAAATCTAATAAGAAAAATGCATAATCATTTTACTCTTGGCCAGATTGGAAGATTGCAAGTATTGCTCCCCTTTTTGCAGAAGGATCTGGTGACAGATTACAGTAAGAAAATTGTTGACACTCTCCATGACAAGCATTGCTGGAATAATGAACTGCTGTGGTTACATATGGAAATGGTTACAAGAAACAGATTGTGAGGATAAAAGACTGATTCTGATAGAAAGCTTTGAAGTAGCTATAATCAATACTTTTAAGAGCTGGGGGAATGAAATTGATTACATATCTCCACATGTTTTTCTCACTCTTCTGGAGAAGTTGTTCTTTTTTTCATCTTCATGTGAATATCTATTGGGAGGTTTGTTTTTGCCAAGGTCTTTCTTTGTAGAGTTTATGAATGGGGAACAAGGTAACTCCTCATGTGCTTGGTTGCTTCAATCAAAATGCCAACCGAGATGCCAGGGAAGACTTGAAAATTTTTATGGTCTTGTGTGTGATGTAGTTTAGCAGCTATGAGGAGCCATCCAAACCCTTTTAATGACCTATTAATATGACAATTGAAGATGCCAAAAACTAATGATATATTGTATGTAGATATGCTTCATTACATAATCGAACCGCTTCATTACACAAAATAATCAAATACCTTTGCATATGCTTATTTTGGTCTTTAGATTTGAATTTTTTCCTTGCAGACCAAAATAAAATACTGTATTAAAATAAAATGCAGAGCCTCTTATCGCCGATATGGGTGGAAAAAACAACCAAACATTGCTCTAATATTTTAACCCACCCAATTCCATGCATAGGAAACTAAGAATCCAAAAAAATACAGGGTAAACACCGGAAATTGCTTTCACAAAACAATGTGCAAAAATCATGAGTTAAACCAACATTCAAATGGAAAAACCACATTGAACAAAAATTTGCAATTATATGTGTAGGCATGATATATTTTGAGTAAAAAGTTAAGAAACTACATAACAACACTGCAGAAAGAGAGTGAGAGCTCTTACTGGATCTCAGACGCTTTGGAGAACAAGTTTTCTTCACACAACTCTACAAAGGAAAATATTGTTAATAATCTGGGTCATCGCACATTTACTAACAAACCCTTCGACACTAATCCCTAGGCGTGGAGCTACTGATCGACGATGGCAAGAGGCTCGGTCTACTATTCAATCCACCACAGTGCTGAAACAGTGACCCTCAACCATCCCTAGGCAAAGATGTTGATTTCAATAAATACCCACTGTGCACAGTCTCTGGTGTGAGATTGGAGGTCATTCCGAGAAGGTTCCCATGTGTACTAACACGCATTAATAAAATATATGGTTCCAAATATGATTGACGAGACAGGGCAACTAGGTTAATGCACATGTCATTTCTAGCAACAGTGCAGACTAAGGCTACACGAAATAGAGGTTCAACGGAGAAGGTTTCTCTAATGGTCATGCAATGCCCTATAGAAAGTATGGGCCACCGATATGAATAGTCCAGCAAAATATCTGAACACAAAATTATCATACCAGAGGTATGGGAGAATATGTTACTATAATTGAGCCCCTTTATGTCCTCCTCTGCAAAAAAAAAATCTATGGGTTATAATTTTGAATATTAAATCTCATTCTGCCTTTGCAAAAATATAATACAGACCCTGCACAACGGAGGCAAATAACCTAATTCCCAGAAGACGTCGCCCATCCATTTCATCCATTGCGATGACATGATGTTTCCGCTAGTATCCATGGCACAAGCACAGACCTCTCGATGCGAGTCCACCTTTATCCTGCTTCCTCTTGCTCAGGGCCCTACCGCCTTTGTTATTTCTTGAGGTGAATATGTTACGGTGGACGATCGACTTCCGCCGCACTCACTCTTCCACCATTCCTCTCTCTCAGCAGCAAAACATGCAACTACCATTTCACAGAAAACCCTAAACTAATCGCATATATATCATGCAACTACAAAATGTAGAAAAACACAAAACATCGAAGCGCCCGTCGAAACTATCAAAATAGACGTCAAGTTTAATCGCCTCGAAAAAACTTCCAAATGGACGTCAAATTTAACATAGGCGCGGAAACGTCCGGAGGTCCTCTACCATAGGGGAACACCTTCGCGTAATAATAATAACTATTAAAATAAGAAGAAAATATTAATCAAACTTAAACTAAAATAGTTTTGGTTTATAAATAATAGTAAATAGATTTATTTATAATAGATAAAAAATCTTTATTTAATAATTTATTTTTATTTTTGAAAGGCAACCCTGAAATATCAGGGGCGGGTTGCATTAATAGGGATGAATTTGGCACTTTGGTGATTGTTGGTTCCTTTCCGTTGAAGGATGGGTCGTGCAATGAGGCCGAAGCTCAGGCCCTTCTTGAAGGGGTCAAAATCGTTGTGAATGTTGGTTGCTCTGCTTTAGCCATTGAAGGTGACTCTCAGGTGATTATTAGTGGGGTTCAGAGAGGTAAAGCCCTTGCTTGGAATTTGGATTTTTACCTCCAAAATATTTTATATTGGCTTGGCAAAATCCCTTCTTGGAGCATCTCCCACGTATTTAGGGAGGCTAATTCGGCAGCAGATCTTTTAGCAAACCAAGGTATTGCTAGAAAGGAAAACGCCATTATTTCCAGGCATGCCGATTCGTGGGAGGGGTTGGATGACATCCTTTTAAAGGACGGTGGGGGTAGTTAATTGCCTTCATTCCACCATCTTTTCTTTCTGTTTGTTCCCCTTGCGTGTCATGGGTGTTGGTTTCTCTCAGGTTCCTTCGATTCACCTCCTCTTATGTGCTTGTTTCTCCACTGTGATCACCGGGAAATGGCCTTTGTTGATAGCATTTCGAAAGCCCGCCTCAATTCTATCTTTTGGGTGGACTGTGATGCGGTGGGCAAATCCATTAATCGAGTTATTAGCGTGGAGTATATGGGTGCCTATGTTCATGAAAGGGTGAATATTGAAGTCTCTTCCTGGTTTTTACTCGTCTTCTGCTGGTTCGCAGCAACAAGGAGGAGTCGTTATTGATTGCCAAATGTTTTATCAAGCCGCAGTTTCGGGATCGACTGGAAGAGGCACTAGAGGGTGTGAATTTCGTCCCCCCTATTCAGGCAGCTAGGGATGATGATCTTACGTTGGAGGAGGCTCGTCATGTTATCACCCCTCTCTCGGTTAGGAACACTGAGCTCATGAAATTTTCTTCTGAGGTGCACGACGCTTGTGTGGCCGGTTTTCCTGAAGGTTTTAGGTTCAAAACATTGGATGTCCCTGGTTTGGCAACTCCTATGCTAGTGGACGCAGAAGCAACTCATCTTTTTCAGCAGTGCGTTGGCTTCACCTATAACTATATGCTTCGTAGGGCTCAAGAAGGTGTGGCGGTTGGTGGGCTTCACCATTTGACTCATTCTGGTTCTCGGCTTCAGGTTTTAGCCTCTCATGGCGCTTGCTATATGTTTCGATGGGTCCTTTGCTGTTGGTTTATCTGGTTGGTTCCTTGCTTGGCGGGTGCCTCTTTTGTTCAATGTTTTTTGCTCTCTTCGGTCTCCTGCTTACATGCAAGTCATGTGCTATGTGATTTCTTGGCTTTTGTTGTGGATTGGTCTGGTTTCATTTTTCACTGTACGGGTTCATAGCTCCCTGTAAAAGCGTTTATCAATAAAAAAATCATTGTTGTTTATCTCTTAATTGTATGTTGAGACTTCTAAGTTGTATAAATTAAGGGTTTTAAAATATGGAAATTAAAACATTATGTTTTGCAATGAATATAAATACTCTAAATGATATATTGGAGAGGACATATATAATATAATATAAATATTATTAGAGATTATAAGTTAAATTAATAATTATCTTTATTTTGTTATAATTTTTAGTTGAAGAGAAAACCAACTCTAAATAATATTTATATTTTGTTAGATTTGTTTTGGAGTGTTTGATAATTCCTTTTATTATATATATCATTATAATTTATACCTTAATAATTATAAATTTCATCATTCATATTAATTGAATTGTAATATTTTAAATAAAACTAATTCTTTTATTGGAAACAAAATATTAATCAAAAAATTATTTTCCACCCAATTAATTTATTTACAACTTTTAGTATTATTTTGATTTAAATAATATTAAATAAATTCATTTCTTTTAGTTGTGTAAGATGGCCTTGTCATTTTACATATATTATTCGAGTGTCACTTTTTATTCCTTTTAATTCGGTATTTTTAATTACTCCATTGTTTACCTTAATTAAATAATAATATGTAAAATGAAATATTATATTGTATCCATTTTTCATAAATAAAATTAACTTTATAAATAGGAATCAAACTTAAATGAAATTAGTGTGGTTTACAAGTATTACCAAAAATATTTATTTAAAAAGATGGAAACTTATTTATTTAATAATTCATTTTTGTTTATCTCGCATAAATTAAGAGTTTAAAAATATAGACAAAAAAATATTATATATTTTGGAATGGATATAAAACACTTTAAATGATATATTTAGAGAGGACATAAAATAAATAAATATTATCACATATTTTGTGAAATTACTAATAGTTTTTTATTTTGTCATAATTTTTAGTTGGACATACAAGTAACCTTAACTATTATTTTTTATTTTATTAGTTATATTTGGAAGTCTCTAATCACTCCTTATGATTTAGATATGTCAAATTATTTTATTAACAATATTTAATACTATTTTATTTATATTTAAGCATGCCTAAAATTAGATGATTATTGTATTGTCTCTTTAACTTATTGTTTGCATTACGGTTTTTAATTGATTTCAATTAGATGTGACTCCTTGAGAGAGAAAATATGGAATACTTATCACCGAAGCATAAATGTACCAATCATCAAGTAAAAATGTATTGATTTCAATTAGTTATAATTTGATTATGAAATAGGTGCTTGTGTTAGATATGTGCCAACAAAGTTAGATTTTGAGTCCCTTTGCGGCATGGTTTGTACCTCACTTATTAAAGGGGGTGTGGAGGGGCTTTCCTCCCCACTCTTGTCATAGTGGGGCAACGACATGTTATGGAGCTCCCGATAGGGGTTCAAGGGCGAAGCCCTGAGCGAAAAGTAAGGAATCAATCCCTTGTTTCTAGAAAGATGAATTCAATCGAATTCTATTTTTAGGAAGGAAAATCCTAATGGCGTTTTCCACTCTATTTTTGTAGGAGGAATCCAAATTGTACTTCACCAATTAGGTGTATATATTTTTGTGGAGATCTAAATTTTCTCATAATGAGTTCACATGTAATATGTTCATCTTGAGTTAATAAAGCTTGATATCTTATACCATAGATGTTTCCCTAAACACTCAACTAGGGTTTTACCACGTAAATCTGGTGTTCGTCTCTTGCATGTTTGGTATATTTTATTTTTCTCTATCTCTGTAAACTGGTATTTTTTTATTCTACTTTCTACGTATTCATTTGTGCATAAGCTGTGGTTTCCTAACAACTTGGGGTGGAAGAAAAATTTATAGTTTGATAATATGCAATTGCTTTTCTCTAAATATTCTTGTAAAGGGTGTAACAAAGCTTTAGTTCTAAAATAGTTATACATATTTAATGCATAACAACATTCTCTCGGAAAATGTATTGGTGGACATCAAATTACCACATTTTTCACTAGAACTCTATGCAAATAATCAAATTATTTTTATATTTATTAAATTAAGTTTTCTTAACAATATTTTAGTGGATTTTTTTAATTTACCTAGCATTATCTTAATGTATCTGTTCAATTCTCTTAATTTACAATATCATTACCTATAATAGTTTTAATCAATCTCCAACCATCAATAAATACTAGATTTTTATTAAACATTTCACATTGATGTAGAATGATTTTATCCTTTGTATACATTTTTACAACAATCATAAAATATTCTATGCAAAATGTTGAAGCGTGTCTTGTCAAAATTTATTATAAGTTGCGATCTTGCACCCCTCGCCATTTTCTAACCCGTTTTGCCTCTCCTCCACCTACTCACTTACGAGAGTTAATTAATTTGGTTGTTGAATATGTCAAACACCCTCACCTCAACACTTTCCACATGGCTCAATTCCATGAGCCCTCCATCTCTCTCCTCCCTATGGATGAGAATCTCCCGTGTTTAGGCGGAATTTATTAAAATTTCATGTCCGGGTTTAATTATTGGGCATGGCTAGCATATTATATAAATATATATTTATATCTACATGGCATATTATTTTTTTTCGGTCCATTTTTTTGGGGGAAAAGGATATGTATATATTTTAATATATATGAAAACGATAATGTATATATGCAACAACATATGCAAAATACGAGAGAATAGAAAAGGAGCAACAACTCAAAGAAAAATATAAAGAGAGAGGGTAATACAGAGAGAGAGAAAATACGTGCAATAACACAAAAATAGAAAGAGGAAAAATACGTATAAATAAACATACATAGCAGCAACTCAAGAAAGAGAAATCTTTTGTAAGAAAAAGAAACAAGAAATTGGACACAAGAAGAGAAACAAAAGGAAAATAAAGAAACAAATCTGAAATTGTAAAAGTTTTTTTTAAATTGAATATAATACATTTTTGCGTGTTTGATTTTGTTTTCCTTTGTGTTGGTTGTTTTGCACTAAATGTTGCCAACACTTTGGTATCGAGAAAACAAAAAGGCTCAATTGCTTAAGGTAAAATGCAGTCTTGAGTTTACAAGATCAATTGCCAACCCTTTGAAATGGGAATGACTTTACAATTTATAGAATAGAATATGACTCTTCATCTTCCTCATGACCTTTCGAATACCTTAATATGACTTAAGATTGTTCATATTCCACTTCAAATATTTAAGTCACTTTTATAATAGCAAGGCGACTTAATTTACATTATGTTTCTAAAGTCACTTTTAAGTGACTTAAAGGCATATCAAAAAGTGCAAACCCCAACGAATAATTAGAACATTTGAAAGTGAGATAAAGTTGGGGGGAAGAGGAGAGAGAAATAGAGAGAGAGAAGAAGAAGAGGAGATGTCATTCCCGATGAAGTTTGTTGATCCTCGTTGATGGAAAGCTCCAAATGTAGCGAAGTTTTGAATGTCCCGTTGTGCCAAAACTACCCTTTGAATGTGACTTACTATTTTTAGTAAATGGTCATTTCCACTATTTTCTGCTCCGGATAATCATTCTAGCCTTTTGGAGATCTTCAAGTGCACACTGCTCTTTCCATAGCCGCTTTTGATGAAGACTTGCCAAAAATAACAAGCATGTATAGGAAAACTTACTATTTTTAGAAAGTGTGTTTCCAGTGCTTGATTTGTGATGGAACATAATTTTTGGATTCTTCTTCTCATTATGATCACACCCTCTAAATTTCGCATAGTTTTGCCCACTAGAATACCTGGAAATAAATTTTGAAATTTTGACCTAACAGTGGCTTCAGGCATAGAGTTGTCATGGCGGCCATTAATGGAGCTTGAAATTTATAGGTCTTTTTTTGTCTCCGTTTGCAATGAAAAAAACTCCATTGTGATAGGTTGTTCATTTGGAACTTGTGTGCAAGTTTTTAGCTCACTTCCATTGCCGGAATGACGGAAATCTGACGAATGTGAACCGGTGCACAAAGGGAGGATTTTGTTAGAGAAAATGATTCTGGGAACCATTTGACCTCTTGTTTGTTGGATCTTGATCACCTTGAAAAATGAGGAATTCTGCAAAAGACGGCATCTCGATCCGACTTGTATCTTGCAAGATATGAGGATTTTTCGATCGGGTGACTTCATGGTTATCTAGCAAAAAATCTCCATTTTTCTCTTCGTTCTTCGTCATTTCACTCCATTTTTCTCTCGAGGCCTGAATATTTCTATGCATTCATGGTTTGGAGAGTTTATGTCGCCATGATGGAGCTAGTTCGAGCAACAATGGTGGACTGGGTGTCTAGATAAACATGCACGGAGCCATGGCAAGGTATGAAGTTGTGAAGGAGAAATGAGGGGGAAGGAATGGCTAAGTGCTAGATTTAAAATTTCAAAACATGCACATGGAGGGGATGGGAAATTTTTATTTCCCTAATGTCCCTGACCTCAGGGATGTGAGGGACATCAATTTCCATGGTGGTCAAGGTGATGCCATGTGTCCTCGATCCGACGATAGGGGATTTGCTTGAAAAATGCACCTAGGGGTTGAAAGTCGGTCACGTGGGTGTCCAAAAGAATCTCTATGGGGGATGGGAACATTTTCCAAGGTTTGGTGTCCCCCACCTCAGGTGCACAAGGGACATCAAATTCCACGGTGGTCCCGGAGCTAACATGTGGCTCTTGATCCGATCGTAGGGAAGGCATGATCCAAATAAGCACCCTGGGGCTTATCTCACAAGTCTGGAGGTCATATGACGGCCCCAGAGGTCACATGAGGGCTGGGCACATTTTCCAAGGGTTGATGTACCCGACCTCGGGCGTCGGGGACATGAAATCCCGCCAGTGCTCCCGGTACTAACACATGTCCTCCCAAAAAGTTGGCTAAGTCCCGAACTTGTAATGATGATAACTTGAGCTCTTGATGGACGGTTTTGGGAAATTTTATATGATATTGAATAAAAATTTCCTTCTAAATCAAATGGTGGGGGTATAATGTCTTTATTATTCCATTTGATCCTGAAAAATCAGATTTTTGATTTTGTACTCCACTTATGCTTGAGAAAAACTGCCTGCAGACCTAATGCGCCAAAGTTTTGTGAAAAATATTATTTCACCATAATGTAGGTCTTGTAATCCTCTTTCTAGATATATTTTATTTTTCTTCTAACTCCATCCGAGCTCCGGAATCTTCTTTTGAAGCCCAACAATTGTTTTAGGCATGTGTACCGCCTAGGCTTGTGAACCCTATTTTTTACTCAAACTGCTCCAAGTCTTGTAAAACTTCCCCAAACCTTCAAAAATCATTTCAATTATGTTCTAAGGTATTTCTTTCACCTCCATGTTGAATTTTTCCCTTCCGTTCCACTCCAGGGGGTTGAATCCAGTCCTGGGAAGGCTAGTGATAGCCCTTCCCTATACTGCCAGAAGATAGTGTCTTTTTAGAACTCCCTAAAATCACCTAGGTGGAATGAGTGCACTTTACTAAATCACCTAGGGGAAAAATTTGACATCAAATAGGGGGTGATCAGACTGATGGATTTGACCCGGGGTGTCTTGGAATGATGGGACTTGAAAAAATTAACACTGGGGTATCGTTGTCATGCTTGGAAATTGTCAATTTCCCTGTTGCACATTTACACGACAACAGAGAAAAAGATAAGAAAGCTGAATTGATTTTAATGAAGCATGCAAGAGGGATCTGATGAAGCAATGAGAGATCGTAGAAAGAATGGTGTTGCGGAGGGAGATGGCTTGTGAAGGATTTGGAGCTCATGCAGAGGACATGGAACAAGAGCATCTAGACTCCCCCATTTGGGAAAGCATGTCATATAATCCTCTTCATATTTGGATGAGTGCATGTTGTATGAAATACTATGGACTGTGGGCGTGCATCTAAACCTACCTAGTGACCTAGCCTTTGCACTTGGTTTTACAAATTCTATGGTAGTTAATAGTAAGCAAGCTAGTGAGTGAGTAGAGTTGCAGTAGATAGAGTCAATTTATAGTCAAGTTCATAAGTTAATCGGGGGCATATTCATCTATGGTGGTGTAATATTTTTCTATGCTATTTGGAAGTCCATCTAGAGGTTTCTTTTCCAAAGCACGTCATCGACACATAACATGGGCACGCAGAATGTTGGTATAACGTCTGGAATTAGCAAACATTTGCAGACTATGGGAGTCTAGTTTAGCACGATCGTTAGAACCCAAGGTAGTGCATCCTATGGTCTATTACCTACTTTAGGAGGAGGATCAAGAGGGTCGGGTGGCTCGAGGCCTTTGAAGATCGTGTGGATTTGGAGGTGGTGGAAACACAGGAGGAAATATAGGCTCTGGGTCTGGTGGGCATGGTCCACACCAACCTCAACAAATTTATATGGAGATGTCTCTTCATCTTCCAAAATATAGAGACATTGAATATGCATCCGAGCACGTAAATATGCTTGAAATATTGTGGCGTGCCAATGTGATTATAGCTCTAGAGCACAAAGCAAGTCAGTTTGCAAACTATGTTGCGGGGTGGGCCACAACTGGTATAGAAAGTTTGATCCTGATTAGACTTACGTGGATTATACAAATCTTTGTGAGATTCCTTTTAAAAGAGTTTATATCCACGAGTTTGAACAAAAAAGCATAAGCGCACTTAAAGATATTAAGTAGGTCACTACTGAGAGTGTTCAAGAATATGGTGATCAATTTAGGACTCTTCTGTCTAAGTTATCTTATGACATCCACGAAAGCCAACATGCACATTGGCTCATTGGAGGACTGATCACACCCTTTAGAAGAGTGAATTTATTTAAGACCTTTACATATCCACATGAGGAACTTAAAGAAGTTTTGTGTGGTGAGGTAGTAGGAAGTGTAGACACAAGAGTGAGCCCATTTTTGGAAGCTTAGATTGTAGAACAATGGAAAAGTAGTTGGAGAAACTATCTGCTAATTTGGCACATGAGACACGTAGTGGAATTTGGTGTACATATTGTGAAGTAGAAGGGAATACTAAGGATATTTTCCCTTGTAAATCAGTGCGCTCATTGTTACTAGATTGCGAGATATGTCATTTGGACCACAGTTCAAGTCAATGCCCATTGTTGTAGCATGCGATAAGAAAGAATGTGTCATGTTACTACAAGATTTACAGGTCTTCCACTCATGATACTAAGGATTGCAGGTTGATTGATCAAATTCATGATGTCATTGATGTTGGGTTGCATCAGACAAGTGTTACTAATAACTCTAAGGATAAGGGTGAACATCATGACTATGATCACAATGAGGGGTGTTCTGATGGCGACCATGTAAGAGGTCGAGGTTACTGTGGAGGATTCTGAGGCCGAGGTTGTGGGGGTGGAAGGAATGATTTTCCTTGTGGAACTTTTTATACATGTAGATCTCTTGATCATTACATGCACAAATGTCCTCAAAACATTGTCTATTCTTTTGCGGAAAAAACCATAAGTATGAAGAATGCCCGGACTTATATGAACACTTGAGTAAGAAACATAAATAGGAAAATAAGGGTGGGGAATGGTTAGAGTACAACACATAGTAGAGGACCAGTGGATGCCAAAGTTAGTGTTAGACCCCGAGTTGGTGCCTGTGAAGATCACTACACGCGTTGAGGATACATGCGCTAGAGAGCTTCTTCAACAAAAGCCTATGATTACTAAGGAGGAAGTATTACATGCGAAGTATCTAGACCCTATGCATTAGAAGGAAGTATATCAGAAAACCATGGAGGTCATTCGGATTTACAGGGTGAGATATAGTGTTTAAAGGAATAGTCATGGAAATTAGAACAAAAGAAAGCAGTTGAGCTCCATCAGATAGATGTTGATGACTTGAAGGAGGTTTGTAAGATGCTACGCCAAGAAAACATTATTCTATTTTTAGGGAACTGGTTGAAGGGAAACACTCCATGCACTGGGACCGAGCATGAAAGACAACTTTTTCATACTAATCTTCCTTCGATACTTGGATTATGACAAGGGGATAACTCTAAATGTTGTTGTTTATGGTTGGATTTGGAGTAACATTTTGATTGAAACGCGTGCTTCAGTGAATGTACTCACTTTGGATACATGGGTTCAGATGGATATACCTCTATTGCATCCATCCTCTAATGTGTTGTTCATGGCAAACTAAACTAAGGCCATGCCAATTGGGGTTTTGAAATATGCATCAATTACTATTCAGGGGGCCAAGTTTACTTGGGATTTTGAGGTCTTAGTGCTTGCAGAGCGGCACAATTTTCCCACATTACTTGGGTGCCCTTGGTGTTATGCAAACCCGCGATTCAATAAGGGGTATATCATCTTTGAGAATAAGGAATAACGCATCATTATCCCTTTGACAGATGGGAAATATACACCTTATGTAGAACCCTTAAGTGAAGAATACTTGAACATAATTTATGTGTGCACCATTCGAGATCTAGAAGTTCTTGAGCCATCAAAGGAAGGAGTTCTCCAATGGGATGATGCATAGTCCATGAACGATAATACCAGTGTTGCATTATAGAATTGGGTACATGGCACTTATGAAATGGTTGGGTGTGAAGTATAAAATGTAGCTACGAATGTTAGTAAGCCATGCAATATCAGGCATTTGGGCAACAACCAGTACCAAAGTACATAGGTGAAGAGAATCTAGAAGTATTCTTGCTTGTTATGGAAGTTTAGTGGGAATGTTAGGTGGAAATAAGGAACATGTTAGTGTATACTCTGCGCGGGATGACAGCGCATTGGTGGATGGTTCACAAAGATAATCTTTTGGAGTGGAGAGAAGTGAGGATTGCTTTATCTAGCTAGATTTTTAAGGAGAAATGCGCCTACTCATATATGTGCATTTCATGGTAATGATCTTGTTCAACACCACGTTCAGCAGTGTGAGAGACTCGGACAGGGGGCATGAAGCTTTACCACCTTCGTTTTGGGTGCACAAGCTTTATTTCACCTTGTGAGGCTACGCGCATGCATGGTATATATCCGACGAGTTGAATATAAAGACTAGAAATTGACAAGAACTTACTACAGGTATGATTCAGACCTTTGACTATTTTTCCACTAAACCTCTAGTGAATGAGGCATTACATGTTATGAAGCGCTTAACTATGGGAGATAGTGCAAAGGATGAGAAATCCCTTTAGGAGTTGTTAGGAGATTCAGACTTGGGGGCATGTTTTTAAGAGGAAGAAATAGATCTTGAACAACTTGGGCATGCCTGCCTAGAAAGAGACAAGGGTAAGATGGTCTACATAGTTGATGATGAAGAGGTTGAGAACTTGGATATTGAGCACACAGAGGGTACGCATGAGGTCCTAGATAGTGCAGATGAAAAGGTGTGCACCTACCATGATCCCATGAAGACCAAGAAGGTGAACATTGGAACAGATACTAAACCTAAGGAGGCCATCATCAAAGATTATTGGTCTGACTCTAAAGTTGCTAAGATCATTGAGTTACTACGTGACTTCTAAGATTTTTCCCTAGGGGCTATCATGAATTAAAAGGTGTACATGAATCATTGGGAGAGATGAAGATAAAACTAAAATAAGGTGTGTGTCTAGTTTGGAAGAGGCCTTATAGGATGAATCCGAACTTGCGCGTCAAGGTAAAAGAAGAAATTGAAAAAATGTTAATTTATGGGATCATTGTGCCCATTGAGGAATCAGAATGGGTGATCCCTATGGTGATCAACATCAAGAAAGATGACAGAATCAAAATTTGTGTGGATTATAGGGAATTAAATGTTGTATGTGTGATTGATCCCTTTCCCACACCATTTACTGAGGAAATATTATAGGGCATTGTAGGGTGGGAGATTTACTCCTTTGCTAATGGATTCGAGGATACCATCAGGTGAGGATAGCTAAAGAAGATCAAGAGAAGACAACTTTCACCACTGAATGGGGAATTTTTGCATACACGGTTATGCCTTTTGGATTAAATAATGTGCTGCAATATATTTTTGTATTGATTGGATAGTCTATGGCCTTGTAAAGGATCGTTGTGATAATTTGAGGCTGATGTTTGAGAGGTGCCAGTAGTTGAGCATATCTTTAAATATTAAGAAGTGCATATTTGCCACACCCTTTGGAATTTTGCTGAGACACATAATCAGAAAGAGGGCTTGCTAGTGGATCCTGCTAAGGTTGCTGTGATTTTGGGCTTAGAAGAACCAACTAGTCAAAGTGAGGTGCATGGATTCTTAGGGCACATAGGATATTACAGAAATTTATCAAAGGTTATGCCAAGATTGCTGCGCCCTTGGAGGAATTGTTGAAAGGAAAAGGAAATTTTATTGGGGTGAGGCACAACAATGCACGTTTGAGACTTTGAAGGAGAGGCTTACTACAACACCTATTTTACACTTTCCTTCATGGTCCAAACCTTTTCATGTTCATGTAGATGCCTCTGGCATGACCATTGGCGCGGTACTAGCTCAACCTAGAGAAGGGATTTTTGATCATCCTATTTTCTTTGCTAGTAGAAAGTTGACTCCAAGCAGAGAAAAATTACACAATGATAGAGCGTGAGGCATTGTCTATGATCTACACGCTCCATAAGTTTCGATAGTATTTTTGGCTACACCTTTCATATTTTATACAGACCACATGGAACTAAAGTATTTGGTGAACAAGCCTATTTTACAAGGGCGCATATGTTGTTGGGTTATGTTATTTCAGGATTTTAACTTTACTAGTGGTGGTTAATCCAGTGAGAGCAATTCTGGTCTAGACCATTTATCAAGGATTCAATTAAGAGAGGATGTGTAGAGCATTAAGGACATAATGCTAGATGCACAATTATTTAGGTTACACTTTGTACGCCTTGAGACTTGGAGGATATTGTTGTATTTTTATGCACATGTGTGGCACCCGAGGGAATGAAGGCCTTAGAAAAGAAACAACTTGTTATTCATGTCGTTCCTTACATGTTGATCAGTGGAAACTCATACAAGTTAGGACGTGATGAAGTTTTGTGCCGTGTGTAATTGAGCATGAGCATGAAGGAATTATGGAAGAGGCTCATGATAGTATTACAGGTGGACACTATGTAGAGGATGCCACCGTGCACAAGATTCTCCTAACCGACCTATGGTGGGAAACATTATATAAGGATTGTAAGGTATACTGTAAGGCATGTGACCACTATCAACGCCTTGTAAGCATGGAGATAGAGATGAGATTCCTTTGAGGCCTATTACTAGTGTAGAACCTTTTAAGAAGTGGGAAATTTACTTTGTGGGCCCTATCTCCCGAACCGTGCACGTGACTAGATCACGCTATATTATAACTTGTATAGATTATCTTACACAGTGGGCAAAGGCGGTGCCTACAAAGGATTACACAACAACTACAACAACAAGGTTTTTATGGGAAAATATTATTAACATGTATGGATGCCCTTTAAGTATAACAAGTGATAGGGGTACTCATTTTTTTAATGAGACCATTAGGATATTATTGGATGAATTTATGGTTACACACCATCGGACAACCCCTTATCACCCTTAGGAAAATGGAACTGTCAAGGCCTTCAATAAGATACTAAGCCATACATTAAAAAAATTGATGTAGGAAGGAAGATTGGGATGATAAAGTCTCTAATGTACTTTGGGCATACCGGACAACCTACAAGAGGTTGAATAAAGCATCACCCTTTCAGTTGGTATTCGATGCGAGAGGTAGTTATAGCAATGGAATTCATGTTACTATCTTTGTGTATTACGTGCACAAGAGGTTTTCCGATGAGAAAGCATTGGAAGAATGTATTAAAAACTAATCTAGCTTTGGATGAGATGTGTGTCATAGCACATTGGATTCAAGAAATAAAAATCCAGGAAAAAAGCATGACATGATATGCACATCAAGGATAAGAATCTTGAGGTTGGAAAAATGGTACTTCTTTATGATTAAAAATTTTTGCGCCACCTTGGAAAGCTCAAGGTGCATTGGTTGGGACCATATGTTATCACTTATATACTTGATTTAGGTGTTTTTCAGTTAAAGGCATTGGATGGGACACGGTTGCCTAGTTACTTCAATGGGAGTAGGTTGAAGCCCTACTATAAATAAGTATTCTTGGTGTTTGTAATAAGGTAGTATTGCCACTTATATTAGATTTCCTTAATGCATTCCATTTATATGTGTTTCCTTCATCATTTCTATGCTTTGTCAATTTAGTTCAATGTTTTTTGTAATAAGCGTGATTGTGCACGAATATGATTACCATGCAAGTGTTTTCATGTGTAGAGGACCGCACATACCCTTAGTGTGGGGTGGTTTATATATAGGGTTCATTGCTAAGTTGGAATATTATCTAAAGATGGGTATGCATAGAAGATAGTTTGTGCAGGTGCTCAAAGGAAAGGTGCGGTTAGGAAAAGAGAAAAATTGCTCATGAATAAAGACCACAGATGGAAAAATGGACACACAGTATAACACAAGGTAGGTTGTAGTAGGGGAAACTACTTAGTGAGAGGTGCAAGATGCAAGGTTCTTCGTTGCGTGAGGATGCGCGGAAGGAGTTCTATGGCCGAGAAGTAGGAGTCGCGCCAAGGTTATGACTTTGGCGCGGAGATGGGCGGTGTGGAAACATTGACAAATGATGAATTAATGTTGGGAATGGTGGTAGGTGGAGAGCAATAAATGCGACAAATTTTTAAAAATCTATATAAGGACATGACACATAATCATTTTTACCTTTGCATACAAGATATTTTGAGCGAACCGAGGAAAGCGAATCGACAAGACAATTATGAAGTACAAAAAGATGAAACGAGTTTTATTGTGTCCAATTTGTGCACGAGATAGTCTTGCGCTCCATTGGTGATGTGTTTGAGTAAAGCAGAGGTGTGCGGGGAAGAAGATTGATAGTTAGGGTTTGGTTTTGAGCTAGGGCACACGAAGTTGAATTATAGAGCTCGGAAGAGGTAAAAATAACACGCCTTTTTAGTTGATATGGAACCCAAAAGAGCACCGGAATGTCTACAAGTGGAAGGAAGAAAAAGGAAGTTGAGATTGAAGTGGAAGATGCCCCTAAAGTAGATTTTCTGAAATGCAGTACCTAGAAGGTGTTTTTATGGGCCATGACTAGGATTCACACATTCACCACTGCAAAGTTAGCGACTACAACCACAGGAACAAGGATACCAAGGAAGAGTTGGAGAAATTTCTTGTGGTGAAGACCTCAAGAGAACAATAGATGATATGGTGGTTTACAACGATGCGAGTGAGAAATTATTGACCAAGGTAGGAGTTTTACAACTGTATGAGCTCCGTATTTTGGAAAACCTGAGAAGTTGTACCAGTGGCTCATGAGCAGAGTCCATGAGGACTTCTTTTATTTTTCTAGGTGCTGAATGAGGATCACCACGCCTTTGATTGGAAGTTTGACAGGGCTAAAGAGTACAAGTGTTGAGCTAAGTAGCAACCTCACTGACAAGGAGGCCATAAAAATATGAAAAAGAGCTTAAATACACAAAAGGAGGGCATCTGATGGACATCCCTAAATTGTAGAAGTATCCAGTCATTTAGGAAGAAACCCGTCTCCTGAAAAGATAAACAATCAAGAGCGCTGGTCCTAGGTAAACAAGGCTTGGCTTCATGTTGCATGGAAAATGACATAAGGGGTTGTATATAACTTATCAAATTTCATTATTGAGATGATTATTGAGGAAGAAAATGAAGGTGAGAAAATCATCTTTAGTGTTATACTTGTTTCCTTAGTTTTCTTTTAAATTGGGGCGCTCGATGGACCAAAGGATAATTTGTAGGAGTTTTTGAAGAGAAAAGTCCTTGCTTAAAGATTTGCTAATTATATTTGTGATGGATCAATGAGTGGACCCTTCAAGAAAAGTGCATAAACATGGTATGAGCTCTTACATGCCGCGTTTGAAGAATATTGGAGAATAACCAAGGAGTTACCTTCGGTATTGGATAAACAAGTATAGTTTTCCATGTATCAACACTTTTGTATTGGGTGCTTTGGGATGAAGGATGGAAAATGGAGTGCAAGCTTCTATATGCCTTTACAATGTGTTATTTTCAAGTATATGTACATAGGTTTTTAGACGTGTGCTAGTTGTTTTTCAATGCTGACAAGGTAGATTGTGACTACCACACGTTGAGGAAGTCATATGTTCATCCAGGTAAGACTATTTACATTGAAAGATTAATTTCATATGATATTAACATGAAGGTTGTGAGTTTGGCCATTGGAAAGTTGGGTGTGGCTCTGGTATATATATACTTGAAGCCTAAACTACAAAATGGGAAGTATTTGGAGAATGAATTCAAGCTTCTTGGGCTACCCAAGGGAAAACATACTGTGGGCACTTTAGAGGAAGATGATGCATTGCCTGTTGAAGAAGAAGAAGAAGAAGAAATTCATGAAGATATTGGTGGGTTGGAGCATAGGGTAGAAGACACCCTACGGTTGGAGAGAAGAGGAGCACAAGGTGACTCCTCTATTACAAAAACAAGAAGATGAAGTGTTGGGGATGGGCACAATGGAAATAGATGCAGATCAGATGTTAAGGAGCCAAAATTTAAAAGGGTGTTGCGAAGAACAAGGGATTAGAGCATGGGAACATCACAACCTTTAAGGAGATCACCTAGGACTTCACCTTAGAAATTAGAGCCTGAGAAGAAGAAAAGGCACAAGTTAAAGATTAAGGAGGAAGAGGAGGATGAATCAGGGAAAGTGTGTCAGGTACTCCAGTGAAGCCTGAGAATACAGAGGAGCCTTGTGGTGAAGAAATGAAGAATGATGAAGAGGAGCTAAAGGAGATAGAAACAAAAGAATATAAGGGTGAACCTTCGGCATGCCCCATACTACAAAATAAGGGAAAGCCCAATTATGGATATAGGAACCCGAGTTCCAAAAGGAAGGCGAACAAGGAAGGAGAAGGGGGTGAAGACTATGAGACTCCTGCAGTGGGATATGTGGATGACATAAGAAAAATCATATGCGCACGCCCAAGCCACCGTAGAGCCTAAGGATTTATATGGTTGGGAGTTGATGGATGAAGAAATGGCGAACACATGCACACAAAAGTAATTATCATGGTCTATGCAGACTCATATGGATGAGCCTGATTTCGACATGTGTGAAGAGTCATGTGTTTCACACAAGATGAAGAAAGTGCCCCATGTCCAACACATGAATGTTAAACCTACTATCATGTTGGATGAGCAGGTGAGTAATGCCTTGGTGAAGGTATCTACAGAGGTTGCACACAAGAACATAGATAAAGTGAAAACCCTTAGGGAATTGATGGATGATAATAAGGATAAGGATAAAGAGATTAAGCACTGATAGTAGAGAAGGAAAGGGCTGAAGCAAAGGTGGAAGCATTGGTGAGTATGGAAGAGGAAATTGAGATGAAATTTTGAAGGTATGGCCACACCTGGAATCACAAGTTCCAATTTTTTTCCTTTTGTTATGCATTACCTTCGCACTTTGGTAAATTTGGTAGTCGATGAAGGGCCCAGTGTGCGTATGTCAACACCAAAGGATGTTGTACTTTGGAGGTAGAAAGGGAAAATGCCACAATTGCAAGAAAAGTTATGAGTTATGAGTCATTATTGCAGGCCTTGAAGGATGAACTTAAGAAGGTAGATCAAGCTTTGAATATGTGTGCAGCACCAGATTCAATTATCAAAACAAGGAAAATTAAAGAGGATAATGAGGTCCTAAAGGAAATGAAGAATGAGACACTCAGGCATGTGGATAGGCTTTCTCTGGTTGAAGAAAAGCGCAAAGCACTTGTAGAAGCCCAAAATCCACACAGGGAAAGGATGAACAAAATTGGGAAGCTCATTTCTCAAAAGATGGACTTCATGGAGGGAATGGTTTCCAGCATGGCTAACATTGTTTGGATTTTACAGAATGAACAAGAGCGGTGAAGGGAAAATCGATGGTTACAGATGTCCCTGATAAAACAAGTGAAGCGCTGAGTGATTGGTAGACATTAGAGGTAGAGATTAAAAATGAGTATCCATGAATTGATCCTGCGGTAGAGGAGTAGAGCGCCGAGTAGTACTTCACTCTTTTTGGTCACGTAATTGTTTATTCTTTTATTCATTATTCTTTATTCTTGGAGAAATGAGTAGAGATTACCCATTATCGGGGGCAGCAATGCATTTAGTGTGGGGTAATGTTGAGTGGATAAAATATAGCTCAAGGATGAAAGCACATAAGGATTGTGTGTGCGGGAATAATAAGGCGCGTAGGAAGGCGCGGAGGTATAATAGAACAGGCGTACTCTAGGAACGGTTGAAATGAGACTTATCCGCTTCGCAGATCAAGGATATTTTGGACATGGACTACAAAACACGTAAAGGTATGAAGACTTGTGGGCTACACAAGGCTATTTTGGATAAGTGAAAGATCGAGCGCCATGCAGAGTTTTGAGCTATTAATAGGATCTATACTAGGAGTTAACTTTAGAAGATCTATTATTAGCACTTGCATGCTTTTGTATTCTCTTGTAAAGGTGCATGGCTATTATTAGCATGTAGCCTATTTTTGGAAGGTATATGGGCGGTGAAGGAAAATCCCCACCCCTATATATATGTATTGATTTGCACGGTTTGGATATACCGTTTTATTGTAGAGTTATGTTGCGGAATTGCTAGTGCACATGACTATGGAAACTAGATCATGATGTATGAAGCTTCTATGTTTTACAATACTTAATATAATGGATACTATTGGCTGGATAATGGTGTTAGATGTGACTGAATATGGTTCTTGCATGGTAAATCTCATTATAGTCATTGTTTAGTCAATATTTCATATGGTTTAGATCTAGATCTAGTTTATGCGTTGTGGTGTAATTGATTATCTATTATGGATCTGAATTATATTTGCAATCATGCTAACATCTTGAACAAGATACTCTAAAGAGGGCCTGTACCCTTGCGCACTTTAGGTGAGCGCTCACCCGTTTGAGTGATGTGCCAACGTGCCTTGGGATTTGTGGGTATATTATAGGCTACATCACTACTTATCATTTCGTATCTACTGCATCGATATTGAAATTATTTTATTTTATCTACCTTTCCAACAAAGTAAAATGACTATCTTAACTAGATTTGACACATTTCAAAGAGTAAAACACAATAAATTGAAATGAGATAGGTATTTTGTAAATGTTTGCACAATATTTTGGGCAACAAAAAAACATATATACTTGGATGGAAAACTTAATCAATTACATAAAAGAATGTAATTAATCTCTCTTAGATGTTGGTAATTCTTTTCTTAATCAACTACGGCTTGGATTCAGAGCTGAGATTTGATGCTCATTTTGAACGTTTTTGGGTGTTTGGAATGTATTTGACTCTTTTAAAAAGTAATAAATCGTCAATGATTGACATGAGCATGTGGGTTTTCTTATTTTTTGCAAGCCCACGTAAAGTTTTTGTGTACTAGGCATGTAAGGTTTTTCATAAAATTAGTGATGTTATTTGCATTGTATGCCTTCATCTTTTGCCAGTGTTTCCTTTGGCTTGGCATGTCCCAAAATGTAATCCTAATTTATATTAAGACACGAAAGTGAACAAAAATATGTTGTTATTTTAATAGGTTTAACCTCGGCTATGGAAACACCTTCTTAACCAAATCTAAAGTATTTGATTATGATGAAATATTTGTTCTCTATCTATATTTTTACTTCCGATTGGTTAAATAACTCGGCTGCAAACCGCCCCCTTCCGAAAGATAAAAGAGGTACACCTGCGATCTACTCAAAATTTGAATGTTGTTATTTTGACACACACCAAAAAAAAAATGGTAAACATTTCCACATCCAAGTATCAGTAAACATGCCTTTCAAGCATCAAGGAAAATAGATGTCACGGTGTTTTCAGTTCTCCTCCCTCGATCTTCTTCTTTGTCACCCTCCTCCTCACAAGTTTATTTCCGTCAGGTTTAACTCCTTCAATGCATCCCCTTCGACATTTCCATCACACATTCCACGTGCGATTGCTAGTTTAAAAAATACTCAGATAAAGACAATCTCATTAAGAAAACCCCTCTAGAAAACTTGTGAAACAATGGTCCCCTTCACATAGTGTAATAAACAACAATTACGGGATGATAAATATTCTTTATATCTACTATTTGTATTGAATTTGATTTGTTGAATTTGTGTATGGGAATGTTTTGACATTTGACTCGGAAGTTTTGAATTGAAATTAAAGTTTGACATTGTTGTTTATTACATACACTATGCGAAGGGGACCGTTGTCTCACGAGTCCTCTAGTGGTATACAATATTATTATATTTTAATTATTCATGAAAATTATTTGTAAACGGTTTTTTAAATATTTTTATTGTATGTTTTCAATATAAGTGTGATCATTTTTTTAGTGGGTAGTTATTTTCCATAGTGTATCTTGTAAAAGATTCAATACCAAAATTGTTATTCCCGTGATGATGATGGTTTTTTAATGTAGATATAAATTATATTAAAAGTCATATTTGTATTAATAATATGACAAAATATGTGGTGAATTGTAAAAAATGGGTGGAATGGAATCATACCTTTGAAGTCAAATCGAACTCAAAAATAGACCCTAATAAATCAAATGTAATTATCAAAATATAACAAAAGATCTTCTCGATAATAATTACAATATTTTATATAACATCAATAAAAAGTAGTATTTCAACCAACAAAGGTGAATATAACAAGCCTAACAAGCTTATAATCCAACCCATAGCCACTAGGTGGATAACCCATGCCAAGATAGGATCTCACTTGACATTATAATTTATTCTTCTTCATTTTACTTGGCCAAAGTGAAATTGTAAGAACCAAGGGTGGAAATTTGTCCGGAAGTGGTACCACGTAAGAACTAGACCCACAACCTCTACTAAATACTCCTTTTCCCCCTCCACCACCACTGGGAGATGACCTATGAAATGGGGCGAAAAGCTCCTTTGAATGTGTAAATGATTCCTCCTCCCCCAAAGAAAAGGCCATGGAAAGGAGACTAATGTTGGGGAGAGCCAGGAACACCTTATTGAGGGACTTCCTAGTGGCCTAAAAGAGATTGGAGGTGCTCCACCTCTATCCAGTGTTTCGGTTTGCATCTAAATCTAGAGCATAATACTTGCAATGATAACCACTTTGGTAACCATAGAAAAACTTTTATCCATGGGAAGAATATTGAAAACATCATGATTTCTATCTTTTCATGTGTGAAATAGAATATTAGAATGAAAAAATTGACATATGAAAAGATTGAATCACCAATCTCCAAATCTTAATTTCAATTAAGTTTGCAAAATCCCAATCTGGATTAAGTTTCCCAGGTCTCCCCAAGTCTCCTCTCCCATATTGGGATTTGGTGACCAACTCATCAAACCCTTTGGTAAGTTCATATGGCATGAAAAAACTATGTCCTATATTGCCTACCCATAGAAATGGATATATATCAAGATTGATCTCTCCAAATACTTGAATGAAAATATTAATATCCAAATTGGAGATAAACATTTTTCCCAACACTTCCTTTCTATCAATATTTTGAACACTTGTTTTAGGTGTCACCATCGACCATATGATTTGATACTTCCTTCTTATGACATAAAATGGATTGGTCATGTAGGATATAACTCGCTTTTGATAATAAGAATTGACGTCTAATCGAGATGGGTGGACCATGTTACCGATGAGAGTTTTTGCATATTTCCGAGGCATGTCCAAAATGCATAATTTTATGTACAAACCCACAAGAGGTTCAAAAGCAAGAATCCTAACCACTATTAATAAGAAAATTACATCATTTTCACCCTAAGTAACATTGCTCGTTTCTTGCATTCCACAGGTAGCGATCATCTTTTCATCGTCCCCTATGTAGATATCAATTTCTCAATCATTGCAGCCCCTTTCTAAGGATTTAGGTGACAATGATGTAGATTTTGAGCAAAAAGTGGTGTTTTTGGGTCTTGTAAGCCTTTCCCACCCCTTGAAGATGGTGAATACATACGAGATAAACAAAGGTCATTTTAGACGATTGATTTATTGTGTGGCACCCAATAAATATTTTCTTCCACTAAGTTTCTTCATATGGGGACATTGATTCACAAACTCGGATAGTTGGTTAACTCCTAAAGTGGTTGTCTTAGGCATTTGTACCTTCCTTTCATATCCTCTATGGGGCATGAAAACCATGAGGTTGATTCATGTTGGTATGCAAGAGCCTCTTCCTTGCTTCACCTCATTGAGCTTAATATTAACATGCCACCACTCGCATAGCTTGCTACTAGATGCCCCCAATCTCTCCAAGATAGAGATAAACAATGGCATTCGTAGTTTAATAATTATAGAGCTTACCTCTATTCCACATGTAGTTCTCATCCTAAAAAGTCGCTCACCTCAAAATTTCAATGCTACTCTTATTTATATCTTCACTTGAATGATGCGCTCATCCAACTCTCAAGTTACACATAACTATAGCTACCTTACACTCTAAGGGCCCCCTTGCTCAACTTATAATTTTCTACCATTAGTTATTTGTTAAGACAAACCACCATATCCCTCGAAAGCATCTTATTTGTCAAACTTGCTCTTTAGAGTTGGAGACTAAGGACCATTTTTGTTTTTCCGGATGCTCTTCTTATGACAGGATCATGGGGATTTATTGGTCTCTTTAGAGATTCTCTTGGATCTCTCTAGACATTCATAACCTATGAAGATTAAAGTTGCTTACCCCTCTTACATCCGGAGATATTTGACCTTTGCTAGTAGCTTTTAAGACATAAGTTCCCAAGGTCACTAGGAAGAGGCCTTATTATCACCATCTTCAAAACTTTAATGGTAAAATATTGAGATGACATAAATTGAATGATTCACATGGTCTTACACCTATCACACACTTCTTCACCACCACAAGTATCAAACGTGTATCTATCCAACAATAAGATTTATATTAATTTGTAGGACCCTCTTCTTTTTATCTTTTTGTTGGACTCATATTTTTCATTTACTCATTTTAATTTTATGCCTTTGCAATCTTCTTTATGTTGTATCTTTAGAGTCTCATTGACCAATCTTGACTTTTAGTAGACATTAACATACAAATTAACACAAACCTCAATGTTTTTAATGATAGTTTATTTTTCGAATCTTCGAGGCCTCACTGACCTGCCTGTAAATATATGGTTGCCATTGCCAACATTTCCACAATGTAAAATTGTTGAGTCGGCAAAAGTTAAAATTGTAGGGTTTCTACTTCAATCCGCCACCCACACCACTTAGGCGAGAGCCCACTACCATAATGTCATGGAAGAGTTCTCACGGTGCATTGCATAAGTTAAAGAAGCATTCTTTGTAGACTGATATGGACGGTGGAGTGCACTACCATCCTTCTTGTTTCTATTCTTTCTAAAATAACTTGTGTTCTTGGACGTTTATCTCCTGTAAAAAATAAAGTAATAAGTAGGGTGGTTGAATATCACATTCGAGAAAAGAAATTTCATCAAAACTGCTTTGAAAAAATGTATCCTTCGACAAATCAATCTGTGGCTGAGAAAACAAAAAAAAGTCAACTGCTGCTATTTTTCTACTCAAATGCTCACATCGACACGGTTATCTGACTTTTATCTCTGCTACTCCCTTTTAAATCCCACCCTCACTTCTCCACAATTCCCAAACTGTGTTTTACAATAATAAATCCTCCACAGGCATGGTAACCACTGCATTTTTTTGAAGAATTCACTGTTTGGCATCCTGATTAGAGTGAGGTTTATAGTTTTATTAAAATATGGAGGCCATGTGTATCCCTTCACTTTTCAAGTGTCCAATCTCCTTGCAAGTAATGAGGGAACCAGTGACCCTGTGCACTGGAGTGAGCTATGAGAGGGAGAGCATTGAGAGATGGTTTGAGGAGGGTCAGTTGTCTTGCCCATCCACACTGCAGGCATTAGAAACATTGGAGCTCATCCCCAATCACACATTGAAGAGACTCATTCAAGCTTGGTGCTCCTCCAATTCAGGTATTCTCAACATTTCCACCAAGGACCCAGTCACTGATATACAGATTCAGCAGGTGCTGCTCAAAATTAGAAATTCTCCTACCCATTTGGGAAATCTCAGGAGCCTGGCTGATCTGGGTAAGACAAGTGAGAGAAACAGGGCTTTCATAGCTGCATCAGGAGGCCCATCGGTGCTAATTTCTACTCTGTGCAGAACCAGGAATGAAGCAGAATTGTTTTGTGGGGAAGAAGCCTTAGCAGTACTGGCCAGCCTCCCCCTTCATGAAGCCAAAGAGGAATGCATCAGATATCTGAAAAGCCCAATAACCATAGATACCATCTGCCGGTTTTTCTGTAAAGGCAGCTTTGATGCCAAGCTCCATGCAGCACAAGTCTTTCATGGGCTTCTAACTGCAGATCAGACCTTCAAAGTTGTTTTCAGACCTGATGAAGAGGCCTTCCACAATCTGCGTTTGTTGCTTCGAGATGGATGTGCCATGGGCACCAAAACTGCCGTGGAAATACTGATGATTATCAGTCCAGTGAGAAGAAACAGAATGAGAGCGGTAGCAGCAGGAGTTGCTGTTACACTGATTGACATTCTTCCCGAAGCAGAAAGAAAAATGGCCGAGAAATATCTTTCACTGTTAGAAATCCTGTGTCAAAGTGCAGAAGGCAGGGCTTCTGTGTGTGGTCATCCCCTGGGAATCCCTGTCCTTGTACAGAAAATCGCAAGAGTAACAGAGTTGGGCACAGAGGCTGCCATTGGAGCGCTGTGGCAAGTTTTCAAGAAGTGCAAAACTCCATCAGTGGTTAAGGATATGGAGGAAGCAGGGGTTTTTGTAAAGTTATGTTATGTTCTGCAAACAGGATGTAGGTCAAGCACCAGACACAGAGCAAAGGAGATTGTCGGAGCTCAGAAAGGGAATCAACTGAAATTGAATGCAGAGGAATTGAAGCATAAAGATATTCATGTCGCTCAGCTCAATACTCATGGACGCATTAGAGCCGTGGCAAACTGAAATACAGAGCTGTACCGTGTGGCCTTTCTAAATCCAGTTACACAATCTACGCCCTTCTATTCAAAACTTTCAAGTTTATTATATCACTTATATTCCCCCACACACACATTATATATATATATATAGATAAAATTGTGTGATTTTAAAAATATTTTAATAATTGAAATTTTGTATATTAAAAGAAATGGCAGACCGTATATATATGTTATTTAGAAGCTGTAGTACAGTAGTACATTTGTACATGGGAATTGAGATGTCTCTTCTCAGCCTAAATTTTATTTTATGTTGTAAGTTTGTCTGGTCAATACATTTCATTTACAGAATAAAAAGTGATATATTTTAAAGTGAAAGATATATACGTTAGGAAGAAGATTTGAAAGGTTAAGATGATATAAAACTAGCAATCGCATGTGTACAATGCAATGTGAACGCTGAATGGAATATGTTATTTGATTTAGAGGGATAGTTATTTCTTTTGTAGTTGATGTTGATAAGGGGTGTGATTGACAATTCTGATTTTCTATTAAAGCCAAAAAAATGTTGCAAAGTACATTGGAAGGGATGTTAAATAATAGTTGTATAATAATCGAATACAAATGTAAGCTAGACATGTAAGTTTGCTAACACTCACTCTTGAGAATGTGAAGTGTTGACGTCAAAGTAGATTGAAAGAACCACTAAGTGATTTAACATATTAGCTCTCCAAGAAACATAAATGAGACAAAATATGCAAGAAAATATAAACGAAGCTTAAATGGTTAGGGTACATTGTAGAGTGCTTTATTACCTCAAAGAGTTTGAGAGCATCATTGTCAGAGTTATTTTGTGCATATCCTACAATTATGGCATTCCATGAGACCACATCTCTTTGAGGCATTTTGCAAACAAAAATCCACTTTCCATTATACTTTGATGGATGTTCATACCTTGTGCTAAGGCTCCCATATTGGTATAGAAAGGGAGTATGCTGACAAAGGTTGTGGAGGTTGGGTTTGCACTTGTCAAATGCATTCGCCTAAAAATTTTGAAGGCATTTTCAACAAACCCATTTTATGCATATCCTACAATCATTTAAGTCCATGAGATCACATCTCATTGAGGCATTTTATCATACAATTCACATGCCTTGTGTATGCTAACATAATGTACAAGGGAAAAATAACATCCAGAATAACCAGAGTCCAACACTTCAATGAAAAATAAACATGTTGTATTTGTTTAGTACTATTGCACATGAAAATGACGAGCTAGCGTATAAGGAGATTACAACAAATCCTTGATAGAATAGTATACCAAAATGATACTTGTAGCCTATTTTCGAGACACAACTTCTTGAGAAAGAAGGAAAGAGGCAGTAAGATGAGCGCACACAACATTTAATTATGCATTCATATCTCAAGTGTTGACTGCAGAGGAGTCTTCCAATTTTGAGACAAGTAAGGTGCAGAGGGGAGACTCATGAAATGGATTAAGAAATCAAACCATTTCATAGGAATATACTTGGACGAAGGACATAATTATCAAAAGGAAAGGAAACTATTAGTGGTAGATCGATCTAAAAGACTAAGTGTGAATCAAAAGGGGAACTCGCCATCGAATGCCGGATGAGTGGATGAAGTACACAAGTGAAAGAAGAATTAGTTATGTAAAAACATTAACACCCTTGGCTAAAGTGATCACCCTCGATCCGCCTTGCTTTTTTTTCCCGGTGTAAGTAAAATGCCCATCATCTCGTATGTCAAGAATGCTTTGGTTAATGATGAATTGACTTGGGAAGTCTATATGGAGTAGCCATGTGGATATGTAAAAATGAGCAAAAACATCTCTTGTGCTGCCTCAAAAGGTGTTGTATGGATTGAGCGTGCTTCCAGAGCCTAGTATGCTATAATTGATGACTATTTCTTGCGAATGGGTTTGAAGTCTTCAAAAATTAAAATCTGTTATTTTTTTAAACTTATGTTAAAAATCCAATGATAAACAACAAGCCTTGTTAAGGTCGATGCGGGACTCGTGTGAGTCTTGACATGAGACTCGTTAAGTCTACCAAATTTACCCCAAGCACTTCACAATGTTTCATAAAGTTTTGGATGCAAAATTGAGGGCGTGTATTTCTAGATGCACGGAGAAGTTCTTCCTAGTGTTTTAATTCAAGAAAGAACAGAGAAACAAAAACCACTTTTGAGCTCACAACCCAAGGAAATACATTCATAAAAACTTGATCAACTTTAAATCCAGATGCATAAAAAATAATGATAAACAAGTGGCCTTGTCAAGCCTGGAAGCGGGACTCGCGAGTCTTGACATGAGACTCACCGACTCGGCCAAATTTTCCCCAAGCCCAAGATTAATAGAATCAATCGTACTATTCTCTTAGATTGAAATGCAAGACTTTTTAGGCTTGATAAAGGTCTCAAAGCATATAATAAAAATATAACCAGTCTCTCTTCTAAGATTTTTTTGAATACCCACTTATAGGCATACTAATTATATGATATGCTTACACAAAAATTATACCAAGATTGCCAAATGGATTATCGTGAATGTCTGCTTGGCCTTTTCATCAAACCCGTTTAGCACATATCCAACAATCATGTCATTCCATAAGATGAAATATGGTCAAGCCGTTTCTATAAAAAACCTAAAAGCCCCACCAAGAACACCATTTTGCATGTATCCCACAAATATAGCATTCCATGACATCACATTTCTTAGAGTTATTTCTTTAAAAAGCTTTAAAGCCTCATAAAGAACTCCGTCTTCATCCCCTGCTCCAAAGATCTTATTTTAGCATAGGCAATGAGTATAGTGGAAAAAGTGAATTGATATGGATAGAAACATGTCGGTTGCATTTGGTGAAACAGAGCTAATGCCTTCTTTCAAAAATCAATACAACCACTGTAATTCTTGAATTTACAAAATTAATACAATCCCAAGATCCTCTGCAGTTGCTGCAACTTTTGTATCTACGCTTTCCATGACTCCAAACAATAAACCTTAAAAATACTTAAACAATGTACAGTGTAAGCTCTGGAAGAAAATTAAACAACAAAAATCTTACCAATCAAGCAAATTTGAGTCATATTTCTCATTAAGCCTTGATGTTCTTGCATATCTAGGGTCAATATAACCAATGGTACCCATAACATAGGTAGAGGTGTGAGTTTTGGCCAAGGAAATGAACTTAGCAATGCTACATTTTGATAAATGTGCTTCAAAATTATCATCCAAAAGAATGTGCTTGCACCTACATGTTGAATATGAACTCATGAGACAAAAACAATAGAGAGAAAGAAGAAATTCACCACTAATATTGATGCTCTACTCTCTCCATTAACATAATAGATTAAATGGATTTATAGGGATGAGGGATAACATTGTGTGGATTAAGGCCAAGAAAATGTAAATGCACCAAAATTGGAGATGCATAGATGGTATATCTTACACATAGTCCATAAAGGCTCGAGTGAGCTAGGCCAAAGAGACTATACAATCTCTACCCACAAAGCAAAGGAGCCAACACATGAATCTTCCACATTTAAAGAGGATCCAACAAAACTAGATCTTAAAATACAAAGTCAGAAAGCTGGATGCATAAAAAATAATGATAAACAATGAGACCTTGTTAATGCCGTAAGCGGCACTTACGAGTATTGACACGAGACTTGCTTTGAGTCTAAAAATTTCCCCAAGCATTTAACAAAGTTTCATAAAGTTTGTGGATGCAAAATTGAGGGCATGTATTTCTAGATACACTGAGAAGTTCTTCCCGGAGTTTTAATTCAAGGAAGAACAAAGCAATAACAACCACTTTTTGAGATCACAACCCAAGGAAATACATTCATAAAAACTTGATCAAATTTTAATTCAGATGTAATACACCACACATGATATTAAAAATGGATTAGATAAGCTAGAAAACAATTTCTAAAACAAACATATAGTAAGGAAAGAAGCTCCATATGCCTCGTGAAAATGCTTGTATGACTTTTTGTTGCAGAAAATCCTCAAATGTTACATCCATATTTATAAGGCTTTATTGTGATATATTCAAAGGTTTCATGGTTGTGACAGTGCATGGACAACACCTTATACAAAACCCCCAAAGTTGTGAGCATAGTATGACGGTGCAAGTTTAGGCATTCTCAGGACCCCAAAACATAAGTAACATGATCTTGGCATGTGGATATCCCCGCTAAACAATTTGAAAATTGAAATTGCCAAGAGCGATCATGAAAAACATAACAGCTAATGCCACTAATAATGCGTAAGTAACTTTCAAGGAATCTACAAGCGAAGGAAATAAGAACTATAACATTGCCCAAGATTAATAGAATCAATCATACTATTCTCTTAGATTGAAATGTAAAAATTTCTAGGCTTGATAAAGGTCTCAAAGCATATAATAAAAATATAATCGAGTCTCTCTTCTAAGATATTTTGTGAATACCCACTTATAGGCATACTAATTATATGATATGCTTACAAAAAAATTATACCATATTGCCAAATGCAGATTATCTTGAATGTCTGCATGGCCTTTTTATCAAGCCCATTTAGCATACATCCCGCAATCATGACATTCCATAAGATGACATCACGGTCAAGGGATTTTTGAAAAACCTAAAAGTCTCACCAAGAACACCATTTTGCATGTATCCCACAATTATATCATTCCATGACACCACATTTCTTTAAAAGCTTTAAATCCTCATCAAGAACACAATCTTCATCCCCTATTCCAAAGCTCTTATTTTAGCATAGGCATTGAGTATACTGGAAAAAGTGAATAAATCTAGATGGAAACTTGTTGGCTGCATTTGGTGAAACAGAGCCAATGCCTTCTATCAAAAATTAATACCACTTGTCATTCTTGACTTTACAAAATTAATACAATCCCAAGAACCCTATAGGTTATTGTAACTAAACTACGTATCAACAATTTCCGTGACTCCAAAAAAAAAACATTATGGTTAAAAATACTTAAACAATGTATAGTGTAAGCTCTGAAAGAAAATTAAGAAACATAAATCTTACCAACTAAAGAAAATTTGAGTCATATTTCTCATTAAGCCTTGATGTTCTTGCATATTCAAGGTCAATGTAACCAATGGTACCCATAACATAGGTAGAGGTGTGGGTTTTGGCCGAGGAAATGCACTTGGCAATGCTAAAGTCTGAAAAATGTGCTTCAAAATTATCATTCAAAAGAATGTTCTTGCACCTACACTGTTGAATATGAACTCGTAGACAAAACAACGAGAGAAAAATAAAAATCATCGCCAATATTGATGTTCTACTCTCTCCATTAACAGAATAGATTAAATGGATTTACAAGGATGAGGGATAACATTGCGTGGAATAAGGCCAACCAAATGCAAACTGCTCCAAAACTGGAGATGTATAGATGGTCTATCTTACACATAGTCCATAAAGGATCGAGTGAATTGGGCCAAAGAGACTATACAAGTCACTATCCACAAAGCAAAGGAGCCAAAACATGAATCTTCCACATTTAAAGGGGTTCCAACAACACTTGATCTTAAAATACAAATCCAGAAAATTGATCAACTTACATGAGGCACAAGCATCTGCCAATACCATACCTAGTTATTGCATTTCAACATATAGTTTCAAAGCAACATCATTATGATAATGTTGTGAAATTACCTAGATCATGGCGTTCCATGTAATTGAATTCCGTTGAGACATTTTTTCAAGAATTTGGCGCACATCTACCATGCTACTAAAATTTGTATACATATGGTGTTCCATGTAATTGAATTTCGTTGAGAGATTTTGTCAAATACTTGGTGGGCATCTACCATACTACCACAATTTGCATACATATGAACCAAAGCGTTGTTGACAACCATCCGAATAATAACCCATTTTGACAATATGGTTATGAAGTTGCTTACCCACATCAAATCCAAGTACTTGGAGTGAGGCACATGCTCTCACAGCGCTTCCAAAGGCAAAGCAGACGTCTCCATATTTGTTCTTGCCATTGCACAATAAAGTTGAAGAGCTTCAGTTCCCTGGCCTTCCTTCGCATTTCACATATCCTGCAATGCAAGCAATGCACTCCACGAACACGGAACTTCACATTACAACACTAGGAGAATGAATTGATAATGACAACGGGTAAAAAATTATTTAAAATTTATAAACATGCAACTTCACCAAGGCCACTCAAAACATGCAACTACAGAGCAAAACAACTAAAAACAATTTTTTTTTAAAATGCAAATGGTCATCAACTTTAACCTAGTGGCATGAATGTCCACAACACCCTTTCCCATAGGGAGAATGCCTTTAGCTTAATAATAATTTGAAAATATTAGAATATAATTGATGTTTATCATATATAATACAATAAATGTGAATTGAACCTTTGACATGCATGCACTTTTAATATTGTCTTGGACACATTAGTAATTATTTTGTTCAAGTGTGTAAGATTTGTGCATGTTGTTTGGTAGACATGTTGTTCATAGTATTGATGAGGCATATTGACATTTCTAAATGTATAAAAATGTTGCTAATTGTATAGTTTTTAGACATGTTATTGATAGTATTGATAAGACATACTAATATTTATAGATGTATTACAAGATTTTTATATATAAAATCTTTTATCAAATAGAGTGTTGGAGGTAATGAACTACGTCATGGAAATGGGAACCATAGAAATCAGTATTTGTAGTGGTAGAGATTAAAGAGAAGAGATAAAGGAATAAGTAATCATAACTTCTAGGATGAACTTGTTTTAAAAGAAAACTATCTAGAAGACTTTATTAAAGGGGATTTGATATGGTCAATGAAAACATAAAACATACTCGTAAATGACTTCCACTTTTCTAGAATCTTCAGTTATCAAAAGCTAGAGAGCAAGGATTAGGATGAATTTCTAGGAGGACATAGTCCAAACTCAATGCATACAATTTTATCATATGTTGAACCTAGAAATTGCTTCTAGGTTTGTAGAATCCTTTGTTGAAGACAATGACAATTAAAAATGTGTCAATTTATTATATGCCAAACTTAAAAATGGATTCTAGTTTTCTAGATTTGTCAATTACACATGTTTTAGATTCAATACTATATTCTTAAAAAAACTATGAAATTCACTATCCAAAAAAAACACGTAGTTTTCTTGAAGTGACGACCAATGAGGTTTTTAGAGTTGTAGAAGCAATTTCAAAATGCAATTAAGAGACATATTTTACTTGGGATAAAAACATATATATTTATAAGAGAGTAATTGGATCTAAGACATATTATTAAATTATAAAGGAAGAGAGGGAAAATTGGACAAGAACACATATTAATCCCTCAATCAATCAACCATTCGTATTAATATCCCATTCAACCAACTATTATGTTAGTAAGATATCCAATTCTATTTTACCAACACCTAAATATAAATAATAAATATAACATTTAAAATTTACAACCGTACACACACACACACACACACACACACACACACACATGCACAAGCCGAATGTTGTGGGTTAAAGCCCCATTGGAGCCATGAAAGAAAATTTGTTTAAATTTTTATGTTTGTTGTGAACATAACTTCCTCGCATTAGCTTCCTTTGCTTTCTATTTTATTTTAAAAAAATAAAGCAATTTGAAAGTGTACTTCTAGAAAATGTATGAGTAGAGACCGACTAACTTTAGTAGTAAGGAGACCAAAATATAATGGAAAAGTATGGTGGCCCATTTCTTCTTTCTTAAAACAAATGTCTATGTATTATTTCATTTTGTACACTTTGGTGTGAAATGAGTTAAATATATGTTTGTTTGATGGTAAATTGCAAATCTGTCCCATACATTTTTAAATATAAATTCAGAAAACATGTTTTTATTTGATATTATATTTATGTTGAAGGTGTTCCCAGGTTGTATTGAGGGTTATCATGTCTTACAACAAACAGAGATACTAGGATGGATTGGATTTGGTTTGCGGAACATCGACAATATGGGTTAATCATGACCATTAATGTTGCTTTACATTGATTTTATTTTTCAAATGTCAAGTTGGATTAAGGGACAACATATAGAAACTAGGATGCCTTAGATTTGGTTTGCAGAGGAAATTGATAGTACGATTCAATCTTGACCATCCACGTTGCTACATTAATTTTATTTTCCATTGGTTAAAATTCCTTTGCATCCATTAAAATTCATTGTTGTCATTTCAATATTCATCAATATTTTGGTTGGTTGTTTTACATTGAAGGACATCCTCTTTAGGGGTTCATGCTGGACCAATTCTTTATATAAGTTATTTGATATTTAATTTTGATATTTTTACTTTCGTATAGTCTTTGTTTGCATTTGTACAAAGCCGCAACTTTTTGGTCACAACCATCGCACTCCAAATGGTGTTGAATTCACTTAGTCTTACATTCTGTTGGATTCATTTTACGCCAAAAGGAATTTGCCAAAGTGGAATGAACCTTGTGCAATCCGATAAGAGATACATAGGAATTTTCACACTTTAGATGTTTCCAAAATTTCCCTGAACATGTTCCTTACGAAATATCTTAGAGTAATCTTTCTTGTAGATTTTACACGGTCAAAATGGACAGAGTATGCTCAAAATAATGCACATGTAAGAATACGAGTCCACAGGGTGAAATAAGGGCACATGTGATGCATTGACCGGACACATTGTAAAATTGATAAGTGGGAGAATTTGGCATCGACAAGTGATATGGAGGAAAAAAATAGTGCTTTTACCTTCGGTCTTTGACAATCAACAAAAAGATGTTTTAAAATATACTTTCCACTTTTATTTCGAAGGGGACCCGACCATCGTGAAATTCCAATCAGCTCATCGACTTAAGTTACATAACAATTGAGCTACGGGACCGAGTCAAGGAGTGAGTTAGGGAAAGTTACTATATTTACCTGTCATCTCAACCATCGAGTCATCTCAATAACTTGGCCAACCTACCTCTAATTAGCTCACCACCTCATCCACTTGTGATCTCTCCACATAGCTCGATTCCTATACCACTAGCTCAAAAAACTCATCAAAACAATCTAACAACTCGCCCCCACCGATCATACTCGATGATCCAACAATAAGCCATAGGCTAGTGGCCACCCTAGGTGGCATTGCAAACATAGCAAACCCACCAACCAGCCACTATGTGGTGCTAACCAAATGTGGCCCGAAGCTAATATAAATCACCTATTGAGCCAAATATATACACACCGCCCATCCTATGCTCAATGAGTGTGGGATTATTATTCTAGTATAATTAAAATGGGTTGGTGGAGGTTAGAGGGGATGAACCCCCTATCCTCCTATCTACAAAAATTATCCTTCTCCGCTAGGCCATTGGTGGTTTACAAAAATATAAATGGAGGATTTTTTATTTGTACAAGGGAAGTTAGAAGACTTTGTATTTGGCATAACAAATCAGTTGTGAAGAACTGATGTTTTGAGACACTTTTTCCATAATTCCAAGACACTCCTTTTGTATATGTTATTTTCCCGTTTTTGAGTTTGAGTTTTGGCATATTTTTAAGGCGCGAAAGACACCGGAAGATATAGACATGAAGGAAGATATTATGTGAGTTATTCGGGAAGGTGGAGGACAAACATTAAGCTTCTTTAGATTCCTTCAAAGTATAAATACAAAAATTATAGGTTTTGGATATTGTAGATTGTGAGTTTGATTGTACTTATATTTTTGGAAATTTTAATGGATTTGTTCGAATGAGCCCTGAGATGTAGGAATTTTACAAAATCAGAAAAAAATTGGTGTCATATTTATTTATGATTTTTATTCTGTTTCGATTTAATTTTTCGCATTTAATCGGTAATAATTAACTTCAAATAAGCATATTTATCGATTACGACATTTGTAAAAATCGGTAAAATGGAAATCTAAATGGTGGATTGAACCATGAATAACAAAGATTTTGAAAATCATTTAATTCTATTCAATCATTTTTGATTCAATTTTAATTCAGATTATAATCATCTTTAGATTCATATAGATCATGAAAGTAATAATTTTAAAATGAAACAAGCTAAACAATATGGGGGTCTATTATTGTTTATAGATCAAGTTTGCTATTAGAGATGATTGCATTCAAGTGGATTTCATTTTATATCAGTTTGAATTTCTAATCCCATCATATTTTGTAGAATTTGTGGCTTGATCTTCCATTTCTCAATTTGCAAAGGTTTTGAAGTACATGTTGTTTGCATATAGCTATGGGTAAATACTTGAAAACATAAAGGCTAGAAGAGCTTGAAAGCATCAATAGAAAAATTTAGGAAGAAATTTTTTTCTTGAGATGTAAGCTTTATTCCTTGAAGAACATATTGCACATTTCAAATCGATTGCACTATGGTGAACCGAAGAAGGATTTACCTTCCACTTCGATGCAAAAATGATAAACGATGAGTGCACTATAATTTATTCACCATGTGATTGTTATTATTCCAATTCAGATTTTTATTTAGGTATTGTTTTTGGTGATTTTAAAAAACAGACTAAAGACGTTAGATTTAGATTATTGATTAAAATGAGATTTGATGGAAGAGGCCTTAGTAAGAATGACCAAGGTATTGCTAACTCAATATAGGTCGAGGATCATCCTTGTTTCACGGGTTTGGGTTATCCTAGTGAAAGAATGGATATTGGAGAGTGCTCCAAGAATGTTGAAGGGAGACAAGCTTCTGACAACCAAGTGAATAACCCACTAGTCCTATAGGAAGACTGCAAGCGAGAAACCGGTGATTCATTATAAGAGGATGGATTTGGTAAGAAATCATAGAGACAAGGTAAGGAAATATCACCCCTCTTTCTTACACACCATTAAAAATGAAAAAAGGAAATTTTGTAAAACTTATGATCCTCTCTTTCAGTTTAAGAAATATGGTTTTGATATTAAAAAAATGTGGCATGCATTTTCTTGCACGTTTTTTGAGTTAAGTAACTATTCTATCACAACTGCTAGAAGAGAAGGACATTATTGAAGAATTTTATTCCTTCATTAGAAATAAGGCATGTGTAAAAGAAAAATATCATCATTTAGAGGTGAGAAATAACACAAATTTCCTCTCCCAGAAGAGGAATTTTTTTCATTCATCACGTATGAGTGGACACCAAGTATAATTTTTTAGAAATCGCATCCATCATGCCATTAGTGTCATGGTGAAAAGAATATGGAATACAAGCTTATTTCAAATATAAATGAGGTTTTTAATCTACCACCAGCTTGATGAGTCAACATTGAATCAAGCAATAATTGAAAATGAAAATCCATTTAAATGGGTTGGTACATAATTTTTTTATTATATGTTACATATCGGATGATTTTTTATCACATGTAATAGTTCATAGCTTTTGGTTATGGGATTCTGTTGTATGTTGCAAGGAAATATTTTCCCATGATTTTAGCTTTGAATAGTTTTGGAGCACAAATTCATAGAGGAACTGCAAGATAGGTTTATCATGCTCAGTTATCTTCTTACATTGAAAATTTTGAAACAAAATCATTTTGAGTATCCCTATTTAGATTTTGAGTTTCTGGTATGGTTTGGGTACAATGAATTAAACTCATGTTTACATATTTGGATATTTTTGACAACATTTTACGCAGTTGATAGGTACATTGATAGTTTTCAGTTTTCATACTTGCTTTGTAGAGTAACTATTGTTTTGGGAATGCATCTATTTCTAGCATATATATGTTAGGTGCATTTTTAAGACCAATATTTTGGGCATGTTTGTAGCTATGATTGTAAACTATGAAAAACTAAGTAGAAATGGAAAGTAAACAAATACAAAAAAACCTTCATGTAGTCCTCCAAACAAAACCTCAAGTAGGTTGTGAGAGATTTGATCTGGATAACCTTGTTAATAACTTATTGTGGGTGCTCTTGAATGACCTCAAAATGTGGATGTAATTGCTATGAACACAGAGATTTAGCTTGGATTATTTCTTCCAAAATAAAAGAAGTTGAAGAAAATTTAACAATGTTTTTGTACAAAAATCCAAGAGATTTGCAAGAGGACAAGTCTACATTTGATAGAGGAATAAGTGGCTGGAAATTTGTTAAACATGGTTGAATGCACATGTTAAAAATAGCATTTGAGGGGACCTAACAAGTGTGGGAGGTTAAATTCCATTTAGGGGCAATAAAGTGAATTAATTAGCAGAAGTTACATTTGGAAAGGTGGTTGTACATGTAATTGAATTGCATCCACCTTTATAGGATTTTAGAACATGAGGTGACTGGACTTGGTGAAGTGGAGCCCATGTGGAGTTGACTTTCAATCTAAGTGGCAACAGTAATGTGCACACTTAATTAATTAATCATTTCATTAATAAATGATAATTAAAAAAGCACAAGGGGTACTAGGGATTAATTTAATTAATCCAAAGGGGTACAATGCATATGATTAATCAATTTAATTAATCAATCACAAATGGGTGAATAATTGGATGTACTAGGACAATATTGGGAATAGGTGAGTGATTTTGGGGTGTCTACATTTTTCCCTCTTTAAAGTGTTAATGTGAAGTAATAGTGCTTTAAAGATAGTAGATGCATGGATAGTAATAAGATTAAATAAATGAAGCAATAGGATTCCCCCACAAGTAGGATAGTAGAGGAATTCCCCCTCAAATGGGTGGATGATGTAGGAAGGCGGTGGATGATCGCTTGATAGGAAGAAGACAAGGGATTATAAAAAGGAAAAGAAAGGATTTTGCTCATAGCATGAGCATCATTTGGAGAATAATTTTAGAACAAACACTTTTGCTATTGCACAATAGAGTTGTCACCATGATTATGAAATAATTAAGATGTTTAACCCATATGTGCATAAAAACACACACATCAAATTAAAGTTAAAAAGAAAAAAAAATAGTATACAAAGTAGGTGTAGACGTAAGGGTTATAAAGGAATCAAGATGTAATCACACCGATGACAAGGTACGGAAAAATTAAACATAAAAATGCAACAAAAATTTGAAAAAGAAGACAAACAATGCTTTGCCCTAATGCATGCCACAATTGTGATTAAGTGGATGAAAGTGCTCCCAAATAGGGATCAAGATTAGAATGGAAGAGCAACGTAAAAGTGACTTCTTATGACACTTTTGTTGAATGCATTATGCAAATGATAGAAGTTGAAATTTCCCTAGGTGAATTTAAATCATGAAGGAAAAACAATTTTTGACTTGCCCCAATCGTAGAGTTAACATACCATACAAAGGGAAGAAAGTGATAGTTTTTGATATGGTTCTTCATTAAATTTTGTAACGAATCGCAACATAAAGGAAAGTCACAGATAAAATAAGGAAGTTTCCAAATATTAGAGAAACCCGTAGATAAAGGAGGAAATTTGTAAAAATAGATGAATCCACTGTACACATGATAAAGCCACAAAAATAGGACAAAGTCGCGGACCGTAGAAAAAAAAAAGCAAAAAAGGAAAAAAAATGAAAGAGGCATGACCCAAAAGTAGTATCTTTTGGATTATTTTGTATGAAACATATTTATTGTACTTAATCTAATATTTATAGTGTGCCACATGGAACAATAGATATATTTTTAAAAAGATAAGATATTTGTGCCATTATTGAGAAATATATGAGATTTAGAGACTAGAGATAATTTATATGTGTGTATGAGACAAATGTAATCTATTTTATCATATGAATAAAGATTGATGTTTGAAACAAATATCATTAATTGATTTTACATTATTTCTATTCACATATTAGATTAGTTTACTTTTCCCTTGCACATCCCTAATAGAAGGGCGAACTTCTTAACCTCACACTACTATTGAGGCTTAAGGTCAACATTTGGTGTTTGAGCCCAAGTTCCTTTTATTAGATGGATGCTTGGAAAATATCACCACCAGGATATTGGAAACCAACATTGACAGAGATTGAGGATTGGCAAGAAAACCATTTAATTAATATATTTTTTAAAGGAGAAGCAAAGAGAATCAAAGCATCATATAAAATAACTTAGGTAGAAGTATTTACAAAATATGGAGAGGAATTTTTGTCTTTGTTCCCACATTTATTTTGGCCTTGCATATTGGCACATGTTAAAATAACAAAGTGGTCACGGTTACATTTGAGAAAACCTTTTGAGTGGACTTAAGGGAATTTAAATATAATCAAAAACATCACGAACCCCGACCAGAGAAATTAATTATTTGCTTTAAAATCACATTAGAATCTTATATAATTACTTGGGTCATATAAGGTTGGACCAGATTAGACAATAAGAAAGGTGAAGTTTTAAGTGGAGCAAGAGGAAGATTTCTCAAACAAATTCCTTTTGAATCAATTTTTGGTAGTAGAAAAGGGATTAATTATAAGCATGGAAAATTTCCTTTAGGGGATAGGCACCGTGGGATGGCGTATGTGAATGGGGCTGATACAAAATACATAAGTGATAAAAATTAATGGGGTGATGATTGGGATAGAAAAAACATGACGGCGTGAAGAAAATACAAAATAAAAAAACTTACATAGCCGAAAAAAGAATAGATTACAAGAATTAGGTGAGTTTGTACTTTAACAAAAACAATCAGAATGAGGAGGATGGAAGAGAGAGCTAGGGTAGCTTTAGAGAGAAATGAGTTAGAGAAAAGACATAAAATCATATACTAGAGCAAGGAAGAAAGGGAAAATAAATTAAATGAAAGGAAAGAGAAACCAAATAAAACTCGAGAAAAAGAGAAAGAAAAACCCACTTTAAGTGGAGGCCAGCAATTGGCTACCCTAGAGACAGAGGTAGACATCCAAAGTCTTGCTATAATTCCCACGACAGTGCGATACCAACCTATTTTGGTTACCCCATGGAACCCCGTGGTAAAATATTCCATAGACAATCTAATTCAACAATCGATATCAAGGAAAGCTATCTTGATGAGATATTTACAACATTTAGTAGGTGGCTTAGAACCGGATTTTAAGAGGGTAATAGGAGTAGAAACTTGGGAAGAAGAGGAAAGAGAAGTCCAGTTACTAATTAAGGAGAAAGGAAAGATGAAGAGGAAGTAATCAAGTATGAAGGAATTAATTAAATAATTTGGAGAAAAGTTAAACATAATAAAAGAAAATAATGAAGGAGAAAGTAGTTCAGAGAAACAAGATAAAGGAGAAAAAAGACAAAATAAGAAAATAAGAAGTAATGAAGGATTAAAAAAACTATAGATTAAGAGATGTTAAAGTTAAGAAGTTATTTGTTGAAGAAAATTATTATGAAAAGACATCAAGAAAAGATGTGTTCCCAAAACCACCACACGAGCCCAAAGGAGATGACCCCCTAGATCGGTCGCCATTCCATGTGCCGCTTAACACACCTATTTAAAAGATAGAAAAAGAGAAATTTTGATGGAAATATACCAACAATTACAAGAAGAAAGTAAGAAGAGAGAATAAATTGTAAGAGAGTTCAGAGAACTATTAGGAGACTTATACTTTGATATTGAATTATCTAGAGACAAAGGGAGGAAAAATAGTTCAACAAAAACTCATAACCAATATAAGAAAGTAAAGCCCTCGAAATAGCCAACTAGTCAAATAAATCCTCAACCAACTAAAAAGATGGCTCAAAAAATTAAGCTACTTGTGTTTGGAAAAGACACCAAAGATGCCGAGGAACACTTATTCATCTTGGATTCATATTGGAAGAGTAAAAATATCACAGATAACACTACAAAGTTATATGAATTCATATGAAATCTGAAAGAGGATACCCTATGATGGTACATGAAAATGAATGCACAAGAATCCAAATATTGGGATGCAATTGAGAAGGAATTTAAGATATATTTTCACTTTCCAGAGGCACCTTCAGAGGGAGTTAGAAAAATGAGAGAACTTGTTCAAAGAGAAGATGAAATGGTCAAAGAATTTAGCCACAGATTTTAAAATGTGACCAGAAAGTTGGAGGAACCTCTCATAGACAAGAAATGCATTGAGTGGTTTACTTTAGGATTTCTACCTTACATTAGAGCATCTTTAGATGGAAAACCCTTCAAAACCTCTCAGAGGAGATAGAGATGGCCATTAAGTTAGAGGCCCAACCTTGGCAAAGAGAAGGATAGAATTCACTTAAAACAGAATTGGAACAAGTACAATTAGAGTTGGCCAAGCTAAAACTCCAACAAGAAATTTAGAGAAAAGAGGATCTTAAAAATAGTTCACCACCAAGAAATAATATTAGACCTAAAATTTGGTGTACAAAGTCTTGTCTAGAAGGAAACATTAAAAATATTGTCCTTACTTAGAGAAGGTAAAGAGAGTTGTGGTCAGCGATAACACTCATAACAAAAAGCTTCCTCCAGTACCATACTTACAACAGAAAGAACTTGGTGTGGAATTTGTAGGTTATGGGATCAACATACTCAAGATACTTTCCCTTGTTAGAAGTAGATACACCTACCAATCAATTAATGTATTACACATATTGCGGCTCTTATGATCATTACCACCGCCCTTCATAGATGCACTTGAAGAGTGAAAGGAATATAACACTCGCAGGTTATGATAGCTAGACAGAAAACAAGGCATACCCCGCGCCTTCACAAAGAACAAAAACACCTACACTTAACCCTCCATCTTCACATACAAAAATTACTACTCCACAATATCAAAGTAAACAAGGAGGACAACCTCACTTTGGAGGCGTATACCAAGTGTAAACAAGGAAAAATCACAGTAATGAGAGATAACCAAATTTTTTACAAACCCTAGCTCATCTTCCCGCTTCACCATCATAACCTCCAATCCCATATTTAAACCCATCATATTTCCCTCAACCCTAGCCATATCCCTACCCTCTCTCGCAAGATTCTTCGCCTATCCCCTCAAACCCAATGGGGAAGAGAAAATTCAGATCAAAGAATCGCTTTTAGACCCCCAATCCCCTTCCTCACAAAAGAGAATCCTCCATAGCAATAAAAATAAAGATATTGAAGTTGTTCAAGAACTTTTTCCTTTGAAGGAGGATAAGAAAGGTGAATTTGAAAGGATAATTGATGATATGGAGAGAGAAATTTGTGCTTTAAAGGATGAAGTAAAACAATTATCAAAGAAGGAAGGGAAAAGAAAATTAGATGAGAGATCCAACCCGAAGACAAATCGAAGTTATCTTTTGAAATTTACAAGAATCTCCATTCTCTTGATACTGTGCTCTATGGAGTTAGATACAATCAATATTATACTATTTCAGCCTTCAAAGTAGTTACAAACATTTTGGAAGCTCAAGTTAAAAGTGTATGCATGTTGAGTGACATTTATAAGAATATTTGGAAGGAGGGGCTAACTAGAGACCAATTTTTAGCCGAGTGACAAAAATGATTCTTCTCGTGTCACTACTTTGGTTATTTTCACTTCCTTCCGGGAGATGAAATAGACTTGCCAAATCTTTTGAGTGAAGTGGATATCATTACCTCTTTTTGCATTTTCTTATGTTGTTTAATTCTTTGCTCGCTTGTTGTTTTTGTTGTATATACTCGCTTTGTTGTTGGTTTGTGGCACTTTTATTGGTAGACTACTTTTCTTCCCTTGGGATCTATTTTAATATCATGATTTTGATCATTTAGGATCTGATACTATTATAATATCTAGATTTTGAGCCTTTTTGTACAAGGGTATAGTTCCTTTCAAAAACTATTTGCCAATAATAAAAAACAAACAATTTTACAAACCTCCCTATAGTCCTTCACCGAAAACCTCATTAAGGTTGTAGACACTCTGTCTTTGAAACCTTGTAAATGGATGTGGGTGCTCTTGAATGGCCTCTGACGTGAGTGCAATTGCTATGAACATAGTGGTTTTGGCTTGGAAATTTACGAGTTATTGTACTTAAATCCAAGAGGATTTGTAAGAGAGTAAGAATGCAATTTATAGAGAGGCGAAGTATTTAGAAATTGGTTGAAAATTATTGAATGCACATGCTAAAAATAGCATGAGAGGAGGTTGTAGTAGTTTCGGGGCATTTAGGAGCAATGATGGAATTAATTGCGCGAAGTTGCATCCGTAGAAGGTGGTTTTATGTGCAATTCAATTGTCTCACCTTTCTAGGGTTCTAGAAGTGTAATTAACTAGGATGGCGATGTGGAGTCCAAGTAGTTGTTGAATGAGTGGTAGTTGCCTAGGATGTGCACACTTAATTAATTAATTAATCATTTAATTAATAAATGATAAATAACTTAGCTAAAGGGTTTAGAGCTAAATTCGATTGTCACAATAATTTATTTACATAATATAATATTTCATTCAATATTCTCACCATAAATCATTTGGGGATATAATACAAATATATAGGAATATGATTCATATTATCTCTCCACTATTTTCTCATACCCAAATCCTATAATTAAGCAAACCACTAAATACGATATATTGTTATAACAATATAAACAATATATCTCAACAACTATATACTCTAACATATATCGTAATATTGTTTATAACAATATTACTAACCAATTACTATATTATACTACTAACCACCCAAACCTATAATGTAAACATTAATTTCCTAACATTCCCCCTTAATGTTTACATGGTAGAAAAATAACTTTCACACTTCCTCTCGTAGCCTACCGCATGTGTTTTCTCATGATCAAGTTGCAACACTCGAACTTAACGTAGAATAAGGAACACATAAAATTATTATCAATCCCGCATCAAGGGAACACATCTCGATCAAGAGGATGGGAACACACTCAGGAATCATATGCTTATCAACCAATCACTCTAGGGAACACATCTAACCTAGAAGTATGGGAAATCAAGAAGGAACACATCTAAACAACCTTCAATGGGTTTCCAAAGTCTAAACATAAACATAGGTATGAATAGGAACACATCTTATTGTTCAACCTCTTCAAGAGTCATGATGTTGCATTTCACTATGCTATATGTTCTTCACTATGTTATTACATTAGGAATTGTGTAGGAATAGTCACATAAACAAGTGACCATGAACATACCTCATCTTTTCTTATTTTTCACACCATACTTACAAGATCAAAAACTGAAATCAAACACATTGCACACATGTTCCACCAAATAATTTCGTGCAACCCTTCATTGGTGACCAACGAGAGGTCATTGGTTTTCCTCCAGCCTCCGATGCCTCCATCCTCCATTAACATAATGCTAGCTCAGCTGATAATAAATTTGAAACTCAATTATTTCCACATTGGGTTTATTTTGTCTCCCCATGAATGTGAAACATATTATAGTCTAGAAATTAGGTAACATTGAAAATGCGTCCATGAGGAAATATTTTTTAGTTTTTAGACTTTTTATAATGACGCGACTTTTGACCACAAATTTGACAATGAAATTATTGACAAAAAATAATGACACAAGACGAACAAATAATATATACACTATATATTCAAATGACTATTAAAATTATAATGTTCTCACTTGAAAATTTAGGACATAAAAGAATATATACATACACTAGACTCGCTAGACTCGGGACACCGATGATTAAAAAATTATTTTTGACACTAGATATTTTTTGACAATGATACAAAGGAAATTGATTTATATCAATTCTAAACACAGCTACAAATGACCTTAAATCACATGACTTTTAACAAGTGATAAAAATAGAAAATAATACTAAACTAGCACTTAATAAAGACTACAAAGGTATACGTTTAAAACTTACATTAAATAAAACTATACTAATTGACTCGACTTATTTTGACCATTTGAGTAATCTATATGAGAAAAAATAGACAACCTAAGCAACACACACCAACAGTTTCAAAGAGACTTAGACACACTTCCATAACTTTGACGTGAAGACTGGTCGACTATGCATGTGAATTTCAGGAGACACGTCACTGGGAATGAACATGTATATACAGAGGTGAAAATAAAGATACAAAACAATGAAAACATGCACTGGGTAAACTGTCAGAGGCTTTCCCCAAAATCATATAATCTGGCTTTGTAGAACCTGAATTGTGTAAATCTGGGAAAATGTGGATGTAGAGAACTAAGCCACCAAGATTTCTATCACCCCACCAAAGTATGTGGCGATTACAAGAATATGCAGACTTTGTAGACATCTCAGTGATGTTTTCAAACCAAATACAACACGTCCATGAGGAAATAAATCCACTGCACAATTGTATATTGCAATAAATATGAATATTCAATCAGCAGTCGGGGCAAGCTAAGTTGGAGCCACAACACTAGTGGATGGAGTCGGAGTCTATTGAGTTGAGATCAAACTACAGAAAAAGTATTTAAACACAACAAACCAATAACAGTGCCATCAGTGAGTTCTTGAGGTTGCGGCAATGCCACATGAACAAGCCTTAACTACAAGTGGTCCGTGGAAGAATAGGTGCACTGATCCAATGCCAGGTGTAACAATAATGTATTGAAATGTATAAAAAGGTACATGGAAAAAATTTATTAGGTCAGAATGACTCTAATTATTTATTTCCTAGAAATGTATTTTTGACAGCTCATAACCTTGATGTTATCAAATTTCACAAGCAGCTCTGTGACTAATGAAGATGGTGACGCACAACGAGACACTTGCAAGATAATGAAAATTTCTTGTTCACAAATCTATTCTATAAATTTGCAAACTAAAATAATAATATCCATATATAGTACAAAAATATTATCATTGTCCTTTCCTAAAAATTATTTCTCTATTGAAAGATCAATCCCTACTCTAATATCTATGAGTGAATTCACCTACTCGATACCAAATCTAGAGTTCAATTCATATTGTCACAATAATTTCTTTGCACAATATAATATTTCATTCAATATTCTCACTCTAAATCATTCAGGATACAATACAAATATATAGGAATATGATTCCTATTATCTCTCCACTATTTTCTCATACCTGAAATCCTATAATTAAGCAAACCACTAAATACAATATATTGTTATAACAATATAAACAATATATCTCAACAACTATATACTCTAACATATATCGTAATATTGTTTATAACAATATTACTAACTAATTACTATATTATACTACTAACCACCCAAACCTATAATGTAAACATTAATTTACTAACAAAGGGTTACTAGGGGTACATGGAATTAATTTAATTAATCCAAAGGGTTCAATGTGTATAAATTAATCAATTTAATCAATTAATCACAAATGGGTGAATAACATGGTGTATAAGGATAAGAATGGGAATATGTGAGTAATTTTAGGGTGTCTACTTTTTCCCCTCTTTAAAGTGCTATTTAAAAGTAATATTTCTTTAAAGATAGTAGATGCATGTAGATCAACAAGCGGAAAATTGTGAAGAATTAGGATGCCCCAACAAGCAATGAAGCATTAGGATTCCCCAATAAGTAGGATGGTAGAGGAATTCCCTCTCAAACGGGTGGATGACTCAGTAAGGAAGTGGAAAACCACTTGATAGGAAGGAAAAAAAGAATTTAGAATAAGGATGGGAAAGGATTGTGCTTGTAGCATGAGATTCATTTGGAGAATAATTTTAGAGAAACCTTATTTTTTTTGTTGGACAATAGAGTTGTCACCATGATTATAAAAGAATCAAGATTGTTAACCCAAATGAGTGTAAATAAACACATATATTAGAAAATAATTGGAAAAAAAAACCAATATATAGAGTAGGTGCATGCATCAGGGTTACAATGGAACCAAGATGTAATCACATTACTTGTAAGTGGTCCAAAAAGTAAACCCCAACAATGGAACACAAAGTAAAAAAATAAAACAGTCAGCTATGCCCCTAATGTGTGCCACAAAGATGATTAAGTAGATCCAAATGCTCCCAAAGAGGGAATATGATTAGATTGGAAGAGTAGAGTGATACTTAGATACTCCAAAATATACTCTTGTTGGATCCATTGTGCAAATGATAGAAAATAAATTGTCCCGAGTGAAGTTATATCGTGAAGGAAAAACAATTTTGTGACTTGCCCCGAGAAGAGTTATCATATATGTTATCAAATTTTTCACACATGAAACAATTGATAATGGGGTCCTTTTACAATCAAATTATGACAATGGTCCTAGAGACCCACTTCCGCCATCATGATATAACATGCTTAAAATAATTAATAAATTGATAAGTGATCTCACCTAGCCCAACTCGGGCTCAACTCGGTGCCATCTTTATGTGTAGCCTAGTGTTAACTTTGTGCTAGCTCAAAGAGGGCTTGGTTTGCATAGTGAGTGAGTCATAATGACTCAATGCAAGGGGCTCAAGATTGTTAGCAAAATAAAATGACCTAACTCAGAGGTTCGAACTAAGAGAGACTAGGAGGAGCTCGAGTGAATCGGTCATTTTGGAACTTGAATGGCATCTTGAAAACTTGCTCAACTCGGATCCCAACTCAGTACTAACTCATGGAGGTACTCGGTTGCAACTAATTTGAGTGAGCCATGGGTGAACCTGAATGAAATAAGGATCATTTCAAAGTGAGTAAGGGTAGAGTTCAACTTAGAGCTCGGGACCAAGAAAATTTATAATGGTTTAATACTACACTAAAATGCCTATATAGTGGACATCTATGTGCTCAACATACGAGTAAAGTCATGGGCTAACTCGTTATAACCAACGAGTAGATTAAGAGAGATTCTTGTTGGTAGGTTATTAACTCGCTCATGAAGATAAGATCATGAGGTGATGTTTGAGCTATTGTCATTCCAACGAGTTTGGGATAAATGTTTTAGCATTAGGCCAAGATTCAAAGGTGATTCAATGGTTATGGTTGAGCTCAACCGTGAGCTCAATATCGAGTGGTTCCTGCAGCTCATAACTCCAAGTTGATGACCATACGATACATAAAGCATGAGATGGCTTGGATCGAGTAGATACAAATGATCTCGGTGAGTCTAGAGCCCAACAAGAATTGAGCTTAGAGGTGAGTCACAGAATAGCTCACTTTGGTAAGGCATGCATGTTGGAGCTAGCTCGGATCTTGACTTAGGAGAAAAACCAAGTTCGATGGGGGAATTTTGAAGGTTCATTGCCAAGTGGAGATAATGGGATGGCATTCCAAGCCAGAAATTCCATAGGGGATATTTTTCATTTGGAAAACCATCATAAGGATTCCACTAGGTGGAGATCCAATGATGGTAGGCCAAGGTGCATTCCTCGCACATGGAGATTCATGTGAGTGTGGTCGAGGTGTGTCGAGTCCTCCACTAAGATGCCATCTAAGCTGAGTTAAGTGGGAGGTTGGTAGAAACCTAGAAACTTTACATAAGACCTAGTCATCTAATGAATTTAGGGGACACGATTCCTCGAATATAGCTTTGAATACGGTTGGAGTGAGGGACATACTCAATGAATGAGTGTTTTTATGAATACAAAGGCATGAAAAATCACTCATATACATTCTATATTACAAAACCTATCTTCGTATAACCTCTAAGGTTGATATGGTCATGTCCAAGCTCGAAAAGAAAAAATGTTGTAGGTAATGCAAAGAAGAATGTTGTTACAAACCAAGCCGATGGATGTTTCATTTGGAGGTGAATCTAATTCCACCCATTCAATAGCCAAGTTAATGTGGTCAATATGTGGAGCTCGCTCAAGAAAATAGGAGAAGATAACTCGAGTGGAGTCAAGTTAAGTTGAGCCATTCACCGGATGAGTCGGTCGGGAGAGCTTACATGGAGGACGATTCAAAAGACTCGTGAAGAAGAATCGAGTTCGTGAATGTTGGTCGGGCTTGCTAGGTAGAGGATAAGGTGAGTTCATAGATATTAAAGGAAGAGTTCGATTGATTTCGGGTGTCAATGTGAAGCCAAGGATCTACGTTTCATAAGGAAGCTTGAGGGTTGATCGGAGTAGTGGCACATGCAACCAAGGAGCTTGAATTGGTGAAAAAGCTCTCCGAGGATAGTTTTTATCCAAATAAATGTGGGAGGACCCAATAGACAAATATCATGTGGAATGAATGCTAAGCCAACTCGAGGCTGGTCATGACGTTGAAATAAAGCGGCTCAACATTTGGGAGATCGAAATCGAGGATCAAAGAAGTGACAGTCAAGCGCCGCATGAATAAATCATTCTGCTAGGTGACTTGGGTGAATCTCACGTAGAAGCTCGAGAAATTCATGTAGCTCATGTAAGGTGTTTGATTGGATCGATGATGGGGGATGTTCTCATAAGAAGAAGTTAAGAAACCAAGTCGAGGTGTATACTAATTGATATGGGAGCTCAGTATTTGAAAAAAGGTGGGTGCTTGGGTTCGAAATTTGAACAAGGTCGATACCATGGAGATCACCCAACCTATCAATGAGAAGTCGGTCACCAAAGGTTGTTTCATCTCACCAACTTGGAGATATGTGAAGCAAGGTGGCATGGGAAAATAGGGAGAGTGGACTGAAGTTACATTGAGCTCTCCAATGTGACAAAATAGAAGAACTCGATGCTTAGTCCAAGCTCACAAAAGATTAACTCATGCAAACCGATGCATATGGGAAAGAGAGGTGGTCCAAGGAATAGGCAAGTCGGTGGTGAGCTCAAGGCATACATGTACAGGTGCTTGGCGATGATGGTGGATCGACTCAGTGTTGGGATTAATACGGAGTTGAGATATCGTCAAGGTAAGGAGATCATGCTTGGTAGATGAAATGATGCAAAGACGAGCTTGATTCGAAGGCTCAACCCTACGATGAAGTGATATCGGTGAAAACCACTAAGAAACAAGTCCAAGTTGGCTCGGTCGGTAAACTCAAAACCACTAAGAAACAAATCTCAAGCCCAACTCGGTGAGTTATCTCAGTGAGCCAACCACCAAGTTGGGCTATGTGTGACCCTATTTTCATGGGCCCTCACTTTCTTCAATTCAAACCAGTCAACATGAAGTTCCACCATTATTTTTGTATTAAATTAATATTTTATTAAAAATATTTATTATTATTATTATAATATTTTTATAATTATTATAATATTTTATTTAAATATTTCTTTAATTAATTGAGAGGGGCAAGTCAAACTGGGCATTAATGACACATGATGAAATCTTCTCAAGTGGTTCAAATAACTTTGTAATAAATGAATCATCATGTACCTTCAATTTAGAAAGGGAATTTATGAATTCTTCTCTCCACTCTCACAACTTCTTCTATAAATGTAAGTTGAATAGGTCACAAGTTAGAGACTTCTGAGACAAGTGTATAGTTTTCAAGAATCCTCCTTCTTCTACAAGTTATTCTTATATGTTGAGGGAAATTTCAAGCCTCCTTTCAAGACTGTAATGGAAACTATTGCCTCTTTTGAATGTATGATGCATTGTGCATGTTGTTGAAGTAATAAAAGTGTGTGTTTTGTGACTAATCTTGGTCCTTTCATCCTTCTATACTTCTTTGTGCCTTTCTCATGCTTATAGGTACACTATGTAAGTTTAAGTTTCTATTGCAGGTTCTTGGAGTTATGTGCTTATCAAGTGGTGGAGTATTGCATGCAGTTGAGTTGTGGTGTTTGTTCACCCTTCTCAAGTTCATCCTTCTTCACTGGAAGACTGATATATTTTTTTTTCGATCAATTTTAACAAAGGGAACACATGCTTCCTAGTTTGTGGTATTTTGTACTCTCTCTAAGTTACAATAGGTAAAGTTTACTTTTGGTGCACACACCCTCTTCAAATCAACCCTTTCTAAGTCTGGAAACACCCTTTATGGTGTGTATCACCATCCCTAATATAGTTTCATTTCTTGCAAATATCTTTCCCTAAAACCCATGAAAATGTTAGCATAGGACTAGATAACCATTTTATTGCACTAGGAATAGTACATCACTTAGTTTAGGAAGAGGAAGTCGGCCTTCTCTGAAGGTTCACCTCGATCCCAAGTCCCACATCTTGAGAGGTGATCCCATGTTTCCCAATCAAAATAAACATCCTATCCACATTCTAGCCATTTGGAGGGTGTAGTTATTTGGTGACAACAATTTTCTACATGCCCACTGGGACAAAGAGTTGGTACTTCTCTTCTCACTTGCACAAGTCAAAGTACCTAGCGAATCTATATCTCTGGATTTCAAATCTCAATATGTTAACTTATGCAAAGAATTTAGACAAGATCTTCTTCAAAGCAAGGAAATTATCAACATATTTAACTATCCATGTCTCCTCCAAGGAGAAGGAGAAGAGGCATCTCAACATCACCCATTACAACATCACCTCAGTAGGGGTCATTTAACTCCTCCTTACGATGGTTTACTCTACCCAGGAACAATCAACCTTTCATTGCTATAAAGGCAAGGAACCAAGGTTTTCCCCCCTTTAATGCAAGAAACCCTCTTATGTTGGCTCAACATGACCCTATACCTGTTGCTGCACTCAAAATTTTACCCTTCTACATAGGGGAAACTCATGTTACTCTAGTGGAACATATTCTCAACATAGCCAAAAATTTTGCATAGACATAATATCACAGAGAGAAAATTGTTGTTAGAATTCTTGCTACGTATTTTAAGGGAAAATCACTTCAATGGTTTCGAGGGTTAAGTGTTGGTAATATTACCACTTGGGATGAATTAGGAGAAAATATTTGTAAATAGTTTGAAGACAAGAGTGATCACCTATCACTTTTGGAACAACTCACTACCATAAAGAGAGCTCCCCAAGAATACATGAGTGATTTCAACTTCCGATTCCATAGGACCTAGAATAGGATTTCACACTCATAAAGCCTTCTCCAAATAATGCATTCTTGTACTATTTGTGAGCCTTGAATAAGCAATGTAACAATTATGATCCAATCCATGGGAAGGACTACACTACCTGATTCCTAAGAATTTTCCATAACAGCGGAGAATTCTTTAATACATGCTGGAAAGATAGTTCCATGACCACCAATGCCATTTTCTCCAGATCTTATGAACAATCAGCCTACCATTGTTCATATTCTATCAACCTCTAAACAACCAGCTCAGTCTACCCCCACCTCTTAAAATGACCTATTTGAAGTCAAGTCACTGCTGCAAACCTTTGGGAATGATCTCATTGCACTCAAGAGGCAAAATTTTTGATATTATCATCCATACCAACCAAAAATCAGCAGTATCAGGCTAACCACCTCCTTTTCAAGGGAACAATCAGCCACAAAATCAAGCTATAAATCAAGATGCGAATGTTAGGACTTTGAACTTTTAGAATCCTCTTGTTGCTAGCTCATCTAGAGCCATATTACCTGTCCAAAATAATCTAGTTCAAGACTATGAATGGTGTTATCCTTGTTCTCAACCCCATAATCAAAATATTTATCCCAATGGAGTTCTTAGCCTTATGGTTCAAAGCGTATCTACCCCTTTAGAGCCAACAAAAATTCATTTATGCAGGAAATAACAGATCAATTGTAGGCACCTAAAGAAACCACTTTGTTAAATTCGAAAGCAAAAGATTTTTATGGGTTGAATACAAATTCCTCATTAGTGGCGGAAAACACTCATTCCAAAAAGAGAGAAATGGAACCTCAACCTTCCAAATCTTATCAAGCATTCACTTCATAGCCTTAGCCATAAGTTTACTAGTGGTGATAAAGATGTGGGAAAGAAATCGCTTAAATACCTACAAGCCAAGATGCGAGGAAAGAAGGTTCTTCAGGCATCACGATACCCAAAAAGAACTTTCCAAAAGAGGATTCTAACACCCAAATAAGTGTTAGCATAGTTGGATCAATTTCCTTTAGCATATTAGAACAGATGAGGAAGACCAACCTGAGCATTACCATGTGGGACACACTCTCAATTACTTCTCAAAGAAATTTTTGCAAGAGGCTCTGAACAATTTTAGTACAACCGATGGGTCATCGGGTTATGGAACAATAACCATTACAACATTGTGTCAACTAGAAGGGAAAATTATTCCTAAGGAAAAAAAACACCACTATTCTATATTTCCTTGATTATTGGTGACCACCTTGTACATAATTGCATGATCGATTCTGGTGCCAGTAGCTCGGTCATGCCCAAAAAATTATAGATGTACTAGGCATACAATATGCACCAATTGCAAGGGAGTTGTTCAGATGGATGGAACAACCATTCATATTGTTGGCATCATCAAAAGACTTCAACTTACCATCCATGCATGCCCAAGTTTTTCTTTCACCCAAGACATATTAGTCATTGATCTCCCTCCTCTCTTTACCATTTGCCTATCATAATATTTCATTGCTAAGATGGGTGGTTATCTTTCAGCTGATTCGTCACATATGATTCTCAAGACTCAATAAAAACTAAAGTAACTATAAGAGAAAAACCAATCTTCCATAATCATGTAGAACCCTACACTGCTTGTCCTATAAATGGGAATTATACCATCATTAATCTAGAAGAAGAATATGCATATCATGAACCAACCATTCTTGTTGAAGAATTCCCTAATGTTGTGTTGGATGAAGTGAGTGGAGATCATTAGTACAATCCCTACGTTGATGTGTGAGGAAGAATTTTGTTTATTGATGTTGGAAGACACAAGATTAGGTATATACTTGCATTAACAAAGAAGGTACGATCATACCACAATAAGTCAAAACGTAAAAAAATTCTAAAGGACTATAGAAATTATTATTCGATGGTGTGAGTAAGAATGGATTTGGTACTAGTGTCATGTTAATTTCTCCATAGGGAGATAATTCCTTTACATATTTCTAGTTACAATTAAGTTACACTAACAATGTTGCTGAATACGAGGCCCTTGTGCAAGGAATTCAACTAGCTCAAAAGAATGGAATCAAATCCCTGAATTTTTTTAGAGACAAGACGTTATTTTTCATCAAATGAAGACACACAGTGCATCCAAAATGATCTTTTTAAGGTAATAAAAGAACCGAATCTAGGACTTGATTGAATATTTCAAAGCTTTTGGGATCCATGTAGATCCTAGAAATCAATTTAACTAAGATGCTAATAAGCTTGCTAAAATTGGTTCGCAATATGACATACCCATTAATATCATGAAAGAAGGGAAGCAATATGTCAAAATGGTGGTTTGACCTGTGGTCCTTGATAATGTGAGTAGTTGGAAAGTGTTCGATAGTGATAAACAAATTGTCTGTTTCCTATAAGAAGAGGCGGAGTTTGTTTCAAAAAATCAATATAAGATGTAAGAATCTTATGGTGATCAAATCATATATTTGAAAAGAAATAAGCTACCAAAAGTCTTAGTTACTCTAGAATCCATATTTAATTCAGATGATTAAGCCGAAAGACAAAGATCTAACATAGTGGTCAAAGAAGAAGATTTTGAGGAAGTCGAGGTAGCCAATGAAAAGGTTTTAAGATTGGAAAAGTATGTACTTCCAGAGAAATAATATTTCATCAAACTCTTTCAAGAGTATCATGACATTTTTGCATGGAGCTACAAAGACTTGCATGGTTTTGATCTAGGTCTAGCATAACATACCATCGAACCGGATCCTAATGCTAAGAAAATTCATCAGAAGAAAAGGCCAATTAATCCCAAAATTGAGCGACTAATGAGAAAGGAGATAACTAAACTCATCGAGGCCTGTATAATTTTTCTATCAAACATTCCTCTTGGGTAGCTTAACTCGGTGCCCATAAGGAAGAAGAACGGAGAGATTCAATTGTCCATGGATTTCGAGACTTGAATCGTGTATCATTGAAATATCATTATCCCCTTCCATCAATGGAGAAAATCCTTCAAACAATGGTAGGAGATCGAATATTTTCTTTTCTCGATGGATATTTGGGCTACAATAAAATTCTGGTTCAAGAATCCGATCAATTCAAAATGGATTTCACTACCAAGTGGGGCACGTATTCTTATAACAAAATACCACTAGGATTATCCAATGTCAGGGCTACCTTCCAAAGAGCCATGGACATGGAATTTAAGGGACTAATCAATGATATCATTTTGGTTTACCTTGATGATATAACGATATACTCTAAGCATGTAGAAGACCACATCACACATCTAAGGAAGGTTTTCCAAAGATGTAGAGAATTTGGGATTTCACTTAACCCCAAGAAATGTATTTTTGCAGTGCATGAAGGAAAATTATTGGGGCATGTTGTTTTAGCGGAAGAAATTTATATCAATCTAACCAGGATTCTTTCAATTATGTCCTTATCTCTCCTAAGTCACAAAAAGGGTCTCCAGAGTTTTCTAGGAACCATAAATTTCGTGCAGAGATTCATCCCTATATTCATAACATTGGCTAAGCCACTGACAACCATGTTGAAGAAAAATATACCATTCTCATGGAAAAAGGAAGGAAGGGAGAGATTTGAAGCCATCAAAATGACCATTTCTCAAGCTCCCATGTTGGTGAACCCCAGGTTTGATAAAGATTTTATTCTCTATGCTTTTGTAGGTCAAGAAATCATTTTAGGTATCCTCACCCTAAAAATGACAACTTGATGGAGTAACCAATGCATCAAAATTAAACTTGAAAACAATGAGCCATCTCTTTTTATTTTTATGTGCTTTCGATATTTTAGTTTCTCCTATTTGAACCGAGTGTGGCTATGATGCAATAAAAGGAGGGATATCTCCATCAAGAGGAATGGATCTCACCAATACGAATTAATGGCCATGTATGGTTATTCCTTTAGTACTCTTTGCAAGTAGAAGATAAAAGGGGTGCTAGATCAATGATCTTTTCAATGGTAAAAATTCTCTTATCATCTATATATAGTGTAATAGTAGAACACTAGTGTAATATTAGAAGGAGGATACTATGTTGTATATAGATTTCCAATTTGGGAGAAGCTAGAAACCTAGTGAATGTGGGATAAAGATAAAGTAGAATTAGAAAGGGATAAAGTACATGATTATAAATAATTAATTATTTATTAGTAACTCATATGAGTTTGAGATGATTTAATTAATCAACTAAGATTAATTAATAGGCCAAGATAAGCTTAGAAATCCATTTGGAGGTGATTTAGGAGGAAATTGATAGAATTTGGAGCATTTGAAAGAGGTTTTTAATCAATAAGATGGTTTATTGATTAAATAGGAGATTAAAAGGATTAATTAACTAATAATACCTAATTAAATAGGATTATGACTAAGGAAGTGTCGTTAATTGAATGAAATGAAGGGTAATGTTATCTAATTAGTGGGAAATCACTAATTATAATGGAAATGGTGAAAAAGTGCAATTTTAGTAGTAAAATTATGTAGTGAAATTTTAAGTGTCTACATTTAACCCTCTTTGGTGTCGTAACGTAAGTGATGCCACTTCAAAGATAGTAGACAATTATTGAAAATTAAATTTTCAAGGAGTCAAAGAAAAATGAGTAGAATGAAGGATATCCCCTTGAATGTCAATGGAATCTTGAAAATAAGAAGGAAATAATCACAAGATAAGCATACTACAACATTGGAGAGTTGAACTAGGCTCGGTTGGTCGAATTTCAAATTGATTGTCGAGAAAAAGAATCTTGTGTTTCAACAGATGAGAGAAACAAGAGGGAGGGGGGGATAAATAGAATCCCTATTTCCCCAAGTATGGTGGAAGAAAATGTGGATAGTGATGAAAGGGATTCAAACTAGGCCTAGTTGGCCATTGTTAGGATCAAGAAAAAATTGTAAAATGATTGTGAGAAAATGAAGTTGGAAAGAAGCACACAAATGATGAAATGGTGATAGAAAGCAACCCAACTAGTGCAAGACTATATTTTAATCATTATATCACATCCTATTTAATGAATCATCTGGCTTATGAGAAAATTTTATTTAATATAAGCATGCAAACAAGTGTAAAATGATATGAAAATCCATAATACAATTTTTGTTCATTTCTAGAAGATTGAATAAAAGAAAAATACATAAAGTAATTCAGTTCGAGAATATAAACAAGTAGACCAAATGGGAAACACACACAAATAAACATATTTAAACAAATAATATTCAAGAGAGTTGCACCAATGATTTTTTTATATAGCTTCATTTCCCACATGTTCGATTTATACATAAAGGATTAAAAACAACACCCCAAACAAGGATACATGTATGGTGAATAAACAAAGGATGTAGAATTCCTATGACAAATTAATCATACACTAAAAACTACCCCAAAAATTGCTTGTGTAAGGGAATACAAACATAACAAGTAAATGAAATTTTTTTAATGGAGGTAGATCAAAATGACCCGCATGTCATGTGCTAGAACAATAAAACACGATGAAAGATGATTTATAAGATAATTTTCAATGTTTGAAGACATTGTTTCATGTGAAAATCTAGACGTGTGAATGTTGTGTTTACCGATTTTGTAGATTTTTTGAGTTTTTTAAGGTTTTTGAAATTTTAGAAATTTTTGGATTTTTGAAGTGTTACCCATTTTTTGGATTTTCAAAAATTTACCCATTTTTTGAATTTTGAATTTTACCACATTTTTGAAATTGTAGGAAGAATGTGATATATAAGAATGAAGACATGTGTGGTACACTAACCCGGTTGCCTAGAAGCAAGAATATGCCCCGAGAGAGGAAAAGGTCCCTAGGAAGCAAGAAAATGCCTTGGCGAGACAAAAAAGTGAGCGAAAATGACGGCTTATTGAAATAAATCATCGCGATAGAGTGCCAAATTTTTTTGGGAGGAAACATATAAGAAAATTTTAGTAATCATGTCCTTAGGAGGCATGAACAATGAAGAAATTAGGGTTGGGAGGGTATAAATAGCAGGTGGGGATGGGTAAAATCCATCGTGATCATTTGTGCGATTACACTTTGTTTGCCTTTTGAGATATTTTTACTCTAATTTTTGAGATAGATATCTCGTATAACTGATCGTCTGCAGACTATTTTTGAGAGTACGGGAGGCATCCAATAGATGGTACAAAAGTAATGCAAAAATATGATTTTGAGTGTATTTATTGTATTTTTAGTCAATAGAAAGTCATGTTCTAATGCTAGTGCATGCCTTCAAGAACACTAGTGTATCTCTCAAATGTGCTACTTTGTGAATGCCACGCACTAGCATAAAACTAAGGGAATGAGTGTTAGTTTTATTTTACCCTAGCAAATTTCATATACTAGCATGTGCACGAGAGCATGGGTGTTAGAATAGGTGTGCCAAAGATGCAAACGTACCATCATGAAGATGAATGCACTAAGATAGCGTGAGGCGTGTTAGCATGAGAAAACACACACTAGTGTAATATGAGGTGCACTAGCGAAAGGAGGTGTGATGGCATAAATGGAAGTGCAAGGTAGTGCAAATTTTGGCCTTTCATAAGATCTTAGAAGAAATGAGGAGATTTTGAGAAGTGACTAGACGATTGTAGAAATGGTTAGAAGAATTTAGAAGATGATTTAGAAGAAATGATGTTAATTTTTATGTTTTTGGGTGATATGTAGGTGAGACCATGATCTTTGGAAGTGTGGGAGTGCCATGGATGTCTGCATGGGTATTTGAGATGCCTTTAAGTTGTCATGAGCAGATAGAACTAGTTGTGTTGCTAGATGTGATAGGGTTGACTTACATTACCATACTACCACAAATTAGACTAGATCATAGCCTACAAATAACCTTAGTAGAGAGATGGCATAACGAGATCCATATTTTTGGATGCCTACTAATGAGATGATTATGACTCTTGAGGATGTTTATCGATTTGTTGAGTCTTGATAGAAGGAATTTTTGTCGTGTATAATGGGCACCGTGGTCGGATTATAGGACACATCTAGGATTTGTGCCTCTAAGAGGATATACCCCAAGAGGGTATTGAAGTACATTTATATAGATGTATTGAGAGTAGGATGATTACATGGATTCCTATTTATCTTATGGTTCTTATCAATGGTAACTTGATGCCCGATAAGACTGGTACACACTTTCAAGCCTCGCTTGATAAGAGTTGTTCACGATTGATGGAGGAGAGGTATTCACCTAGGGTTAGTGCATACTAGCCCACTTATACAGGTATTTGTATTTGATTTCTTATAGAGGGATGATGATCTTGATTCCTGCTACCCTTATTCAAATTTGGGCATGGGATCATATTGCCATCGGACACCCACATGGTGCTTTACGAGCTAGAAATCTAGATGAGCCATCCTTCATAGATTGGGAGCCGGTGGGTGCCGATGTGAAGAGTCACTTGGGATACAATACCTACTAGATGAAATATTTTGATGATCTACTACTACGCATTGTGACATGGCACTCATATTGATTATATCAATGGTGCGAGAGATGTCACGAGTTGAGCATCAGAGAGGTTGAGAACTATTTGATAGGCGGTTGTAGTCCTATTTTTGAATGATACCAAGTGGATAGAGTACAACAACAACTTGGCATTTTTCGGGGATCCCTAGTGATGAGAGATGGTACATGCATCTAGTGTGCAATATATGTTGTTTTGGTCCACGGATCGACCCGGGGAACCACGAAAGAGTTTCCATGGTGGTTTCCCATAGGTATGGGACACAAGTGCATAGATTGATAATTCTAGCATGACAACAGACTACCTAGCTTGATACATGAATTTTATGTCACGAGAGGATCACCATTTAGTAGGAAACCATTATAGCTGGTATAACAAAGTAGAAGCGGTAGGAATTCATGGGAAACAACTCGGAGATAGGACCCAACTTGTCTAGCCGGAGGATGAGACCACAAAGACACGGGGTCATGGATAGGTACAGGAGTGACACATCCAAAGGGAAAGGTAGAGCATCAAGTATAATAAGAACCACAAGTATCACCACAAATACAAGTACCCATGATATAACATGTTCTGTCATAAAAAAGGTTTATGTATAGGTGGCATAAGGGCCAATGATAAAGTAGGCGCCATTACAAGGTTTACAACGACATATACCTTTACGCTTTCCACCATCACCCCCAAAGTAAGTATTCCGGTGGTGGTGACGTAGGTCACAAGGGTTATGGGGATGGGGATGGAGCTGCCTAAGGGCCACCATAGATACAAGTGATCGGATATAGGGTCATTCCCAAGTGGGTGGACCATTAGTGGCCACCTTACATGTTCGAGAGATATAGTAATGTTGTGGGGGATGTGGCCTTAATTATAGTTCAGGGCCCTTTAGTGATAGGTAGAGCAAGGGTTTATAGAGTAGGCTACCCTTAGCCAACACCTGCAACAAAGTGAGAACATCTCATTACAGAGAGGTTGTAACTAGTATCCGAGAGGAAAAGACTGCATTTGGAGGGGCTGCATTATTGCAGATTGGGATGTATTTCGGTGGGTATTAGGGGTCGACCTTGGTGATATAGTTTATGATTTTTGGTTTCTTGGTGAGGTTGGGTAATACAAGTGACTATATCAAGTTGTAGTGCTAAAGGCTCAAAGGGTATTTTCTTATAGCCACTTATAATCCAAGCGGAGTCGACAAGGTCCCACGCACCTTCTAGATCAGCCGATCACCACAAATGCCTTCACTGGTCATAGATTGGGTAGTCGAGGTGATCGAGAGAGTTAGGGTTGACTCCTTTATTGTACTCGAGAGACTATATTTTTATTTTTTGTATATGCCTTTGAATGAAGGCACATTTTTGACGCAATGTATAAAAATATTTTTGTACATGCCTTGAGATGAAGGAACATATGTTTTATCGATAGATTCCCATCTTGCCTTTATTTTATATTTGATTATATCGAGAAATTTTTATATATACACATTAATGTATTTACGACATGGTTAACGATGGACATTGATGTATATCCCATTTTTATGAGATATTATGCTACCACATGTTTTTATTATGGTCTATGATGAGGGGGATAAAAATAATTCCTATTGGCCCATTGATGATATTATGTGATGTTAGCTTAGCATACAAGTTGATTTTCATTTTATGTTGATGTAGCTTAGAATTTTATTGGTATGTGATGATAGGAATTTGAATGATGGAATGAAAACACATAATGTAAAAGAAAAGAACACAAGCACAAGGAATAGTTAACAAAATAATTATGCATACACAAAAAAACACAACAATATAAAGCAAGAATTAATCTAATCAAATAAAGAAAAAACTAACCTAGAAAGCATGTAATACAACTCATTATATGTACAAACAAACAAACAAGAAAGGAAACACTAATGTGTTTTTATGGAACATTTTTAATATGTTTTACGTTGTTTTTGGATTTTCGCAAGACAACTTTATATTATTTTTGGGTTGTTTTGGTAAAACATATATGAATTTTTTGGTGTTTTTTGAAAATTTTCTGAAGTTATGCACAAGAAAACAAAGATGCATGGATGCCCCTAGCATTAGATGGTAATGTATAAGAGAAAAATCCATACATATGTATAAGAGTAGGATTAAATAAATCAAAGCCATGAATGATATGCTCAAAAGGATCTCGAATCGGTCAAAAATAGCGTAGGATAAAGCAATTGTTCCCCTCGGTGTGAGATTCTTGTGAAAAATAAACCGTCATAGGTTATGCACATAGTTAAATGTATGCACACCCATGATAGCATATGTACACCCCTTTGTAACATACGTGTTCCCCTAACAACGTATGCACACCCTTTTAACATATACACACCTTTTTAGCATATATGTGCCCTTCTTAACACATGTACACCCGTTTTAACACCTTTGCACCTCGACAAAAACACATTCAACTAAGCATATGCACGACCGAGAGGTGTATACACGCCCTTTAGAGTGTATACACGCCATCTTCTGTAGATCACTAAAATATGATATTTTTGCAAAAAATTGTAAAAATCTCAAAATTTGGTCTTTTTAGTCCAAATCGACAACACTTTACCTCGATCTAGCAAAGAGAATAAAACCCAAGCAATTATAGCTAAACTAGTTAAGAAATCCCATGTTTAAGTAAAAATGTAAAAGAGGGTTAGTTTAAACAACTTTGAAACAAAGCTTGAAATTAATGGAAAATGAAGTAGGTCCCATCGGGCGTGCCAAATGTATGCATGCAAAGTTAACTAAGTCATATGAATTGAAACTAACACCTAGTAGTTCCAAAACAAAGCTAACTAAACAATAACATCAAGATAAGAGCTTATAAAACTAACTTCTAAGTGCATGCAACATGAATGAAACAAACTAACATGCTAAGTCATTTTACTCTTTAGATTGCTAATCTACATGTGAACCTATTTAGATCCTAAAGCAATCAAATTGGTTTTTTGTTTTTCTTCAAGATGGTGAAAGGATCTCTCTAAAAAATGGCTACAAGGCCATGTTAGATATTCCTCTACTAACCAAACATGAAGAATGGATGCAAGGTGAGCAAGCTATTCCAACAATGGAAGTAAGGCTCAAGATCATATGTTTTTATATGAGATACTATCAAAATTATGGTGTAAAATTGAAAGGGATTCCTTAGGCTTGTATTTATAGATTTCCATTTGGGAAATTTTAGAATCCTAGTGCATGTGGGACAAAAGGTAAGCCCAAAATAGAATTTTTACAAGTCAATGCACTTTTTGATTAGATTAGGAGCTAATTAATCTTTTAGGATTAATTAAGGATCCTAAGTAGGCTTAGGAAGCTTTCTGAGAGTATCTAAAGGGGTTTTGATAGATTTTGGATGTTCTAGAAGTGATATTTAGCCAATAAGAAGGTTTATTAGTTAAATACAAGATTAAAGGCTTAATTATCATATAATTAGATAATTAAGAGGATTATCACTAATTAAAATGTCTTTAATTGGCATCCTGAGTGAATTACAAGCATAGTTCGATAATGAATTATCGTTATTTAAACAAAGTGATAGGAAGTGAAGATAGTCAATGTAATTTAAGTATTAAACTACGTAAGTGGATATTAGGTGTCTACGGGGTGATAATAACTATACCTACTCTGAGCCATTAAAAGTGAGCTACCTATCGAATACATCTTCCATATGAAATATTCTTCAATATAACACATAGATGAGTCTCGTAAGCTCCATACTCAATGGTTCTATTCCATGTAAATGGGATTTATCTAGTTTATCTACAAGCAATCATCCCTTGACTGATTTCTAGTTGACATACTTAATATAAAATTCACTTAGTAAGATGATCCAATTGGCCATCCTACCACTAAACATGGGTTTATATAATAGCTACTTGAGCGGGTCAACTCGGATATTAGATTGGTTTTATTATTTAGAAGGTAATGTAGAATTTTTGAAATGAAAAAACATCGACCAAACAAGATTTTTCAATTTACTGAGATAGTTAAGATCATAAGAGATCAATGTACGATAAGTTAATAGGTAGATATCTCTTTTTGATTCGAGATCATATTGAGTTAAAATCTCACCAATAGAAAATTGATTCTTTGATATATATATCAAGAGGGTTTCTCCTAGTGTAGGCGTAATAAGAATAAATTGTTTAGCCAAATCTTTGCTTAAGCCAGAAAATTCTTATTGGCATTAAATACCCCAATGAAAATCAACATTTTTATTGAGACGATGTTTGAATGAATGACACTTATCAGCAAGTTGAGATATAAATCTATGAATAGATTGGATTTTACCTTGCAAATTACACAACTACTTAGGGTTCTTGGGAGGAGGAATTTGTGTGATATATGTGACCTTTATTGGGTTCAATTTGATTCCTCTCCTAGAAATGATGAAACCTAGTAATTTTACTGAAATAACACCAAATACACACTTCTTTGGGTTGAGTCTAACCTTATAATATCTGAGACATTGAAATATACATTGTAGGATTTATGGATGTTCTTCTCTAGTTTTGGACTCACCCAAGATATCATCAACATAGTCTTCCATTATGTCATGTAGCATGTCATGGAAGATGATAGTCATGGCTCTTTGATAAGTTTTTCCCGTATTGTTGAGGCTGAATGGAATAACTTGGTAATAGAATGCACTCCAAGGGGTAGTGAAAGAAATATTATGTTGTTCCTCTTATGTAATTTTGATTTAATTATAGCCAAAAATCCAACCATAAGAGTCAACATTTCATAGATTGTAGTTGAATAAAAATTATGTCAATCTTGGGAATAGGAAAATCATCTTTCGGGCATTCTTTTTTAATGTCTCTAAAATCTATGAAAATTCTAATACCAATGGATTTATTTTGTATAACTACTATGTTAGAAATCTATTCTGAGTACTCAATAGGTTTGATAAACCCTACTTCCAACAATTTTTATAGCTCCTCCTTCGCAAAAAAATGTCATGCAAGGATTAATTTTCCTTAATTTCTATTTGATTGGTTTGGTAGATTCATGCACAACCAATTTATGCACTACTAGATTAGGATCCAATCAAGGAATGTATGCATATGACCATGCAAATACATCGAATAATTCATGAAGGATCATGAAAAAAAAAAAAATGTTCTTACGTTGAGAGATAATTTCCCACTTAACTATTTTAGGATCATCTTTGGTTCTAATATTAACATCAATATTCTCCTCCACTAGAAATTTGTATCCATCTTCCATATGGGTAGGATTAAGGGAGATTGAGATATTTGTTAAGGGTGTCTCAATGAGATTCTCACCCATAGAGTGGTCACTTTTTATATCCTTTTTATTTTTTCAATTTGTTTTTCCGATAGTTCCTCGAAGAGGTTTTCACTATGGGACTTGGATTTCTTCTTTTATTGAGGATTTTTGGAAGATATTTTTCCCTCGTTTTCTTTTTGATTTTACTTGACCAAAGAACTCATCCTCCTCCCAAGTATGCATATCCATCAAGATCGATAGAGAATCCGTTTTGTGGTCACCAATAGGAATATCATCTCATCGACCCATAAATTTTCTAATTACTTCATCATTATGGAAGAATTCAATTGGTATATGTTGTTGTTGGTCCTAGTTTACAAGGCAATTGAACAAGGTTTAACTCGGGAGTAGAAGGGGATGCGGTGAATATATATTTGTCAGAAATAGCTTCGTAGAGGCAAGGTTTTTGTAGAGACTACATTGGGAATCCATTTTGATGTCATAATCAGAAGAACTACTATCATGTTAAAAAGAGGTGGCTTCGAACTTTAGAGGATGGGACCCATATGGTCAAATACCAATACCATATGCTTCCATCTTTTCATGTGGTGTTAGAAGAGGTTCTAACACACCCCGCTCATCTACTCCACATCCATATCCTTGATAACCCATTGTGTACATCATTTTATTAGGAATGGTGCATTTGGGAGATAGATAGAAAGAATCCATTGCATCGATCGGGTAAAAGTAATGATAAATAAATCGTACCAAGACATGAAGAACTCAACTACTAATTAAACACCATGCGTAATAAGATGAAAGTAATTCACCATAATAACTTTACATAATGAGTAGTAATATCATATATTATTATGGAACTCAATTAAATACAATGATAATGGGCCTTACTTATATATGAAAGGGAAATCAATCTAAGACCCGGACCAAGGTTATATATCAAGCCATAAATCAAGGAAAGAAATAGTCATCAAAGAACTAGTCAAGACCACAGATTTAGGAAAGAACTAGTCATCAAAGACCTAGTCAATACCATAGATTAAGGAAAGAACTATACCTACTAACTAGATAATATCTCCCTAATATCTAAATAAAATGAAATAAATATCCACACACATAAGTGGTTGAGGATAAATACAATGAAAGTAAATAAATTACCTAGGTGAACATGAGATAAGGTTAATACCTACTCTAACACCCCCTCAATTGAAGCTAAGGGCCCAAAATAAAATTTACATGTCTATAATATCAGTCCCAATAACTAGGCTTGATCAAGAACTCATGTATAATATATCCCTACGAAATATCAAACCAAAAGTAGGAAATAATACTGCTATAAGGAAAGAGAAAGAAGAAGAATAAGGAATATTTTCTCACGAACACCCCCAAGCACAACTTTTGAAACCCCAAGCATGCCACACAACTCAAGGTAGCAAGGTGATGCAAAATAATTCATAAAGATGTCTACAACTGTTGTTGATTCATAATGTACTCCAAGAAAATAACACCACCCTAAATGTGATGACGAATGAAGTGTCTATGTATCTCAATATTCTTTGTCCACTAGTGCTCAACAAGGTTAAAGAAATGTGAATGGAACTTTGGTTGTCACACCAAAGTATAGTCGATAATTCTTGTGGTAATCTAAACTTTTTCAATAACTCATGAAAACCAAGAATTTTTGACTTGTTGTAATCTGTTTTCCTATACTCTGCCTTTGAAGATGAAAGTGACATAGCACATTGGTTTTTTCATGCCCAAGCAATTGGAGAAGAATCAAGATAAAAAAATATAGCTAGAAGTGGAACACTTGTCATCAATAGAACCTTCCAAATTTGAATCTGTATATCCAATCAACTGAGTAGAACCCCTAGTGTAGTGTATTCTAAAGTGGGAAGTGCCTGCAAATAACGAAAAATCCTTTCAAGCAACTTCTATCACTCACTACTATGAGGATAATGTGTGAACCGAGATACAATCCCTATTGTAAATGAAATATCATGTTGAGTATGGGTCAAGTACATGAGACTTCCAACCAACTTCCTATACAATGTAGGATCAAAAAATGGAGTGGTACATGTGGAAGTAAGAGTAACCCCATACTAAAAAGAGATGGACTTGGTTTGCAATCATCCATATCAAAACATTGAAGAAGATCATGGGTGTAATTTTACTAACTCAAATGAAATTCTGAATCTATCTAAGAAATATGCAATCCAAGGAAATAATGCAATAACCAAAGATCTTTCATGTAAAACTGTGTAGAAAGAGACCTCTGAATAGTCTGAATGTGGGAAGAAGAGCTGCTAGTAAGTAACAAATCATCAACAAAAAAACAAGTATCATAATATCCTCTCCAACATGTTTGAGATATGATGTATGATCGAGTGGTAATGAACAAAACCAAGAGATAGAAGAAAGGAATCCATATTATCATTCCAATCCCAAGGGGCTTGTTTGAGACAGTAGAGACATTCGGAGTCTAAAAAAGAGAATAATCCTGAACAAAGCCAACATGTTGTTTCATGTATATTTCCCCATGTAAATATCCATGTAAGAAGGCACTGCTCATGTCCATCCGTACATAGGCCACCCCGTGATGTAACAATAATAAGAACAAGGTGTACAGAATTCATCTTGGAAAAAGTGTAAAATTCTTAGAGTAATCAATACCTTCAACTTGTGGAAAACCCTTCGCAACAAAATGAGCATTATACTTGTCAATGGACCTATCAAATATATATTTGGTTCACTATACCGACTTACACCTAACCATATTTCTTCCTTTAGGAAGAGATACCAAATCCCAAGTATGATTCTTGATCAAAGAAGAATACTCATCTTCCATCACATCATCCCACTCCCGTATCCCATGAGCATGTGAAAAAATCGTGGATCCTCGAAACTACCCAACACAAAATTCCGTAACCAGTAGAATGTGCATGATGATGCCTAGTGGGTGGAAGATCCTAAATGAAAAGTGTTTTCTCATAAACCGTAGTATGAGCCCACTTAGGTATAGTGAAAACATCAATGAGAATAGGATCCTTGATGGAAACTACAACCTCTTCAAATAAAAGATCCTCAAGATGAGATGAAGAAGAAGAAGGAGGCCTAGAAGAAGATGAAGAATCATGAGTAGTGAAGCTCTCATCAAACTGAACATGTGTTCGAAAAAGAATGTCATGTGTATCGGGATCTAAAAGACGATAAGCTCGCATGTCCTCACAATACCCTACAAAGATCAAGGGTTTACTCTTATTATAGAAATATTTCCTTTTCTTCTTTAGCACAAAGGCCCAAGAATGTCTCCCAAAGACTCAAGAAAATGAGACATATGACTTAGTGTTGGACAAAGCTTCCTCTGTAGTCAAATTATCAAGTGCTCAGTGTGGTGTGTAATTCTGATTGTAGTTAACACAATTAATTGCTATCTAACACAATTAATATTTTCTTTTAGGGTTTAATTTGTACTCAAGTGCTATCTAGCTTTAGGAAAATGAATCATTTAAGATAAGAAACCATAACGTACAAAAAAGTAAAAAAATGAATAATTGAGAGAGCAAGATATTGCAAAAGCACATATGATTCTAAAAAATCGTGTGATGCAAAAGAAAGACTATGGAACATAAGAGAGGCCAAAAATCCTATTGTTTTCAAACTAGTTTTTCTAAATGTGTAGGCATAGGTTGTAAAAAAGGAAACAATAATCATGTTTTAATTTTTGTATCATATATAGATTGCATTCAATACACAAGAAAAGATTCAAGACATACATAAAAGAAAGACAAAATGATAAAGTGCCTTGTATTAGAAATTCTAGGTCACATCTACACATGATTCATAACACAACTTGTAGTGAAACAAATTTCATATTGCTTAAATGTATGCAAAATCAAGGAGACAACAACATTGTCATGCATTTCAATCTTTCATCTTGAAGATGTAGATCTCCATTCAGGGTGTAGAGTTCGTATTATAAGAAACAACATGAAAATCCTGAAAATTCAGAATAAGGAACCAAGGAAATGGAAATAAAATAATAGCTATGAATGATAGTGCTTAGCTGAGAATAAGCATAACTTGATGAGTTAAGAAGATAAGCATTAAATAATATCTCGAAAGAAGAATATATTTAAGAAACCATTTTATAGCCATGGTGATGAAGAAATGCGTATGATTTCTCAAGATGAAATACAAATGTAGTTTTGCAAAAATAGAATTTATTTAAGCAGAAACACTTAGAAATCAAGATGATTTTTTTAATCAACTCATTTATGCATTTTCAAATGGAATAAAGCTCTCGAAAGGGAAGAGAAAATACAAGTGCACAAAATTTGATACAAAATCGCAGGCCACATGACAGAGTTTTTCATCAATAGATCAAAGGAAATCTACTAAGGATATGAAACTATCGAAGTAAAAAAATGTATCTTACTATCAAAACTTACACTTTACAATACCGAATAATAACAGATATATATCACAATGAATGTAAGATTTCAACTTCAACTATACTCAAGATTTGCAACGGAATATATTTTCAATATAGGAGATGAAATTAAAGTCAACATTCAAGGCCATCCATGAGTGCACACATAGTACAAAATTATTTTTAGGTCATCGTAGATGTACACAGAGAAATATATTACAATGAGAAAGAACATTCATGGAGGTTACAAAATAGAAGAGTAATAGCAAGTCATCACTCATTATCATGAAACCATCATTTCTGAATTAAGAAGTAAAAGAAAAAAAAATGCATAAAATTCTCGTGGTTTTCCTTATAAGTGTGCATTATGTTCATAAATGAAAAATTCATTGAAGCCATGTAGATATAAATAGTCCAGTCATAAAAAAATAAGATGTGTAGGTATAGTGAACAAATAACATCATTTAAAGATGATCAAGTTGCCATCATTTGTAAAAAATGAAAGGGGTATAGCCTACAAAATATCATGAAATCAAAAGCATCCAAAAAAATTCATATTTTCATGTGTAGTTGAAAGAACTCATAAAAGGAAATTAAAATTTTCAAATATTTTTTAGACAGATTCAATATTTGACAAGTGCAATGGGAACTAAACAAAGTACAAAAGTTATTGTTTTCTAAGAATGTTCTCAAGAAGAGTAGCTTTTCTTACTACAATCAAAACACCATGTCATTGAAATAATACATTCAGACAACATACTAATACGATCAAGACCTTGATTTCCTTTAAGAATCAAAGAATTCAAGCTACAGTGAACAACTAGGGTCCAAAGAAATAAGCAAATAACAAACCAAGAATTATCAAATTTCGTAACCCAAAATTAATTTTTCAAGGAAACAGTAGCTCGAAGAGTGATTGAAGAAGCTATGCAAGTAGACTCTTGACCAAGGATTTATGGCCGTAATAATGGAGAACTCTTAACTACATTTAAAATAGTGAGTACCCACAACAAGGACAATTGTTCAAGAAAGAAGGTATAGAATGCAAAAATTACAAAGATTTCGAAAAATGTTCAAGAATTTCATAAAAAAAAATTGGAGCATGGATCATTCAAAAATGGATGAAGTTGTATGAGGGTTCAAGTCCTACCAAAAATAGAGGAAATAAATGCACTCAACCATTATGTATCAATGTCATGTGAATACATATCATATCAAGAGCCCCAACTTCAAGGTACGAAAAGAAAACGTAAGATGCAAAATAGCATTAATGAATTACATTTATTACTCATCAAATATTCATATTGGACATGTACACGTGAACATAAATTCTAGCATAAATTAATTGAAACATTATAAGAATATTTTAGGATAAGAGAAAAGTTTCTAGAGAATTGTTTATAACATTATCTACAACCCTAAAAATAAAATTTAGAGCTTAATGAACATTACAAACATATAAAGTAATCATAGCTTTATTATCTCCACAAAGAGAATGCATAAAGGAAAATTTGAGCTATATAGTAAAGAGAAAAATTCATTATGGTGACGAACATAATCATACCCTACTCAAGGCATGTTATAGATATATTTTCGAGAACAACTCGATAACAAAATCTATAGCCATCCTTGTTAGTAACCATCTATATTTCCATTGCATCTAAATCTTGAGATTATCACGTCAAAGGATATAACAAGAAGTTTCTAATTATAGATCACAATGAACCTAGAAAAATACAAAACTAGAGTTATGGGTCAAACTATGGCCATCCACATTATTTTTGGTAGAGTAATCTGGATTTTTCTCCATAGTTCCCATGGAAAATAAAAGAAGGAGCAAATCTCAATCAACATAAATATATCAAAACTAAAAAGGTACAGAGGCTACTAGAATACTCAAATTCGAACAAGAGTATGAATAAACCGGGTTTTAAAATACCCATCAAAACAAAGTTTAATATATTCGAGTTAAAAGATAATGAAGAAACTATGGTGTTCAAGAGCAAGGAGTTGAGCTCACCTTTTTAAAGAAATGGCATAAAAATTCTTAGTATGGTGGCCATAACAAGTAATAATCCATAGAATCTAATTTTATGTCAACAAAGGCACCACAAAGCAACAAAAAACAAAACCCATAAGGGGTGTCCATCGAGAAAAACCTCATTAATATGTAGAAAGAGTTTCAAATGTTTTCAATAATAGATAACCCGCAGATGGTGTGCAAAAATAAAACTCGAGAGGTAATAAATATCTTAAAGTAATGGTCGAACTTAGAACAAACAAAGAAAAAGAAAGATCTTAATACCATGCAATATTCAAGAACAACTCAAAATTAAGCTTAAGGGTTTCAAAGTTCAGTGCTCATGAAACGTAAACTTACCTTATCCATCAAAATTTTTGAAGCAAAAATTTTGAAATACTCAAGATCTAACCAAACTTCAAAGATTCTACTATGGCATGCATCAAATCTCATAGAAGCTTGAAATGATGGCAGATAATCCAAATGTGCACTCACAGGGTTTCCCAGAAGCCAAATTTACAGAGTTATATGAGCTCAATATGCCTAATAATAGTGGCCTCCCCATTAAACCTCACAGAGAGCTCGAAAAGTAGTAAAATAATGGTGGATAAACCAATTATTCACATTAATAAAACCTCACAAAGGCTAGGAATGCACATAATCGAGCTCAAGAAATCAAATAATGGCGTCGAATGGAAAATTTGATAGGGCTTTGCCTATTCTAGAATGAATGCAAATGAAATAAAAATATTAGGTTTTGAGTATTTTACCAACTCCAACCAAACCACAGAGTAACCTAACTTGACCTTGGTAAAAGAATCAACAATAGAGATCAAACAATATAAGTTCAAATGATATGCATCTCAAACCAAAGACAAACCATTAGGCTTAGCATCGACAGCTTCGGATGATGTAAGTACCATAATCAATGGACACAATCCATCATTGAATTCAATGCAACCTCAATGGAAACCAGCTAATCACAATACAAAGATCAACGATTACGGTTAGAGGATACTAGATCAAATGTATCAAGATGGAAACCACGTCCCAAACCCGAGTTAGAATCAACTACTCAGATCACGAAGTATAAGGATCAAATGTTGGTAATTGAATACCTAACTTGACTAGAGTTAGATGTGAGTAATCGATATTTCAAAACGGCAGTCATCGTGAATAGGAGACCAGCCCCGATTAATGTAATAATTTTCTCGACCTTATCTAAGGTATAAACTATATCATATGTCGACAATCAAATTCCAATCCACATGTCACAAGCCACATCAAAAAAGGGGCCGAAAAATTACAAATAAAACATGTGCCGTAGAATGATTAAAAGAGACCAAATACTATAATATGTGCAAAATTTGGAGAGGGTAAATTATTTAACAATGATGATATCCTTTGACCTTAGACTAAGGTCTATATTATATGTGCCATGTAATGTCAAGGTGGCCAAGTGATGTATGGTAAAAATATTTGCTAAGTGCCAAGGTTAGAGAGGGGTAAATAATTACCTTATTATTTATAAACATACCTTAATCTTACCAAAGAACCTCATACCAAGTCAAAGAGGGAAAACAAAGGAGAATATTATTTCTAGCATGTGCACATGGACAGGTGGTCCCCACAGTAAAGATGGAGTATTTTTCTAAGAAAAGGAAATCAAAACATTATTTTTAGGAGTATAATTTTGCATGCCTTCGAAAAGGACAAACCGAGAAGAAGACAAAAATACCCTTGCAAGTGGATGAATATGTAGGTGTCACATCCCGCACAAGTAGACCAAGATAATGAAATTGCATTAGAGGAGACTTGTATAGCAATCAAGTGGTTAGTATTAGCCAAAACAAATTCACCCTAGTATTTCAATGCATTAAAAATAGAATAGTCAACTACACCGATGAGAATGTATTTTTGTAACTACGGCTATTAACGCCTCATTGTAAACAACATGTCTATTTTTATTACTTTATTTATTCATGATAAAGGGGTAAAATTAGCATGCATGGGCGATTAGAGACTGTATTCTATTTTTAGGAGGGGTTGGGTGAATTATTTTGGCTCTATGTTGTGTGCACTAGCAAGGCACAAGGAGGGCTTTTTTGACACTTTGAGTGTTGAAACATATTTTTACCATTTTTTCCTTGAATGAAAACCAGCTTATTACCTTTCCAATTATTCGCAGTGGTGTGTATCTTTCCATTAACTCTTTTGAATGTCAATTCCCTTATTAATCATCTTACCTTGCTACAAAATTTGGTGTTTTCTATACAATCTTAGTGTGCATGTTGGCTATTATGTTGTTGTGATTAATTCCCTCAACAAACAAATGTTTTCCTTATTATTAAACCGAAAACCCATTGGTTTATGCATCTGTAATTTTTCATACATTTTTATGCATGAACTCACCAAATCCCCTAATCAATTTTGTGTATCACCCCATTTCAATTCAGTTACATCAATCTTTTTACCTTCGAATCCCCAAAAAATTAACTTATGATACATCAATAAGGAACCGGCCTTGATACTCGAGACTCACGTCAACAATATGTATACCCACAGCACTGAAGTATTTACATTGTATTGGAAAAAGTGAGAGATAGAGAAAGCTTAGAACCCCTGCTATCATATCTCAACAAGGGTGCATGTACGTACCCAAAATTGTAAGGTACTGTACTACCGAACAACGTGACAAGTGCCCCAATGATGATACAGGTCTCCTCGCAAGGTGTTCGGGATCCAGAAAAGATCTCCAAGTATGCGTTAACATCCCGCATGCCCCGCTTAGTCCCTGCGTCCTTTGTTTTTCCCTTTTCCCCTCTTTTCTTGGCCTTTTACTGCGATATTGAAACCGCCCTGCATGGGCGGTGGTCTCGTGATCGCCGCCCTGATTAGGGTGGCGGTATCAGAACCGCCGCCCCCGCTCGAGTGGCAGTCCTTACGCGCTTTCCGAAAGCGTTTTTACCGACTCACGTAAAAATCAACGATTCACCAGCTTTTTTTGCCGACTTGGGCTTGCATTTATGTTTTTGGTCCCCTGGAATAGTGTTTGGCCATTGTTTATAGTTTTAGAGTTCAGTTTGGTTTTGATCTTTGGGTGAATGAAAAGCTATAAATAAATGGTTTGTGCACAAACAAAGGATCTGCCCCTCATTCACTTCTCATACTCTCATTTTCAATAGTTCAGTTTATTATTTTGCTTAGAAGCCATAGTTTCAATCCTTTGCATGTTTAGTTAGCATTGTTCAGCTGTTGGTAAGCCACATACCCATCTTGTGCAGCAAGATCGTTATTTCCTCCAATCCATTGGAGTAAAATAGCTTAGGAAGCCATTAAAGTTGCAGGTTTTGCTCCTCAAAACATGATAGTTTCAGGTTCTGGACGTTTTATGTTGCATGACTCGCACTAAATCCCACTAGGAATTGCATAAGCCAAGCTCTGTACTCTTGCGCTATCCCTCTCCTACTCGCATTGTATTCAGTCTGTATTCTGAGCTACCTTTGTCCCAACATCTACTTCTGTTGATGCTAGCATTACACGCTTTTCTGGATTCACGTGAACACGAAGGAACGAGGAAATCACACTGAGGGGACAAGATCATACACGCCATTGGATTCGCCACTGTTCTGCAGAATCCAGGTTCTAGCTTTCAAAGTTCTAAAATTAGAAATATATCAAATAGAGTAGATAATCACTTCTTTTCAGTTAAGTTTACTTTCGATATTGCCAGTGAAGTCATGGGAATTGATAGTTTCGAGAAACTATGATTCATTCCTCACTTCGAGGTAGGATCGAGAGTCCTGCAAATAGATTAAGCAAGTTATTTCATTATTTAGAATAGATCTACAAATTACACGCACAAATAACTAAACTCGCTTATTCTTGTTTGTTGTAAGTTATATATTAGTTGTCAAATTCTAGATACGTTTAAATAGCATGCTTTCTTGCATTCTTAAGGTTTCTCGTAAAATAAAAAAATATAAATTATATATATGTTCTAGGTTTATTCCACGTAGTTAAAATTTACTTTGTTGCGCTTAGATTTACATTATCATTTTGTATGACAATAACGAGACCCAGGGAACCTAGGGAATACGTATTTGAGCCAATTGTGCCTCAACCCAATCTCGTCACGGCAATAGTTGACATAGATCAAAACCTTAGAATACAAATCTTCCAAACAACAACAGATTTACGACAAAATCAGCTCTCGGTTGAGGGATTAAATATAGAAGATGACTAGGCACACACGTTTTGGTCAAATCAACCGAACTAAAAATTACCCTAGGCAAACATTCATATGACTCAGTAGAAGGGTTCGAAAGAGAACAAACATTTGGGTGTGATCCTTTGGTTCCACACCCATGTAGGAGACACTCTTCTAGATATAGATACCACCTAAGAATCCAGGTTGCAAAGAATGCCCGTGAGGTACTCTAAGAAGATCGCAGCTTATTGATCCTAAATATAAAAGCCGAGAAAGCATATGATTATTAGATACTAGGGATTAGGACTTGATTTTGTACATGACCATAGCAGGACCGCAACAACCAAGAGTCTACTGTTGTGATCCACAAATCCCGCAACCTAATGAATCTATAGGTCAATCAGACATAGACACTGGCCTACGTATATTAGTATTCAGATCTACCCCACTTCCACCTATCATCATCGAACAAATATCCTTGCTAGACACAACAGCTAACAAAGCTAGAGAGTTCTAGACTAGGCCAGAGAACCGTCCATAGAATTGACTACATTTACCATCCACCATATGACCTTATCTGGAGACATATACGAAACTATCCCAGGTCATTTTCCACGTATTCCACAACCCATAGATTGAATCACGCTAGAGCTCGATATTGATTAGAGCCTTCGAGCAGTCATCCTTGCCGATCAATCTATCACACCAGTTCAGTTAGAAGGGCCTTCTTTGCCTTAGATTTGTAAATTCCACTAATGCGTATTGAAGACATTAGATTTCCTAAATAGTTTGTCTGCATCCCACACATATTACATCCCCACCGGTTGTCTCGACACGACCTCGGGAGGTCGGGTGCGCGGAAGAGTTACTCGTAGATGCCCATGCTCGCTTGTCACTTTTCTCGGCATACAAAATTGGTGAACCCAACGTGAAACTAACAATCTGCTTCATCTTCTCTTTGAGAAGTTTCATCTTATCTCATCCACCTTCGCTCCTTCCCATTATTCTCGTGGGTATTATATACCCCGAATATATGTGGGATTCGACGCATATGGCACACCCCTCTTGGGTCTTGAGGCTTACTATGCCCAAATGTAGGCAATCATCACCATCACTCTCGGTATGGGGTGAAAAATACTCAACTAATCATTGTCAACACAAATTCCAAGAATTAGATATAGTTCGTCTTTTCAAACCGAGTTAGATCAATCCCCTCAAAACTACAAACAGAGCCTTCAGGCTCGAATAATATGACGTTCACTGGAGAATCTGGATCATCTCCTCGATGCTATTTAGACCACAAATTAGTAGACAATCGACCATGCACTGGTCTTAGATGATGAACAATCAATACGTTATCCTAGGAGTGAACAACGCTCTCAGGGTATATACCCACCTATAGGAGGTTTACAAACGTAACTCAAGGTCTCTTTTCAAGAAAATACCTCTATACCATTCCATATAGGAAATACTCTTGGAGAAACTTGGAAAGATAGCGATCAATTCATAGCAGGATATCACATGCCTATACAAAACCATGGTATACAACAAATGCCACCAAGGCAGGATATCGTGACTTCACCAAATGAAGTCATTTCAATGTTAGTAGAAAAAGTGAGAGGGTTAGAACTTGCCTAGGTAAGTCAAAATTTGCAATTCGTGCAAACAGGGGGTTCCAATCCTCCACGCCATCCTAGCCAAGTAGATCTTCTCATAGGAGTAGGCACGTTAGGTATGCCTCATCGCATCCATAACAAACGCCAACTAGGCCCATCATCTCTAACACCATTCCTCTCGGTCTAGTATTAAACAATCCATTCCTAGACAATACCCCGTCATACTTAAACATGTACTCCAAATCACCACAAGGAGATATGTTCTCCTCTCCCGGCATGCTTGCTCAAACACAGGTGTTTCCTTATGCCCCTACTAACGCATACGTTGCGCCATATCAATAACCCATCCCACCACCACTCCCTCAGCAACCACCATCAATGGTCGAAACCTATGCGATAGGAACTTATTCAGAATATTTGAAAGAGCCCTTAGACTTCACCATACGAAGCGTCATGCTTCCAAGACCCCTTCCCGATTTACCCAAGTACAAAGGTGAGGGAGATCCAAACGCGCATATCAAAGCTTACGCTATAGCCATACGAGAACTACTCCCTTGGGATGGGGTTGTTGCTAAAATATTCCCCAAAACTTTAGAAGGCATCGCTCTTGATTGGAATTATAGAATACCTGAGGCTTCCATCCATTCATTTAAACAACTCGTATCAGAGTTCATTAAGGCATTTGACATGAACAAACTGTTAAGGACAGGAATCAGGGAGTTCTTACACATCAAACAAGAACACAACGAATCTGTCGCCCATTTCATCCAAAGGTGGCGTACAGTCCTTTATTCCTCGGCAAGTGCACCAAACATGGATCAAATGGAACTATGTGATTTATTCCTTCATTCGCTTAGCAGAGAAGTGAAGGAAGAAGTCCAGAAGTTCCCATTACGAACTTACGATGAAGTACTAGAGAGTGCTCTTCGAATAGATCAAGCAGCAATTGATAGTGGTCGTAAGACATATGGAGCAAACGGGAGGTTAATCACCCCCAATCAGAACACTACAAATTATCCCACCACCGCAAACGTCAATCAAGGACCTAAAATCCTTAACAAAAATCGGGTGTAACAACAGATGGAGTAACCGATCAGCCCAAGAAGGTAAATGTTGTCAATACTCCATCACAAACAAACAACCAACGAAACAACAACTTTACCCCAACAATCAATACAGTGGATTTTAACCATCCACAACAACAACAACAATGGTGAAATCCCATACAAGGGCCAAGCCAAAACTCATTTGGTTATCAAAACCAAAATCAAAGCCAGAAACAACAAATGCAAAACTTTAATCCTAATAGGCAATAGTTTGATCAGAGTTTTAGGCCACAATATACACCAAACCAACAAACCAGGAATTACAATCCCAATTCATATTGTGGTTTCCACAAAATTTGAGGTCATGATACTAGAACATGTCGTGACTACAATAAATTCATGCAACATTTGCTAGAAGAACAAAGACAGTTCTTCACAGATTTGTTTTTGGCAGATCCCGTGTCACCACCACCAAATATGCACGCAGGGGCAGTTTCCCCTCAGAATGCTCCCCTCAAGATCTTTAACGATCCACTCCCAAATCATGATAATAACAGACTAAATCCAACTGGGATGAACAAGGGTGCAATGATGGGAAACAATGATCATGAAGCCTCGACTTCACTAAATCCATCAGTTGTGCCACAATTAGGAAATCAGCCAAGACCCAAGATAGTCAGTTTAGTAGAGCTAGACGCTGAACTACCTATCGAAGCTATAACAAGAACATGAGAATATTTCTCTCAACCAAGCCCAAGTCACCTGCCAGAAACAGATAAGAGTCAACAAATAGTAGAAAAACCCGTGGGTGCCTATGATTTAATTAACGACCTAACAAAAACCTTCTCACACATTTCATTTTTAGATTTACTAAAAAACTCTCCTGCTCACAGGGCTGCTCTTTTAGAAGCATTAGGTTTAGGTCATTTAATTAACATCACTCCACCTCCTGAAACACAGGTAAATCATGTAGATTTTGATATCCATCCTCCGGGACAGCCGGACAAGGATGTCGAATTCATATTCGAAATAAGTAAAATGCCTACAGATGCTGAGATTGCATGCCGAGGTGATCCAAATTTTTACACTTACAAGTATGGGTTTATAATAACTACGTAAAATGAGAAATGGTTGATGATGGGGCTACAGTTAACATAGTCCCCTTCTCTTTCCTTCAAAAGTTAGGATATGGGGAAACAAACTGTTCCACCACTCGAAATACATTAAGAGGCTATGATAGCCTTAAAGCCACTTCGATTGGAACTATAATACTACCGGTCACCTTAGGACCCAAAACAATCCTGACTGAGTTTTATATTATAGATCGGGAAACTAATTATAATATGATCCTCGGCGACCATGGATACAATCGAATAAAGGCAATCCCTTCTACGTTATTCCAAGAAGTAAGATTCTTACATCTAGGAAAGGTGTTTGTAGCCAAAGGTGATCCAAAACCTTTTGATATACACCTAGCTGACTTAAAAAAAAAGCCGTGTGTGCACTCGCACTTTGAACTTCCAACAAACCAACTTAATAAACCCACTGACGCAAAACCAGAGGAGAAGTTGGTACCTACAACGGATCTTGAGACTATGAATCTAGTCAAGACAATCCCAACCTCAAAAGGTGAGGCTAACATTGTAGAAACGGTATCATTAGGAACTACTGCAAAAATCATTGAATTACTAGAACAAGATTTACCAATGTTTCTACCATTTGATTCTATGGGCATGGGAAATTCCCTAGGTGTTGGTTCTCTTCCAACTGAGGATCTTTGTATGGTGGAAGTAGAATGTGCAAACACAACAAATATCCCAGCATCCATATTCCCAGCTAAATATTGGACTCTCCATTTTGATGGAGCTAAATGTCGTTATGGAGCAGGGGCTGGTGTAATCTTTACTTCCCCTGAAGGAAAGGTCCTACCATTCACCTTCAAACTCAATTTCGAATGTACAAACAATGACGTTGAATACGAAGCCCTCCTCCTTGGCCTCATTTTAGCCAAGAGGATCGGTATTAATAACATCAGAGTATTAGGAGACTCACAATTGGTAGCAAACCAAGTCTCTGAGATATATGAAACCAAAGCCGAGCATTTACAGCTTTACAAAAAAGTTGTATTAGATTTAAGCAAGGAATTTGACTTCATATCAATTGAAACAATCCCTGCGAGAAGAAAATCTTCTCGATTCAATAAAGAACTTCCGCATCATGTTTTACTCCAACCAATAAGTTAGAGGATACCCATTTCATAGTATCCCTTCGTGATGAACCATTGATAAAGACAATGACAAATTCTCTTTTAAACAAAAATGAATCTACTATCCTAGACCATGTTGATAGTGATATGGCCACTTTGGATTACTTAAACGCCTATGCGGCACTACATCTCTCCTATCATACGATAGATTTGTCCTTAATCCCACATTCATCTTCTTACTGCGGAAATCCCATAATGGAACCTAGCGTATACACGGTAGAAAGTGGGGACGATTTGGATTTACCTCTAGCCCCACCTGAGTTTGAAGAAGGTAATGCCTCTTTAATCGAAGAAACAATTGATGTTAACATCGGAACGGAGGATGAACCAAAAATATTGAAATCAGGGTCCTCATTAACCCTAGAAGAAGTAAAATTACACACTCGATCCTCAAGGAACATCATAAATATTTTGCATTTAATTACAAGGAAATGACAAAGGCGTTGTACCACACATTGCAAGCACAACCTTGTCACTAACTAAACCCGTGCAAAACCAGTTAAACAAAAATCAAGACCCATGAAACCCAATGTGGCTCTCATGGTGAAAGACAAAATAATAAAACTCCTATAAGTAGGGTTCATCAAACCAGTCGATTACTCTCAATGGGTATCTAATATTGTTCCCGTTCTCAAAAAGAATGGGAAGATACGCATCTGCATAGATTTCCGAGACATTAACAAAGCATGTCCTAAGGATGACTTCCCATTACCATCCATAGATGTCATTGTTGATGCAACAGCTGGATTTGAACTCTTGTCCCTCATGGATGGATTCTCGGGATACAATCAAATCAAAATATCTGAACAAGACCAAGCCAAAACCACGTTTATAACTCCTTGGGGAACCTATTGTTATGCTATTATGCCATTTGGCCTCAAGAACGCTGGTGCTACATACCAGCGAGCTATGACATATATATTCCATGATTTAATTCATAAAATCGTGGAATCCTACGTAGATGACTTGTTGGCTAAGGCCAAGAAGCGTTGTGACCATCCGGAAGTACTCCACGTCATTCTTTCACGCCTAATAGAATATGGAGTCACACTAAATCCAGAGAAATGCGTCTTTGGTGTAACAGTGGAAAGCTCCTAGGTTACATCATATCGTCATGAGGGATAGATGTTGATCCAACCAAAATTCGGGTTGTCCTCGAAATGGTCCCACCTTCGAATGAATCTGGAATCAGGTCATTTCTCGGAAAACTGGGTGCAATCCGGAGATTTATCCCAGACTTAAGCTTCGCCATTCATCCAATCAACAATTTACTCAAGAAGGATTATAGCATTGATTGGACCGAAGACTGTAATGAAGCCTTTGATGCAGTTAAGTGTTTCCTATTATCACCACCTACGCTAATGCCACCCAAGCTAGACCGCCCGTTAATTTTGTATTCACGAGCTCGATATCTCGTTGGCCTGTATGTTGGCCCAAGAAGACAATGACAAAAAGGAACGCGTGATTTATTTCATTAGTCGAACATTACTTGACTATGAAACACGTTATACACAGGCAGAACGAGAATGCCTTGCTATAGTCTTTGCTACTAAATGCTTAAGACACTATATGCTGAATCAAGAAACAAGGGTCATGGTAAAAATGGACCATTTACAAACTTTCCTCACACAAGGATCCTTGTCTAAAAAGGTTGGGCGTTTTATAACCTTAATGGGGGAATTCGAATTAACATTTGTAAATCAGAAGTCGGTTAAAGGACAAATCATCACAGATTGGTTAGCTGATAACCCATTAGATGGAGGCGATTTAGTAGATTTAGACTTTCCAGATGAGTGCGTATACTACATCAAAACCCGACCCTCTATCTCTGAGTGTCCTTGGTACACTAATATCATTAATTATATCATGGACCATACGTACCCAGAAGGAGCTACACCGTAACAAAGAAGGTGGTTACGTATTATCATAGCTAAATACGTGATTATAGAGCAAGTGCTCTATCGAAAAGCGTTCGATGGAATGCTCCTAAGATGTGTCGACACAGAAGAATCCAAGAATATTCTCCATGAATCCCACAGTGGAATATGTGGAGGCCACTTCGGTGGCCATGCCACCACTCGAAAAATACATCAAATGGGCTATTTCTGGCCCACTCTAGAACACGATGTAGTAGAGTTTGTACGCAGGTGTCATAAGTGCCAAGAATTCTCCCATGAGATCCACATGCCGGCACAAGCTCTGCAACCAATCGTTACTCCATGGCCCTTTTCTACATGGGGCTTGGATTTGATAGGGAAATTCTCTCCCTCATCTACAGATGGCCATAATTTTATAATCACGGCCACCGAATATTTCACCAAATGGGTAGAGGCTATGCCTCTTACTACTGTACCTGGTTCTGTAATCACCAAGTTCATTTTGAACCAAATCATTTGTAGATACGGTATCCCACAAATCATTATCTCCGATAATGGAACTTATTTTAAGAATGAAGAGGTTCGCGAGCTATGCAATAAATTTAAGATAAGCCATCATACGGCTTCCTTATATTACCCTCAAGCCAACGGATAGGCTGAAGCGACAAACAAGACACTAAAAGCCATTCTCCTTAAAACTGTGAAAGAAAACAAACGAGATTAGCATTTGAAGTTATATCTGGCCTTGTGGGCCCACCGAACCTCAATAAGGACACCAACAGGAGCAACTCCTTTCTCACTAGTGTTCGGGGCAGAGGAAGTTCTCCCACTCGAGGTTGAAATACCCAGTCTCCACATTTCATTACAAGGGATTCTGGATGAAGACTCTTACAGAGAGGCACGTCTTTCCCAACTAGAAAGCCTAGATGAAACTAGGTTAGATGTTGAACAGCAACATAGAGTTTATGCTGACTGGATGTGCCGGCAGTACAACAAGAAGGTCTATGAACGTGACATATACGAAGGGGATCTAGTTCTAAGGCTAGACAAATGGATCGACAAGAAGACCGGAGAAGGAAAGAAATTTCGGACCAAATGGTTGGGCCCATACCGAGTCATGAAGGACTACGAAATGGTGCATACCTCTTATGTATGCTAGAAGGTGAGGAATTTGGCTAAACAACAATTCCCTTCACCTCAAGCGTTCTACGCATAAAGCTGTTGCTAGCACTACTTATATATCTTTACATTGCATCTTCATATAGATTAAGATCATTTTGTCCACTTGTTTCTTACATAAATGGTGATCAAGGAATCTATTCTCAAAACAATTCATTACAAACTCATGATGTTGTTGGCATAAACTCTTTAATCATACTTCTCCATTTTCATGATATCATCAAATTATCTCAGAATCATTTTATCAAATAAAGCTAGATATGACAAAGTCTTAATGGTAACCATACCAAGATCTGCAAGTTTATTCTCACTTTAATTTCTTCTTAGGGCAGGTGTCTTGCCTATGGTCTGTTCTAGAAGCTTCATGGTGTCACACCTATCCCATATGTATATCTCTTTGGAAATAAGCACATATTTACGTTTTGCTCAAGAAAACAAGTCAAACATTGATCAAATAGAAAATTTTAATTTTACACATTTCCTTGCCCCACCAACCTTCGGTGATGAGCTTGCATCTCTTACTAGTGACGTAGGGTTGGGAAAGGATGGAAATGCCCTTACTTGCCTATGCTTTTCCCACGGTGTTAAACCCACACTTCTTACTAGTAGCATGGGGCAAAGTGTAGGGAGTCCACTTGACAAATAAATGCAAATGATCATACACAAACAATTCAAACTTTGAAACTTTGAGTCAAAAATCGATGTTCAAAATTCCAAGAGAGTTAAAATCCTAAAAATCCAAATTTTGTCTACTATGTGGCCATCTATGGATCTAAGTCTAGATAAACCGCAAAGTAAGTTGCATTCTAAACTATGAAGTCACTCGGGTAGAGTAAGCTTGTAGCTTCCAATTTGGTTCCACCAAAGCTTTATCTGTCTCTCATCACTATCATTTCAGCTACACCTCGCAACTTGTGCCCTTTCTAGCTCTCGGTGATGAGCCCTCGCATCTTACTAGTTGCGTGGAGTTAGAAGTGGGGCAAGTTTATCTGTTCATCATACTGGTTTGTATTCATCACTTTGCAAAACAAACATGAGGTATCCAAAATTGCTTACAGAAGCTAAGATTCAAAATCACATTATATCTACATCACCATATATCGGCATCATGAAACACAAAAGGAAACAAACATTTGCATCATTTGTTCTCCATTGCATACATTCTAAAAAGCATATAAACATACATCGTAGTATACATAGGGAAACTGGAAATAGAAAGGAAACCATAAGTGCCAAGGTTTTGATCCAGAACGAATGCATATATATAAATAGTCAATGTTTATATACAATGCCATCATGCACTAAGCATGGTCAAAATGCTCAAAGAGCCCGTGATATACAAAAGAATATATAAAACAAAATCTACGAGAGCCAAGTGGCCTCTCAATCCCTACGCGACCCCTCCGAAGGTGCACGTCCATGCCTAGGACTCCGGCTACGCCGGCGCTCTGAATATACGGAGGGCTCAGGATCCCGAGGAGTAGCCTGCGTCTCACCACGAGAATGGCTCCTCATAAGATGCTCAGCCGTCCTATACCCCGCTAGCTCGGTGCGAAGGGTCGATACCATCCTGGCCACATGCCAGACTGGAGCAAAGACGTCGGTATGCCTACCGGCTGCTGAAGGCTCCCCAACATCTACGGACAGCTCTGCACGGGTCCTATCCATGGGGATCATCAGGGAATCAGTACATACCCTACAGATCAAATCCCGCCACTCATCAATAGTCTCTGCAAACAAAGGAGAAAACAAGTTAGAAACCAAACAAGAAATTAGGAATACAAGATTGCAACTAAGGAGAGCCTACAAGTAAACATTAAAAGGGAGAAAGGGTAACTTACTCGGATCACCAGGCCTCCAGGATGGGTCGCTGGGGCCGGCACCTGCCGCGGATGCCACTGCTGACTGAGGGGCTGCTCCTGTGGCAGGAGCAACGTGTCGCCCCGCAACGGACTCATCCTCTCCACCATGGCCCTGGGAGAGTGGCTCCTCTGAAACTAGAGTATCCCTCTCTCGCGCTATGCTCAGCCCTCTCTGCCTGCATGATATCCTGAGTGTCATGCCACTCAGGATTGTTGTCATCGGTCTCCTCCTCTGTTCCTCCCTCTATGAACTCCTCAGACTCGAGTCAATGTCAATAGGGTCATCGCTGCTATGAGCAGGACCCGCAACAATCTGAAGCAAAGGTGCTCGAGGCGTACCGGCTCTCCCTCTGAAGACGTACTATCCTCCCGGCTGCAATGCGAATGCCAGGAGTAACCACTATCCAACCTCGCCTCTAGGCCCCCTCCGGCCTCACGGAGATCGATCTATGACCGGCGCCACTAGGGGAAGCATACCCGTATATGGTAGGCCAAATTACTGAGGAACCCGACCAAAGGGGTGCACCTCCACTCGTCCCACTCTATCAATGAGCTGCCCTGTGGTGGAGCAGGAGATCAAGGTAAGAGTCTCCTCACCCCATATGCCCGCCATGGAGTCTGATACGGTGTCGCCTCCATGTCGGTAGTAGTCAGGGAGGCAACTGGCTGATGAGGTGCTCTAAGCACCGACATGTCTATCCATCTGGCTGCCCTAATAGCTCCAGGATCTGCCACCTCCACACCCCTGCCATAAGGGATGAAATGCTCATAAACCCAACTCATGACTAGAGTCGGGTGGCTCAATGATTGCCCTTGTAAATGGACCACCCTGTATAGATCATGGTAGGTGGTCCCAAGAATGTCTGCTCCCCAAGCATATATCCAACTGTGCCCCTCTATCTGTGCAATAATGGGGGCCTAGCAGTATAATAATGTGTCCCCTCCCTTGTCCCCGATCAATCTCAAGGCAAGGATCCCCATGATGGCCTGTCAAAATACGGGGATAGGAAAAGAAGGAATAGATCAAACTCTCACCCCCTTCTTTCGACCTCGTGGAGATGGCTGCATCTCCCATATGTGTCGCCCACTGTGTAATCTGTGCCCATGAGCCTCTTTGTCTTGTTGGTTGGATATTTTGTCAAACCAAAATATGAGGTTCAACCACAGTACATGGGATTAAATCCCTCCTCAAAGACAGGTGAGGCTGCCTGCTTATTGCTAATCTAAAACACGGTAAACAATATATACAGTATTCACACTAATCTAACCATTGGGGGTTGGAATGAAATCCCGAAATCCACATTCACACGATTCAAGGGTATTTCTTTCTTAAATGAACTGGATTAGAAACTGTTACAATGAAAGAAGCACAATAGAAAGGAAATGGGAGAAACGTATTTTCTTTCGAGTAAACGCAGAGCATGAAATAATCATACGAGTTTTAGATCACAAATATAATGTCCGAAATAATCAGAAACACTAAGATGCTATGCAAAGAATAGCTTAAGATCATGAACATAAGAACACTGTCTTAAGTAAGATATATTCCACAACACAAAGTCTGTAAAATGATATCAATTCCTATTCTTCAAAATGATTGAATGAAAACACAAAGTTTTTCTTCTTTCCAATAGCCCCTAAATATTCCAAAAAATCTCGACCCTTTTGGAATGCACAGGCATCCCTTATTTATAACAAAAGGAACTAGAGATAAAACATGACAGATCCTAAAAATTAGCGCTTCAACAAGAGTTCTGTTTTGCATGATTCTCATGCAGGAGATCAAGTCAAAACATGATTCAAAAATGTGATGAAACAGAAATGAAAAAGACATGTCAATTTCAAGAGTTAAATGACATGAAGCGTTGAGACTTAATCGAATCATCATCTTTTGCTCCTTCCTCTTTTTCTTCCTCCTGCTGAGACTGTTTGCTCAGAAACTCCTGGAACTTTCGAATTATGCCTTGCATTTCATTCTCATCAGTGCGGTGGAATGATCATTCCAAATTTCGCAGGTTTCATGAACATCACTGGCATTGCCGGGAAGCTTTTTCAATCCTTTGCTGAGTTTTCTTAAGGCCTCCAAAGAATGCTCAATCTTTACAAACTGGTCCATCTTTTCAAGATCAAATCCGAGCATTGATTCATGCTGAATAGACTCTTGGAATTGTTTGAAGAGATCATCCACGATAGTATACCTAAATTTCCTACGACACCTTTGAACAAATCTTCAGCAACTCTTCTTCTAAATCAATTTTCCCATCAATCGCTTATCCCTTGATTCTCTCAACTTAGTGCAGATTCGTTGAGAATCTTCACCCTCGAATCGATGGCCTTGGTCAGCTAGAAATGCTTATCTCGTATGAGGGAGAATACCTTCTTCGACCAAGAGATGTGTTGGTATTTGCTTTAACACTTGGAGAGCTTCATAAGTCAAATCATGTTTGTCCAATTTCTTGAGAAATCTCCTCATCCATCTTTTCTCCATCTTTCTCGAATGTCTCCTGATTGATGAACTTTTACAACGCTTTGTATTACTTCCTTCCCCTGTTGGAGCAACCTTTGGATCCATTCATCAACCACCCTTCCTTGTTTAGCAATCTTTTCAATCGTAGGCACTGATGAGAAATCGAATCCGGCAGAGACAGAAGAAGGTGGTATGGATTCAAGGGGTGTTGAGAGTTTAAGAAAAACCTCTGTCAACTGCTCCACTTTTCTCTTAAGCTCATCTCTGTTGTCCTTTGTTTCTTTCAACTTTTGGCACAACACGTTTATGGAATCCCGTGCATCTTGTTGCGCCCCTTCTGATGTCACTTTCCCTAGAGCCACCCTGGTTACCTGATAATCAACAGCAGATTATATCCTCTCTAGTTTTGTCACCGAGGGAGTGGCATCTCTGTGAACTTATCTCTGAAGCATCCACCAAAACCCTTGAAACCTGTTTTGGGCTTCTTGGCCAACTTTGCATAGGAGCCTTAAGTGAGCTGAAATCAAAGGCTGGTATGGGCACAATCACCTTCCTCTTCCTCGGAGTTTTCTCGAGTAGCCATTGCGGCGTATCATAGGAAGTTACACATGTTGTAGCAATCGGTATTCTACTCTCAAGAGGAGAAGATTCTACTATTGGAGGAGGAATAGTTACCAATGTGGTAGTAGATCCAATAAAGGAGGCACGGAGGAGGCGTGCCGATGATCACTTGGGTTCCAGCGGAGAGGGGTGAAAGCCCGGAGAAAATACTGCCATGGTTGCGAAGTAGATGGAGAATGGGGAGGTAGAAGTGGTCATGTGAGGGAGGAGGTGCGATTCGGACTCTAAAGCCTTGAATGCAAGAGATAAGGTCTCTCCTGGTTGAGCAATCAAGCAAATGGTGAAGACAGTGGCTTCCTCCTTCTTCCAAATTAATTTCTCCTATTTCTGGTGGTTTTGGTGATTCTCGCACATTCATCATTTCTACAGAGAGACAATTGAAGAGATTTCTCTTTCTTTCCTCTTTTTGACAATCTTGAGCTTTATAGGCACCTTAGAAGACTTTCTGTCCTTTTCCTTTTTGGAGGGCCCCGCCTCTAAAACAGCCAACTTTGAAAACTTATCATCTTTAAAATTCATTCCCCAAGAAGAGAGCCATGCTTTGGTGCGAGCAAGAATTAGAGCCGACCTATCTGTAATAGAGGCTTTTTCGCTGGCTGACCAATCAATAGGTGGGAAAACATATTGATCCTCCTTTAGTCCATCATAGGAAAGATCCAAAACACTTTCATTGTCACTGTACCCTCTGGTAAATCAGCAAGCTCTAGTGTTTGAATCTCAGCAATAGTTAATCTGCTATTATCTTTCTCGTGAATAATAGAACCTCATTACGCGAGATCCACCCAAATATCCTCTATATTTGGCCTGTGCAAATGCTGGGTTCCATATGCCCTGAGCACTCCTCGGATATCAAAACCATCTCGAGGCTTCATATGCTTCTTTAATTTGTCCTGAAGTTCATGGACAACATTTTTGGCCTTGACTACCGTCGAGCAAGTGTATCTCCCAATAGAAATCGGGAAGGATACAACAGCCTTATGTTTGCTCTGTTGGAATTTATGGAAATCCAACAACTGTCTAACCAATTCTATCAATATCAATCTGTCACCTGGATATCGGGGCAAGTGAAAAGGTTCCCCCGAGTACATGACTGTTCAAAGATATGTAAACTTCTTGAATTGCAAGAAGATACACCCCCATTTGGACACTTCAGCCCAAGCCTCATCTGAGACTCTCGTCTTCCTCAGCTCTGGGTTGATCCTGCAGATATTCTCATAGAAAAAGGCATCATTTACCCTCCTGAAATGATCTTTTGACCCCTTGTTTGTCAATTGAGGGAAGTATTGATAAACCTGATTCGCCATTCTGCTTCCCTTAGTATCCAGCCCGGGATAGTTCCTCATCCCGGCTGCTGCGTATGTGACATATGATGACATATAAAATTTCCCAGTTGACAAGACCGTTGTCATTTGGGAATCAATCTCATTGCTAATGAGAGTACCCCAGTCAATCCCCTGCTGATTTTTCTTGATGATGATCATAAATTGATACATCCATCCTTGAAATACGTTTGATTCGGGCAAACCAAAGACCCGACTCAGCAGGATGATGATGTCATTGATTTCTTGGATGAAATCACTCCTGGGGATAGTCCTTGGAAATCTGGACACAGCTGGCTTGGCCTTGATCAAGAACTTCTTGTTCACATGCTTGATACAGGCTCCTCCTCGATCATTGTCCCGTGCTTTCTCGAGCTAACTTCATGTCCAACTCTCCATACTCTTCAAAATTAGGCAATTTTAGGAGATCATCAAAGTAAACTCCATCCAGTCTGATTACTACCTCACCAGACTGACTCTTCACAGAACGAGAAGCCGAGTCATAACTGGATGCACAAGCTAAAATGAATTCCGGACATTGGGCGGACATGGGAAAACCCGCTGCGAGAGGCAAGCCACTGTCAGCTATAGCTTTCATCCATGGAGTTTGGGAGGAACTCCTCACCCTACTCCAAAAATCTTCCATGTCTATATTTCCGAGTTCAGTGTCTCTGATGTCATAGTTGCAATCAATGTATGATGGAGATTCCGGCTTCTTGAACTTGTATTTCATTCTGCCAGACTTCTCGGCCTTTTCCTGAGATGGACCAGGGTCCGACATGAAGAATGTTGAAGGAAGAAAGGTTCGAAACTCAGGAGATGTTGTCTACCGTCAGAATTTCGATCTGCTGAATATGCCGGAAGAACAAAAGAGTCCGACAAGCTGAGTAGGATGTCGAATATCTGAAAGTCCGATGTGTTGAAAATGTCGAACTTCAAAACCGCACACTTGGTAATGCCGGAACTTTGGGAAAGCCCGGCACGTCTACTACTATCGGAACTTTGGGAAAGCCCGACACGTCTATGTTGGTGACGGGAACTCTGGGAAACCTGGCACTCACTGTGGAGATCGGATACGGAAGAAACCCCGACACCTGTTGTGGATGTCAGAACCGGAAGAAAACCCGACACTTCAATATACTTCGAACTTTGAGAAATCTCGGCGTGCCAATCTGTGAATACATTTCGGTCTCCACCTCTGTAAACAATCTTCAAAACCCAAGAAGAAAAACAAGGTTTTTCGTTGAATTCCAAAACATGTAATCTCCTTATTTTTTATTATTCATGTTCCATGCATATAATAGAACTTGAAGAAACAAAGACCAAGGGATAGTCTCAAAATAGATAAACCCTAGAACCTAAAACCCTTCCCAAAACAACACGAAAGATGAAGAATAAAAATCATTCGCAACCCAAAAAGAATTTAGGAAGACACCACGCGTGATCAATCCATAAAAACCAAGAACAAAGAAGGAAAAGAGAAATACCTTCAATTGGAGAAATGGAAAACCGAAAACAGTGATTCAATTGGGCAAAGCGAGCTTTCGGGTTTCAAAATCGGAAGAGCATGCGAAAAATCCACGAATTAAAAATAACTCCGATAAAAATGACGTGGAAATCCATGTATTTATAAGAAAATTGGCAATTAATACACTTGGGCTCGGCACGTGCCAACTCACCGACAACTCGGCATGAATGCCATGTCAGCATGTTTGAGAGGTCCGAAAACCCGACACGAGGGGACTTAGTGCAATTCGGGTTTCGGGTATCGGAAAGCATGAGGCACAAAACATGAGGTGTTTAGATGTTACATGGCTCCGAAAACCTGATACAAAGGACTAAGCGGACCTCGGGTATCGGAAAGCATGAGGCGTAAAACATGTTTTAGGTAAGGCATGTTCCGATGCACCGGAGGTCCGAAAACCTGATTTTCACAATAGGAAGCGGGTTTCGGGTTTCGGAAGACATGAGACATAAAGCATGTTCAAAACTTATGTCGAGCTGTTGGTAAAACCCGAAAACCTGAAATTCTCTAAAAGAGGCCATAATGCAAAATCAACTTCAAAAATTTCGTATAGGTTATCTAATCGTTTTGTCGTAAACTCAAAACGGAGATAACAGCTGGCTCTAGCTGGGGACTTTCTTTGTAATATCAGAGGAAGAGAACTCAGAATCTCTGGTCTCGCAGACCAGGGCCTTATCCATTGGGCTACGGAGTCAAGAAGAAAACCAAAACAAAACAAAACGGAGAAAGAAAGAAAACCAAAAGCAAACGCACAACAAAAGTAAAATATGTACAATGCAAGAGAGCATCTTGCATTAATGGTGGAACAGCTTTTACATGTTGCCCATCGAAGGCAAACGGAAGTAATCCTCCATCCGAGATATGATAGTAGGAAACTATTTTTGCCATTCAGCTGATGGATTTTAAAAGGTCCTTTCCACAAAGAATCAAACTTCCCATGCATTCCTTTTTGTTCTCTCCTTTTATCCCAAAGTAACACCAAATCTCCAATCTGAAAGTTACGCTGCTTTGATTTTTTGTCAAAAATTTTCTTCACTCTGCTCTGATGATCTGCAATGCGATCAACCACCTTGATTCATTCTTCTTCTAGCCTGGTTAGGTACATAACCCTCTTTTCGATAGAACTATGAAAAGCCGCATCCTCAACCGCTTTCGCCAACTGCAAGGCCAGTAATTCTACTGAGATAGGGATTTCAGCATCAATCCCGTACAAAAATTGAAAAGGAGACATCCCTTTGGCTCGCTTTGGAGTGATCCGATCAGCCCACAACGCATCATACAATGCTTTGTGCCATGTCCTCTGATTTTCATCCACTAGTTTCCTGATTATGGTAACTGTGTTCTTGTTGCTGGATTCACTTGCCCATTACCCCGGGATAATAATCGATGAGTGAGCCAAAGTGATTCCAAATCCATAGCAAAACTCGCTTAACTCATGTGATGAGAAATTAGAATCATTATCCGCTACTATCTTATGAGGTACACCGAATCGACAATTATATTTTCCTTAAGGAACTTGCAAACAGCTTCTGTTGCTTGCTTGATTGGTGCAAACTTTCTACCCACTTGGTAAAGTAGTCTCAGAGCAAAACACATAACTATGTCCCGCACCGAAGCGGGATTCAATGTTCCGATGAAATCAATCCCCCATTGGCGAAAAGGTTCTTCAATCACCACAGCTTCGAGAGGAAGAGCTGCTAGCTTGGGGCGACCAACAAAATGTTGACAAGCCTCACACTTAGACACCCATTCTCTAATCCCGGAAGAGAGTAGGCCAATAATACCTGGCCCGTAGGATCTTATAAGCTGTCACAGAGGATGAAAAATGTCCTCCACAAGCTAGACTATGAAAGGACTCTAATAACTTTTCCTGTTGTGATTTATCAACACAATGCAGAAAACACCATCTATACCTCTCAGATATTGCATTATTCCACAAAAGGTATTTTAGATCTCACTGACGGTCCTCTTCTCCTTTTGATTTAAATGCGGAGGGCATTCACCATAAGTTAGGAAGAAATCAATGTCCGTGTACCATTCATCATGTTACTTACAAAAAGCACCATGGGCAGCTCAAGAGGTGTCTTGAGTCTCTTCATACTGCCTTTGGCATGATTTTATGCAATTAATTGGCATAGGCCCCTTCCTCGTACCAAATTGGTAGGCCTGATGTCTAAATCATACTCCTGAACTTTAGCTATCCAGGTACCTCGTTGACTTCCCAGCTCTTGTTGAGTCAGAATGGATTTAACAGCAGTATCAGGAACGAGAACGCGAGTATGGGAATTCAGCACATAGTACCTGAAATGCTTCACCGCTCGCACCACCGCATAAGCATGTTTTTCAATCTGCGACATCTTCAATTCATGCTCCTTCAACGGACAGCTCATGAATGCGATGGGAGCTTCAATGCCTTCCCCATTTTCCTGCATCAGGATGGCTGACACTGTGTGAGCAGAAGCATAGCTATACATGATGAAATCTTTCTTGAAGTCTGGACATACTAAGGTAGGAGCGCAAGCAACTGCCTTTTTGATTTCTTCAAATGAAAGCTTCCCTTCTGCACTCCATCTGAATGGGACTTTGCCTTTCATCATTCCAAGGATATCCTTGGTTTTGTCAGCGAAATCAGGTACAAATCTTCTCAAGAAGTTAACTTTTCCGAAGAAAGAATGAACTCCGGTTTTACTTGTGGGTAAGGTAAGACTCTGAATGGCCTTTACCCTCTCTGGGTCAATTTTAGTTCCTTCTTTAGTCACAATATGACCCAGTAGCTTTCCTTCGGTCACCCCGAACATGGACTTCTTGGGATTCAGTGAAATCCCATGACACCTGCATCTTAAAAGTACTTGTTCTAAATGACCATAATGATCACCCCATTTTTTAGAGAAAACGGTCAAGTCATCCAAATACACAACTATGACCTTGCCCATTAGATCTCTGAATGCCAAGTCCATAGCTCTCTGAAAAGTGGCTCCGGCGTTGATCAAGCCGAAAGGCATCCTCCTGTAAGCAAAGGTACCCCATGGGGTCGTGAAGGCCGTCTTGTGTTGATCCTCTGTCGTTACCTCGACTTGATTATATCCTGAAAATCCATCGAGCATGGATAGCATTTCTGATCCAGTAATAGTTTGTAATACCTGATCCATGATAGGCAAGGGATAGTTATCCTTCAACGAGGACTGATTCAAGTTCCGTCAACACAAATCCGGATCTCGCCATTCTTCTTCCTGACAGGAACAATGTTTGTAATCCAGGTGGAGTGATGGATTGGGAAAATAATTCTGGCATCTAACATCTTCTCGAATCTCTGCCAGATAGTTCCCGAGATCTTGGGATTGTAATGCATTTGTTTTTGTCTGTACAGCTTCACATCAGGTTTCAAAGGGATACTGTGCTATACATCCTTGGTCTTGAAGGATTTCAAATCTACATAAGACCAGGCCATCACATCGATGTATTTCTTCAAAAGCGAAGTGAATCTCACCTTCTCTTCAGAGAACAATATTCACCATCCGAGGTTGGTCAGATGAACCTAGATTGATTTGATCTACTTCAGAGGAAGAAGATCCTTCAACTTGCCTTTTGTTTTGGATAAAGCGATCATGCTTTTCGAACAGACCCTCCAGGGAAACCAGACCTTTTGGTATCTTGCTGCCTTTCAGCTGAATATATTGTCCATCAACCTCCTGATATGGATATGAAATAGTTTCACAGAAGGCTGATTCTGAACCTTCAAAATATAACTCACTGAAATTGTCAGCCTTTTCTAGAAAAGCCAACACCTGTTGATCATCATTGAACACCTGCCAGTGAGTTGCATTATCTGGGACGCTAGGGCGGTACACAATCTCAATAGAGTATGTATCTTGCTTGAACTGAGGATGAGGAAGAAGAAGAGATGCAGACATGGCCAAAGAATCAGCCTTGTCATTATAATCTCTTAAAACTGCCTTAATAGAAAATGCATCAAAGCATTCTATACTATCCCAAACTTTATTTCGGTAATGTTTCAACCGATCATTTTTCACCTGATATATACCCCTGACCTGATTAACAATTAGCTCCGCATCTCCTTGAACCTTGAAATTTCTAATTCCCTTCTGTTTGGCTAATTCTAATCCCAATAACAGGGCTTCGTATTCGGCCGTGTTGTTAGTATTATCAAATTGTAATTTGTAAGCTAATGGGAAAATCTTGAAGTTGGGAGATATAAGGACAACACCAGCGCCTGATCCAGAGGTCGAGCAGCTACCATCAAATTCAAGCATCCAAATAGCATTGGGATCTTCTTCTTCAACATCCACAATTGGTATCTCTGAAGTCATGAAATAATTCCCAAAGCTAGCATCTTCGAAAAGAATCTGAGCCTTAGGATCATCTGATTTGGTCACCAAATACTTTGCCTGCGGTTCAGGATGAAGAACTTGTTGAACCCCTTTGACTGGGATCTTGGCTTTGGTCCAATCCATACTAATCTCTCCTCCGACATCTTTACAGAATCCTCTACCCAAGAGGATACCGTAAGCTGCAGGAATGTCGCAACCAGAATAGTCATTTTCACTCTCTTCTCAGGGAAGGCAACAAATGCAAACTGTGCATCTTTGATTTGACCTATCAAAGGGACTTGTTTAGTTTCCATGGAATAACACCGTCCATATGACTTAGTCAAAGTAAGCCCGAGGGCATGGGCCACTTTTGCGGGCATAACATTATCAGAGGCCCCTGAGTCAATGATGCAATTGCTGAGTTTAAACCCATTTATAAGTAGAGACAAATAAAATGGTTCAATCTTTCCTGAGGAAGAAGCAGAGGTCAGATTATTCTGTGGTGGAAGTTGAACAGGATTTGGAAGGAGACCTTTGGAAGGTGATGGAATGGCCGCTTTACTCCTAATGAACTTGGCTAGCTTTTCAAACTGTTCAGGATTCGACTGAAGGTATTCTGCCTCTGACATTTGAATTTTGGTTCTCTTTGCATGATCAATAATGTCAAAAGCAGTATAAGAAGGAATGATGGTAGGCTCAGATCTAATTACATGAGCTTGTGCCGAGGCACTGATCTTAGGAGAAGGAGAATAAGGAGCAGCTACCTTTTTGGTAACCTCTCTTTCAGTTTGCGCCGAAATAGGGGTACCCCTCTTAACTATGGATATGGGAGGTTCCTTATTCTTCTCCTTAGTGTTTTCAAGAGGTTTTCTAGGATTCTGAGATTGGGACCGAGTGAAGACAACAAATGATTGACCATCTGGCGCACATTCATCTTCATCGTATTCCAAATACCCAATGCTGGAGTCGCCAGCTGACTCATCATAAGACTCATCAGCATATCCTGAAGCTTCGAAAGCCTCATGGGAATCTTGTTCTTCTCCTTCATCGTCTTCTTCAATTATTTCTACTGCTGCATTGACGGAGGAGCTTCAATTGCTAGTCTCGGTTGAGCAGGAGTTAACCGTGGCCTATCTCCTCAGTGCATCATTATTATTATTGAAATTCTGCCTAGGTATATCCCGATATGGAACATTGTTCACCTGCTGGGACATTTGCTTCTTTAAAGAAATCAAATCATTAGCCATTTTTTGAAACATAGGATCTGTGTTACCTTGAGAAGAACCTTGATTTTTGAGTTTGGGTATGTCTTTCTTGATCCTTCCGGCCAAGATGAGATCATCCTCTATTTCAAGAGAGGCGTTGACTGAGCAAAGAGCTAGCCAAATCAGATAACCGACCTTCTTAATAAAAAGCTTATATCGGAGGTCAGGCATTGATGAAGAAGCATTTTTGGTTTTCCGTAGTAGGTAATAGACTATTTTTGGAATCTTCCGATCAGCTTGTTGAACTTTGCCACGAATTCGCATAAGTTCATGCGATTCCTTCTTCATATGCGTGAGCTGAGCTAACAATGCATGGGAATCTTCGGCTGGTTTGAAATGTGCTTCGAACTTAGTCCGCATGGTAGCCCAGTTTGGGATGCATGCATTCGGGAGGTGATAAAACCATTCGGCTGCTACACCCTGCAATGTTTCAACGAAGAGTCGGACGGAGACATCTTCGTGGGCTACTCCGAGAACACCGCATGCAACAAAGAAAGATGCTATGTGCTCATCAGGATGCTGCTTCCCATCTCCATTGAACTTGGGAATATTTTTACGAGATCCACGTGGTAACTCATTCAATGGAGGAGTCAAGGAAAGAGGACCAATAACTGCACCCCAAGGCACAGGTTGAACCGCCATCCTTCTGAAAAGAGTGCGTACAGGGATCCGAGTATCAGACAAGAGTAGTGCACGACAAGTTGCAGATGCTTCCCCTTCCACAGGGATCCGGTTTCTCCGAACAGGTGAAGAACTTCGGTTCGATTAGAGAAAATGTTGGGAGAAAGACCGAAATTGTCTTTGTTGCAGAACTCAAAGAGTGGATCAATTTCACCTTGAGCTCAAGCGGGACCGAGTGAAGATCTTCCTGGCCAGCTTGAATCGAAAGGAGATCTTGTTGAAAAATAAGGAAAATACGGAGTCGCCAAACACCGAGAGGATAAGCTTTATACTATAGATCCGTAGTCCCAGTGAGTCGCCAAAAATCGTTGGTTGGATATTTTGTCAAACCAAAATATGAGGTTCAACCACGGACATGGGATTAAATCCCTCCTCAAAGACAGTGTGTTGCTGTTTTTATTGCTAATCTAAAACACGGTAAACAATATATACAAAAGATTCACACTAATCTAACCATTGGGGGTTGGAATGAAATCCAAATCCACATTCACAGATTCAAGGGTATTTCTTTCTTAAATGAACTGGATTAGAAACTCATTCTAATGAAAGAAGCACAATAGAAAGGAAATGGGAGAAACGTATTTTCTTTTGAGTAAACGCAGAGCACGAAATAATCATACGAGTTTTAGATCACAAATATAATGTCCGAAATAATCAAACACTAAGATGCTATGCAAAGAATAGCTTAAGATCATGAACATAAGAACGCTGTCTTAAGTAAGATATATTCCACAACACAAAGTCTCAGAAAACGATATCAATTCCTATTCTTCAAAATGATTGAGTGAAAACACAAAGTTTTTCTTCTTTCCAATAGCCCCTAAATATTTCAAAAATTCGACCCTTTTGGAATGCACAGCATCCCTTATTTATAACAAAAGGAACTAGAGATAAAACAGACAGATCCTAAAAATTAGCGCTTCAACAAGAGTTCTGTTTTGCATGATTCTCACGCAGAGATCAAGTCAAAACATGATTCAAAAATGTGACGAAACAGAATGAAAAGACATGTCGATTTCAAGATTGAAATGACATGAAGCGCCGAGACTTAATCAATCATCATCTTTTGCTCCTTCCTCTTTTTCTTCCTCCCGCCGAGACCGTTTGCTCAAACTCCCGGAACTTTGACTTATCCATCTTTTTCTTTAGAAATCTCCTTATCCATCTTTTCTCCATCTTTCTCGAATGTCTCCTGCTGCATTGATGAACTTTGACAACGCTTTGTATTACTTCCTTCCCCGTTGGAGCAACCTTTGGACCCATTCATCAACCACCCTTCCTTGTTTAGCAATCTTCTCAATTGTAGGTACTGATGAGAAATCGAATCCGACAGAAATAGAAGAAGGTGGTATGGATTCAAGGGGTTTTGAGAATTTAAGAAAAACTCTCAATCAACTCTTCCACTTTTCTCTTAAGTTCATCTCTCTTTGTCCTTTGTTTCTTTCAACTTTTGGCACAACACGCCTATGGAATCCAAGGTGCATCTTGTTGCGCCCCTTCGATGTCACTTTCCCTAGAGCCACCCCAGTTACTGATAATCAACAACAGCAGTTATATCCTCTCTAGTTTTGTCACCGAGGGAGTGGCAATCTCTGTGAACTTATCTCCTGAAGCATCCACCAAAACCCTTGAAACTCTGTTTTGGGCTTCTTGGCCAACTTTGCGGAGGAGCCTTAAGTGAGCTGAAATCAAAGGCTGGTATGGGCACAATCACCTTCCTCTTCCTCGGAGTTTTCTCGAGTAGCCATTGCGGCGTATCATAGGAAGTTACACATGTTGTAAGAATCGGTATTCTACTCTCAAGAGGAGAAGATTCTACTATTGGAGGAGGAATAGTTACCAATGTGGTAGTAGATCCAATAAAAGGAGGCACAGAGGAGGCGTGCTTTGATGATCACTTGGGTTCCAAATGAGAGGGGTGAAAGCCCAGAGAAAATACTGGCCATGGTTGTAGAAGTAGATGGAGAATGGGGAGGTAGAAGTGGTCGTGTGAGGGAGGAGGTGCAGATTCGGACTCTAAAGCCTTGAATGCAAGAGATAAGGTCTCTCCTGCTTGAACAATCAAAGAAATGGTGAAGATAGAAGCTGGCTTCCTCCTTCTTCCAAATTAATTTCTCCTATTTTTGGTGGTGTTGGTGATTCTGGCACATTCACCGTTTCTACAGGAGAGACAATTGAAGAGATTTTTCTTTCTTTCCTCTTTTTGACAATCTTGACCTTTATAGGCGCCTTAGAAGACTTTCTGTCCTTTTCCTTTTTGGAGGGCCCCGCCTCTAAAACAGCCAACTTTGAAAACTTATCATCTTTAAAATTCATTCCCCAAGAAGAGAGCCATGCTTTGGTGCGAGCAAGAATTAGAGCCGACCTATCTGTAATAGAGGATTTTTCGCTGGCTGACCAATCAATAGGTGGGAAAACATATTGATCCTCCTTTAGTCCTTCATAGGAAAGATCCAAAACACTTTCGTTGTCACACCTGCACCTCCGGTAAATCAAGAAGCTCTAGTGTTTGAATCTCAAAGCAATAGTTAATCTGCTATTATCTTTTCTACGAATAGCAACCTCATTACGTAGATCCACCCAAATATCCTCTATATTTGGCCTCAGTGCAAATGCTTGGGTTCCATATTCCCGAGCACTCCTCGGATATCAAAACCATCTCGAGGCTTCATATGCTTCTTTAATTTGTCCTCAAGTTCATGGACAACATTTTTGGCCTTGACTACCGCGAGCAAGTGTATCTCCCAATAGAAATCGGAAGGATACAAAGCAGCCTTATGTTTGCTCTGTTGGAATTTATGGAAATCCAACAACCGTCTAACCAATTCTATCAATATCAATCTTGTCCCGGATATCGGGCAAGTGAAAAGGTTCCCCGAGTACATGACTGTTTCGAAGATATGTAAACTTCTTGAATTGCAAGAAGATACACCCCCATTTGGACACTTCAGCCAAGCCTCATCCGAGACTCTCGCCTTCCTCGCCTCTGGGTTGATCTCATGGATATTCTCATAGAAAAAGGCATCATTTACCCTCCTCGAAATGATTTTTCGACCCCTTCTTTGTCAATTGAGGAAGTATTGATAAACCGGATTCGCCGCTTCGCTTCCCTTAGTATCCAAATCGCCCGGATAGTTCCTCATCCCGCTGCTGCTGCGTATGTGACATATGATGACATATAAAATTTCCCGATTGACAAGACCGTTTGTCATTTGGGAATCAATCTCATTGCTAATGAGAGTACCCCGACCAATCCCGCTGATTTTTCTTGATGATGATCATAAATTGATACATCTATCCTTGAAATATGTTTGATTCGGGCAAACCAAAGACCTCGACTCAAAGAAGGTGATGATGTCATTGATTTCTTGGATGAAATCACTCCTGGGGATAGTCCTTGGAAATCTGACACAAATGGCTTGGCCTTAAGAACTTCTTGTTCACATGCTTGATACAGCCTCCTCCTAATAATTGTCCTGTGCTTTCGAGTGACTTCATGTCCAACTCTCCATACTCATCAAAATTAGGCAATTTGAGGAGATCATCAAAGTAAACTCCATCCAAATCGATTACTACCTCACCAGGATCGACTCTTCACGTAACGGGAAGCCGAGTCATAACTAGATGCACAAGCTAAAATGAATTCCGACATTGGGCGGACGTGGGAAACCCGCCGCGAGAGGCAAACCACTATCATGTGCTTTCATCCATGGAGTTGGGAGGAACTCCTCACCCTACTCCGTAAGTCTTCCATGTCTATATTTCCAAGTTCTCGTGTCTCGATATCATAGTTGTAATCAATGTATGATGGAGATTTTGGCTTCTTGAACTTGTATTTCATTCTCGCTGCACTTCTCGGCCTTTTCCCGAGATGGACCGGGTCCGACATGAAGAATGTTGCAGAGGAAGGTTCAAACTCGTGAGGTGTTGTCTACCGCCGAATTTTGATCTGCTGAATATGCCGAAGAACAAAAGAGTCCGACAAGCTGAGTAGGATGTCGGAATATCCTGAAAGTCCGATGTGTTGAAAATGTCGGAACTTCTGAAAAACCCGACACACTTGGTAATGCCGGAACTTTGGGAAATCCCGCACGTCTCTACATCGTCCGGAACTTTGGGAAAGCTCAAGACGCCTCGTGTTGGTGACGGGAACTCTGGGAAACCCGGCACTCACTGTGGAGATCGGATATGGAAGAAACCCCGACACCTGTTGTGGATGTCAGAACTGGAAGAAAACCCGACACTTCAATATACTTCGGAACTTTGAGAAAGCCCGGCGCGCCAATCCGTCAATACACTTCGGGTCTCCGGCTCTGCAAAACAATCTTCAAAACCCAAGAAGAAAAACAGGGTTTTTCGTTGAATTCCAAAACATGTAATCTCCTTCTTTTTTATTATTCATGTTCCATGCATATAATAGAACTTGGAAGAAACAACACCAAGGGATAGTCTCAAAAGAGATAAACCCTAGAACCTAAAACCCTTCCCAAAACAACGCAGAAAGATGAAGAATAAAAATCATTCGCAACCCAGCAAGAAATTAGGAAGACACCACGCGCAATCGATCCATAAAAACCAAGAACAAAGAAGGAAAAGAGAAATACCTTCAATTGGAGAAATGGAAAACTGAAAACAGGCGATTCAATCGGGCAAAGCGAGCTTTCGGGTTTCGAAATCGGAAGAGCATGCGAAAAATCCACGAATTAAAAATAACTCCGGTAACAATGACGTGGAAATCCACGTATTTATAAGAAAATTGGCAATTAATACACTTGGGCTCGGCACGTGCCAACTCACCGACAACTCGGCATGAATGCCATGTCAGCATGTTTGAGAGGTCCGAAAACCCGACACGAGGGGACTTAGTGCAATTCGGGTTTCGGGTATCGGAAAGCATGAGGCATAAAACATGAGGTGTTTAGATGTTACATAGCTCCGAAAACCCGATACAAAGGACTAAGCGAACTCCGGGTATCGGAAAGCATGAGGCATAAAACATGTTTTAGGTAAGGCATGTTCCGATGCACCGGAGGTCCGAAAACCCGATTTTCACAATATGAGGCGGGTTTCGGGTTTCGGAAGACATGAGACATAAAGCATGTTCAAAACTTATGTCGAGCTGTTGGTAAAACCCGAAAACCCGAAATTCTCTAAAAGAGGCCATAATGCAAAATCAACTTCAAAAATTTCGTATAGGTTATCTAATCGTTTTGTCGTAAACTCAAAACGGAGATAACATGTCTCTAAAGTGAGTCGCCTCCCGATGATCGGTACCCCTAGAATGCGGTAGACGTCCTCTAATGTAATGGTCCACTCGCCATGGACCCCTGGCAATCAGAAGGTGTTCCGGTCCACATCCTAGTATGAAAACAAGTCACAAAGGATGTGACTAGATGGTGTAACATGGGGCACGCACGATATGCGCAATATGCCAGCCCTCTGAAGTGTGTCCTCCTCATCCTGTGAGAGGGCATCTAGTACCCCTGGGAGCCAATCGCACTCCCTCTCTCTACTCCATCGGATGTACTCCTCTCTCGCCTACATACACCCAAAAACACACAAAACAAAGTAAGTTAGCATCTAGGAAATACCGAGAAAATCATGAAAACATGTAGAAATGCTAAAAATACAAACACAATCTCAAAAACAGGTTCCTTTTGCATTCTGTGCAAAACCGCCGCCCTGAGCAGGGAGGCGGTTTTGTAACCGCCGCCTTAAGGGCGGCGGTCGTGTAACCGCCACTGAGCAGGATGGCGGTCATGTAACCGCCACCTTGGGCAGGCAAAGGTCGTGGTCCGAAAATCCACGCAGCTTTTTTTTAACTAAAAAGGCCTAAAAAGTGTAAAAATGGCCATTTAACCTAAAAATAGAGCCTACCCAATAGGCGACCCCCTAGGTGGACCTTGTAACACTAGCATTTTCAAAAATGACCTCCCCATTGTAGAGCATTTAGCATTTCAAAATTAAGGGGGGAAAAACAATAAACTGAAGAAAACTAACTTTGTGATCGCCGAGGTCGATGTTCTCGCACGTGGAGGCATGATCACTATCTCGCTGCAGATGTTTTGAGTCTACTCACGTAAGAAACCGTCACCGTGGGTCCCAGAGCTCAAAATCAACCAAATCGACTTGCATGTAAATGAATACGAAAATGGGCCCACTTTCATACATATAGCACTCTGTTTTGTTTTAAAATAACTTTTTCACAGGTTTGGAGCGCTGATGGAGGTAAGTTCCTATCCTCGCACAAATGGTACGTTCTCATTCCCTGTTATCTTAGTGTTTATTTTCAAACTATTGTTTCTATCTGCACTTGAGTTCTCTTTTCGCTTTGCAGTAGCAGGAATTTTGGATGGCGTCATTTCAACACATAGACGTGTCAGGTATAACTTCTAACTTCCCATTTCGGGACTGCCATACTTGGACCCACCATTTTACGCCTCTCCATGGCTAAAATGCTTCTCTGAGGGGGCAATATGTACGTACCCAAAATTGTAAGGTACTGAGCTGCCGGAACAACATGACAAGTGCCCCAATGATGATACAGGTCTCCTCGCAAGGTGTTTGGGATCCAGAAAAGATCTCCAAGTATGCGTTAACATCCCGCATGCCCCGCTTAGTCCCTCAGTCCTTTTTTTTTTTCCTTTCCCCCTCTTTTCTTGGCCTTTTGCTCGTCGAGACGAAACCACCACCTGTATGGGCGGTGGTCTCGACCGCCGCCTTATCTCCCGGGCGGCGGTCCCAGAATCGCGCCCGCCTTTCGAGCAGCAGCGTTCCTTTACGCGTTTTCCGTAAAGTGTTTTTTTACCGACTCACGTAAAAATCAACAATTCACCACCTTTTTTGCCAACTTGGGCTTGCATTTATGTTTTTGGTCCCCTAGAATAGTGTTTGGCCATTGTTTATAGTTTTAGAGTTCGACTTTGGTTTTGATCTTTGGGTGAATGAAAAGCTATAAATAAATGGTTTGTACACAAACAAAGGATCTCGCCCTCATTCACTTCTCATACTATCATTTTCAATAGTTCAGGTTATTATTTTGCTTAGAAGCCATAGTTTCAATCCTTTACATGTTTAGTTAGCATTGTTCACCATGGTAAGCCACATACCCATCTTGTGCAGTGCAAGATCTTGTTATTTCACCCAATCCATTGGAGTAAAATAGCTTAGGAAGCCATTAAAGTTACTGGTGTTTTGCTCCTCAAAACAGGATAGTTTCGTGTTCTGACGCTTTATGTTGCATGACTCGCAATAAATCCCGCTAGGAATTGCATAAGCCAAGCTCTTTACTCTTGCACTATTCCCGTCCTACTCGCATTGTATTGATCACCTATTATGAGCTACCTTTGTCCCAACATCTACTTCGCTGATGCCGCATTACACGCTTTTCTAGATTCACGTGAACACGAAGGAACGAGGAAATCACACTGCGAGGGACAAGATCATACACTCCATTGGATTCACCACTGCTCGCGAATCCAGTTCTAGCTTTCAAAGTTCTAAAATTAGAAATATATCAAATAGAGTAGATAATCACTTCTTTTCGCTTAAGTTTACTTTCGATATTGCTGGAAGTCAGTGGGGATTGATAGTTTCGAGAAATTATGATTCATTCCTCACTTTTGAGGTAGGATCGAGAGTCTGCAAATAGATTAAGCAAGTTATTTCATTATTTAGAATAGATCTACAAATTACACAGACAAATAACTACACTCGGTTATTCTTATTTGTTTTAAGTTTTATATTAGTTGTCAAATTCTAGATATGTTTAAATAGCTGCTTTCTTGCATTCTTAAGGTTTCTCGAAAATAAAAAATATAAATTATATATATGTTCTAGGTTTATTCCACGTAGTTAAAATTTACTTTGTTGCGCTTAGATTTACATTATCGTTTTGTATGACAATCACGGGACCCAGGGAACCCAGGGAATACGTATTTGATCCAATTTTTCCTCAACCCAATCTCGTCATGGCAATAGTTGACATAGATCAAAACCTTAGAATACAAATCTTCCAAACAACAACAGATTTACGACAAATCAGCTCTCGCTTGAGGGGATTAAATATAGAAGACGACCACTGTGCACACACGTTTTGGTCAAATCAACCGAACTACAAATTACCCTAGGAAAACATTCATATGACTCAGAGAAGGGTTCGAAGAGAACAAACATTTGGGTGTGATCCTTTGGTCCCACAAACTAGATGCAGAGACACTCTTCTAGATATAGATACTAGCCTAAGAATCTAGGTTGCAAGAATGCCTGTGAGGTACTCTGAGAAGATCGCGCAGTTATTGATCCTAAATATAGAAGCTGAGAAAGCATATGATTATTGGATACTAGGGATTAGGACTTGATTTCGTACATGACCATAGTAGGACCGTAACAACCAAGAGTCTACACTTGTGATCCACAAATCCCACAACCTAACGAATCCATAGGTCAATCAGACATAGACACTGGCCTACGTATATTAGTATTCAGATCTACCCCACTTCCACCTATCATCATCGAACAAATATCCTTGCTAGACACAATAGCTAACAAAGCTAGAGAGTTCTGGACTAGGCCAGAGAACCGTCCATAGAATTGACTACATTTACCATCCACCATATGACCTTATCTGGAGACATATACGAAACTATCCCAGGTCATTTTCCATGTATTCCACAACCCATAGATCGAATCACGATAGAGCTCGATATTGATTGGAGCCTTTGAGCAATCATCCTTGCCGATCGATCTATCACACCAGTTCAGGTTAGAAGGGCCTTCTTTGCCTTAGATTCGCAAATTCCACTAATGCGTATTGAAGACATTAGATTGCCTAACTAGTTTGTCTTCATCCCACACATATTACATCCCCACCGGCTATCTCGGCATGACCTGGGAGGTTAGGTACATGGAAGAGTTACTCGTAGATTCCCACGCTCGCTTGTCGCTTTTCCAAACGTATAGTGCACTTTTGAAAGATAATAGGAAAATTCTTAAAAAAATTTACTCCTCATCAAATTGTTCCTCTCTTACAGCTAGGCACATCAACTAAATTTTACGCTAAGAAATATTTAAATAAAGAGTGAGAGAAGGAAATTGAAGCCCCTAAAGAAGGAGATTATGGTAAAGATAAATCAAATGAAGTGGGAGGAGAAACAACTCCTAAACATGACGATAAAAATAAAGTTAGGTGAGGAAGAAACCAACGAAAATAATAATGAAGAAGAAGAGGAGGATAATGAAATTGAAATGAGTGATAATGATGGAGAAGAATTTATTAATATATCATCCTCGATTCATAAAAAGTTCCAAGAGGGCATAAATTGGATGTATGAAGACATTTTATTATATTCTAATAACTAGCATAACAGCTTAGAGTCTCTCGCCTCCTCCTCCTTCCCAAATTTCTCTTACCCTTCCCCCTCCTAGAACATAATGTGGATATTCATTTACCCGAGTGCAACCTATGCTTGAAATTAGGAAGAGAAAATATCAATCCAAAGTTGAATTCCCTAATTTGATGTTGTAGCTTCTCTTCTTAGTACTTCTCCTACTCCTCAAAATAAATCCAAGACTTTTTCTCATCTTGTTTTTGATTCCACAGGGGAAGGGTTCAATTATTATAAATAGCCAAATATAAGGAAGAAAAGATTGTAAAAGAAATTTGTGTATTTGATTTGAAGTTAACCATGATTTCCTTTTGAGAGTAAACCCTTTAGGGTAAAGAACACAACCTTAGAGACAAAATTTCTAAGATCATTGAAAGGGTTGAAAAATATAAGAAAAATCAAGATCAATTGAGGAACAAGTTAAATATTTAGGTAACTTCATAAAATCCCTCTTATCACAAGTTAACGCTTCCATTAGATCTAACTCACTTGTTTTCACTCCCACTATCTATTGTTAATTTTATTATTGATCTAAAGGTTATAGATGAGATACATAAACGTGTTGGTCTAGGAAAAGAAAAATAAGTCTAGATAGAGAAAATTGTCCTCTGTGGAATGGATTTTATTGATGATTTTCGCCAAATATTTAATAATATGATTTAAACTCGATATTAAACCAATTAAATTAATGAAACAATTGAGAAAGAAGTAAAGATTTGGGATGATTTCATAAAATATCTTTGTATCATGGCTTCAATGGATGAGAATATCCTTCTATTTGAAAATATATTTGATGATTCTAAGAGTAACTTATCTCGAGTTGGTCATCCAAAGGTGGGAATGGAGGATAAAGGTTCTTGAAGAATCATCCATTGAGTTGCACAATTATATCAAAAATGATAATATTTGAGGTTTCGATCTTTTCCGATTTGAGAGCTCTTCATCATGAACATTTTAAAGACAATTCAGCTCAGTGGAATTAATCAAATCATATTAAGGATAATTTATGGAAATTTGATCAAGAAATACTTGTGTAAAATAGAAATTATAAACAAAGATAAAATGGAAGAATTGTCGAGAGATCAAATATGTGATTGTAGAAGCTAGGAAAAGACTATCTTAGTAAGGGTGCACAAGTTCAAAGATGGAAAATTCCTTTGGGAGAATAGATGATTAATTTGACCAATACTATTTTTCTAAAGGAGATGGAGATTTCTACCGCAATCACATTTTTAGGATGCATGTTATGAAGATAAAAGTTCCTACCTTCTATGTTTCCTCTCTTATTTCCTTTTAGGTTCATAATACTACTATTTATATATTTTCACCGAATTTATTTTGTAAAAATGTAATATAAATTCATTTGAATGTAACTCATTTAATTAAGTGTTTTATCACTTAATAAAAAAACTAGTTAGTTAAGGTGATACTCCCCACTTGCCTATATAAGGCTTCATTTTATAAGTAAAGGGGTTTGGATGTAAGAAATAATTATTTTAAATACATAGAACAACAATTCTCTCCCTCCATTCTTGTTCTATCTATTTTCATTTCCATGTTCTGTTTCATTCCATGTACTATTTACATTTTCTAGATGTTGAAACTTTGTGTTCTTACTCATAGATAAGGAATTATTGAACTTTAATTAATTTTTGATCTTTTTACTATGATAAATTCCATTATATAGATATTTATGTTCTCAAGTTCATTTTTCATGTATGTGTAGCAAATATCTGCATCCTTCTTATTCGAAGGTTTTGTTATCTCTTTGTCTAATATTTTTCTTGCCAAGAAGCATACACCATTGAATTTTTCTGATTATTCTTTTCCTAACCCTTATTTTGTATTTGAAATCATGTAATTAATCAATGACATCAAATATCCTCATTGTGATTTATTGATTGTAAATTTATAAATATTTAGAGTTCTTGATTTTGGTCTAAACAAATGAACATGCCGATTGAAAAGGAGGGACTATTTTCCCTCAACTGTTGATTTTTCCTTCAACTACATATTTTTCAATCATTATTTTTTGAGAACCCACCATGGGGAATGTATTTTGTTTTTATATGTGCCCATAAAATATCATTCACCACAATTGAATAGTAATTGTTCTAGGAGGACTTGTTAAATTGGTTGAATCTAGATATACCGGAAGAATGAGATGTTAGGACCTTTAAGATCCTACCTTCAAGTTTCAATAGGATTGTTATTTCAAGCTATCTCTAAAAAGAAGAAGTAAAAGAAAGAGGTTAATGAGTACACATCCAGTCAAAGGAAGCATTGTTCACCTTAAAAACTAAGTAAAACTCATGCTTTGATTCTAGCTAGGATTAACCTTCCCTTGCAATTTTTTCCCATTGTGAATGCAACATTACCTTAGGGATAGAAAATTGGACCCCTACACCTTGCTCAACCTCTCCATGATTTTCATAAAGGAAGTTAAAATAAATTCCCAAAATTTAGAGGACATACTAATGTTAATCGCAATGAACATCTAATGAAATTCTATGTTACCCGTGGAGTTCTTGGGATGGCTCATGAGAAATTCTATGTTATAGGATTTAATTAAATCTTACAAGACAATGCCACGGGTGGTGGTTGTATCATATTATTCCCAAAAATATCGTCCATTAGGATACGATGAAATCCAAGTTTGAGGACAAATTCAAGAAATACGAACATTTTCATGCCTTTTTAGCACAATTTTCCTGTGTGAAGAAAGATCCCTACCAAATAATGAGAGAATTTATATAAAAATATAATATATATTTTTTAATTATTGGTAAATAGTTTTTTGAAAGGGACTATACCCTTTTACAACAGTGCTCAAAAGCAATATTTTTCCCCAAAATCCCAACAAAGAGAAAAATTTGACAAGAACAAGCAAAAACAAATAAATGCTTGAGCTTCTAAATGTATAAAAAACAACAACTTAACAGCAACACAGCTGCCCAACAACTGTGTAGTTGGCCATTTGCCAAGATGTAACAATAAAAGCACCAAAAACGACAATAATCAAACCTTGTCTGAAGTGGTGGGGGATTTAGATTTGGCATTTCCCTTCTTTTTCCTATCCACCACTATCCATTCCATATTTCCTGTATCCAATGCAATCGGAAGAACTGCAATGGATTTGATGGGGATGTGACCCATAGGAAGGGGCACCGAAACTTCCTTAAACACTGAATCAACAATCTGTGGAGAATAGTCTGTAGGTAGTTTCTCTGTGTTGGTCTGTGAATCAACCACGACGGGTGAGTCAACATGCAGGGGGGCACAAGGATCCTTAGCCGGATGTGAGTCAATTGTAAGATGCTCAGGAAGAGAATCCTTCCACCAGAAGTTTTGGTCTTTCATTTGGAATGTTCACAATCATTTGTAACATGACCAGTTTGGAAGCAACGTCGACATCTGAAGGCAAGTCTCTCATAATCAATCCTCTGTACCTAGAGCCTTTCTCCAATCTAAAGATTGATTTCCACTGGTAAGATTTTGGAGGTATCAATATCAACTAGGATTTGAGCAAACGTAATATGTGTTTGAATGGAGGTCTTATCATCAACTGCCACACATGAGCCAAGAGTATCTCCTATAGCAATGAGACAAGATTTGTTCCAAAGTTGTAACAGAAGTCCTGGAAAACAAACCCAAATCGGGTAGGTATCAAAAGACTCCTTTAGCGGGTCGAAGGACAGATACCATGGTTTGGACATAAGCCCATGTTCCCCCCAAACCCAATGTTGGCTAAAAATTAAATCCCTATCTGCAGGGGTTTCAAAGACAACGCAATGAAGTAAGCTTTAGCACAAGGATAAAGCTCAATCTTACCTTGTATTTTTTCCCTCCATCTCTGGGCTATCCAGTCATGGAGCTGAGAAAGCTTAGGCCAAAATTTATGGAATCTGCATATGAGACCCAACTGGGAGAGATTTTCCTCCTCCTTAAGAATCTTTATAAGTAAATCCTCCTCGATTTTCAGCGTCGGGACCTCCTGGGAGGGTTTCAAGAGCACATTTCTGGTATTCTCCTTTTTTTTGGAGACCGCTGAAGCATAAGATGTGGACTTATCTCCACCAGAGGTTCCTGTGTGACCAATTTTTTGATTGGCGTTGGCAATATTTCCCTTGAGACTCTGAAGCGAGTCGGATCTATTCATGCTCTTGAGAGGAGATCCATCATTTTTAAATGATCCATAACCATTGTTGAGTTTTGTAGGAGAGGCTGAGCCATCTTTACCTGTCCCAATAGATAGACCCTGTTTTTTGATAGGTCGGAGAAACTCTATCTCGATTTTCTGAAAAGGGGGTCTTGGTTAGCATCGAAAGCCATGTCAATCCAAGATATTGGTGTTGTATTTTCCACACCATTTTTACAGTCCACCGCCATCAGATTTTCACGCTAGGTTAGGCTCCCATACCACCACCAATGAGGAGGGATTCCTATTTTAATTCTCTGGTAATTTTTGCCTCCTCAGCCCTACCCTTCGGCCGATCCATGCACAGTTGAGAGGAGCTCATAGACCTGCGCGAATGCGTAACAACCATGGAGGCTAGGGCGAACACGTAGGGAATTACATTTGTTAACAAGATTACATTTGTTTCTCCACCCACCGTGGAGAATTAAATTTTTCTTCATCAATGCTCAACTTCTAGAGGTAAGTTTTACATTAGGAAGAGCATGATTACCAAGCTTGGTTGATGATCAAGATTTGATCACAAGTGTCAAAGATGATTTAATCATGTCTAGTAAGTTAAATATTTTTTTTTCAAATCTAAGGATTCCACCTTAGGTCTAACTAATTCCGATCATTTCGTACAAAAATTACCAAATTATTTTATTTCTCTAAAGAAATAACTTTCTTATAATATTCCCTATATATATGTATATATTCCTAGGAAGACTTTTTAACCAATGATTTTTATTTTGTAAAAGCACAATAAAATGTCCCACTTTTTGGTATGTTTTGTACCATTATACACATGAATTTTCAGTTTCATTGATTTTCTAAAGGTAATAGCCATAAAACCATACACATTCATGAAATTCCACAAACTAACGAAATGTTGTATTTAGAGTGTAGAATACATGTAAATTTTTTATAAAAAAATTACAAAAAAAACGGTCTTTTTCTTAATTTTATTCATACGTTGTTTCTTATGTTATAAAAGAGGAATGACTGTCCCTGGGTGGTTCTTTTAAATGAAAATTTATTTTTTCACCATGAAATTTTAGATATATGTTTAAGATTTGAATTTTGAGGTGCTGTCAAATTTTCATATTTTTTGGACTTATATTTTTTTTTAATTAATTATTTAGTAAAAATATTTTCAAATAAATGGTGTACAAATGTTTATGCTAATAACTTTTAAGATTTTTATCAAAATTGAATTTTTTTTTCACAGGTAAGAAGAAGACTTCAATAAATAGTAATTTTAATTTTTTCAAATTTTTTTGATATTTTTTGCTATTTTTCAAATTGGGTTGATTGTGTACAATTGATTGTCCTAAAATACCATATGTTAGCAAAATATAAAAAATAAATAGTAAAACATATTTTTAAAAAATAAAAATTATATTTTTAGAAAGCTAATAAAATTCTGTATTTTGTGTTAAATTTTTGTAATTTTATTCATTCGTTAACCCTAATTACGTGGCACCTAAGTGGCACTTTTTGGCATAAAATTATCCTCCAAATGGATTTGGCGCCAAAATGTGCCACAAAGGTGCCACATAGGTGCCACATAGGGGGGTTCGCGCGAAGGGGGTTCGCGTGAAGGGGGTTCGCGTGAAGGGGGTTCGCGTGAACCCCCCTTCGCCCGAACCCCCCTAAACCTTAAATCTGCCGCCCAAAACTATATAAATATCTATATATAACTCTTTGCCGCCAAAATTATTTGAATTCAAGGGGTTCGCGAAGGGTGTTCGCGCGAACCCCCATTCGCGCGAACCAGTTTCTTCATCCTACGTGGCAGTTCAGGCGAAGGGGGTTCACGCGAAAGGGGTGTTCGCGCGAACAACCTCGATTTCCGATCCCGCCCAACTTCTTACTCGCGTTTTTGGGACATGAAGTGGGACACAACATTGTGCTCTGTTAAACCTATGTTAGTTATTGATGATCTTCCTCTAAAGGTCCCAATCAATGAAACTTGTGAGGTTTAAGCATTGGAGAATGAAGTTACCAAATAAGAAGTTGAAGAGGTTGATTAAGAGATTTAAGAAACCAATGAAGATACTTAATATTCTCAAATTGGTTATGTTTTTATGAGTATGAAGATGATGATTATAAAGAAGAAATGGTAGAAATGAATAGTGAATCTTACGTAGTCATGACAAAAGAACAACTGAGAAAAAATAAATAAACTAATTATCAAGACAATAAGAAAAAATATATAGAGGTTTTTTTCGGTCGTTCAATAGTCACAAAGAAGGTATTACCTATTCCTTCTACTACTAAGAAGGTAAGTACTCATGCACCTTAAACTACTCTTATAAATTAATTTTTTTGATAGATAATAAATGGAAAAAAGGCTCCAAGGGCATATTAAATAAGAGATATTATAATAAATAGCCACTGAAAAAAAAGTATCTATCAAAAACCCCACAAAAATGACCCGAGTCAAAAAGATATTGACTTCAATAGAGCCCGACAAAAACAAAAAACAACAGCAACAAAACACAACACCGAAGCAAAAAGTCGAACTTGGCCTTAAACACACTTTTCCCTAGTCCTCAAGCTCGGACCAACACCATCCACTTGGAAATATTCCTCATCTGAAGAACTGATATCCAGTTGCCTCTTCTTACCTTTATCCTCAACAACCATCCCCTGGAGGGTCTCTACCTTTTTCTATAACTTTCAACTCGACATTCGTCCTTTGTAATCCCCGCAACAAATTCTGATTCGAGATTTAACCCAACTAACTGTATCCTTGAGAGCTTTAATTTTACTAGAAAAGAAGTTAAAAATGTGTTTCCTTCCACCAACCCTTCCTTAGGCATATACTCTTCAGCTTCCCCAGTAAGGTTTTGTAATGCAGTCACTACATCCACCTCCTTCATAGCTCTCTCCTTCATTTTCTTAAGCCTAATCCTATTGGCTAGAGAAATATGGTCTTCCCAATCATCCCCCAAATGTATACCAACCCCCCTAGTCTACAAATTTGGCTTACCCAATTTAACTAGCAAAAGGATTAAGCCTTGATGAAGAAGGACCCCAATTTTTCCTCTTTAAAATTTTTAACCAAAAATTGCAGAGAGTTAAACAAATAAAAAGGAATAATCATCCTCATGCCTCTATGAAAATGGTTTAGAAGCATTAAATACTAAGAATGCAGCTTCCGATACTTCCCATCCAAGGTAATATACTTCATGATATAGAAAATAAACTTCAGCCCACCTCCCCAACAAATATTTTCGAGCAATACCATCCTCCATGAAAAAAATTTTCTCATCATTATCCATAAAAATATGGACTTCCTTATGAAGCTGAGACCTATTCTTGAACAATTTACAACCCCCATAATACATCTTAGTAACACTGCCAATGAAATCCTTAGAAACCAGGAAACTCACACCATGCATCCTCCTGCCTATTAACTAACTATTTAATTAACTATTTGTAAGAGAAATTCAATCCCTAAAGTTGATAAGCCTAAAGTCCATGTTGTGTATAATTAGGAAGATTCTTATTCTCTAGGGTATTTTGATATAATTGATCACATCAAGAAAACAAAGGTTCTAATTTCTAAAGTGAATATTATCAATCTCATCTAGAGGATTTTTCCTAAGTTATAAAATTTGTTAATGCCAAGTGACCCAAGTTGTTTCTTTTTCCAAAAGAATATTTCCCATCCACAAGGATCATTCCCTATAAAAAATATTATCATCTTCTCCCTCCACATTTGAGAAGATTGGAATTTTTATATAACCATATAGATAGCTAGACATAAATTAAATGACCGCGTCATTCATTTTGGTGCATCACACAATGTAATTACGACACAATTAGATCATGCACTAGGAATTCAACTTACCCGGACATTTGGTTCATGTTATTCCATAGAGACCAAAGAGGTGCCTTTATTAGGATGGGTAAAATATACTTAAGTGGCCATTCTATTTTTTCTGAAAAACAAAGAGTTAAAAATACCATTTTGGTTGTTGATATACTACCATCTTATGGAATGCTTTTGATATTTTTTTTTCCGAGATGTAGCAGGGCAAGTTCAAATGGATTTTTACATTGGACTGGGAAATTACATGATAATTTCTAGTTAATAATTGAATATCCCTAAGACACCGAGATGATTTGAATGATATTTTGACCATTGAGCTTGATGGTAGTTGTTACTATGCCCTGGTTCTAGAGTATGGATACTTCTTTTCTCACCTTCATAAAATTTACCCATTATCATATAAGATATAGTTTTTAATACTAATAACACTCCTTTGTATGTGAATATCCTTCTTTGACTAACAACATAATAGGAGATGGGAACTAAGAATTTTCATACACAAGGTGATGCTGAAATTATGGTCAAATACATTTGGGGTTTATTCCAATAACTGACGAGATATTAAAGCATTATCAAAATAAATTATGGGATTCAATTGAGCTATTTTAATCCTTATCAATTGAATTCATGTCAAGAGATAACAACTCAAGAGAATATGCCTTAAAAGTATATGGCTCTTTCGCTAATACATCATCATGATTTCACTCGAGGATAACTTCATAATTATAGACCCAATGTTCCAAATAATATAGATAACTAGTAGGTATTCAATGATGATCAAAATATAATCTCCTTTCTAAAATTAAAAGATAATTTCAATCAATTGTATTTTGAGGGTAGTGAAGCTGGTTACAGAGAGTCACTTTCATCCATAGTTCGGAAGGTATTGAATTTGAATTCGATGAAGATGGATGTATCAAGTTGAAAGGTAATAAGATACCTAAAGTTCTTGTCATTTTGGAAGATATTTTTGAAAACAATGACCCCTTTTTTAGAAGAAAATTTCACAAGGCATCAATCAATCATTAGAGTGTGAGAAGGTGATTTGGGTAAGTGATGAAGAAGCTAAGTTTGTTAATCTTAGGAAATGTTTTTTTATTGAAGAATGAAAGAATTTGCTTTAATTTGAAAAAAATGGATGTGTTTGCATGTTATTGACAATATTTACACTTGTGCAAAAATGAGCAACTCAAAACTTCATTATGATGGATGGTATTGATGAATTGGACCTAACTAGGGAATGCATTACAATTTTATTATGTTTTCAGTTGTAGCAATTGATTAACTACATGTAATCTACAGTTATGTGTGTTGTTACAAAATGTAACACCTCACATAGACTGTCATTCCATGTTTGTCTTCAGCAAGGAAATACAAAAGCCCAAAGGACTAATGTATTGCCTTGATGAAGGTGGGAATCACAGTTTAGGTGAAATGCTAAATTTGGGAACAAAAATAGAGTTACAGTTTACAAGAAAGAGAGTTCATTATTAAGTTACAAGTATTTCAAAACTCATTATTTCTGCATGTAAATACATTTAATTATGTGTTTGAGTTGTTTATTTCATTATACAATCAATATACATGTCATAAAGCTAAAAGCAAAAAGAAGTATACAAATCAAGTACAAAAATTAAATGTTATTTATTCATGAAGAAGTAAAAATATTTCCCACACAAGCCATGGATGTAACTCATAACTACTAAAGAAAGAAGTACATATGCATGAAGTTAAAAGTAAAAGAGTATAGAAGAAACCCATCATTGCCTTGGGTTCTCTTCTGGTCTTCTTCACTTCAACTCTAACTCCATATTTTATCTAGCTCTCCTAACAATCACAATGTACCTGAAAAATGAAAAGGAAAGGCATCAAATTTGAGCTCAAGGTTTGATCTGTACCCTTGTACTATCTAACTACATGCAGATGGATTTATAAAAAAAAGAAGTATAAGGTACATCATATACAAATACACAATTGATAAGAGAAATATTCTACACCAGCACATATGATTCCCAAAATCATTTTAGAAAATAAAGAGAAAAGAAAACTATGGAACATAAGAGAGGCCAAAAGCCTACTTTCTAAATATTTATTTAATGTGCGGTATAGGTAGTAGATTAAAAAGCAAAAACATTTTGCATAAATGATTACCTTACAGAAAGGAATTAATTGCTAAATAAATCTAGATGATACAAGTCATGAACAATTTCAAGAGACATATTGATCAAAATGCAAATAGAAAATGAATATGAATGAAAGGCATTGGGACATTGAATCAGAAGTGAGGAAGCAAGATACAAGTAACAATTATTTTAGAGAAAAAATTTCATCAAAACACAGAAAATAAGCAAGGGTATCTTCCATCTTTTATTAACAAACCTCTATAAGAACCCATGAAGAGGATAGTTACAGGAGATACCACAAATGAGAAAACTCTAAGGTTATGAATGAAAATTATAATCTCAAAAGAACAGTTAAAAGGTGATCAAGTATGTGCAGCAAGTAATATGATATATCAGTCAAGTACAATTTCATGTAGAAGCTATTATAAAGGACAAGATGACATTTCTAGCTTAAAGTCAAAGGCTTTTGATCAAAATAGCTAGATCAAAAAAGGATGCAGTGTAAATTCAAAAAAATTAAATGAGGAAATATGCACTCATCAAAATAAGTAAAGTGTTCTCATATTAGAAAGATTCATGATGTACAGTTAAACAAAGTGATAAAGATACAAGTATCTAATTGATCATTTCAAGCTACAAGCCTTCAAGAATTTAACTCAGGAAAGTGCTTCCAGTTTCAATACATAAGTGGATGGAGTATCGAGAAAAAAAAGTGTTTTTCACAAGATTAAAAATTTCCTTAAAATTTAATTAAGTATCATGACTGAATGGGATGGAAAAGCCTCAAGCTTACAAAAGAAGATATTTCCTCCTTTACAAATCTATTTTAGGTTTCAAAATCAATCAGAAAGGCATTCATTCCAAATCAAGATGCTACATCACTCAAGAATTCAAAAATATTAAAAAGTGTTTCAAAAAAGATGACATGCATCAAGGTTGCAGATTAGAAAGAAAATAACAGTATTAAATTACAATTTTTTCTCAAATGTGATTAACATAGGACTCGAGAGAAGAGAAGAGAAGTGGTACATGCTTATCAATGGAGATCATTAGAGTCATGAAAATGAAATACTTTTGCACACTTCCACATCTAGTTTTTATATTCCTTAATGACATCTACAACTGAATCCTGAGAAAATTTACAAAATCTAAAGTATTTGATCATCATAAGAACTACGAGTTTTATAAAATTAACAAGAAAATAAGAACAATAGATATTTTTAGAGAAGGACCAAGCTGAGCCATACAGATCTCCATTCAAGATAAAGTGTTTAAGTTACAAGAAATATAAATGAAATTCCTTTGCTTACAAAATGAGGGGAGTCCTACATTTAAGCACATATTTTACTAGAATATCATAAAAGTAAGACATCATGTTCCAGTTCAAGGAGAGAGACAACATACAATCAACTTGAGAATCAGTAATAAATAAGGGCCTAAGAATATTGTTCCTCTCCTTTTCTCGTTTAAAGTAAAGCTACACTTGTGCTGATGAAAAGAAATTTAAAAGCTTCAAGTACAGGAAGTTCAACCAAACAATACTATCAAACTAAATTACAAATCAAAGCAGTTATATACTCATTTTTGTACATCAGTTGTCTAGAGTATAACTTAGTATACAAGATCAACTATATAAGGCTCAAGACATATTCATAGGCAACACTATTAACATCGAAGAAAACAAAATGATATCAACTAAAAATCACAAATTTTTTTTTCATAAATGTTGCCACCTTATACAAATAGGGTTCTAGATATGAAAAATAAAAAAGTCAAGTACATCTACACGATTACAAAAAAATACCAAGATAAAATTACAAGCATAGATTCAATAACATCAAAGAAAACTTTAACATGCAAGGATTCTGTATAAATTGCACTTTCATCCATACATGGTTAATTGAACGGAATAGATTCAATACATCTTATTACAAGGATCTAAAATGTAAAAAATCATGTCATGAACAAGATGCTCAAACACAGAGCTCACATGATGAATTTTTTTAGATAGTAAATATATGTGTATAAAGTATGGATCTATTTCTTGACATAAATATTACTAACCATGGCAATTTCAACAAGCTATAGTTTCATCAAGATTACACTTGAAAAATCAACATATACAGACCTTCGGTATGCAAGAGTAATGTATTCAAGTACATCAAGATTTAATGAGAAATTTCAAGTCTATAGAAAGCAAATATTATCCAAGTTTTCCATTAGATTTCATCAAATACGGGGAACATACCATACATTTTTAAGTATGTTAGGTTTTGTTGTCTGTAGCAAAGCCATAAGTAAGAATCAATAATACAGGCTCCAGGGTGAACTCAAACATGTTTTAGATTGTTTTTAGTTTCCAAAGAAAATCAAAATAATGTATAGAAAGACATTATAAAGGTTCAAAGTACAGAGTTAAGATATCAAAAGGAAATCCCTCTAGGTTTTGTTTACCTCATACAAAGGGAAGAACAAGAGTATGGCTCAAAGCAATGGAAAACCCTAAATCATAAAAATGTAAACCGATCTCGAATGGAGTCACAAAAGAAATACAAGTGAGTCAAGGAAAATATCAAAAATGTATAGGCTGAGTTCAAAATTGAAAACCACCAATGCAAATAGCTATTTAATGAAATTCCATGAGATGAACAATAAAGCAAGAACTACAACATCAAATCAAACAATCAAGACTCAGAAAAATGAAGTAGAATCTCTGTGTGCCAAGGATATTTTCCTTCTATCAAAGAAGATTGTTTCTTGAGCTTGAAATCAAGTAAAAAAACACATGTTTACAAATGACAAAGGGGAAAGAAAATATAGATTCTTCCCTATTTATCCAAGATTTAAGATATTAATGAAAAATAGAGCTATACAAATGAACTCAAGTAGTATGATAAACCCCATTACACATTTTTCAAAAAGATTCATCAGAAAAAGAAAATACCCAGATTTTTAGGACCCTAATGAACAAATCAACTCACACCTAGAGGTAGAGTGAAAATGAAAGAGCTACGAGTTTTGCAAAAGAAAGGGAAATTATCTTTAGAGTACATTTCAAGTGAGAATATCCCATTTCCAAATAATGGTGGCCATTAGAACTTGTAGATCTAAAAAACAAATGAAATAAAAGAAGACCTAGAAACATAACTCATAGTTTCGACACAAAGAAAAAGTGACCCATTTTTATGTATAGTCACAAAGCCTTCTCCCATGAGTTGTATTTACAAGAAGATCTACAGTGAGTTCAAAGTAGAATTTCCAGAACATAGAATCATCCAAGATAGATCCCAATAAATATCTCAAAATGAATCAAAATCGAGCTCGAAATTAAAGAATAATGGTGGACATAGCAGTATTCAAAACTCCAGCTTTAAGAAAAACCTTCAAAAATGCAAGAAATGATAGATATAAAATGTACAGTGCCTCTAAAATGAACCAAAAACGAGCTTGGAAGCACACAATAATGGTGGTGACTAAATGTTTTTCCTGGGCTTCACCTGAACTTGAAAAATGCAAAGTGAACAATGAGTTAGGTACGAGTTGTTTTATCAACTCAACTCAACCTCACAAAAACCTAACTTGACTGAGTTAAAGGTTTGATGACCAAGATGATCACAATACGAGATCTAACTAATGAAAATAAAAACCACACGTCTTGCAATGGCTCATAGATCAATGATGCGGCTTTAGAAAGGACAAAGATCAACAATCGGGACCTTGTGCCAACTCCTATAAATTTTCATATTTATTAATAGGAGATCAATGATCCACATTTGTAAGTACAAAAGATCAATGGTTAACAAGCACCAACCATATTAATTACAAATTTGAAACCCTAACCGAGAGTACAAAGGATCAATGACTGAGAATCAAGCACTACCAACATCAACGGTCCTCATCAAAAGGAGGTAATCCAACCATAGTTCAAAACCTACCACGGTTAATGTCTTCGCCACCGATAGAACATAAGGGTCAAGTGATCATGCAAAGAGGGGACCAACCCCATAATAATCCAAATCATCACATTGACCTTACACTAAGGTCTGCAACCTTCTAAATCATGTGTAATCATCAAAGGAAGGGGGCCCGACAAATAAATATGATATATGCCATGATGTATAATCAAAAGTGGGGGTCAAACCAATAATATCATATACCACATTGCAAAGGTCCCTAAATTTTTACTGAAATCATAAGAAATGCCATGATTAAGGTAAAGGAGCCCCTTTGGTAATGAATATGCAAGGTCAAAGAAGGGTCAATAATAGGTCAACCACATGTTATTAAAGAACAATCAAAACCTTACCTTAGTTTTGTATAAATACCTTATTCTTACTAAAAAGACCTCGTACTCTCCAAATAGAATTAAGGTGAGGGACCATATTTAAGCATGTGAACAACAAAGCCAAGCCAAAGAGTATAATAGTGAGGTGTCACATCAAAAGGAGTATTATTCTTGCATGTACACCTTATTATGGCCCCAAAAGACAAGAATACAAAATTTGAACATGTGCACATCAAAGGTGGTCCCCACAATGGAGTTGGGTATTTTTTAAAGTATTGCAAATAAGAGAATTATTTTTGCTCACACAGGGAGGTTATTTTTGCATGTGCATCCAAGGGGTAGAATTAAAGAGTGCTAAATTTATCATTACAAGTGGATCAAATTGTAAGTGTCACATCAAGCACTAGAAGACAGAGATTGCATGCACATTGGAGAAGACTTACATAACAAGAAAGGGCTATTATTAGCCAAATTATTCATCCTACTTTATAAGAAAAGATTAGTCAAGTGTAGTTTGGATGAAATGTATTTTTTTGATCAAGGCTATTAATGCCTCATTGTATTAATATGTCTATTTTTATTCCTTTATTTATTTGTGATAAAGGGGTAAAATTAGCATGCATATGCGAGTAAATTTTTATCCTATTTTTAGGATGGGATGGGTGAATAATCTTGTTATATATTGTGTGCAATTGTAAGGCACAGAGGAGGACTTTTTGGACATAGGAGTGTTGAAGAAAATTTTGCTAGTTTTGCCCTTGAATGAGAACTGATTTCTACCTTTCCAATTATTTGCAGTGGTGTGTATATCTCATTAATTCTTGTGAATGTCAAATTTCCTGATTAATCATCTTACCTTGCTACAAATTTAGTATTTTCATATAATATTAGTGTGCATGTTATCTTATTGTGTTGTTGTGATTCATTCTCTCAATACACAAAGTGTTTTTCCTTAATATTTTGTTGAAAACTATTGGTTTGTGCATCCAAAATTCATTCTCAAATTGATTTTGCATATACTCAGTCAAAGCCCTCAACAAGTTTGGTGTATCACCCCATTTTCAATTTAATTTATAGTCATCTTTTTACCCTCAAAACCCCTAAAAATTAGTTTAGGATACATAAAAAATGAAAACCAACCTTGATACCAGAGACTCACCTCAACAATAGGTATACCCATAAACCTGAGGTGTTTCCATTGTATCTACGAAAGTGAGAGATCCATAGCAAGCTTAGAACACCTATAGTCATCTCTCAGTAGGGTGCACTTTCGAGAGATAACACATGCTCTTATGAAAATTTGAAGACTTTTAATCCTATAATTATGCCAAATTATATACCCTAAAGCTATGTATTCGACCTTCATGCATAATCAAAGATAATATAACCCCAAAATTTTAAGAATAATCTACTAAGAGATTTAGAAGTTATTAAATGCTAAGATTATCTTTCCCATTCACCATTCTACTTGGGTTGCCAATATTGTTCCATTGCAAAAGAAGAGCGGGGAGATAATAATTTGTGTATATTTCCATAATCAAAATAAGGATTATTTAAATGATAACTACCCCCTCCCATTGTGGATCATATTTTTTGAGAATTATCTCATTCAAAAATTTTATCAATGCTCTATTGATTTTTAGGTTACAATAATATTAAGGTAGATGTATAAGATCAACACAAAAATACCTTCACAACTCCATAAGCTACCTTTACATATAAAAAAATTTCATTCGACCTCATTAATACATGTGCCACTTTTTAAAGAGCAACGGATTTAGCTTTCAAGGATCTCAAAAGTAATGTATTGTTGTCTACTTGGATGATCTCACAAATTTGTCTAAGAGCTTGGACGACTAGTTTTAGCACCTAAGGCTCATTCTTCACGATGCAGAGATCATGGCATATCTCTCAATCCCAAGAAATATATTATTGGATTCACATAAGAAAAATTTTCAAGATAAATTTTATCAAGAGATGTAATCAAGATTGATCCCAAAAGAGTGTAGGTAATTCAAAAGATTTCTCTTCCCACCAGTAAGAAATGAGTTCACTCTTTCTTTGGTAAAATCAATTTCCTCGAGAGATTGATCCTAGATATTTTTAAATTGAATCCAAGTATAGTGAATATGATGAAGGGAAAGGATTATTTACATTGTAAACCCGAGGAAAGAATGAATTCAATGAGATAAAAATGGAAATTTCCAAAAAAATGTTATTTTTTCCCTAATTTTAATAATGAAATCATTGTTTATTATTACGCATATGGGATTACCCACTCTGCCATTTTAGTTAAGAGAAATTTTGAAGGAGTTGAAGCACCGGTCACTTTTATGAGATATGTTTTAATTTCCAATGAATTGAAGTATTCTTATACTAAAAAAACATGCCTTTTTTTACGGGAAAAGATGTAAAGAAATTCATGTTGTACATTTTCAATTCTCGCTCTATTATTTTTGTTACAGATCCTAATGTGAAGTCTACACTAACACAATAATATTTTGGATCCAAAATGGATAAGCGTATTGTAAATGTTTAGGAATATGATCTTGATATTAATCCTACCAAATTGGTGTGAGGATGAGGTCATGTCGGCTAGTAGCAGAAGGTTCGAGTGAAGATCCAAGTAATTATGAACCTGATGAAATGCTAACCTTTATATTTCTAAGTTCTACAGATAAATTTTACTTCAATACTTCTCACTTCCACACATATGAGGAATTTCCTTCACATCTTGATGTTAAAGGAAAGTGAACAATTAAATTTTGAGCTATAAGGTATGTTGTATGGGACAATTCTATTTCTAGGAAGGGGATTGAAAATAATTTCTTAAGGTGTGTTGATAAGGAACAATAGAGTAGGATGTTGAGATCCTATAATGATCAAGAATTCAAAGGATATTTCTCTTCCCTTATAACTGCTCATAAGATCCTTTGAGGAGGTTATTATTGGCCAACCCTATCTAAAGATGTAGCTAAGTGGGTTTCAAAATGTGACATTTTTCAAACCTTCATTACATGACCTAAATTGGAAACTCTTCAATTAAATCTCTTTGATATCGAATTACCCTTAGAGAGATGTGGATTCGAATTCATTAGAACTCTCAATCCAAACTCCAACGTATGACACAATCATGTTTTGAATGCGGTGGCCTATTTCACAAAGTGGGTGGAAGCCATTTCAGTCAAAATTAAAGTATCTAAATCCATTATTGATTTCATCAGCGAAGATATTTTGGTTAGTTTAGGAGTTCCTAAAATTGTGAGAGACAAAGTGCTCAAATTTACCTCTTTTGATCTCATTTTATTTATTATGGATATGGGATTTCCTTTCACATCCTTTAGGTTATTTCCCACAACAACCAATAAAAATATTTTTACCATAGCAAGAAAACTAGTTAATGAATCACAACAAATTCACATAAAAATTTATATGATGCCCTTTGGGCTAATAGTACAACACCGAAGAGAGCTATTGGAATGTCTTGTCTTCAAATTTTCTATGGGATGTATATTGAATTACTAGTTACACTTGAGAAAACTAACTTGCACTTACCCAAGGCCAATGAAAATGGTTATTTTATGGATGCATTTGAAAAAAATCATGTACTTGCAGAATTTTGAAGAGGAAAGGATTAATGAGATTGATCATATCTCGGCTCATCAATAGAAACTTAAAAAAAACATTTGACAAGAAAGACATGTCCTGTGACTTCCAAGCTGGAGATGTTGTTAAATATTATGGGAAAAGAGAAGGGATCCTTGCGAGAAGCCATATTATGTTTGACTCCCTTTGGTTTGGTCGATTTCAAATTTGAGAATTTACTAGTGAAAATTCATATTTTTATCCTATATGGATGTGAATTTTATCCTATTTCCCTATAGTGGGAAATAACTTAAATTATACAAGTGTTGAGTATGTGTATTTCCTTTGTACATAGGTTCTATTTTTGGATTTTCTTTGGTCATGTATTCATTTCTATTCCCTTATTTTGGTTATCTTTTTGTATAATTTGTTGAATATATGGTCCAATGGATAAGGCAATAGTATAGTAAATCTTGAGATTTTGGAGTTCGAGCTTTGTCTTGTTTATACTTTTCTCAACTTAAGTAAATCCCTAGAAACAACAAGATATTTTCATGTACCCTAAAGATGAAAATTATAAAACAAAATGAATATTTCATAGTTTCTTGAATTTATTTGCCACCCATTCCCATGCTAACTCAGTAATGAAGAAAAAGAATTAGGGCATTAGTAAAATTTTTGATTTTTGAGGGATTAGATCGGATGAATACGATGTTTGAGGAACATCAAGAATTGTTCTCATGTTCTCGCATGTTCCCTATAATTTAACATTTTTCTCTTTTTCTTATATATGTCAGCTCCATCGGTTGTTTTGTGCACCAAAAAAACTCTCACACTTGTTCCTTTCTTCCTCATTTTCATCAATTTACTCATTTCCTTGCTTCATCATACATATTGGTTAAATAAAAAATTGTTGGAACTATTGAACCCATTCCCTTTGGCCTTATTTTCACCATATTACCACTTCTCCCAACTCCATCTTCACTATCATCCAAATCATCTTGTATGGGTACTTCTAGAACCCTTTTCCTTATTCCATCGGGCCTTTGGTTCACCGATTCTCCACTTCTCCCGATTATTTTTCCTCCATTGGAAATACAAGATTTGGAAGGCAATAAGTGAACCAAGGAAGTGTTCTCATATACCTCATTTTCCCTCAAACATAAATTTTACAACTTTAAATCCCAAAATGGAGATTGGTTCTTTGGTTTTGATTGTTCTACTACACCAATTTTTATCTAATTCAAGGTTTCAAGAGGTTGAGTAGGGATATGGAGAGAAAATTTGTTTCAAGATATTATAAAACTTGTCCCACTACATTCTTATCCTCACATTGGTGAATTATCACCCTTGTTTTCTCATTTTATTTTCCTTTTTTTCCCCATATCCAAAATTAATGTTTTTGTGTTTCTCCTTTATCCTGTGGCCAAATTCAAAATCAAGTTTCATTGGGAATGTTTCAAGGTCACCTTTCTTTTCATCAATTTTGTGAGTATAATTATCACTATTTTACACACTCTTGGTAAATGTGTTTGTTTTGGTGCCCTTCCTCTCAATTCCTTCAGAAAATTCTTTGTAGTACCCATTTTCCTCTAAGTTAGTTTCTAATTTGTCGAAATAAATGTTTGATTAGTCGTAGTTAGTGAAAAAATCATCATGTTAGTGAAACAACTAAATTAAATTACTAAAATTGTAAACAATAATTCAACCAAAAATTAAATATAATAATTTTTGGTTCCAAATGGAAGAGAAAAGAAAAATCAAATTTTGGAATAAAATACGTATAGAGAAATATGATATCAAAATCACTATGTGGTCTTATACAGTCACTAAAGGGATACTCATTGAGTTTTTGGCACTCATCTATCGAGCCTCAACTCACAAAATATTTAACAAAAGAAACATCACAAGTACATCATATCTCATCCAACATCAAGTGTGACTTGGAATATAAATAATAACCACCATAATCTCTATCTATATCATCCCTCCATACTCCCACAAGTCTCAACATATTACGAGAGGAAATGGTACAGTCACCATTTATTGATCCTAAGGGGTTTGTAAAACACTATATACATGGTTCTGTTGGGAACATTCCATGCATATCAAACGAACCGAAGTGGGTTTTTCAGTATATGTAAGAATCCACTTCTATCTTGTAATCAACTTGAGTGACTATTCACCTATACACTCGGTACACATATTTCATCTATACGACAAGTATATAAGGACAGAGAGAAATGTACATGTCATCATCTCTGAGCCTAAGGTGTTTGTGAACCACAATATGCATGGCACCCATTGGGAAAGTGACATGCATACAAAATGAACAAAAGTAGTTATTCATTCTAAGTAAGACTCCACTTCCTATCATGTACTTAGCTTGAGTGGTGGTAAATGGTACTCATTTCCTCTCTCCACACATACACTTTTTACTTGATTGCTTCCCTTAGGGTCAGGTAGTCTAGGGTTCACAAAGGCATAACATATAACTACATTACTAACACAATGTTGATTTACCCACATCAACCATAACACCTTACACATGTTATATTTATAGGGTATAACAAAATCATTACTTTCATGGTTTACAATATATCGATTTCTAAATAGTGCACCCACAAAGTGCGGTATAGTACAATAGGGGTTATATGATCACCATAAGCCCCTAATTCAAGGAAAGAAACCGTCACATAACACATGAAATATATGTATGATGAACATAGTGACTAACATCATAATATACAAAAATTTCAATATAACATGGTGACACAACATGTTACATTAAAACACGGTGGTGACATCATGATATAATGTAATTCATTCTATAACAATTTTTTCATACAACAAATTAGAAAACATACATATCATAGGATAATAAAACACTTTAAAGTCCATAATCAAATTATTTTCACACAACAATGAGGCACATCACATTTGAATTTCTCATTGAATTCACGAAAAAGAGATTGAATACTCTCGTCACAAAAACACATGAACAACAGTGTATTCATAATATCACAAGTACAACATTGGTGAAATCACAACATATATGATATTACTCTTCCCATCCCCTTCACCACCATGCATAATCATCATAACTCCAATTCGTCCCAAAATTTGAGAGCATGAACTTTTTCTCTCGATACCAAATGTAATGCCCCCAAAATCATGCACACAAACACAATAGTAAAAATACCAAAATAATTTTGTCGACTAACTTTTTTGTATACACGACACCACATGGGAATGATTTTGATAATTAAACATAACACAAGAAATTTATACCAACATGGACCCACACGTATCACAAGGTGAGAATTGATTGACTTCACAAGGGAAGACGACACACATAACCAAGCCTACCTAAGAGGCTTACATAGGGGAGAGGTCATCATTACAACTACCCCTTATCCCTCCAAGAAGGGATCCTAGCTATCCTTTGGTTCCTCCAAAGCACACACACCACATCAACTTTGACATGCCCCCTTTTCCCTAAAATAACACACTCTTATACCTCCACTAAGACTAGCCACAAATCCCCTTGTTTCCTCCAAAACAACACACACTTCTCCCTTATTCCTCCCTTCACTAGCTACACCTTATTCCTCCAATAAACAATGATGACATCACCCAAAAAAAAAAAAAAAAAACCACACAATACACATGATGCAAATCATAACTACATTTCCCAATGATAAGGAACAAACAATGATCACATTTCCCAAAATGATGAAGCACAACAACAATCCAACCACATTACAAAATTATAGATAGGACCTTCCCATGACACAAAACTTTCATGAATATTTATTTATTACAACCATGTTTCAATAATCAATCTTAATGGATTGGAGAGTACTTGATACATGAACATACATTTTTTTTCCTTTTTCTAAATTTTCTTTATATATTTTAACATTTAACTTAAGGTGTTTTTCATTGAATCTGGATCATATACATTGTTGCAATTACTTGTTTAACTTGTTTGTTAATAGGGTATTTATTTACCCATGAGGCTACTATATCTTATTCTTAGGATTCATTTTTAAAGGCATGCTTACTTGGTTTTGTATCATACCTTCGTTACATAATAGGGACAAGTGTAAGACCAAAAGAGGAGAAGTTTTTAGTTTTAAGGATTAAGGGTCACAATTCTTTCATTCATTTATAATTTAATAATTGATTTGGTCCACATTAAGTATTATATGACATGGGTTTTTATTCACAAAAATAAGGTTTAATCACATTACAAGGAAGGTCAATTTTACATTTTCCCATGGACCACACTTCTTGATTAAACTCCTAAAGGCCAAACATTAAATACAATCAGTATTACAAACTATGTTCCAATAATTAGTTTAAGGATTCAAGGAACTTAACGTAACAACATAAATTTTTTTTTCTAGAATAAACTTCATTAGTAGCACTTTATATCCAACTTAAAATTATTTTGTTGGTTAGGTTGATATGAATATTTCAATTAATTGTTAACCCATTTGTTAATAGCGACATTTGTATGCTCATGAGACTACTAGTTCTTGTCTTAGGGAATTCATCTCTAAGAACATGATTACATGGTTTCACATCATACATTCATTACAAAATAGGAAAAGTGGGAGAACAAGAGGGAATATCCCTTCATTTAAATATTAAGGTTCACATTAAATTTTACATGTCATGGATTTTGTTTCTCACAACAAGATGGTTTAAACATGTTAAAGAAAGATCTAAATTTCACTTTTCTCCTAGCACATCATCTCATGGTTATATTTTCGCAAACTAATCATAATTTATTTTTTTAATAGCACAATTAAATATAAGCATTGTATTATAGATCCCAAAAAAATTTGAAATTTTGTATGGAATTCATTTATAACCCCAACTCTTAAAGGTGACTTCCAAAGGGTAGTTAATGATCTTTGCCACGTATAGCCTTTTTTCTACTCCTATGTTAGACCAAGAGGTTTTTCATTAGATTTAAATTTATTTTCCTCTTAGGAAACAAGGGATAAAATATGCGAAACAATCCCACACATAATCAAAATAGTAGAAACTAAAATGAAGAAAATATCACATTTGAAATAAAAGTACATTAAATAAAAGAACTAAACACAAAAATAGTATTTAACGAGGTTCACCCTATTTGGGATACATCCACCAATAATCACTTCTTCATATTTTTATTACAAGCAACTTATTTCTCTAAATACAATACACAGATCTGTTTGGAGCTATGTTCAACAAACTCTCCTAAATTCACATTTGAACTCACACACGTCTATAATATTATGTCTTCTTTACATCAATAGGAAACTACTTAAGTATTTTTAAAATACCATGCGTACCAAAACCATGGTCCAAAATTATCTCATAAACCTATGGGTAAAACATCTCACCCATATGAGAAGAGCACATTTCTCAAGATATTGGACACATTTTTTAGGAAAAATAATTTAGTGTACGATTCTTTTAGTATACGATCTTGACACTTCCACACATGAAAATAGGCTCCACAACATAACAATCTCCCACTTGGAGACTATTTTTCTCTGAGAAAGCTTCTCAACCCTTCACTATCATCCGTGAAGACCAACCAAAGTTGCACATAACTTCATTTTCTCCCTTGTGACCACATTGGTCATCATGTCTTCAGGATTTTGACTGGTATGAATCTTCTCCATCTTCAACTTCTCTTCTTCCAAAGCTGTCCTAATTAAATGGTACCTTAACTGTATATGCTTAGTATTAGAGTGGAAAATAGATTTGTTAGCATGGTGTATAAGACTCGACTATCACTATGTAGCTTCCCTTCATCTTTTTTATCCCTAAATCCTCAAGGAATTTCTATAACCAAATCATCTCTTTGCTTTCCTATGTGGCATAAATATACTCATCCATCACGGTTAATAAAGAAATAAAATTCTATAGTCATGAAATCTATCTTAGTGTTGTCCCACCTAAAGTGAAAATATAACCTATTCTTCTCCTCTCATTGTCTACATATCCAACCATATCGAATCTACATAACTACAAAAAAGTGGTGTCGGATCCACTATAACAAAAAATTGTCCCCATGGTCCCTCTCAAGTACCAAAAGATATAATCTTTTTCCTATCGATGATATTTACATGGATCACTTATAAATGTACTAAATTCTCCCACTACATGGGAAATATCAGGCCTAGTGCACACCTTCACATACATCAAATTGTTAACCATTGATGAGTAAGGTACCTTGGACATCTGGTTTCTCTCATGCTTTGTCTTGGGACATAACTCCTTTGATAACTTGAAATGTCTTGCCAAAGGAGTCCCAAACGGTTTAGCATCCTACATATCAAACCTCTCTAATGAATTATTAATGTACTCTTCTTGAGATAAATTCAACATTTGTTCCTTCCTATCCCTAGATATCGTCATACCAAGGATGTTTTTATGCCCCCAAATCATTCATATCAAATAGTCACTTAGTTGTTTATTGAGTATTTTTATTTCCTAGATGTTTTTACCTACAACCAACATGTCATCCACATACAAACATAGGATAATATGACTCCCATTCTAGAATTTTTTTGTATATACACAATGGTCAAAATGGCATCTAATATAACATTGCTCCATTATGAAGATATCAAATTGATTATACCATTGATGTGGAGCTTGATTCAAGCCATACAAGATCTTCTTCGGTTTGCACACCATCTCCTCTTTACATTTGACCTCATAGTCCTTTGGCTAATGTATGTATTGATCCTCCTCCAAATAACCATGGAGGAATGCAGTATTTACATCTATTTTATCTTAGTGCAAGTCTTATGCTACCACTATTCAAAGAATAATTCTAATAGAATTCATATTTACTACATGAGAAAAAATCTCTTTAAAATTTATACCATTTTTCTGTGAAAACCCCTTGACCACCAATTGGGCCTTATATCTTTTCTTGCCTCCTTTCTCTTCAACTCGTACACCTACTTGTTCTATAATGATATTTTTCCTTCGGGTAACTTTCTCTAGGTAATTCTGTTTGACATTCAACTTTAATCCCTCATATGATCATGCCATATGACCAGGGGCTGAAGATTTCAATGGGTGTGAGAAACTTACTATTAAGTGTGTCGCTTGTTTTTGAGAAAGTCACATCCAATTGATTCTTTTGGTAAAAATTACTATTTCGAACTATGTGCATAGTGATTTGATGGTTTTTCCAACCCCCTCTTTCGATGGAACTAATTATGCGGGTAAGTGCACCAAGTTGGGGGCCAAAAGGGGGTCTTAAGTGGACACATTTTTCTGAAAAATAAAAAGATTCAACTTGTATGAGTTTTTCAAAATAGTTACTATAGACACTAAAATTAGGTCACACTCCCCTTTGGTCCCTCGACAAATAAACACCCTTCATCACATTAACCTAGCCATGGCCCCCTTCACTCCACTAATATTAATTTAATTAAATTAATTCATTATCCTCACCATATTTATTATTTAAATATCTTAATTAGGGATAATGTCCACATACATCTCACCTAGACACCTCATCAAGCCAACTCACCCTAAGACCTATTCTTAGTAAGTTGCCATAACTAACTAAGACTTACCCAAACCCTAAAAATCAATGCCTACATTCCCTCTAACCACATTCTTGCATGCTTACAAGAAGCTTCCAGTCTAATCCGTAGGTGAACGACATGAGATCCCAAAAATCAAGGGGATCTGCCTAGTTTAGTAAACCTAGGAAATCCCACCTTGACCGATGCCAGTTACCCCTAACCGCCACCGGTTAAGCGTAACTCATCGTCGATCACCTTTTAATCCCCAAAAAATGTTATTTTGGAGGTTGAAAAACATTGGGAACATTCTGGGAGATATTGCATCTTCGATAATGAATTTCAGTGAGAACACGCATGCAAGGAAGGAGATCAAGAATTTTATCTTACACAACCATCCAGTGTTTACCCCAACACGATTTGATCCAACCAAGCAAAAGAGAATGCACATGTAGCCCATGCAGAGAGATTTCCAACGTTTGGTGATCCTCAGCAGCATTCAACCCCTTTCCAATACCTTCATTCATCATTCACAAGCACGTAGGACTAGATTTCAAGTAAGTGGAACAATTTACTTCTTTGGTTCATTGGTTTCATCATTATATTGTCATCCTTTGTTTCCTTAGCCACCCATTGACCTCCATTCATACTCACCCCTCCACATACCCATTAAAACCTTGCCAAACCCCACCCAAACAGCCTAATACCTCTTTCCAACCAATCAATTCCTTGTGCAATCATAAGGGAGATCCAGAGCCCATTATGTGGCATTCCCAGTGTTCCACAGTAACCGGCACCGGTTTTTCCCAACCAGCGTCGGTCACCCTTAATTGGAATCGGTCTTTGTGTTTACCCATACAACCCGAAAAATGAATTATCCACCTGTTCCCGAATCACCCTTAAACATTTGTGACCTTCCCGAGACCTCTGTCGGACTGCGCAGAGACCTAAAACCAATTACTTGACCTTCGGATCTTATTTTAACTTAGCCTGTTAGATTAGATCTTTCTTATTATATTTTGGATGAGATACCCAAATAATTTTAATTGCAATAGGATTTACTTCATTACCCACATTAAATTGTTTTGAACAGTGGACTGACAACCATCTAGGAAGTATCACACTTCCCGGATCTAGCACACGCTAGGCAGTTCACTACACATATTGTTTAACTCTTTTCTGGTGGTCTTGCTTTTCATTACAAGTAGTTCCACCTAGCAAAAATGAAGTTCTCACGATTAGATGTGGATCAAGAAGTCATACACGCACAACAACCCATCAACCAGCATTCCAACAGGTATTCCTCCTACACCCGTTACCCTATCTGTTTCGTCAATATTTCAAAGAAACATCTAAGAATCAGGTGAAACATTTTGGTAATACGCCGGTGGGACCCATTCGGGTTCCTTGCATTTTATTCATTCCTAGGAAATTTTGTGTGTTTGTTTCCTTCGAAAAAGACACATTAATTTTCTTCCTTGTAACCCACTTTTTCTTTCTATTTTCTCTAAAAGAAATATTTATTTTGGTGTACTTAAAAGAACCATTTCTTCGTGTTTCCTACATTTTATTGAAATAGCATCCCTCTTCCTATTCATCCATTTGTGTCATCAAACTTCATATTTCGAATTGGGCTTGAAATAAGTGCATTGCATTCTAATTTATCACATTAGCTCACATTAATTGAGGGCAACCTATACGTTGGAAGTCATGCTCGGTGATGGTTGAAAAATGAATCATAGAAAGCACATATCTCTCTCTCTCTAAGTCATACCAAATTACACAAATTCAAAACAAATACATATTCTTAAACAACATCTTTCCTGGGAATTCCTGTCAATGATCGCACTGATATGAGGATTGGTAGGTACTCCCACTTGTTTGCTCACGAGTCATACTTGAGTGAAGCCCGCCCCCACCATAACATACCAAACCTCACCTTTTAGATCTTGTTCTTTGTAGGAAGTCATCCTCACCAAAAATTCTATTCTACAGCTTCATGAGTCGAGTCCTTAAATAGCATAAGCTAAAAAACATAATAGAAAAGGCATTCTTAGGATCACATTTTTCTTAGTGTTTCGCTTGGCTTGCATTTTGAGGTGAGAGGTCATGCTCTTCATTTATTTTTGTTTTTTCTCGCATGCTCCTCATCATAGTTGGTGTATTCCGACTTCTTCTAAGTGTGCCTGGACCATATTCTCATCATTCTCAGAATTTTGGGTCTGATTCCACATCAGATTTTAATTCACAACCATTTTCCTTTCATCACTATTTCAATTTCACAGTGATCGGTGTCGGTCTAGCGACCGTCATCGGTTACCCTCTCACCATCGTTGGTTATACCAAACTAGCGTCGGTTCCAGTCCTTTTGTTAACCTACCCAAAAGGACATTTTATTCATCTTCTTTAGCTTTTCAGAGTCCCTGTCACTACTATCATTCCCAGTGGCCTTGTAAAACTCATCGATTTGGCATACCTACCAGATTTGACCGTATACCTTGTTTTTCACTCACTGTCCACCTCCCACATGGCCAGACCGCCATGGTTACTCAGTAATCGGCGTCGGTTTACCCTAACGCATCGGTTAGCCTGTGTCATTTTCCAACTGACATTTAGTACCTAATCCACTTTTTACCACCTATTTCACCTGTCCCTGTTGTTTTTCTATGTCATTTATAGAGAACTGGCCCAACTTGATCAGTAGTGGTTCACATGGTGCTGACCCAAAGACAAGCAAGTGCACTCGTATTCCACGCAAGTTGTCAACTACTCCCACCTAGTCCTTCACCGCCTTCCATTTTATCACCCGCCATGGATCCTATCCAACCTATCACTATCGCTACTAGAGATGAGGAGTTCGCACGACTCCTTGACCAAAACCTTGCCACCACCTTGTAGTTTTATCTTTCCCACTCATCTACCCAAGATGCCTTGGGTTAGTTGATATATGGCATGCCCGTATCTATCCCCCGACTCTCGTTCCCACTCCTGCGTCGGCCCAGTGCTCCGCGTTGCCCACATCTACCTTACCCGCAGTCATTTCACGGTAGGGCCTATACTTGCTATGACCGCCACATCTCTGTATATCCGTGACACCTACCACATCCATCATACCTTCGATAACCACCAAAAATGTAACCTCATCTGCACCTAATGTCTCGCATATACCCATATCTACACTACCACCTCCGTTGTCGGCGACCTCTACCCCTTTTTAGAATACGGTCCTTTCCATTCCACAATTGTTAGCCTCCATTTCCACTAGGGTTACTACAACTCTTCCACCTTCATATACGTACCACCGGTAGCCTCTTGTTTCATCTATTATTCACTCTGGGTATGTACCCCCTATTTCACTACCTCCTTCTCAATCTACCTACACGGCATCACCATATACTAGAGTGCCACCCCCGTTATACGCCCAAAACCAACCCTCTCATGCTACAAGAGGCACCCAATCATCGCAACCTACCAACGACCTAATCAAATTGATGTTGGACAAGATGTAGACATTGGAGGCATCGGTTTCCGGCTCCTGTAACACGCTCACCTACGATGAGATTTGCAATGAGCCCATCCACCCATCCATTCCTATTCGTCCATACCCCATACATTGGGAGATACCTAAATTCAATTTCTTCAATAGCAAGGAAGACTTGCAACAACATTTGTGGTCATTCAAACATGGGTGCTACTTAATCGCTCACGATGATGCTTTTCTCTTGAGGACCTTTCCCATGTCTTTGACTGGACCTGCATTAGATTGGTATAGTGGGTTACCTAAACACTCTATATTCTCATTCAATCAGGTAGCCCAAGCCTTCTTGGATCACTTCTCCATCAATATCATCAAGAAGGTTACCATGACTGACCTATACTCCATGCATCAGTATGAGGATGAATCTATCATAGATTTTGTTTCTCACTGGCGTAGCCTGATCAATCAACTCACCTTCCAACTACCACAAATAGAACTCATCGAGCTCTTCAAACGGGCTTGCACTAGACATATCTCACTGACCCTACAGGTTTAGAATTTCTGAACATTTGATGAAGCATTCACCATGGCACGAAAGTTAGATATTCGGAAATTGAAGAGAAGAAATCCAATTACGTAGTAAAAATTCGGCATTCAAGTCGAATGATACTTCTTCTTCTTCCAAACCACAGAAAAATTATTCAAAGGCCAAGGGCACCGCTAACGCAGTGGTACTCAAAGTCGATCGATTTATCCATCAAATCAGGATACCCCCTCATCTAATCTCTCACCCATCCAGACTTTTCAATTCAGACGAGAACAATAGAAATACACCCCAATTGGGGAGCCTTACTCTTTTGTCTTAGAAAATCTCATCAAAGCTGGGGCCATCACCCTTCCACCTATAAAACCACACACTGGTTTTGATCCTGCTCACCCCATGCCTGCATGGTATAAAGAACATGAATTTTGTAATTATCATCGAGTAAAGGGTCATAGTGACGGAAATTGCATCACTTTCAAAAACATTGTCCAAGAAATGCTTGAGAAAGGTGAGTTAACCATGGATAATCCTAATGCACCTGCCAACCAAAACCTACACATCTTCAAGAAACCATTTCCTAATCACGCCCCTTCATCTGATCAAACCGGTGAGACCTCAACTCATGATACCCATACCTGTGAGGTCCACGCTATTTTTAGTGACGCACCTGTTGCTTCCCATATTCCGTCCATAGAGGAGATTCTAGCCCAAAATCCTCCTTCCACATCGAACCAACCTCCCTTGTTCCTTCACCCATAGAGGAACACCTTTCACCTCCTTCCTCACCTATGGAGGAGTCTTCCGCTAACATCGAGACCATTTCACCTTTGGCTTCTCCACTTAGAGAACCGATACCCATAGTGCTTCTTCGTTCACAGAGGATACTTATTTGCCTCCTCCACCCATAGAGGAGCTCCCATCATCTCCTCCACCTATAGAGGAGCACCTATCATCTCCTCCACCTATCATAGACCCAGTTGAGATACCTTTGCCTCTTGGTGAGCATTCTCCATCAGCTACCCAAGATCCTGCAGACCTACTTTTAGCTCTCTTACCCATGAAGCTGAAGCTAGCCAATTCCTCGTCTCTAAGACACATTTTATGGGAATATCCATTAGGTCCTCATCAACTCCACCTATAGACGTGTCATTCTCACGTTTGGCCAATCACTTAGATTATGTGGATAGGGCCTTACTTTAGGGCACCTTTTGCTTCCTGTCTCAATGTAGATGTAGATGTCACTTGCTAATACCTCCACTATCTACCCAAAAATATTTCGACCAATCGAAACAAACACAACTACCTCTATCACAACTTCTTCCACAACACCCATCATAGCTCAACATACACCCTTACCCATAACTCAAATTACATCTAAGCCCAAACCCACACCTACAACATCTTCCTCAAATAAACCTATTACCACTTTAGGGGTCACCCCAACCACCAGCCTTACTCATCCACCTATCAAGCTGGATTTAGATACATCCTCCAAAGTCAACACCACACCTACTCCGCACCCAAACAGAAGAACCAAACCCATAGAACTCATACCCTTGCTATGTTAATCACACTTGCACTTGTCCCATCCATCTTAGGACCTCAACCCCCCAACACGGTTAAGAAACCTCCACCCATCATTAAACCAAAAACACAACAGCCCATTCCTTCCTCGCAAACCTCTAACCTACCCAAGTGCCCGACATGACTTACACCCACACCTGCAGCATCTTTATCACCCATACCCCTAATACTCTCCGTAACTTCTTCACTACCCACTACACTTCAGTCTTTATCTCTCACACCCCCTACTCGACCTGCATCATCTACCTTCACATCACCTCTATTATCCCCATGGGTAACTCACCCTCTTCCCCCATCTGATTTTCCTAAGCCAAAACCCACACCTAAGCCCTAACCCACACCTACAACATCTTCCTTGAATAAACCTATTACCACTTTATGGGTCACCCTAACCACCAGCCTTACTCATCCACCTATCAAACTAGATTTAGCTACATCCTCCAAAGTCAACACCACACCTACTCCGGCACCCAAACAGAAGAACCAAACCCATAGAACTCATACCCTTGCTACGTTAATCACACCTGCACCTGTCCCATCCATCTTATGACCTCAACCCCGAACACGGTTAAGAAACCTCCACCCATCATTAAACCAAACACAACAGCCCACTCCTTCCTTGCAAACCTTTAACCTACCCAAGCGCTCGACACGACTTACACCTGCACCTGCAACATCTTTACCACCCATACCCCCAATACTCTCCGTAACTTCTTCACTACCCACTACACTTCAGTCTTTATCTCTCACACCCCCTGCTCGACCTGCATCATCTACCTTCACAGCACCTCTATTATCCCCATGGGTAACTCGCCCTCTTCCCCCATCTACTTTTCCTTCTAGATCTCGTACACCCATATCACCTTTACCCAAGAAGGTGCAACATAAAAAAATGCAACCCTCCAATAAGGTAGTTAAAGCAACCATACACCCTCCTGCCTATTCATCTACCATACCCCTACCCAAACAAACACAACCGACACCCAAGACCACGCCAACACCCAAAACCATAGCTCGACCCACTCCCCCTGCAAGGACCATTCCTCAACAATTAGTTGTACCTACACCCAAACCAAATTTCACCTCCCATTGTGACCCACTAGCGGGGTCCTATGCCAAAATTTTAACCAACCTCCTGGAGACTTCAGTTATCACATTTCCACCACTCAAACCTTACAAACCCCTCAAACCCAAGCCAAAGGGGTTTGATGACAATAAAATTTGTGCCTACCATAGTGTCCTAGGGCACGATGTGGAGAACTGCAAGGCCTTGAAAACCATCCTTATCTAGTTATGTCCTCCAAAATCCAACTTTGACAATGATGACCTTCTCGATGAGGACCTTGCCTCACCGACACCCATTCCCACACTTTCCACTCAAAAACCACAACCTTCACCCCCACATCTCCTAGAAGCACCTCCAAGATTCAAAATTAACATGGTTTGTATCAAAGAACTTGCCACACCATCACCCAAATGTCATTGCGTCCAGCTCACCTCACAAGGTTTTTATCCTTCAATAGGTTTTTCCCTGTCATGTCGTTATACCACTCAACCTACACCTTCTCTATTTTCCAACTCCCCTCAGATCAACATGATACACGTCACTACACATGCTCAGAAGGATAAAGGTAAAGAAAAGGTGGTCACCCACCACCCAATCCTATACCCAACATACCGTCTGCACCCATACCTAAAATCACTATCCATGGCCCCACATACCCCATTTCTAATGGAGTCACACATCACACCATGCTCAAACAATTACACCAATCTCCACTCAAAATGTCCTTATATGACCTCATCCAAATGTCAGAATCCCATCATCAAGCTTTCATGGAGGTTCTTCAATCTATTGAGGTTTTACCCAATGACCCCACACCCATAGCCTCCATTATCACACCCCATCATGTAGCCTCTCTCACCAAATTACCACCTTTATCTCGCACCTCACCCTACTCACCAAATAGCCTCCCTTAGCTTCTCAGAGGAAGAGATCACACCACACCAAAATGATGACCCAGACCCATCCCTCTTCATCTCTATCCACATTGATGACATACGGGTGTGACGTGTGATGATTGATGGGGTACTAGCATTAACATTATTTCATTCCATGCATTCGCTCAAATGTGCATACTTGAAAATTACATGCATAAACATCCGGTCATGTTGTGTTCATTTAATGACGCTATCACCTCTACATTAGGCACTATCATCCTCCACATTCGCATGGGCCCCCATGACTGTTCCAAAATTATTTTATGTTTTGGAGGGGGAATTTCAATATAACTTATTGCTTGGAAGACCCTGGATTCGTGTCATGGGTTGCGTTCCTTCCACTTTGCATCATTGTGTAAAGTTTGAGCATGAAGGACATACCTACACTATCCCAACTGATCCATCACCTTTTAAAACATGTAACATGCTTTACCAACCCAATGATGTGCTCATACCTATTAAGGCATCTACCTCCACAACCCCTACCACTTCACCTACACCTCCGCTTACCAAGGTCTGATCGATACCTCAACCGCACATGTCTCCACCATTCTTACCGGTGCCACAACCTCCACGACCCGACCCATCACCTCCCGGTCCCTTAACACCACCTCCACATCAACCTCTGACACATCATCCATTCTAGCTACCCACATACCAACCACTGATCCCTTAGAAGGCATTTTTCAATGCCTCACTCTGGGGAGTACCACCTATATAGTGTTAACACATTCCTTACTCCACAAGAGTATGGGAGTCTTCACCAACACCCTCACTATGATCACCGCATAGGAGAATGCCTCCTTTATGGTCCTCCTCATCTTCATACTAGTATCACCTATGGGGGACTTGATACTACCACGTACACACCTGAACCACCGTCACAAACCCACCCATTTTCTGTTGACTTCTAGTCTCTTACCAATTGCCATTTTTCCCACACCTTCCTACACCGATGTGCGTGGAAGGGTTTTGGTTTTGGCTTTTATGAGCAAGGCCACCATACTGTTATTCCATGTACCACCCACAAACATAACAACCATAGTGGTATTGGATTTCTTGAACCACCTACCAAACAAGCCCGCATTGAACCCATTGAGGACATCAACCCTTCTCCACTTTCTTCACCCACTCCGCCTTCATCACCACCTTCACTAACGGAGTTGATGGATCTAGAATCTATCCCTCCTAACTTTTTTTTTCATAAACACCATTTCATTGGGTCCTTTATCTTATCAACATGAGGGTGAGGCTCCTTCCTCTCTTCCCTTCCCGTATCCTAAAATGATTGATGACAGTACATGTTCAATTAGCGTCGTCCAATGCTAGGATGATTAATCCATGCTCACCTACCTTGGTGTAGAAGACTCATATATTCATCGATTGTTACCCTCTTAGATGCAAACCATGTTGAATGAATAAACTATCGAGATCAATATCCATACTCAGGATGACCCACACATCCTAAAGATCGGTCAATCTTTAGATGTTGTTGAATATGAAGCCATCACTTCTTTTCTCAAAGATCATAACCACGAATTTGCTTTGTCTTATACGGACATGCCCGGTGATTGAGCACACCATAGTGGTCCAAAATATTGTAACCATTCCCAATGCCAAACCCATAAAAAAAAGCCGAGGAAAATGCACCCTCGCATTTCCCTTCTCGTCAAAGAAGAGCTTCAAAACCTTCCTTCGTTTCCTTCATATTACCCATTGATTATCCTCGTTAGATTTATAACATTTTCCCTATCACTAAAGTGACAGGGGACTCCGCATTTGTCAGACTTCTATGACCTCAACCTATCTTACCCGAAAGACGACTTTCCCTTACCCGGTATTGATCAATTGGTTGACCTTACCGCTGGCCATGAGATTCTATCACTCATGGATGGCTTCTCGGGTTATAACCAAATCTTACTTGCCACAAAGATCAACAAAAACTGCATTCATCACCCCTTGGGGACCTTGTGCTACTTGATTCATGCCCTTTTGGCCTTAAAATTTTGGTGCCACATATCAGTGGGCTATGACTTACATCTTCCATGACATCATACATCACATATTAGAAGATTACATGGATGAACTTCTCACCAAATCTAAACAACACTCTAAACACCTTGTCGTCCTCAAAACCATTTTTGACCACCTCATTAAATATTGCATTCACCTTCAACTAAAGAAGTGTGTCTTTGTGGTTCTCTCAGGAAAGCTCCTAGGATTTATTGTTTCCTTACGTGGTATAGAAGTTGACCCTACTAAAGTCAAGGCCATTCTAGAAATGCCTCCACCCACTAACCTTAGACAACTCCATAGCCTACAAGGTAAGTTGCAGTCTATTCACCATTTCATTTCACAATTATCGATTAGTGTCAACCATTTCATCATCTGCTCAAGAATGATGTCTCCTTTAAATGGGATGATGACTGTCATAAATATTTTGAGGCCCTAAAATAATACCTCCTCCAACCACCCGTACTCATTCCACCTAAGGATGATCAACCTTTCTACCTATACATCTCAGCTACCGATCACTCCTTGGGAGCCATGCTCGCTCATCATGATGAACAACACAAGGAGTAGGTAGTTTATTACATAAGTCATACTCTTTTGGATTATGAAACCCAATACACCCATCCCAAAAACTTTGCTTAGCCTTAGTTTTCATTGCCACCAAACTCCGCCATTACCTACTCAACCACAAAACCTATGTTGTGACCAACACCAACCCCTTACACTTCATGTATACCATACCTTACCAAAATCAGCGTGCATATGATGGAAAAGTAACATGTGAGCATGGGAATCTACAAGTACCTCTTCTTCGTGCCTCCTCTCGAGGTTGTGTCGAGATAGCTGGTGAATGTTGAATGCAAATAGATACTAACAAGCTAATTGGGTAATCTTAAATCCTAAATACGCAATAATGGAATCTGCGAATCTAAGGTGAAGAAGGCCCTCCTAACCTAAGTTGGTGTAATGGTTCGTTTGGATATAATGGCTTCTCGAGGGCTCTAATCAATGTTGAGCTCTGCCAAGATCCTATTTCTTGGTTGTTGGATATGTGGGTGTGACCTATGGGAGCTTCGTATATATCTCCAAATAAGGTCATAAAAGTAGTGGTAGGTGATTTTAATGGATTTGTAGTGAACTATGGGTGGTTTTCTCTGGTCTAGTCCAAAAATATTAGATCAATTGGATTCTATGTTTAATACGAGAGAACTGTACTATAATATCTCGGGGGAGTGGTGAGGATCTAAATACCATTGTTCATAAGTTGGTGTCGATACTTGACCGGTTTGTTGGCTTTGTTGGGTTATGGGACTTGGGGATCACAACCATGAGTTCGTGGTTGTTGTGGACCTTTTATGGTCATGTGAAGAATCAATCCCTTCTCCCAACTATCTAGTAATCATATGCCTTTTCAGCATCTATGTTTAGAACTAGAAGTTGTATGATTTTCTTGGAGTACCAAGCATGCGGAGGCTGAGTGGGGCATGCAGGATACAAGCGTATACATGGCGATCCTTTCTAGATTCCGAACACCTTACAAGGAGATATGTATCATCATTGGGGTATGTGTAACATCGTTCCGGTGGTGCATTACCCTACAATTTCAGGTACGTACATATTTCCCCTTAGAGAAGCATCTTAGCCATGGAGAGGTGTAAAGTGGTGGATCCAAGTATGGCGGTCCCGAAATGGGGAGTTAGGAGCTCTACCGACACGCCCATGTGCTTCAAAGATACTATCCAAGATCTCGCTACTGTCCAAAATGAAAGGGGGACTCAAGTGCAGATAGATAAAATAAATTGAGAAATAAGGCTGAATTGATATGAGAAGAGGACTTACCATTTACGCGGGGTTTAGAACTTACCTCCGTCGGTGGTCCTTCCATGTGAAAGACATTTAAAATCAAATTAAGAGGGCTATTTATATAAAATGGGGTCATTTTACTATTCATTTACATGGATTGATTTGATAGTTTTGAGCTCTACGGGACCCATAGTGATGGTTTATGACAAGAGTGTAGTCAAAACGTTCATGGTGAGATAGCGATCATGCCTCGAGAGCGAGAACATCGACCCACAAAGTCTCAAGTTAGTTCTTCTCAATTTATTGCTTTTAAACCTAAAATGTGAAAATGATGAAATATTTTGCTTGGGGGGATCATTTTTGAAAATGTTGTCTTTAAACATGTTTCTACCAAGGCGTCCATAGGGTAGGTTTCTTTTTTTTGTTAAAAAGGTGTTTTTGCTTGCTTTTAAGCATTTTTTAGGGCTTACGAGCCGTTTAGGTTTGCAGGATAGGACCACCGCCTGCCAAGGCGAGGAGGTTACGGGACCACCACCTTAGAAGGTGGCGGTTATGGAACCGCCACTCTACACAGGGCGGAGGTCCATGACAGAGTGGCAAAACAATGCTTTACCTTATCTGTTTTTGCATTTTTTGCACTTTCACATGTTTTTAGTAGTCTTTTTAATTGGGATTTGATACTAACTCACTTCTTTTTGTGTTTTTGGGTGTATGCGAAGAAGGAGGAGTATATTAGATGGAGCCGAGAGAGGGAGTGTGATTGGCTCCCAGTAGTGTTAGAGGCACTCTCCTAAGCAGAGCGGGATACTCTCTAGAGGGCTGGTATATGGAGGATTACATAGGTTCCTCATGTTGCACCTGACCAGTCACATACTGTGTGACTTGTTCTCATATTGGGATGTGGATCGGAACACCTTCTGATTGCCAGGAGTTAGGGGTGAGTGGTCCATCACCTTGAAGTATGTTTACCGTATACTGGGGATTCTGATCCTTGGGTGGTGGCTGTCTCTTAAGACAACAGTATATAGATCACAGGTGGTTCAATGGGCCACCTATATGGGAGATGTGGTTGTATCGATGGGATCAAAGAAGGGCATGAGGATCCACTCTATTATTGAGTTAGACATTCCCTTGCTCTGCAAGGCCATCATGGGCATCCTTGCATCTAGACTAATTGGGGATAAGGGAGGGGACACCCTCTTATATTGTTGGGCCCCCATTATTGCATAGATTGAGGGCCATGGATGTGTCTACGCTTGGGGAGAAAATATCCTTGGACTACCTACCATGACTTATACAGGGTAGTCCGTTTACAGGGGCAGTCACTGAGCCACCCGACTCTTGTCATGAGTTGGGTGTATGAGCATATCACCCCATATGGGAGAGGTGTAGAGGTGGAGGATCCCGGGGCCGTCAAAGCAGCGAGGTGGATGGGGATGATAGTTCTTAGAGCACCCCACCAGCCAGTGGCTTCCCTGACCACTGTAGACATGGAGGCCACTCCTTATCAGGCCATGGCAGGGGTATGGGGAGAGGAGACCATTACACTAATTTCCTACCAGACCACCAGCTAGTTGATAGACAGGCGGGGAAGTTGGAGATACACCCCTTTGACAGAGTTCCATAGTAGTTTGGCCTCCCCTATAGTGACATGCTTCCTCCAGTGATGCCAGTGTATAGATCTATCTGCGAGGCTCGGGAGGTCCTAGAGGCCGGGGTTGGACTATTGTTACTCTGGTACTCCTATTGCAGCTAGGAGGGTGGTACGTGCATGAGGGAGAGCCGGTGCTCCTCAAGCACCCTTACTTTGGATTGCCGCCGGTCCCACTCATAGTAGTGATGAGCCCATTGACGTGGACTCTGAGTCTGAGGAGTTCACTAGGGGAGAGATCGAGGAGGAGACAAAGGACATGGAGATTAGTGAGATGGGTGGGGGGGATGATAGTGATCCTAAGTGGCATGACACTCAGGAGATCCTACAGCCGAGAGGGCGGAGCGGAGCACAAAGAGGGTGACTCTGGTTTCAGAGGAGTTTCTTTCTTGGGATTTAGGTGGGGATGGCAAGTCTATTGTAGGCCATCACGTTTCCCCAGGGCATGTGGGAGAGGGCACCAGTCCAATGGCAACGTCATTGGTGGGTGCGGATCTTAGAGATCCTTCTTGAGGCCTAGAAATCCGAGTGAGTTATCACTCTTCTCTTGAAATTTGTTAGAGTTGTCCTAGTTTGTTGTTTCTTTTTGCTTTGTTTATTCTTAGTTTTATCATTGATTATTTTCTAACTTGTTTTCTCCTTTGTTTGCAGTGACTGACTTTGATGAGTGGCGAGACTTGATTCACCGAGTGTGTACCGATACCTTGCTTCTCCCCTCGAGAAGACTTGTGTTGAGCTTTCCGTGGATGTGGGGAGCCCTCAGTAGCTGGTAGGCACACCGATGTTTTTTCCTCTGTCTAGTATGCGGCGAAGATCATGACTTCTCTCTGCACGGAGGTGGCTAGATATAGGACAGTCGAGTGCCTGATGAGGAGGAGCCATTCTCGTAGTGAGAGACAACAAATACTAGTCTTGATCGTGAGCCCTCAAAGTGCACTCGGAGCACCGTAGCCGAGTCCTGGGCATGGTTGTGCACCTTCTAAGGGATCCCATAGGGATTGAGATACTATCATTATAGCATTTTGTTAGATGTCTATATGAGTGTTTTTGCGCTTTTGGGCTCATTGAGTGTTTTGACCATGCCTAGTGCATGATGTCATTGATATAAAACCTGATATATATATATATATATATCTTTTTGGATCTAGACTCTTGGCATCTAGAAGTTCGTGACTTGTTTCCACTGCGTACTTTAGATATTTTTAGAATATTTGTTTTCATGTTTTTATAATGTATGCAATGGATAACAAATGATAGTAGATAGAATGCTTTACTCTGTATGCTTTTGTAATGCTGATATGAGATGATACTAACATATGGTAGTACTGAACTTTTGAACTCTTTGGGAAATGTTTGTAATTTCTTCTTATGTTGGAAAAACATGATGAATGCATAGTGATAAAGAGATAAACTTTCCCCATCCCAAATCCACGCAACTAGTAAGATGCGAGGGCTTAACACCAAGAGTTAGGAAGGGCACAAGTTGTATGAAATTGATTGAATGGAATGATGAGAGACAAACAAACTAGTAACAAGAACCAAATTTGGACCTACACACCGATCCTACCCAGAACTACTACCATGCTTAGAAAGCCACTTACTTTCCAGTTTATCTAGACTTAGATTTATGAATGGCAACCTGGTTGACAAAATCTGGTTTTGAGGATTTGATCTCTTTAGAATTTGGATATTTGGATATTTACTTTCTCTTAATAGAATTTGATCTGTGTTTTTAGCATACCAATATTTGTTAATTTGTGTGACTGGACCCCCCACACCCTGCCTCATGCCACCAGTAAGAAGCACGGGTTTGTCACCAAAGGTAGGATATAGGTGAGTAAGGGCACTTCTTTCCTTTCCCAACCTCACACCACCAGTAAGAGATGTGGGCTTATCACCGAAGGTTGATGGGGAAAAGAAGTGTGTAAAATAAAATATTTTGTTTGCTTGGTGCTTTTGATTTCATTTGATTTTGAAATTTCTGATCTATGACTTTGGGATATCCTTTCGTTCCAAGAGATTTAAGAGGGATAGATGTGACACCAAGAAGCTTCTAGAATGCACCATAGAAAGGACAACTTCACCTAGTAGAAAGAAAGAGAAAAGTCAAGTATGTAGGCCTTGGTATGGTTTCCATCAATGTTTTTCTATTGAACTTGATGAGAAGATTTGAAAATAGTTGATGATTCTTGGAGAGATGTGATATGAATGCTTTTGCCAATATTTTCAGAAATTTGTAATAGATTGTTTAAGAGTAAGCTCTTGACTACCATTTTTATGAAATGGACAAAATGAAGCATCTAAAATACTAATGCAATGTAGGTAG